>CM062377.1:31886990-33086990 GCA_031216125.1 Dalbergia cochinchinensis | reverse complement strand
TACGACATAAAGTAAACGTGCTCATGCCTTTCATTCTTAATCTTGCTTACAAAGTAAAATGATGACTTGAAATTAAATATGCAAGGCATAACTTAAACGTGCAAGCTTGAAAGTAAATATGCGAGGCATAATCTTAAACGTGCAAGCTTGAAAGTAAATATGCAAGATTCAATTCTTTATTTTAGTGCTCTTGGCCCAACAACAATCGACTTTAAGGCCGAAATAGATAAGCATTCGAGAAATTAATTAGGTGATAATGCAAGTTCAATTCTTTATTTTAGTGCTCTAGGCCCAACAACAATCGACTTTAAGGCCGAAATAGAAAGGCTTCGAGAATTAAATTAAGTGAAGATGCAAGTTCCATTTTAATCTTTATGTTCTTAGGTGATAGCTTGAAAGTAAAGATGCATAGCAAGAATGTAAATATGAATGCAAGCATAAAATAAATTATGCAAGTTCATTTTATCTTTCTAGAGCTCTTAACAAGACTTTAGAGGAATTTAAACCTTAAACCAAACTCATTCAAACAAGGTAAAGTCAAGCTTGGAGTTCTTAGAACTCAACATAATATCTTTGGGAATCAAACTATGAAACTTAGAAAATCTCAAGGAAATGGCGAAATCTCCAAGAAGAGAAAAGTGCATTTTAAAACTCTAGAGTTCATGACCTTGATGATATATTAACACCAACATCATGAGTCCTCATCATTGAGTTCATAGAGCCATTTTAAAACATC
Organism: Dalbergia cochinchinensis; assembly: GCA_031216125.1. Lineage (NCBI taxonomy): Eukaryota > Viridiplantae > Streptophyta > Magnoliopsida > Fabales > Fabaceae > Dalbergia > Dalbergia cochinchinensis. The sequence continues at coordinate 33,086,254 of CM062377.1, read as the reverse complement.
ATCAAAATTAAAGTTCTCAAAAGTTCAAGAAAGGAAAAACTAGAAACACTTTTGCTCAAGAACAAAGATCAAGCTCTAGAGTTTGTTTCAAGTGATGAACATCATCATGAAACTCTCATCATCAAGCTCTCATTTCTTTGAACTCCAAGGCTCATGGCCGAAAATGAAAAGGTAAAGGAAAGGAAAAGAAGTTCTAAAAAGAATCAAGAGAAACTATGAACATTAAGCTTGAAACAAGAACTATAAAGAAAAGAATACATGAAAGAAAATCCCTACTTGGTGTGATGAACTTGAAGATGGAAGAAGAAGATGAAGATGATGAAGAACTTGAGGAACTCCAAGAACTTGAAGAACACAAAAACTTTGAGAGAAAAAGAAAGCTTTGAGTGTTTCCTAAACTTAGCAAATGATCTAAAAGTGGTGCAAGCTCCTCAAGGCATTCTATTTATAGAGAAATGAAACAAATGGAGGGAGCTCATGGAGGAGGAGGTTTTGGCCATGAGGGTGCAGATTGGAGGCTTTCCATGAGTTCCATGAGGTGAGATAATGTGTTCTTGAGGTATGGTGAGGTATGGTTCAAAGCATGGTGAGGTATGGCTCAAGGTATGGCCTCAAGCATGGTTCTTTGAGTGAGAAAATAATTAAACATGTGGTCAATGGGGAAGGATGTGGCCGAAATGCATCAGCCCATGGGGAGGATTAGTTTGCATTTTAATTGTGGTTTAGAGTTGTGTTTAGGTGTATCTTTGATTATGCTTAAGATTAGGAATTTGTAAGAAAGTGTTTAGGTAAGGTAATTGGGTAATTAAGGTGGTCTAGACAAAATTAAGGAGTGGTCTTGCACCATTAGAGAGTTAAATCCTCAATTTAGAGTCTAAACAACTCTAGACACATTTCCTTGATTTAAGGAATTGGAGAGAGAAAACACTATTTATGATTCCAAGACTAGGAATCTTGAGTTCTAAAAAGGGATTTAAGTTTAATCTAAGCAATTTTAGGTTCTAATTAACTTTAATAAATTATTTTGACTCTAGATTAATTAGGGAAATAAATTAATCTTCGTTTAGAGCCTAATATTGCTTAGGTTTGCTTAATTACGTCATTAAGCTTAAAAACACTATTCCAGGGGCAAAATCATAATTTTGCACTAAAACTGCCCGGGACCACCGGGACTTGAACAGATACCTCTAGACACATGAAATCATGTTTTTAAACCTCTGGGGAAAGTTCCGGGCTTAAACGGCACCTTTACCCGTAAAAAACGCTATAGGGTATTTTGGTCATTTTGACCAAAGCTGAAACGAAATTTTCGCTTCCGAAAGCATTCAAAGGCCATTCAATCCCCTTCAAACATTGAGTTGACCCTTCGAGGATGACCGAGTTGGTTACCCTCGAGTTCGGGTTAGGAAATGACCTCAGAGGCATTTTGGTCATTTCCCTCGGATAGAGAAATCGGGGTGTTACATTACTCCCCTCCTTAAAAAGAATTTCGCCCTCGAAATTCGTTACCTTAGAAAAGCTCGGGATACTTGTCTTGCATTTCTGACTCTAGCTCCCACGTAAACTCGTCGGATTTGTCGCGTCCCCATGCTACTTTCACCAAAGGAACAGACTTGTTCCTCAGCTGCTTGACTCCGCGGTCCACGATTCTCGTAGGGGGAAGATTGAAAGTTAGGTCGTCCCTTAACTGAACATGCTCTGGCTCTAAAACGTGGTTAGGGTCGGACTCATACTTCCTCAACTGAGAGACGTGAAAGACGTCATGAAGATTTGAAAGATTAGGGGGTAAGGCTATTTTGTAGGCAACTGTTCCTATCCTTTGAAGAATTTGGAAGGGACCAAGGAATCGGGGGCTCAACTTTTTGACTTTCATGGCTCTCCCTATGCCTGTAGTGGGGGTAATCCTAAGGAACACATGTTCTCCCTCCTCGAACTCCAAGGGCTTGCGCCGCTTGTCCGCATAGCTCTTTTGTCTACTTTGAGCAGTGAGCATCCTATCCCGGATCCTCTTGATTTGTTCCGTCGTTTCCCTCACTACATCGGGTCCTAAGACACTTTGCGCCCCAGGCTCGTACCAACACAAAGGTGATTGGCACTTCCTTCCATACAATGCCTCGTACGGTGCCATACCGATGCTCGCGTGATAACTATTGTTATACGCAAACTCGATCAAAGGCAAGTACCTATCCCAACCTCCCCTCTGGTCTAACACACAGGCTCTTAGCATATCCTCTAGGGTTTAGATCGTCCTTTCAGATTGTCCGTCTGTTTGTGGGTGGTAAGCAGTGCTTAAGCATAGCTTTGAACCAAATGCCTTTTGAAAGGCTCCCCAAAAACGCGACGTAAACCGCGGATCTCTATCCGAGATTATCGTCGATGGTACTCCATGCAATCTTACGATCTCTTGGATGTATAACTGAGCCAATTTATCTAAAGAGTATGTCACTCTAATAGGTAGAAAGTGTGCCGACTTGGTTAGTCGATCCACTATCACCCATATAGCATCATGGCCAGCTTGCGTCTTAGGCAATCCTGTCACGAAATCCATAGATATGCATTCCCACTTCCATTCGGGGATTGACAGGGGTTGCAACAAACCTGAAGGTTTTTGGTGCTCGATTTTCACTTTCTGACATACCAAGCACTTACTAACCCAGGCGACTACATCCTTCTTCATTCCGGGCCACCAAAACATCTTTTTCAAGTCTTGGTACATCTTGGTAACACCGGGATGGATGGTGAAATAGCTTTTGTGAGCTTCCTCCAAGATCTTTTCTCGGAGGTCACCATCTTGGGGTACGCAGATCCTTCCTTCGAACCTCCATATCCAATCCTCGCCTCTTTCGAAACCTTTTAACTTTCCCGCCTTAACAGCATCTATGATCTCTTCGAACTCCTCATTCTCTCGTTGTGCTAACATGATCCTTTACTTAAATCCACTTGTTACACTAAGATAGCACATCTTTATCCCTCTATCGGTTGCTGACATCCCTAGATTCATATCCCTAAACTTCTCTATCAACTCAACTTCTTTGATCATCATGTGGGACAGATGTAACGACTTTCGGCTCAAGGCATCGGCGACTATATTAGCCTTGCCGGGGTGGTAACTTAAACCGAAATCGTAGTCTTTGAGGAATTCCATCCATCTTCTTTGCCTCATGTTTAACTCCTTTTGATCAAAGAGGTACTTGAGACTCTTATGATCGGAGAAAACTTCAAACCTTACACCATACAGATGGTGTCTCCACATCTTTAAGGCAAACACTACTGCGGCTAATTCTAGGTCATGGGTGGGGTAGTTAGCCTCGTGAGGCTTGAGTTGTCGTGATGCATAGGCTACCACTTGCCTATTTTGCATCAACACACACCCTAGTCCTTTGCCCGAAGCATCACAATATACCTCGAAGGGTACATTGGGGCTAGGTAAGACCAAGACTGGGGTCGTGGTTAACCTTTCCTTAAGCTCTTGAAAACTCTTCTCACATTCGGGGCTCCACTCAAACGGGGTATTTTTCCTAGTGAGCTTGGTCAAGGGTAGGGCTAACTGGGAAAATCCTTTGATAAACCTACGGTAGTAGCCTGCTAAGCCCAAAAAGCTCCGTATTTCCGTTACGGTGGTCGATCTATCCCAATTCATTACGGCTTCTACCTTACTAGGATCAACGGCTATGCCTCCTTTTGACACAACGTGCCCTAAAAACTTGACCTCCTCCAACCAAAATTCACACTTAGAGAGTTTTGCATACAGCTTTTCCTCCCTCAAAATCTCCAAAACTATCCTCAAATGACGCTCATGCTCCTCGTGGGTCTTCGAATAGATGAGTATATCATCTATGAAAACGACCACGAACTGATCTAAATAGGGTCTAAAGATCCTATTCATGTAATCCATAAACACTGCAGGAGCATTTGTCAACCCAAAAGACATTACCGCGAACTCAAAGTGTCCATACCGAGTTCTAAAGGCGGTCTTTGGTATATCTTGATCTCTCACTCTAATTTGGTGGTATCCTGACCTTAGGTCGATCTTGGAAAACACTACCGCTCCTCTCAATTGGTCCATGAGATCATCAATCCTAGGCAAAGGGTATTTGTTTTTCACTGTCACACGGTTCAATTGCCTATAATCTATACACAACCTCATACTCCCATCCTTCTTTTTCACAAACAAGACCAGGGCTCCCCATGGTGAAGCGCTAGGTCTTATAAAGCTCTTTTCTAAAAGCTCCTCAAGTTGGGTTTTGAGCTCGGCTAGTTCTAGGGGTGACATTCTATAGGGGGCAATGGAGATTGGTCCCGCTCCAGGAACCAACTCAATGGAGAACTCCACTTCTCTCTCGGGAGGGAACTCGGGTATATTTTCCGGAAACACCTCGGGATAGTCTCTCACTATAGGTATATTCTCTAAATTCTGCTCAAAGTGTACCTCGCTAGCGGCTAGGAGAACATATCCCTTAGTCTTTTTCCCACTACAGTGGACCTCTACGGCATTGAGATAGAGTTTCAAAGGTTGACTTATTTCACTAGGGGGAGAAGGAAAGACGACTGTTTTGGTGTCACAGTCTAACAATACACGGTTGGCGTGAAGCCAATCCATGCCAAGAACTATTCCTATACCTTTCATGGGTAAACAAATTAAATCCACAACATATGATCTATTTTCTGTGGTGAAGTGACAATTTAGGCAACAATAACAAGTATTCACAGGATGATTTGTGGGGGTAGAGACAATAAGATCAAAAGGAAGTTTGGAAGTTTTCAAATTTAGAGTCTCGACACTAGCATATGAAATAAAAGAATGTGTTGCACCAGAGTCATATAGCACAGTTAAGGTTCTACCATCTATTTCGCACTTACCTTCTATGAGACCATTGGATGTGTCCGCTTCGTCCACATTGAGGGTGAAGACCCTCCCTTGGTGTTGCGGCCTAGGGTTCTGATTTGCTGGCCCTCCGTTGTTGCATCTATTGGCATAGTGGCCGGGCTTCCCGCACTTGAAGCACACGTTTTGTCCAGCTAGGCAGGGACGGTTGCCATGATCTTTCCCGCACTGGGGGCATAGTATTGCCGGTGTAGGCCTAGCAAAGGTGGCGGGGGCTCCTTGGGGCGTCTTGTTCTTAGTCCCACTTGACCCTCCTTGGTTGTTTCGGGGGCCGCCCGACCCTCCTTGTCGGTTGTTGTTGTTGTTGTTGTTGCGGTTGTTGTTGTTGTTCTGGAATTGTGGTCGGTATGGCTGCTTGGGTTGTTGGTGGAAGGGGGTTCTTTGTTGTTGTTGTGGTCTGAACTGGTTGGTTTGGTAGGGATTATAGTGATTTCGGGATTGGTTTGGATATTGGGGCTTGAATTTTGGGGCTTGAGGTGCTAGGCCCTTGTTTCGTGCTGCCCTTGCAGCATTGATTTTCTTCTGTCCCTCTTCCATGATCCGGCACTTGTTGACTAGGGTTGGAAAGTCCCTAATCTCCATGTGCGCCACAGCATAGTTGAGCTCTGCCGTCAGTCCGGCCTCATACTTGACGCACTTCCACACCTCGTCGGGGTTCCCTTGAAACACCCTAGAGAACTTGATCAGCTCCTCGAACTTCACCGTGTACTGGGCGACAGTAGACCCTCCTTGGGTTAGTTGCATGAACTCGATGTCCTTCGCATTCCTCACCGATTCCGGAAAGTACTTCTCATAGAAGTAGGTCTTGAAACGACTCGATTGACAGCAATACCAGAAGCTTCTAGCAGTCTTCGGGTGCCAGTCCACTAGAACTCAGCATCCGATTCCATCATATAGGCCGCAAAGGTGACTTTCTGCTCCTCCGAGCAAGCTACCACAGAGTAGATCTTCTCCATGTTTTTGATCCACTCATCAGCTTGGTCGGGGTCCATGGCTCCTCAGAAGGCTGGCGGGTTCGCCTTGCGAAACTCACCAAACCTTGCTTGCTCGATCATTTCGGCAGTAGGAGGAGCACGTCCGGTGTTCCCTTGTTGGTTCATCCTCTCGAACATTCGTTCCATGGCTCTTGCCATGTCACGAACAACAGCAGCAGTGGCATCGCTTTGGTCCCCCTCGGTCGGGGTCCTAGGTTGTCTCCTTGGTGCCATTGGTCCCTAAACACATGAGACAATAAACACTGAGGTGATCAGGCTCAATATTCCATGTAAAATGAGCTAGTTACCATGGCACACGCAAGTAGACAAGGGTCATGAACTTCTACCCTATAGCTTATCTCTAGTTAAGCTCTACGCATGACGTAGCTATCGTTCTACGCTTTAGAAAGCATAGTCAGTCCAATCCTCATGCTCCATGAGAATCAAACTGCTCTGATACCATAATGTAACATCCTAATTTTTAACCCAATACTCTAGAACATATTTAGGTTAATCATTAGTCTGTTACTTCATAGTTCTCATTTAACTTTGAATTACTTAGCGGAAAATACGGGTAATTTTTTTTTGAAATAAAAGTGAGAGCCGTGTGATGCGATAAGCGGTAAACCATGTATGGTAAACAAATGTCTCACAACATCGTAACATAAGGCACAACATGAACATCACTGAAAATCATCTTATATATATATAACTTGCCCACTTATAAGTGTGGGTCTTAATTTAGTACAAGGGGAATACATAAAAGGAAGTACAACATCAAACATAAACATAATCTACTCCCCTACCCGAGTGTATCTAATAGGATAACCTCTAAACAAAAGAAGGTTTATCCCTATCTATGTGGTGTGTGCTCTAACTCGGGCCATCCTCGACCTCCTACTGGCGACCATCTCGTGATCGAGGCAGATATCCGAAAGCGGCGAGCTCCTCGGGCGTGAAAAGGCGGAGTGGGGATCGAATATGACTCCCAGGGTATGGCCGCATCTCCGGTCGTCGTGCACGCCTCGACTGAGTCACGGTGGGTTTGCTATCCTCTCCGAAGTCCATAGGTATGGTGGGGTAAGATCCCTCGGAGGGTATCTGGGTGGCCGAATCCTCGGAAGGATCCATCTCCGAGAAGGACGATGGGCAACGGCGCACATACTGGGGTAGTCTCGAGCGGCGGATGCGGAAGGTGGAGTACGGCGTAGCCTCTCCTCTCGAGGACGTCTTGGCGCTCGAACACTAGGTCATCGCCAAAAGGTGAGGCGGGGAGAAACGATGGGAATGTACAGGGGGAGTGAAGGGTCGACCCATGAACATGAATACCTTAACTGTGCATCGACCCACAAAATGGAATGACCCGTGGTCCGGGTCATGGTGCACCTCCCATGTCGGCGTGTCCACGAACACCACGAACGTCGCCATCTGAAGACGTGACGGAAAGAAAGAGGTAGAGGGAGTGAGAATCTTGCTAAAGAATCTCAGTAGGGCCTCCTACTACCTAGGTGCCATCATCTACGTCCTCAGGAACCTTGGGTTTAATTATACGAAATGTCTGAACATGCATTTAGTTCATTTTAAACTTCAAAATATACGTTAGCCAAGGTCCATTCATTTTAAGATGATCTTAATGTCATGAATGCAACATAATAGAAAATGTATGCATGGCACTACCTAATGCACATACATAAAACATAACATCAAGCATCATCATCATTGGTGGCATAAAGTGGCAGTAGTAACATTCATATGGGACGAAACTTAGTGACATAATCATAATCATGAACTTCTCTTCCTCATGGGCCACCCTAAAAGACAATCGAACTGGGGGTGCTCGGCCGAACCGGTGTCACCCAGAACGAGTCATACATCTAGGTTATGAGCTCATACCTTAACTAGTCGTCACTAGTTCTTACTTACCACTTAACGATAAGCGTATCATAAATCCCGACTATCTGAGTGCGGGTTAGGGGGCAAATCTCTTAGGGGTGCTCGGCCGAACCGGTGTCACCTAAGAGTATAAAATGGTACCGATGTCACATGAGTTCTATGGAGGTGCTCGGCCGAACCGGTGTCATCCTAGAACCCATCTTAGTACCTTAATTTTCAAAATCTCTTTAAGTCCCCAAATTTGTCGGAAGTCGCGGCCAAAGCGGTCATTACGAATTTCCTTCCAAATTTGCTTTATGCCACATAAACATATAACCTCATAAATTCCTCACATGAATAACATCATCATCATTAGCATACTTCATGCATCATCATAAATCATCCAAACGCTTACCCTTACGGTAGCTTATGCTTTGACCCTTACGGGTCTTAATCTTGAGATATAGTTCTCTAATATCCGTCGCTCATATTTTATGCCCCTAAGGCTCATATTTAAACATCATTCTTCATTCTCATGTTCATACTTAAATCTGAATAGCATAGGGCAGAATCTCTAACTTGTTTTTACGGGGTTCTAGAACTTACGTTTTAGACCCTTTCTCGGTTCCGTCTTCGCCTAAGGCGCTATACATTAAATCTAAATCAATTATGAGACATTCCTATGCTTAAGGACTAATTATTAATCATGTTTATCATGTTGTAAGGGTGCTGGACAGATTCCAGAAAAATAAATGTTCTAAGAGTTCTAAACTTGCACTTTTACGGTTTTCTAGTTACTAGTTTCCCCGTAGGTGCTAGAATTCAATTCTAACTCAAATGATACCAAGTTTTTCATGTCTAAACAATCTAAATCTGATTATGTTCCCATTAAAACAGTTTGGATTAGTTCCATAAACAAATGGGTCAAAACTATGTTAAATTCTAGCTTTACGGTATTTCTAGTTAGCTAGTTTCTTACTTATCATGCATAGGATCGTTTCTACATCATCATACGATATTTTCACACATTCCAACACATCAAAACATCATCATACAGCATCATACTCATCACATCAGAACCGAAAACATTCATCCTCAATAAGAGAGTTAAATTGACATTTCTAGGTACATAAGTCAACTAGTTTCTCTTGGAATCAATCTAGAACTTCTAAAACTCTTTGAAGACATTTTAAATCATTTAGAGGCTAAGTGAAACCTTGGGTCAGTGACCAAAACATATTCCATCCCCTAAAAGAGATTGGAATCACATCTTATAATGACATAACCTTATAAAGATTTGTAAAACATTAAGGAACACTTAAAACGTAGACTATTGGTCCTAGTAGCTAGATGAAAACTCATTGCAAGTTCATCATCACTACTTGGCCGAAAAACATACATTCAAAGTATGGTTTACATCAAACTTTAACTTGGAATGAAATGGGCAAGTCTTTGAGCTCTAGGTTCTTAAGTTACGACATAAAGTAAACGTGCTCATGCCTTTCATTCTTAATCTTGCTTACAAAGTAAAATGATGACTTGAAATTAAATATGCAAGGCATAACTTAAACGTGCAAGCTTGAAAGTAAATATCACGAGGCATAATCTTAAACGTGCAAGCTTGAAAGTAAATATGCAAGATTCAATTCTTTATTTTAGTGCTCTTGGCCCAACAACAATCGACTTTAAGGCCGAAATAGATAAGCATTCGAGAAATTAATTAGGTGATAATGCAAGTTCAATTCTTTATTTTAGTGCTCTAGGCCCAACAACAATCGACTTTAAGGCCGAAATAGAAAGGCTTCGAGAATTAAATTAAGTGAAGATGCAAGTTCCATTTTAATCTTTATGTTCTTAGGTGATAGCTTGAAAGTAAAGATGCATAGCAAGAATGTAAATATGAATGCAAGCATAAAATAAATTATGCAAGTTCATTTTATCTTTCTAGAGCTCTTAACAAGACTTTAGAGGAATTTAAACCTTAAACCAAACTCATTCAAACAAGGTAAAGTCAAGCTTGGAGTTCTTAGAACTCAACATAATATCTTTGGGAATCAAACTATGAAACTTAGAAAATCTCAAGGAAATGGCCGAAATCTCCAAGAAGAGAAAAGTGCATTTTAAAACTCTAGAGTTCATGACCTTGATGATATATTAACACCAACATCATGAGTCCTCATCATTGAGTTCATAGAGCCATTTTAAAACATCATCAAAATTAAAGTTCTCAAAAGTTCAAGAAAGGAAAAACTAGAAACACTTTTGCTCAAGAACAAAGATCAAGCTCTAGAGTTTGTTTCAAGTGATGAACATCATCATGAAACTCTCATCATCAAGCTCTCATTTCTTTGAACTCCAAGGCTCATGGCCGAAAATGAAAAGGTAAAGGAAAGGAAAAGAAGTTCTAAAAAGAATCAAGAGAAACTATGAACATTAAGCTTGAAACAAGAACTATAAAGAAAAGAATACATGAAAGAAAATCCCTACTTGGTGTGATGAACTTGAAGATGGAAGAAGAAGATGAAGATGATGAAGAACTTGAGGAACTCCAAGAACTTGAAGAACACAAAAACTTTGAGAGAAAAAGAAAGCTTTGAGTGTTTCCTAAACTTAGCAAATGATCTAAAAGTGGTGCAAGCTCCTCAAGGCATTCTATTTATAGAGAAATGAAACAAATGGAGGGAGCTCATGGAGGAGGAGGTTTTGGCCATGAGGGTGCAGATTGGAGGCTTTCCATGAGTTCCATGAGGTGAGATAATGTGTTCTTGAGGTATGGTGAGGTATGGTTCAAAGCATGGTGAGGTATGGCTCAAGGTATGGCCTCAAGCATGGTTCTTTGAGTGAGAAAATAATTAAACATGTGGTCAATGGGGAAGGATGTGGCCGAAATGCATCAGCCCATGGGGAGGATTAGTTTGCATTTTAATTGTGGTTTAGAGTTGTGTTTAGGTGTATCTTTGATTATGCTTAAGATTAGGAATTTGTAAGAAAGTGTTTAGGTAAGGTAATTGGGTAATTAAGGTGGTCTAGACAAAATTAAGGAGTGGTCTTGCACCATTAGAGAGTTAAATCCTCAATTTAGAGTCTAAACAACTCTAGACACATTTCCTTGATTTAAGGAATTGGAGAGAGAAAACACTATTCATGATTCCAAGACTAGGAATCTTGAGTTCTAAAAAGGGATTTAAGTTTAATCTAAGCAATTTTAGGTTCTAATTAACTTTAATAAATTATTTTGACTCTAGATTAATTAGGGAAATTAATTAATCTTCGTTTAGAGCCTAATATTGCTTAGGTTTGCTTAATTACGTCATTAAGCTTAAAAACACTATTCCAGGGGCAAAATCGTAATTTTGCACTAAAACTGCCCGGGACCACCGGGACTTGAACAGATACCTCTAGACACATGAAATCATGTTTTTAAACCTCTGGGAAAGTTAGGGCTTAAGCGGCACCTTTACCCGCGTAAAAGCGCTTATAGGGGTATTTTGGTCATTTTGACCGAAAGCTATGAAAGCGAAATTTTCGCTTCCGAAAGCATTCAAAGGCCATTCAATCCCCTTCAAACATTGAGTTGACCCTTCGAGGATGACCGAGTTGGTTACCCTCGAGTTCGGGTCAGGAAATGACCTCAGGGGCATTTTGGTCATTTCCCTCGGATAGAGAAATCGGGGTGTTACACAAATTAAAGCTTATTAAATTCTAAATATTAATCTAGAGTTAAAATTATGTATTTAGATTGATTAGAACCCAAAATTGCTCAAAAACACCTAAATTGCTTACTAATTCACTTAAACCCTTAACCGTAAATTCTCTAAATTACATGAATACCTTGCCTACACCTAAATAATGCATGGAACACACAAATTTCACTTCTTTGGGCTGTAATGGACGAAATTATTGATGCCATTATGCAGCTGAATTATTGCCAAAAGTTGCACTAAAACAAAATGCCAAAATGTCACCATAAGAGACATAATTCCTTAATTTCATACAACTTTGTCTAAAATGATTTTTCCTCCCTTATTTCTCCTGCAAAATTCCGTCCACTACCTCATCATTTTGGCCAATTAGAAGCCTCAAAATCTTCTATAAATAGGCTTGCTTGAGTGGTCTTGGAATGCTTGGTTCATAACTAGTTTTTAGGAGCACCAAAAACTTTCTTTCTTCCTCCTCTTTGGCTGAATTCTTTCTTCAATTTTTTCAAAGAGATTTTGTTTCATTTCACTTCAAGAAACCAAGTTCTCTTCCTCTTCTTCAACTCAGATTAGGTAGGGAGTAGTTTCTAAATTTATTTCTATGCTTTGAGGAGTTGTGTTTTTAGGTTAAAATGATGAAATTATGAACTTACCTTAGCTTTTCATTTTGGTTTTCCTCTTCAATTTTTCTTTAACCAATTCAACCATGTGGCCTAGATGGAACTAAGATGATGGCTTGATGATGAGGACCTTGAGGGTGGGTTGTAAATCCATCACAAGTTAAGCCTCTAAAGCTTGAAAATTCCACTTGACGCAAAACTTTAAAGAATAATGCTTTATGATGCTAAAACAAAGATTTTTAGTTTAGAACTTGAAAGATGTATTTTCCTTTTATGTTTTATTTCTTGTTAAGATATGTATTGGGTTGAATTTATAATTCTTTTAAAGTCTTGAAGGAGCTCTAGTAAAGAAACAAAATGAATTTGCATCCATGATTAAGTTTATGCTTTGCATAACCATGTTTACCTTCTATGTCATCACTAAATTTTCAAGAATGAATAAATGAACTTGCATTTCTCATGTTTAAATTCCAAGCTTGTATTTCATGTTTATGTTTCAAGTCATCACTTAATCTTTCAAGACAATAAAGAGGTTGCATCTCATATTTAATTTATGCTCTCACTATATTTTATAATGGCTAAAAGAATCAACGCATGGCATGTTTATTTTATTGCCATCACCTAAAGATCCTAGAGCTCAAAGACTTGCCCATGTATCACAAGCAAAGAAATATGGTTATTGGAGTTAAAGAATTTATTCTTTAAAAAGTCTTGAGATTGGAGCTTAAAAAGATGTAATAATAATTCTCTTCTCCCTCTCTCGGTCTGTGCGGACTACCGCCGCTCCGGTTTCTTAATATTCTCTTCTCCCTCTACTGGTCCTGTGCGGAGTACCGTCGCTCCAGTTTCTTGTATCATGTTTATATTTCAAGTTTTTCCATCATGTTTAATTTTCAAGTCATCACCTTAAATCTTAAAGATAAAGAAATGGAATTGCATATCATGTTTATAATTCCAAGCTATCACCTTATAAAGATAAGATTAAAATAAGGTTACATAGCATGTTTATAATTCTAAGATGTCACCTAAATCTCTAAAGCTCAAGACTTACTCCTTTTATCTTAAGTGAGAATTTTAATTGTGAAGATCCTCCCAAATTTGACAAAAGAATTAGTTTCTAAATGAGTTTTAAGGCTTTGCAAGGATTTTACGGGGAACTAGTATTTTATATGCACTTAAAATATGATTCTATGTAATTGCATAAGGTTCATGATTTGGCCACTGATCTGAGTTTAGTATCAATGTGTGATAATGATTTGATATGATTGAAGTTGTGATAATTATGGTTTATTGTTAAGAGAATGATTCATAATTGGTTTAGTAACTAATTAGTTCTATAATTGATAATTCTATGTAAGGTTTGGATGCTTATTAAGTACTTGATATCATTGAATGATTTCCTGGCTTGCATGTTATAGTTGCTGTGGCAAATAATGAGAATGCTTATACATGAAATGTTCTTTATTATGTAAAATTTACTTTGTTGCTAGAAGAAAGTGTATCATTGTAAAAGTGTAATTTGGAAAGGTTCTGGCTAAGGAAAGACTTGGTATTTAAGCGTGTCCATTGTGACCCACCTCTCTTTCCTGGGAATCTCCCATATGCATGATTACAGTTGATATATATTATTCTAGCTTAAGACTATAAATGAGAAAATGTTATGATGTTTATGAATTGTATTGTGATATAACATGCAAAGATTTAATGGTGACTTAAACTTATAAGAAAATGATCCTTTGGAACCATCAGACTATAGGTGGTGAAAAGGTGATTTTAGCCCCTAACCCGTTCTCTCAAAAGGGTAGAGTCGGGACATTAGCTTATCAAAGGGATAAGTATATGCTAGTGACGACTAGTAAAGTATGAGCTCATAACCTAAATTACTCCCAAAAGGGTGGAGTATAGGGTGGCCTAAGGAAAATAATGATGATGATAAGATTTTAAGTCACCTAAGGCACTAAAGAAATGAAATATGTGCACTATGTCCACGTGTAGCTAATATTATATGGCGTTCTTTTATGCATGTTATTTGATAATGATGATGAGGAAAATGATGTAATGATAAAGGAAAAGTTCATTGTAAATATGACATGTTAAGATTATGATGCATTATAAGATGCATGATTAAAAATTGACGAACCTCGGTTAAGTATTTGTCCGAACTTAAAATGAATCTTTGCATGCTCACCATTTTAGAATAATCCCGAGGTTCCTGGGGACTTTGATGATGACACTGTAGAAGGAGGTACCTTACTGAGAATTCTTTAGCAAGATTCTCACTCCCTTTTCTTTATTTCCGTCATTGTCTCCAGATTCAGATGGCGACATTCGTCCTGTTCATTGATACCCCTACTTGGGAATTTCACTATGATCCAGTGCATCGCTCGTATCATTTTGAAGGGAGGTCTTGTGATTCGTGTTTTTATTTACATAGGTCGTCCATTTGCACATCCTGTCCCTAGTTATCGATTTTCTCCTACTTCTCCCTATGGCGATGAAATGGTTTTCGAACATGCACGTCCACTTGATGAAAGGATGTTACGATCTTATCCCGCTTCATCTGCTGTGTAACACCCCGATTTTTCTATCCGAGGAAAATGACCAAAATGCCCCTGAGGTCATTTCCTGACCCGAACTCGAGGGTAACCAACTTGGTCATCCTCGAAGGGTTAACTCGATGTTTGAAAGGGATTGAATGGCCTTTGAATGCTTCCGGAAGCGAAAATTTCGTTTCATGATTTGGTCAAAATGACCAAAATACCCCTAGAGCGTTTTTCTGGCGGTAAACGTGCCGTTTGAGCCCGAAACTTTCCCCAGAGGTTTAAAAACATGTTTTCATGTGCCTAGAGGTCTCTGTTCAAGTCCCGGTGGTCCCGGGCAGTTTTAGTGCAAAATTACGATTTTGCCCCTAGAATAGTGTTTTTGAGCTTAATGACGTAATTAAGCAAACCTAAGCAATATTAGGCTCTAAACGAAGATTAATTAATTTCCCTAATTAATCTAGAGTCAAAATAATTTATTAAAGTTAATTAGAACCTAAAATTGCTTAGATTAAACTTAAATCCCCCTTTAGAACTCAAGATTCCTAGTCTTGGAATCTTGAATAGTGTTTTCTCTCTCCAATTCCTTAAATCAAGGAAATGTGTCTAGAGTTGTTTAGACTCTAAATTGAGGATTTAACTCTCTAATGGTGCAAGACCACTCCTTAATTATGTCTAGACCACCTTAATTACCCATTTCCCTTACCTAAACACTTTCTTACAAATTCCTAATCTTAAGCATAATCAAAGATACACCTAAACACAACTCTAAACCACAATTAAAATGCAAACTAATCCTCCCCATGCATGATGAAGTTTCGGCCAGACCTCATCCCCATTGGCCACATGTTTAATTGTTTTCTCACTCAAAGAGCCATGCTTGAGCCATACCTTGAGCCATACCTCACCATACTTTGAACCATACTTCACCATACCTCAAGAACACATTATCTCACCTCATGGAACTCATGGAAAGCCTCCAATCTGCACCCTCATGGCCAAAACCTCTTCCTCCATGAGCTCCCTCCATTTGTTTCATTTCTCTATAAATAGAATGCCTTGAGGAGCTTGCACCACTTTTAGATCATTTGCTAAGTTTAGGAAACACTCAAAGCTTTTCTTTTCTCTCAAAAGTTCTTGTGTTTTTCAAGTTCTTCAAGCTCTTCAAAGTTCTTCATCACCTTCATCTTCTTCTTCCATCTTCAAGTTCATCACACCAAGTAGGGATTTTCTTTCATGAATTCTTTCTTTAGAGTTCTTGCTTCAAGCTTTATGTTCATAGTTTCTCTTGATTCTTTTTAGAACTTCTTTTCCTTTCCTTGTTCTTGCTCATTTTCGGCCATGGGCCTTGGAGTTCAAAGAAATGAGAGCTTGATGATGAGAGTTTCATGATGATGTTCATCACTTGAAACAAACTCTAGAGCTTGATCTTTGTTCTTGAGCAAAAATGTTTCTAGTTTTTCTTTTCTTGAACTCTTAAGAACTTGAGCTTTGATGATGTTTTTAAATGGCTCTATGAACCCAATGATGAGGACTCATGATGTTGGTGTTAATATATCACCAAGATCATGAACTCTAGAGTTTTAAAATGTTCCTTTTCTTCTTGATGATTTCGGCCAAATCCATAAATTTTCTAAGTTTCATGGTTGATTTCCTAAAAATATTATGTTGAGTTTTAAGAACTCTAAGCTTGACCTTACCTTGTTTGGATGAGTTTGGGTTATGCTTTAAATTCCTTTAAAGTCTTGTTAAGAGCTCTAGAAAGATAAAATGAACTTGCATAATTTATTTTATGCTTACATCCATATTTACATTCTTGCTATGCATCTTTGCTTTCTAGCTATCACCTAAGAACATAAAGATTAAAATGAAACTTGTATCATCACTTAATCTAATTCTCGAAGCCTTTCTATTTCGGCCTTAAAGTCGATTGTTGTTGGGCCTAGAGCACTAAAATAAAGAATTGAACTTGCATTACCACCTAATTAATTTCTCGAATGCCTATCTATTTCGGCCTTAAAGTCGATTGTTGTTGGGCCAAGAGCACTAAAATAAAGAATTGAACCATGCATATTTAACTTCACGCTTGCACGTTTAAGTTTATGCCTCGCATATTTACTTTCAAGCTTGCACGTTTAAGTTTATGCCTTGCATATTTAATTTGAAGTCATCACTTTACTTTGTAAGCAAGATTAAAAACGAAAAGCATGAGCACGTTTAGTTTATGTCATAACTT
Source organism: Dalbergia cochinchinensis (assembly GCA_031216125.1). NCBI lineage: Eukaryota > Viridiplantae > Streptophyta > Magnoliopsida > Fabales > Fabaceae > Dalbergia > Dalbergia cochinchinensis. The sequence goes on along the minus strand of CM062377.1, from coordinate 33,069,429 downwards.
AAGAACCTAGAGCTCAAAGACTTGCCCATTTCATTCCAAGTTAAAGTTATATGTGAATGTATTCCTTGAATGAATAATTTCGGCCAAGTAGTGATGATGGACTTGCAATGAGTTTTCATCTAGCTACTAGGACCAATAGTCTATGTTTTAAGTTTTCCTTAAAGCTTTACAAATCTTTATAAGGTTTTGTCATCACAAGTTGTGATTTTATTATCTTTTAGGGGATGGAATATGTTTTGGTCAGTGACCTAAGGTTTCACTTAGCCTCTTGATGATTTAAAACGTCTTGCAAAGAGTTTTAGAAGTTCTAGATTGATTCTGAGAGAAACTAGTTAACTTATGTACCTAGAAATGTCAATTTAACTCTCTCATTTAAGTTAAATGTTTTCGGTTCTGATGTGATGAGTGTGATGCTGTATGATGATGTTTTGATGTGTTGGAATGTGTGAAAATATCATATGATGATGTAGAAGCGATCCTATGCATGATAGGTAAGAAACTAGCTAACTAGAAATACCGTAAAGCTAGAATTTAACATAGTTTTGACCCATTTGTTTATGGAACTTTTTCAAACTGTTTTAATGGGGACATAATCAGATTTAGATTGTTTAGACATGAAAAAATTGGTATCATTTGAGTTAGAATTGAATTCTAGCACCTATGGGGAAACTAGTAACTAGAAAACCGTAAAAATGCAAATGTAGAACTCTTAGAACATTTAATTTTTATGGATTCTGTCCAGCACCCTTACAACATGATAAACATGATTAATAATTAGTCCTTAAGCATAGGAATGTCTCATAATTGATTTAAATTTAATTTATAGCGCCTTAGGCGAAGACGGAACCAAGAAAGGATCTAAACGTAAGTTCTAGAACCCCGTAAACACAAGTTAGAGATTTTTCCCTATGCTATTCAGATTTAAGTATGAACATGAGAATGAAGAATGATGTTTAAATATGAGCCTTAGGTGCATAAAATATGAGCGACGGATATTAGAGAACCATATCTCATGATTAAGACCCGTAAGGGTCAAAGCATAAGCTACCGTAAGGATAAACGGTTGAGAGTTCTATGATGATGCATGAGTTATGTAAATGATGATGATGTTATTCATATGATGAATTCATGAGGATATATGTATATGTGGCATAAAGCAAATTTGGAAGGAATTGATTGTAATGCCATCGTGTTTAATTCCCGACAAATTTGGGGACTTAAAGAGATTTTGAAAATTAAGGTACTAAGATGGGTTCTAGGATGACACCGGTTCGGCCGAGCACCTCCATAGAACTCATGTGACATCGGTACCATTTTATACTCTTAGGTGACACCGGTTCGGCCGAGCACCCCTAAGAGATTTGCCCCCTAACCCGTACTCAGATAGTCGGGATTTATGATTTATGATACGCTTATCGTTAAGTGGTAAGTAAGAACTAGTGACGACTAGTTAAGGTATGAGCTCATAACCTAGATGTATGACACGTTCTGGGTGACACCGGTTCGGCCGAGCACCCCAGGTTCGATTGTCTTTTAGGGTGGCCCATGAGGAAGAGAAGTTTCATGATTATGATTATGTCACTAAGTTTTGTCCCATATGAACGTTACTATTGCCACTTTATGCCACCAAGAATGATGATGCTTGATGTTATGTTGTATGTATGTGCATTAGATAGTGCCATGCATACATTTTCTATTATGTTGCATTCATGACATTAAGATCATCCTAAAATGAATGGACCTTGGCTAAAATATATTTTTAAGTTTAAAATGAACTTAATACATGCTCAGTCGTTTTGTATAAATAAACCCAAGGTTCCTGAGGACATAGATGATGACACCTAGGTAGTAGGAGGCCCTACTGAGATTCTTTAGCAAGATTCTCACTCCCTCTACCTCTTTCTTTCGGTCACGTCTTCAGATGGCGACGTTCGTGGTGTTCGTGGACACGCCGGCATGGGAGGTGCACCAAGACCCGGACCACGGGTCATTCCATTTTGTGGGTCGATGCACGGTTAGAGTATTCATGTTTATGGGTCGACCCTTCACTCCCCCTGTACATTCCCATCGTTTCTCCCCCGTCTCACCTTTTGGCGATGACCTGGTGTTCGAGCGCGCCCGTCCCCTAGAGGAGAGGCTTCGCCGTACCCCATCATCCACGTCCGCCGCTCGAGACTACCCCCAGTATGTGCCCCGTTGCCCGTCGTCCTTTTCGGAGACGGATCCTTCCGAGGATTCGGCAACCCAGGCACCCTCCGAGGGATCTTCCCCCTCCATACCTATGGACTTTGGAGAGGATAGCGAGCCCACCGTGACTCAGCCGAGGCGTGCACGACGACCGGAGATGCGGCCATACCCCGGGGCTCACACTCGATCCCCGCTCCGCCTCTTCACGCCCGAGGAGCTCGCCCAGTTTCCAGGATATCTGCCTCGATCACGAGATAGTCGCCAGTAGGAGGCCGTGGATGGCCCGAGTGAGAGCACACACCACTTAGATGGGGATAAACCTTCTTTTGTTTAGAGGTTTCCCATTAGATGCACTCGGATAGGGGAGTAGACCATGTTTATGTTTATGTTGCATTTCCTTTCCTGTACTTTCCCCTGTACTAAACTAAGTCCCACATTTATAAGTGGGCAAATTATATATATATATGAAATGATATTCAGTGATGTTCATGTTGTGCCCCATGTTATGATGTTGTGAGACAATTGTCTTACCATACGTGGTTTACCGCGTATCGCATTACGCGGCTCTCACTTATATTTCAAAAAAAAATTTTACCCATATTTTCCGCTAAGTAATTCAAAGTTAAATGAGAACTATGAAGTAACAGACTAATGATTAACCTAAATATGTTCTAGAGTATTGGGTTAAAAATTAGGATGTTACATTATGGTATCGAGCGATTCGATTCTCATGGAGCCTGAGGATTGGACTGACTATGCTTTCTAAAGCGTAGTACGATAGCTATGTCATGCGTAGTGCTTAGTTAGAGATAAGCTATAGGATAGAAGTGCATGACCCTTTGTCTACTTGCGTGTGCCATGGTAACTAGCTCATCTTACATGGAATATTGAGCCTGATCACCTCAGTGTTTATTGTCTCATGTGTTTAGGGACCAATGGCACCAAGGAGACAACCTAGGACCCCGACCGAGGGGGACCAAAGCGATGCCATCTTCTGGCCTTTGTTCGTGACATGGCAAGAGCCATGGAACGAATGTTCGAAGGATGAACCAACAAGGGAACACCGGACGTGCTCCCCTCTTGCCCGAAATGATCGAGCAAGCAAGGTTTGGTGAGTTTCGCAAGGCGAACCCGCCAACCTTCCGAGGAGCCATGGACCCCGACCAAGCTGATGAGTGGATCAAAAACATGGAGAAGATCTACTCTGTGGTAGCTTGCTCGGAGGAGCAAAAAGTCACCTTTGCGGCCTATATGATGGAATCGGATGCCGAGTTTTGGTGGACCGGCACCAAGATCGCTAGAAGCTTCGCATGCTGTCAATCGAGTCGTTTCAAGACCTACTTCTATGAGAAGTACTTTCCGGAATCGGTGAGGAATGCGAAGGACATCGAGTTCATGCAACTAACCCAAGGAAGGTCTACTGTCGCCCAGTACACGGCGAAGTTCGAGGAGCTGATCAAGTTCTCTAGGGTGTTTCAAGGGAACCCCGACGAGGTGTGGAAGTGCGTCAAGTATGAGGCCGGACTAACGGCAGAGCTCAACTATCTTTGTGGCGCACATGGAGATTAGGGCCTTTCCAACCCTAGTCAACAAGTGTCGGATCATGGAAGAGGGACAGAAGAAAATCAATCTTTGCAAGGGCAAAGACGGAACAAGGGCTAGCACCTCAAGCCCCAAAATTCAAGCCCCAATATCCAAACCAATCCCGAAATCACTATAATCCCTACCAAACCAACCAGTTTAGACCACAACAACAACAAAGAACCCCTTCCACCAACAACCCAAGCAACCATACCGACCACAATTCCGAACAATAACAACAACCGCAACAACAACAACAACAACCGACAAGGAGGGTCGGGCAGTCCCCGAAACAACCAAGGAGGGTCAAGTGGGACTAAGAACAAGACGCCCCAAGGAGCCCCCGCCACCTTTGCTAGGCCTACACCGGCAATACTATGCCCCCAGTGCGGGAAAGATCATGGCAACCGTCCCTCGCTTATGACAAAACGTGTGCTTCAAGTGTGGGAAGCCCGCCACTACGCCAATAGATGCAACAACGGAGGGCCAAAGAAATCGTAACCCTAGGCCGCAACACCAAGGGAGGGTCTTCACCCTCAATGTGGACGAAGCGGACACCTCCAACGGTCTCATAGAAGGTAAGTGCGAAATAGATGGTAGAACCTTAACTGTGCTATATGACTCTGGTGCAACACATTCTTTCATTTCGTATGCTAGTGTCGAGACTCTAAATTTGAGAACTTCCAAACTTCCTTTTGATCTTATTGTTTCCACCCCTACAAATCATCCTGTGAATACTTGTTATTGTTGTCTAAATTGTCACCTCACCACTGAAAATAGGCCATATGTTATGGATTTAATTTGTTTACCCATGAAAGGTATAGGAGTAGTTCTTGGCATGGATTGGCTTCACGCCAACCGTGTATTGTTAGACTGTGACACCAAAACAGTTGTCTTTCCTTCTCCCCCTAGTGAAATAAGTCAACCTTTGAGACTTTACCTCAATGCTGTAGAAGTCCACTGTAGTGGGAAAAAGACTAAGGGATATGTTCTCCTAGCCGCTAGTGAAGTACACTTTGAGCAGATTTTAGAAAATATACCAATAGTGAGAGACTATCCCGAGGTGTTTCCGGAAGTTATACCCGAGTTCCCTCCCGAGAGAGAAGTGGAGTTCTCCATTGAGTTGGTTCCTGGAGCGGGACCAATCTCCATTGTCCCCTATAGAATGTCACCCCTAGAACTAGCCGAGCTTAAAACCCAACTTGAGGAACTTTTAGAGAAGAGCTTTATAAGACCTAGTGCTTCACCGTGGGGAGCCCCGGTCTTGTTTGTGAAAAAGAAGGACGGTAGTATGAGGTTGTGCATAGATTATAGGCAATTAAATCGTGTGACAGTGAAAAACAAATACCCTTTGCCTAGGATTGATGATCTCATGGACCAATTGAGAGGAGCGGTAGTGTTTTCTAAGATCGACCTAAGGTCAGGATACCACCAAATTAGAGTGAGAGATCAAGATATACCAAAGACCGCCTTTAGAACTCGGTATGGACACTTTGAGTTCGCGGTGATGTCTTTTGGGTTGACCAACGCTCCTGCAGTATTTATGGATTACATGAATAGGATCTTTAGACCCTATTTAGATCAGTTCGTGGTCGTTTTCATAGATGATATACTCATCTATTCGAAGACCCACGAGGAGCATGAGCGACATTTGAGGATAGTTTTGGAAATTTTGAAGGAGAAAAAGTTGTATGCAAAACTCTCTAAGTGTGAATTTTGGTTGAAGGAGGTCAAGTTTTTAGGGCACGTTGTGTTACAAGGAGGCATAGCCGTTGATCCTAGTAAGGTAGAAGCCGTAATGAATTGGGATAGACCAACCACCGTAACAGAAATACGGAGCTTTTTGGGCTTAGCAGGCTACTACCGTAGGTTTATCAAAGGATTTTCCCAGTTAGCCCTACCCTTGACCAAGCTCACTAGGAAGAATGCCCCGTTCGAGTGGAGCCCCGAATGTGAGAAGAGTTTTCAAGAGCTTAAGGAAAGGTTAACCACGACCCCAGTCTTAGTCTTACCTAGCCCCAATGTACCCTTCGAGGTATATTGTGATGCTTCGGGCAAAGGACTAGGGTGTGTGTTGATGCAAAATAGGCAAGTGGTAGCCTATGCATCACGACAACTCAAGCCTCACGAGGCTAACTACCCCACCCATGACCTAGAATTAGCCGCCGTAGTGTTTGCCTTAAAGATGTGGAGACACCATCTGTATGGTGTAAGGTTTGAAGTTTTCTCCGATCATAAGAGTCTCAAGTACCTCTTTGATCAAAAGGAGTTAAACATGAGGCAAAGAAGGTGGATGGAATTCCTCAAAGACTACGATTTCGGTTTAAGTTACCACCCCGGCAAGGCTAATGTAGTCGCCGATGCCTTGAGCCGAAAGTCGTTACACCTGTCTCACATGATGATCAAAGAAGTTGAGTTGATAGAGAAGTTTAGAGATATGAACCTAGGGATGTCAGCAACCGATAGAGGGATAAAGATGTGCTATCTTAGTGTAACAAGTGGATTTAAGCAAAGGATCATGTTAGCACAACGAAAGAATGAGGAGTTCGAAGAGATCATAGATGCTGTTAAGGCGGGAAAGTTGAAAGGTTTCGAAAGAGGTGAGGATTGGATATGGAGATTTGAGGGAAGGATCTGCGTACCCCAAGATGGTGACCTTCGAGAAAAGATCTTGGAGGACGCTCACAAAAGCTATTTCACCATTCATCCCAGTGTTACCAAGATGTACCAAGACTTGAAGAAGATGTTTTGGTGGCCCGGAATGAAGAAGGATGTAGTCGCCTGGGTTAGTAAGTGCTTGGTATGTCAGAAAGTGAAAATCGAGCACAAAAAACCTTCAGGTTTGTTGCAACCCCTGTCAATCCCCGAGTGGAAGTGGGAATGCATATCTATGGATTTCGTGACGGGATTGCCTAAGACCCAAGCTGGCCATGATGCTATTTGGGTGGTAGTGGATCGACTAACCAAGTCGGCACACTTTCTACCTATTAGAGTGACATACTCTTTAGATAAATTGGCTCAGTTATACATCCAAGAGATCGTAAGATTGCATGGAGTACCGTCGACGATAATCTCGGATAGAGATCCGCGGTTTACGTCACGTTTTTGGGGAGCCTTTCAAAAGGCGTTTGGTTCAAAGCTATGCTTAAGCACTGCTTACCACCCACAAACAGACGGACAATCCGAAAGGACGATCCAAACCCTAGAGGACATGCTAAGAGCCTGTGTGTTAGACCAAAGGGGAAGTTGGGATAAGTACTTGCCTTTGATCGAGTTTACGTATAACAACAGTTATCACGCGAGCATCGGTATGGCACCCGTCTGGCGTTGTATGGAAGGAAGTGCCAATCACCTTTGTGTTGGTACGAGCCTGGGGAGCAAAGTGTCTTAGGACCCGATGTAGTGAGGGAAACGACGGAACAAATCAAGAGGATCCAGGATAGGATGCTCACTGCTCAAAGTAGACAAAAGAGCTATGCGGACAAGCGGCGCAAGCCCTTGGAGTTCGAAGAGGGAGAACATGTGTTCCTTAGGATTACCCCTACTACAGGCATAGGGAGAGCCATGAAAGTCAAAAAGTTGAGCCCCCGATTCCTTGGTCCCTTCCAAATTCTTCAAAAGATAGGAACAGTTGCCTACAAAATAGCCTTACCCCCTAATCTTTCTAATCTCCATGACGTCTTTCACGTCTCTCAGCTAAGGAAGTATGAGTCCGACCCTAGCCACGTTTTAGAGCCAGAGCATGTTCAGTTAAGGGACAACCTAACTTTCAATCTTCCCCCTACGAGAATCGTGGACCGTGGAGTCAAGCAGCTGAGGAACAAGTCTGTTCCATTGGTAAAGGTAGCATGGGGACGCGACAAATCTGAAGAGTTTACCTGGGAGCTAGAGTCAGAAATACGAGACAAGTATCCCGAGCTTTTCTAAGGTAACGAATTTCGAGGGCGAAATTCTTTTTAAGGAGGGGAGTAATGTAACACCCCGATTTTTCTGTCCGAGGGAAATGACCAAAATGCCCCTGAGGTCATTTCCTGACCCGAACTCGAGGGTAACCAACTTAGTCATCCTCGAAGGGTTAACTCGATGTTTGAAGGGGATTGAATGGCCTTTGAATGCTTCCGGAAGCGAAAATTTCGTTTTCCGCAGTTTCGGGTCAAAATGACCAAAATACCCCTAGAGCGTTTTTACGCGGGTAAACGTGCCGTTTGAGCCCGAAACTTTCCCTAGAGGTTTAAAAACATGTTTTCATGTGCCTAGAGGTCTTTGTTCAAGTCCCGGTGGTCCCGGGCAGTTTTAGTGCAAAATTACGATTTTGCCCCTAGAATAATGTTTTTGAGCTTAATGACGTAATTAAGCAAACCTAAGCAATATTAGGCTCTAAACGAAGATTAATTAATTTCCCTAATTAATCTAGAGTCAAAATAATTTATTAAAGTTAATTAGAACCTAAAATTGCTTAGATTAAACTTAAATCCCTTTTTAGAACTCAAGATTCCTAGTCTTGGAATCTTGAATAGTGTTTTCTCTCTCCAATTCCTTAAATCAAGGAAATGTGTCTAGAGTTGTTTAGACTCTAAATTGAGGATTTAACTCTCTAATGGTGCAAGACCACTCCTTAATTATGTCTAGACCACCTTAATTACCCATTTCCCTTACCTAAACACTTTCTTACAAATTCCTAATCTTAAGCATAATCAAAGATACACCTAAACACAACTCTAAACCACAATTAAAATGCAAACTAATCCTCCCCATGCATGATGAAGTTTCGGCCAGACCTCATCCCCATTGGCCACATGTTTAATTGTTTTCTCACTCAAAGAGCCATGCTTGAGCCATACCTTGAGCCATACCTCACCATGCTTTGAACCATACCTCACCATACCTCAAGAACACATTATCTCACCTCATGGAACTCATGGAAAGCCTCCAATCTGCACCCTCATGGCCAAAACCTCTTCCTCCATGAGCTCCCTCCATTTGTTTCATTTCTCTATAAATAGAATGCCTTGAGGAGCTTGCACCACTTTTAGATCATTTGCTAAGTTTAGGAAACACTCAAAGCTTTTCTTTTCTCTCAAAAGTTCTTGTGTTCTTCAAGTTCTTCAAGCTCTTCAAAGTTCTTCATCACCTTCATCTTCTTCTTCCATCTTCAAGTTCATCACACCAAGTAGGGATTTTCTTTCATGAATTCTTTCTTTAGAGTTCTTGCTTCAAGCTTTATGTTCATAGTTTCTCTTGATTCTTTTTAGAACTTCTTTTCCTTTCCTTGTTCTTGCTCATTTTCGGCCATGGGCCTTGGAGTTCAAAGAAATGAGAGCTTGATGATGAGAGTTTCATGATGATGTTCATCACTTGAAACAAACTCTAGAGCTTGATCTTTGTTCTTGAGCAAAAATGTTTCTAGTTTTTCTTTTCTTGAACTCTTAAGAACTTGAGCTTTGATGATGTTTTTAAATGGCTCTATGAACCCAATGATGAGGACTCATGATGTTGGTGTTAATATATCACCAAGATCATGAACTCTAGAGTTTTAAAATGTTCCTTTTCTTCTTGATGATTTCGGCCAAATCCATAAATTTTCTAAGTTTCATGGTTGATTTCCTAAAAATATTATGTTGAGTTTTAAGAACTCTAAGCTTGACCTTACCTTGTTTGGATGAGTTTGGGTTATGCTTTAAATTCCTTTAAAGTCTTGTTAAGAGCTCTAGAAAGATAAAATGAACTTGCATAATTTATTTTATGCTTACATCCATATTTACATTCTTGCTATGCATCTTTGCTTTCTAGCTATCACCTAAGAACATAAAGATTAAAATGAAACTTGTATCATCACTTAATCTAATTCTCGAAGCCTTTCTATTTCGGCCTTAAAGTCGATTGTTGTTGGGCCTAGAGCACTAAAATAAAGAATTGAACTTGCATTACCACCTAATTAATTTCTCGAATGCCTATCTATTTCGGCCTTAAAGTCGATTGTTGTTGGGCCAAGAGCACTAAAATAAAGAATTGAACCATGCATATTTACCTTCAAGCTTGCACGTTTAAGTTTATGCCTCGCATATTTACTTTCAAGCTTGCACGTTTAAGTTTATGCCTTGCATATTTAATTTGAAGTCATCACTTTACTTTGTAAGCAAGATTAAAAACGAAAAGCATGAGCACGTTTAGTTTATGTCATAACTTAAGAACCTAGAGCTCAAAGACTTGCCCACTTCATTCCAAGTTAAAGTTATATGTGAATGTATTCCTTGAATGAATAATTTCGGCCAAGTAGTGATGATGGACTTGCAATGAGTTTTCATCTAGCTACTAGGACCAATAGTCTATGTTTTAAGTTTTCCTTAAAGCTTTACAAATCTTTATAAGGTTTTGTCATCACAAGTTGTGATTTTATTATCTTTTAGGGGATGGAATATGTTTTGGTCAGTGACCTAAGGTTTCACTTAGCCTCTTGATGATTTAAAACGTCTTGCAAAGAGTTTTAGAAGTTCTAGATTGATTCTGAGAGAAACTAGTTAACTTATGTACCTAGAAATGTCAATTTAACTCTCTCATTTAAGTTAAATGTTTTCGGTTCTGATGTGATGAGTGTGATGCTGTATGATGATGTTTTGATGTGTTGGAATGTGTGAAAATATCATATGATGATGTAGAAGCGATCCTATGCATGATAGGTAAGAAACTAGCTAACTAGAAATACCGTAAAGCTAGAATTTAACATAGTTTTGACCCATTTGTTTATGGAACTTTTTCAAACTGTTTTAATGGGGACATAATCAGATTTAGATTGTTTAGACATGAAAAAATTGGTATCATTTGAGTTAGAATTGAATTCTAGCACCTATGGGGAAACTAGTAACTAGAAAACCGTAAAAATGCAAATGTAGAACTCTTAGAACATTTAATTTTTATGGATTCTGTCCAGCACCCTTACAACATGATAAACATGATTAATAATTAGTCCTTAAGCATAGGAATGTCTCATAATTGATTTAAATTTAATTTATAGCGCCTTAGGCGAAGACGGAACCAAGAAAGGATCTAAACGTAAGTTCTAGAACCCCGTAAACACAAGTTAGAGATTTTTCCCTTTGCTATTCAGATTTAAGTATGAACATGAGAATGAAGAATGATGTTTAAATATGAGCCTTAGGTGCATAAAATATGATCCACGGATATTAGAGAACCATATCTCATGATTAAGACCCGTAAGGGTCAAAGCATAAGCTACCGTAAGGATAAACGGTTGAGAGTTCTATGATGATGCATGAGTTATGTAAATGATGATGATGTTATTCATATGATGAATTCATGAGGATATATGTATATGTGGCATAAAGCAAATTTGGAAGGAATTCGGTGTAATGCCATCGTGCCGCCGAATTCCCGACAAATTTGGGGACTTAAAGAGATTTTGAAAATTAAGGTACTAAGATGGGTTCTAGGATGACACCGGTTCGGCCGAGCACCTCCATAGAACTCATGTGACATCGGTACCATTTTATACTCTTAGGTGACACCGGTTCGGCCGAGCACCCCTAAGAGATTTGCCCCCTAACCCGTACTCAGATAGTCGGGATTTATGATTTATGATACGCTTATCGTTAAGTGGTAAGTAAGAACTAGTGACGACTAGTTAAGGTATGAGCTCATAACCTAGATGTATGACACGCTCTGGGTGACACCGGTTCGGCCGAGCACCCCCAGTTCGATTGTCTTTTAGGGTGGCCCATGAGGAAGAGAAGTTTCATGATTATGATTATGTCACTAAGTTTTGTCCCATATGAACGTTACTATTGCCACTTTATGCCACCAAGAATGATGATGCTTGATGTTATGTTGTATGTATGTGCATTAGATAGTGCCATGCATACATTTTCTATTATGTTGCATTCATGACATTAAGATCATCCTAAAATGAATGGACCTTGGCTAAAATATATTTTTAAGTTTAAAATGAACTTAATACATGCTCAGTCGTTTTGTATAAATAAACCCAAGGTTCCTGAGGACGTAGATGATGACACCTAGGTAGTAGGAGGCCCTACTGAGATTCTTTAGCAAGATTCTCACTCCCTCTACCTCTTTCTTTCCGTCACGTCTTCAGATGGCGACGTTCGTGGTGTTCGTGGACACGCCGACATGGGAGGTGCACCATGACCCGGACCACGGGTCATTCCATTTTGTGGGTCGATGCACGGTTAGAGTATTCATGTTTATGGGTCGACCCTTCACTCCCCCTGTACATTCCCATCGTTTCTATGTTGTGATATTTAGTGATATATATGAAATGATATTTAGTGATGTTCATGTTGTGCCTCATGTTATGATGTTGTGAGACAATTGTCTTACCATACGTGGTTTACCGCGTATCGCATCACGCGGCTCTCACTTTTATTTCAAAAAAAAATTTTACCCGTATTTTCCGTTAAGTAATTCAAAGTTAAATGAGAACTATGAAGTAACAGACTAATGATTAACCTAAATATGTTCTAGAGTATTGGGTTAAAAATTCTTAAACATCTTATTATACTCCGCTTACTCGTTCACGTTGTACTCGGCTCACGTTTTCAATTATGTGTTTAAAAAAAAAAATGGCTCGTAATTTCACTAAGTATTTTCAAATTATGAAGAAAGAACCAAAGCAAGGAGTAAAGTCTAGTCATTAATCAGAATCAACCTAGGTGTATCTGGTTAATTACTAGGGTGTTACATTTTGGTATCAGAGCAGTTCGATTCTCGTGGTGCCTGAGGATTGGACTAGCTATGCTTCTAAAGCATAATACGTTAGTGACGTCATGTGTAGATGTTTATCATTAGGATGAGCTTGAGGATTAGAAATACATGACTACTGTATGTTGAAAGTGCTATGGTAACTTGCTCACTTTGCATGGAATATTGGGCCTGATCACCTCAGTGTTGCTGTTTTGTATGTATAGGGACCAATGGCACGTCGACAACAGACTAGGAGCGCAGCACAGAATAATCAAGACAACGAGACAGCCGAAGTACTCCGCGACATAGCAAGGACCATGAGAATGATGATGGAACGAATGGATCAGGATCGTCAAGCCAATATGAATCAGGGACATGAGATTCCTGAACATGCCTGTTTCAGGGAGTTTCGTAAGGCAAACCCACCAGTTTTCAAGGGACATCAATCCAAATATTGCGAGATGAATGGATTCGGAATATTGAGAAGGTCTTTCTTTGTAGTCCCATGCTCGGAGGAGCAAAAGGTCACCTTCGCTACTCATATGCTTGAGGGTGATGCCAGTTTCTGGTGGACAGGTGTTCGAAGACTCCTGGAGACGACCAACGTGGACATTGATTGGGAACTATTCAAGGTCCATTTTTACGAAAAGTACTTCCAAAAGTCAGTTAGAAATGCCAAGGACATTGAATTCATGCAACTTGTCCAGGGGAATATGAATGTGGCCCAGTACACTGCCAAATTTGAAGAACTCATTAAGTTCTCAAGAATGTACCAAGGAAATCCTGATGAGTACTGGAAATGCATTAAATACGAGTCAGGGTTGAAGGCGGAACTTAATGTGGCAGTTGCACATTTGGAGATTAGGGATTTCTCTACCCTAGTTAACAAATGTCGGATTATTGAAGAAGGTCAGAGAAAACTAAACACCCCAAAGTCAGATAATATTACCAAAAATTTGACACCTCAAGGTCAGCAGTTCAAGAGGCAGAATCGACCTCCATTTCCCCCTCAATCAAGACCACAAGGGACACAAAGAAATTTTCAACAAGGAAGGCCAAACAACAACAACCGCTATAATAACAACCGCTACAACAATAACCCCAGTAACAATCACAACAACAACAATAACAACAATAAAGGGAAAGCACCACAAAGAGGTCCAAAGAAGATTTCCACGGCTGCGCCATCCATGGAATGTGCCAAGCGCGGCAAGAATCATGGGAGCATGCCATGTCGAGCCGGAACAAACGTGTGCTATCGGTGTGGAAAACCAGGTCATTACTCCCGAGAATGCACGGAAAGGAACCCGCCAACCCCCAATCCCAAGCCGCAATACCAGGGAAGGGTATTTACTGTTAATGCTGAAGAAACAACGAAGTCACGAAATCTCGTGGAAGGGAAGGGTAATATGCATGGTAAAGACTTAATTGTACTATATGATTCTGGCGCTTCTTATTCTTTTATCTCCCATTCATGTGTTAAAAGCCTTAATTTACCTATGACTGAGCTTCCTTTTGACCTTATTGTTTCTACCGATCGAAAACCCGTTAGGACTGTAAATGTTGTTTAGATTGTAGTTTTATTATATATAATAGATCCTTTGTTTTAGATCTTATTTGCTTACCCATGCGAGGTTTAGATGTGATTCTTGGCATGGATTGGCTTGAGGCCAACCGTGTCTTTGTTAAACTGTTATGAGAAAACCATCACTTTTCTTCCTGCTCCTATTGAAGCTAAGAAACCCATAAGTCTTTACATAACCGCTGGGGAAATGGACTGTGGTAAGGGTGAGAGTAAAGGTTACATTTTCTTAGCCGCTAGTGATGTAGACTTTGAGCAAAGTATCGATGAGATACCAATAGTAAGAAATTATCTTGAAGTATTTCCAGATGAGATACCAGAGTTTCCCCCCAAGAGAGAGATAGAGTTTTCCATAGAATTGCTTCCAAAAGGGACCTATATCCATAGCCCCATACAGATGTCCCCATTAGAATTGACCGAGTTAAAAACTCAATTGGAAGATTTATTGGAGAAAAAGTTTGTTAGGCCTAGTGCATCACCTTGGGGAGCCCCTGTGTTGTTTGTAAAGAAAAAGGATGGGAGTATGAGGATGTGTGTAGATTATAGGCAGTTGAATAAAGTAACGGTGAAAAACAAGTATCCTCTGCCTAGGATCGATGATTTGATGGACCAACTGAAAGGTGCGGTAGTGTTTTCTAAGATAGATTTGAGGTCAGGCTACCATCAAATTAGAGTGAGAGATGAAGACATACCTAAAACGGCCTTTCGCACTCGATACGGCCATTTTGAGTTTGCAGTAATGTCCTTTGGGTTAACCAATGCTCCAGCTATTTTTATGGATTACATGAATAGGATCTTTCGACCCTATTTAGATCAGTTTGTAGTTGTCTTTATAGATGACATTCTCATATATTCTAAGACCCATGAAGAACATGAATGCCACCTGACCATAGTATTGGAGATCTTGAAGGAAAAGAAACTATATGCCAAGATTTCCAAGTATGAGTTTTGGTTGGATAAGGTGCAATTTTTAGGGCATGTAGTATCTAAGAAAGGAATTGCTGTAGATCCTAGTAAGGTAGAAGCGGTAGTAAACTGGGAAAGACCAACCACGGTAACTGAAGTAAGGAGCTTTTTGGGTTTAGCCGGTTATTACCGTCGATTTATCAAGGGATTTTCCCAGATTTCCCTACCTTTAACCAAGCTGACTAGGAAGAACACCCCTTTTTCATGGACCCCGAAGTGTGAAAAGAGCTTTCAAGAGTTAAAAAGAGCTTTCAAGAGTTAAAACACAAGTTAACCTCGACCCCTATTTTAGTGTTACCCGACCCCAATGTGCCTTTCGAGGTGTATTGTGATGCTTCAAAAAAGGGTTTAGGTTGTGTATTGATGCAAGATAGGCAAGTGGTGGCCTATGCATCAAGACAACTCAAGCCACATGAGGCAAACTACCCTGCCCATGACCTTGAGTTAGCTGTCGTCGTGTTTGCTCTAAAGATTTGGAGACACCATTTATATGGAGTTAAGTTTGAGGTGTTTTCCGATCACAAGAGTTTGAAATATCTCTTTGATCAAAAAGAGCTAAACATGAGGCAAAGACGATGGATGGAGTTCTTGAAAGATTATGATTTTGGATTGAACTACCATCCTGGTAAAGCCAATGTAGTAGCTGATGCTTTGAGTAGGAAGTCCTTACAAGTGTCCCGTTTGATGGTGAAGGAGGTTGAATTGATTGAGCAATTTAGGGACTTAAACCTAGGAATGACTTTGACCACTAAGGGCATCAGAGCTTGTCATCTTAGAGTGACAAGTGAGTTCAAAGAAAGGATTGTTCAAGCTCAAGGGGACGATGCTGAGTTTCAAGAGACTTTAGGGGCAGTGAAGGCAGGAAAGTTGATAGGTTTTACCCAAGGAATGGACGATTTGTGGAGGTTTAAAGGTCGAATATGTGTACCTGCTAGTGGTGGCCTCCGAAAAGATATTTTGGAGGAAGCCCATAAGAGCCATTTTACCCTTCATCCTGGTGCCACCAAGATGTATCAAGATTTGAAGAAGATGTTCTGGTGGCCTAGAATGAAGAAAGATGTGTGCACATGGGTGAGTAAGTGCTTGGTGTGTCAAAAGGTGAAGATTGAACACCAAAAACCCTCTAGAATGCTGCAACCTCTGTCAATCCCTGAGTGGAAGTGGGATAGTATCTCCATGGATTTCGTGACTGGATTACCGAAGACCCAAATGAATCATGATACCATATGGTTAATCGTGGATCGATTGACGAAGTCAGCCCACTTTTTACCTATTAAGGTGACTTATTCCTTGGATAGGTTAGCACAATTATATATTCAGGAGATAGTAAGGTTACATGGGGTGCCGTCAATGATAATCTCGGACCAGGATCCGCGGTTTACGTCACGATTTTGGGGAGCCTTTCAAAAGGCGTTTGGTTTAAAGCTGTGTCTAAGCACGACCTATCACCCCCAAACAGACAGTCAATATGAAAGAACTATCCAAACCTTGGAGGATATGTTAAGGGCATGTGTTTTAGATCAAAGGGGAAGTTGGGATAAGTACCTGCCACTGATTGAATTTGCATATAACAACTTGATTATCATGCAAGTATCGGTATGGCACCGTATGAGGCCCTCTATGGACGGAAATGTCAATCTCCCTTATGTTGGTATGAACCCGGAGAGCAAAGTTTACTCTGACTGACATCTTGTGAGGGAAACAACGGAACAAATCAAGAAGATTAGGGATAAGATTCTTACTGCTCAAAGTCGACAGAAAAACTATGCGGACAAGCGGTGAAAACCGCTAGATTTTCAAGAAGGGGACCACGTGTTCCTAAGGATCACCCCCACCACAGGCATAGGCCGAGCAATAAAAGTAAAGAAATTGAGCCCCAAATTTCTTGGTCCGTTTGAAATCCTTACCAAAGTAGGACCTGTAGCCTACCATATAGCCCTACCCCCGAGTCTATCCAACCTTCATGATGTTTTCCATGTCTCTCAGTTAAGAAAGTATCAATCTGACCCGAGTCATGTACTAGAGCCAGAATATGTACAATTAAGAGATAACCTGACATTTAACTTACTACCCACGAGAATCGTCGACCGAGGAGTTAAGCAGTTAAGGAACAAGGTTGTACCCCTGGTCAAAGTAGCATGGGGAGAGGGTGAAACCGGAGAACTTACATGGGAGGTGGAATCAAACATGAAAGCACAATACCCCGAGTTGTTCTCAGGTAACGAATTTCCGGGGCGAAATTCTTTTTAAGGAGGGGAGTAATGTAACGCCCCAATTTTTACTGTCATTAGAAATTACTCAATTACCAAATTACCGTAGGTAATTATTACATAAGATTTGAGGCCGAACAATCCTCAATAAAGGAATATAACATTAGAAGAGAGGTTAGGAACGATTCATTCGAGAGTCGCAAATCCCGAATTTCTGTATGTATAAAATGACCAAAATGCCCCTGAAGTTATTTGACTCAGAAAATGAGGATCGTGGGCCCCACCTATTCTCAAGGGGATATTTTGAGGATAATAAAGGATTGTTTGTGTTATGTGTGTTAATAGAGCAGAAGGATCTCAATTTTGAGTTCAGACGCGCGAAATGACCAAAATGCCCTCAAGGTGTTTAACTCCGATGTGCGTGCCGACTGAGCCCGAACATTACTAAAATGTTTGAAAATGTGTTTTTAAGCCATGATTAACCATTGGTTAAGCTCGGGTGGCCTCAGGCAGTTTTTAAGTGAAAGTACGATTTTGCCCCTGTTTTTGGGGCGCTTTGCGAATTCGGGTTTTTTGATTCATATACCGAAACCTAAGCAATATTAGGCTCAAATTAAAGCTTATTAAATTCTAAATATTAATCTAGAGTCAAAATTATGTATTTAGATTGATTAGAACCCAAAATTGCTCAAAAACACCCAAATTGCTTACTAATTCACTTAAACCCTTAACCGTAAATTCTCTAAATTACATGAATACCTTGCCTACACCTAAATAATGCATGGAACACACAAATTTCACTTCTTTGGGCTGTAATGGATGAAATTATTGATGCCATTATGCAGCTGAATTATTGCCAAAAGTTGCACTAAAACAAAATGCCAAAATGTCACCATAAGAGACATAATTCCTTAATTTCATACAACTTTGTCTAAAATGATTTTTCCTCCCTTATTTCTCCTGCAAAATTCCGTCCACTACCTCATCATTTTGGCCAATTAGAAGCCTCAAAATCTTCTATAAATAGGCTTGCTTGAGTGGTCTTGGAATGCTTGGTTCATAACTAGTTTTTAGGAGCACCAAAAACTTTCTTTCTTCCTCCTCTTTGGCTGAATTCTTTCTTCAATTTTTTCAAAGAGATTTTGTTTCATTTCACTTCAAGAAACCAAGTTCTCTTCCTCTTCTTCAACTCAGATTAGGTAGGGAGTAGTTTCTAAATTTATTTCTATGCTTTGAGGAGTTGTGTTTTTAGCTTAAAATGATGAAATTATGAACTTACCTTAGCTTTTCATTTTGGTTTTCCTCTTCAATTTTTCTTTAACCAATTCAACCATGTGGCCTAGGTGGAACTAAGATGATGGCTTGATGATGAGGACCTTGAGGGTGGGTTGTAAATCCATCACAAGTTAGGCCTCTAAAGCTTGAAAATTCCACTTGACGCAAAACTTTAAAGAATAATGCTTTATGATGCTAAAACAAAGATTTTTAGTTTAGAACTTGAAAGATGTATTTTCCTTTTATGTTTTATTTCTTGTTAAGATATGTATTGGGTTGAATTTATAATTCTTTTAAAGTCTTGAAGGAGCTCTAGTAAAGAAACAAAAGGAATTTGCATCCATGATTAAGTTTATGCTTTGCATAACCATATTTACCTTCTATGTCATCACTAAATTTTCAAGAATGAATAAATGAACTTGCATTTCTCATGTTTAAATTCCAAGCTTGTATTTCATGTTTATGTTTCAAGTCATCACTTAATCTTTCAAGACAATAAAGAGGTTGCATCTCATATTTAATTTATGCTCTCACTATATTTTATAATGGCTAAAAGAATCAACGCATGACATGTTTATTTCATGCCATCACCTAAAGATCCTAGAGCTCAAAGACTTGCCCATGTATCACAAGCAAAGAAATATGATTATTGGAGTTAAAGAATTTATTCTTTAAAAAGTCTTGAGATTGGAGCTTAAAAAGATGTAATAATAATTCTCTTCTCCCTTTACTGGTCCTGTGCGGACTACCGCCACTCCGGTTTCTTAATATTCCCTTCTCCCTCTACTGGCCCTGTGCGGACTACCGCCACTCCGGTTTCTTAATATTCTCTTCTCCCTCTACTGGTCCTGTGCGGATTACCACCGCTCCAATTTCTTGTATCATGTTTATATTTCAAGTTCTTCCATCATATTTAATTTTCAAGTCATCACCTTAAATCTTAAAGATAAAGAAATGGAATTGCATATCATGTTTATAATTCCAAGCTATCACCTTATAAAGATAAGATTAAAATAAGGTTGCATAGCATCTTTATAATTCTAAGATGTCACCTAGATCTCTAAAGCTCAAGACTTACTCCTTTTATCTTAAGTGAGAATTTTAATTGTGAAGATCCTCCCAAATTTGACAAAAGAACTAGTTTCTAAATGAGTTTTAAGGCTTTGCAAGGATTTTACGGGGAACTAGTATTTTATATGCACTTAAAATATGATTCTATGTAATTGCATGAGGTTCATGATTCGGCCACTGATCTGAGTTTAGTATCAATGTGTGATAATGATTTGATATGATTGAAGTTGTGATAATTATGGTTTATTGTTAAGAGAATGATTCATAATTGGTTTAGTAACTAATTAGTTCTATAATTGATAATTCTATGTAAGGATTGGATGCTTATTAAGTACTTGATATCATTGAATGATTTCCTGGCTTGCATGTTATAGTTCTTTGTGGCAAATAATGAGAATGCTTATACATGAAATGTTCTTTATTATGTAAAATTTACCTTTGTTGCTAGAAGAAAGTGTATCATTGTAAAAGTGTAATTTGGAAAGGTTCTGGCTAAGGAAAGACTTGGTATTTAAGCGTGTCCATTGTGACCCACCTCTCTTTCCTGGGAATCTCCCATATGCATGATTACAGTTGATATATATTATTCTAGCTTAAGACTATAAATGAGAAAATGTTATGATGTTTATGAATTGTATTGTGATATAACATGCAAAGATTTAATGGTGACTTAAACTTATAAGAAAATGATCCTTTGGAACCATCAGACTATAGGTGGTGAAAAGGTGATTTTAGCCCCCTAACCCGTTCTCTCAAAAAGGTAGAGTCGGGACTTTAGCTTATCAAAAAGGATAAGTATATGCTAGTGACGACTAGTAAAGTATGAGCTCATAACCTAAATTGCTCCCAAAAGGGTGGAATATAGGGTGGCCTAAGGAAAATAATGATGATGATATGATTTTAAGTCACCTAAGGCACTAAAGAAATGAAATATGTGCACTATGTCCACGTGTAGCTAATATTATATGACGTTCTTTTATGCATGTTATTTGATAATGATGATGAGGAAAATGATGTAATGATAAAGGAAAAGTTCATTGTAAATATGACATGTTAAGATTATGATGCATTATAAGACGCATGATTAAAAATTGACGAACCTCGGTTAAGTATTTGTCCGAACTTAAAATGAATCTTTGCATGCTCACTATTTTAGAATAATCCCGAGGTTCCTGGGGACTTTGATGATGACACTATAGAAGGAGGTACCTTACTGAGAATTCTTTACCAAGATTCTCACTCCCTTTTCTTTATTTCCGTCATTGTCTCCAGATTCAGATGGCGACATTCGTCCTGTTCATTGATACCCCTACTTGGGAATTTCACTATGATCCGGTGCATCGCTCGTATCATTTTGAAGGGAGGTGCGCAGTTCATGTTTTTATTTACATAGGTCGTCCATTTGCACATCCTGTCCCTAGTTATCGATTTTCTCCTACTTCTCCCTATGGCGATGAAATGGTTTTCGAACATGCACGTCCACTTGATGAAAGGATGTTACGTTCTTATCCCGCTTCATCTACTGTCCATGGATTTCCAGAGTATGTTCCCGAGACGAGATATTCTGAAACTGATCCTTCAGAGGACACTCCTACTCATGTATATTCTGAGAGCTCTGCTCCTACTCCCACACGTGTAAGAGAGAGTAGTAAGGAAACAGTTGTTCAGCCAAGGTTAGCAAGAAGGCCGTCCTTGCGACCCCAGCCTGGTGCATCTCGTGTGTCCCCTCCCGAGGGAGCTCATCAGTGGATCGGATTTATTCCCCCATTTCCAGGACAGTCGCCATAGAGGGTTCTTAGTAGATTTATGTGTGATCATGCACCCTAGTTTTAGGATAACCTTCCCGGCTTATGGAGTTATCTAGTTTAGGGGCATGTATTTCCTTAAGTATATTTTCTTTTATGGGTTTGCATAAGATAATGATGTATGAACATAACCCACCCTTTGAGTGAGGTTATTGTATGTAAATATATGCTATAATGTGCTTATGGATGTTATATGATGGAGCCTAAGTGATATGATGTGATATATTCTTAAACGTCTTATTATACTCCGCTTACTCGTTCACGTTGTACTCGGCTCACGTTTTCAATTATGTGTTTAAAAAAAAAATGGCTCGTAATTTCACTAAGTATTTTCAAATTATGAAGAAAGAACCAAAGCAAGGAGTAAAGTCTAGTCATTAATCAGATTCAACCTAGGTGTATCTGGTTAATTACTAGGGTGTTACATCCTCCATAAGTCGAAAGAATCTTATGTTTCGTTATTTACCCTTGACAAGTCAAAGAGGATCTCTTGTCTTTTATTTGGCCTTGACAAGCCAAAGAGGATCTCATTTTTACTTATGGCTACAGAATTTAATTTAATATATCATTCATTTTCTTTTCCAATGCATGTATAAAACAAATATAGGCATTCATTCACATTGTGATTTCAATCATGCCTCATAAACCAATATTTACTTCCTCTAGTATGCATTTATACATCACAAGCCACATGGCCAAATATTTAACATCAGATATTCATGTCATACTAGAACTGTAACACCCCGATTTTTCTGACCAAGGGAAATGACCAAAATGCCCCTGAGGTCATTTCCCGACCCGAATGCGAGGGTAACCAACTCGGTCATCCTCGAAGGATCAACTCAATGTTTGAAGGGGATTGAATGGCCTTTGAATGCTTTCAGAAGCGAAAATTTCGTTTTCCACAGTTTTGGGTCAAAATGACCAAAATACCCCTATAGCGTTTTTACGCGGGTAAAGGTGCCGTTTGAGCCCGAAACTTTCCCTAGAGGTTTAAAAACACGTTTTCATATGTCTAGAGGTCTCTGTTCAAGTCCCGGTGGTCCCGGGCAGTTTTAGTGCAAAATTACGATTTTGCCCCTAGAATAGTGTTTTTGAGCTTAATGACGTAATTAAGCAAATCTAAGCAATATTAGGCTCTAAATGAAGATTAATTTATTTCCCTAATTAATCTAGAGTCAAAATAATTTATTAAAGTTAATTAGAACCTAAAATTGCTTAGATTAAACTTAAATCCCTTTTTAGAACTCAAGACTCCTAGTCTTGGAATCTTGAATAGTGTTTTCTCTCTCCAATTCCTTAAATCAAGGAAATGTGTCTAGAGTTGTTTAGACTCTAAATTGAGGATTTAACTCACTAATGGTGCAAGACCACTCCTTAATTATGTCTAGACCACCTTAATTATCCATTTTTCCTTACCTAAACACCTTCTTACAAATTCCTAATCTTAAGCATAATCAAAGATACACTTAAACACAACTCTAAACCACAATTAAAATGCAAAGAACCCTCCCCCATGGCTGATGAAGTTTCGGCCAACACACTCCCCATTGGCCACATGTTTAATTATCTTCTCACTCAAAGAACCATGCTTGAGGCCATACCTTGAACCATACCTCACCATACCTTGAACCATACCTCACCATGCCTCAAGACCACATTATCTCACCTCATGGAACTCATGGGAAGCCCTCCAATCTGTACATATGGCCGAAGCTCCTCTCCTCCATGAGCTCCCTCCATTTGTTTCATTTCTCTATAAATACAATGCCTTGAGGAGCTTGCACCACTTTTAGATCATTTGCTAAGTTTAGGAACACTCAAAGCTTTTCTTTTTCTCTCAAAGTTCTGGTGTTCTTCAAGTTCTTGGAGTTCTTCAAGTTCTTCATCTTCTTCTTCCATCTTCAAGTTCATCACATCAAGTAGGGATTTTCTTTCAAGTATTCCTTTCTTTAAAGTTCTTGTTCTAAGCTTTATGTTCATAGTTTCTCTTGATTCCTTTTAGAACTTCTTTTCTTCTCCTTCTTCCTCTTTATGTTTCGGCCATGGGCCTTTGGGAATGAAGGAATGAGAGCTTGATGATGAGAGTTTCATGATGATGTTCATCACTTGAAACAAACTCTAGAGCTTGATCTTTGTTCTTGAGCAAAAATGTTTTTAGTTTTTCCTTTCTTGAACTCTTGAGAACTTTAGCTTTAATGATGTTTTAAAATGGCTCTATGAACTCAATGATGAGGACTCATGATGTTGGTGTTAATATATCATCAAGATCATGAACTCTAGAGTTCTAAAATGTTCCTTTTTCTTCTTGATGATTTCGGCCATTCCCTTAAATTTTGCTTGGCTTCATGGTTTGATTTTCTAAAAATATTATGTTAAGTTTTAAGAACTCTAAGCTTGACTTTACCTTGTTTGGATGAGTTTGGGTTATGGTTTAAATTCCTTTAAAGTCTTGTTAAGAGCTCTAGAAAGATAAAATGAACTTGCATAATTTATTTTATGCTTGCATTCATATTTACATTCTTGCTATGCATCTTTACTTTCTAGCTATCACCTAAGAACATAAAGATTAAAATGGAACTTGTATCATCACTTAATTTAATTCTCGAAGCCTTTCTATTTCGGCCTTAAAGTCGATTGTTGTTGGGCCTAGAGCACTAAAATAAAGAATTGAACTTGCATTATCACCTAATTAATTTCTCGAATGCCTTTCTATCTCGGCCTTAAAGTCGATTGTTGTTGGGCCAAGAGCACTAAAATGAAGAATTGAATCTTGCATATTTACTTTCAAGCTTGCACGTTTAAGTTTATGCCTCGCATATTTACTTTCAAGCTTGCACGTTTAAGTTTATGCCTTGCATATTTAAATTTAAGTCATCACTTTACTTTGTAAGCAAGATTAAAAATGAAAAGCATGAGCACGTTTAGTTTATGTCATAACTTAAGAACCTAGAGCTCAAAGACTTGCCCATTTCATTCCAAGATAAAGTTAAATGTGAATGTATTCCTTGAGTGCATAATTTCGGCCAAGTAGTGATGATGGACTTGCAATGAGTTTTCATCTAGCTACTAGGACCAATAGTCTATGTTTTAAGTTTTCCTTAAAGCTTTACAAATCTTTACAAGGTTATGTCATCACAAGTTGTGATTTTATTATCTTTTAGGAGATGAAATATATTTTGGTCATTGACCTAAGGCTTCTCTTAGCCTTTTGATGAATTAAAATGATTTGCAAAGAGTTTTTAGAAATTCTAAATTGATTCCAAGATAAACTAGTTAACTTATGTACCTAGAAATGTCAATTTAACTCTCTCATTTAAGTTAAATGTTTTCGGTTCTGATGTGATGAGTGTGATGCTGTATGATGATGTTTTGATGTGTTGGAATGTGTGAAAATATCATGTGATGATGTAGAAGCGATCCTATGCATGGTAGGTAAGAAACTAGCTAACTAGAAATACTGTAAAGCTAGAATTTAACATAGTTTTGACCCATTTGTTTATGGAACTAATCCAAACTGTTTTAATGGGAACATAATCAGATTTAGATTGTTTAGACATGAAAAACTTGGTATCATTTGAATTAGAATTGAATTCTAGCACCTATAGGGAAACTAGTAACTAGAAAACCGTAAAAATGCAATGTAGAACTCTTGGAACATTTATTTTTCTGGATGCTGTCCAGCACCCTTACAACATGATAAACGTGATTAATAATTAGTCCTTAAGCATGGGAATGCCTCATAATTGATCTAGATTTAATCCATAGCGCCTTAGGCGAAGACGGAACCAAGAAAGGGTCTAAAACGTAAGTTCTAGAACCCCGTGATCACAAGTTAAGAATTCTACCCTATGCTTTTCAGATTTAAATGTAGATATGAGGATTATGAGTGATGTTTAATTATGAGCCCTTAGGTGCATAAAATATGAGTGGCGGATGTTAGAGAACCAAATCTCATGATTAAGACCCGTAAGGGTCAAAGCATAAGCTACCGTAAGGATAAATGGTTGAATGTTCCATGATGATGTATGTTATGTAAATGATGATGATGTTATTCATATGATGAATTCATGAGGTTATATGTTTATGTGGCATAAAGCAAATTTGGAAGGAAATTCGGTGTAATGACCATTGTGCCGCCGAATTTCTGACAAATTTGGGGACTTAAAGAGATTTTAAAAATTAAGGTACTAAGATGGGTTCTAGGATGACACCGGTTCGGCCGAGCACCTCCATAGAACTCATGTGACATCGGTACCATTTTATACTCTTAGGTGACACCGGTTCGGTCGAGCACCCCTAAGAGTTTTGCCCCCTAACCCGTACTCAGATAGTCGGGATTTATGATTTATGATACGCTTATCGTTAAGTGGTAAGTAAGAACTAGTGACGACTAGTTAAGGTATGAGCTCATAACCTAGATATGTGACACGTTCTGGGTGACACCGGTTCGGCCGAGCACCCTGATTCGATTGTCTTTAGGGTGGCCCATGAGGAAGAGATGTTTCATGATTATGATTATGTCACTAAGTTTGTCCCATATGAATGTTTCTATTGCCACTTTATGCCACTAAGTATGATGATGCTTGATGTTATGTTCTATGTATGTGCATTAGGTAGTGCCATGCATACATTTTCTATTATGTTGCATTCATGACATTAAGACTATTCTAAAATGAATGGACCTTGGCTAAAGTATATTTTGAAGTTTAAAATGAACTTAATGCATGTTCAGTCATTTTGTATAATTAAACCCAAGGTTCCTGAGGACGTAGATGATGACACTTAGGTAGTAGGAGGCCCTACTGAGATTCTTTAGCAAGATTCTCACTCCCTCTATCTCTTTCTTTCCGTCACGTCTTCAGATGGCGATGTTCGTAGTGTTCGTGGACACCTCGACATGGGAGGTGCACTATGACCTGGCTCACGGGTCATACCATTTTGAGGGGCAATGCACGGTGCAGGTCTTCATGTTCGTAGGACGCCCCTTCGCTCATCCCGTGCACACCCATCGCTTCTCCCCGACTGCACCCTATGGCGACGACGAGCGGGTTTTTGAGCGGCGGCAGCGCGCATGACGAGAGAGTGCTCCGCATACACACCGCCGCCCTAGCCATGTGAGACTATCCCAATTACGTGCCCCGGACTTACTTCTCGGAGACCGACCTGTCCGAGGACCCGCCTACCCATCCGTATAGCGAGAGCTCTGCCCCCTCACCCCCACCGTTGAGGGAGGGCAGTGAGGATACCGTGACTCAGCCACGGCTTGCGCGACGGCCGGAGATGCGACCATACCGCGGGGGTCACACTCGAACCCCGTTCCGCCTCTTCACGTCCGAGGAGCTCGCCCAGTTTCCCGGATATTTGCCTTATTCGCGAGATGGATGCCAGTAGGAGGTGACGATCGTCCGATGGAGTACCCGGTTAGAGCACACACCACTTAGATGAGGGATAAACCTTCTTTTGTTTAAAGGTTTCCCATTAGATGCACTCGGGTAGGGGAGTAGATTATGTTTATGTTTTATGTTGTATTTTCTTTTATGTATTTCCCTTGTACTAAATTAAGTCCCACACTTATCAGTGGGCAAGTTATATATATATAAGATGATATTCAGTGATATTTATGTTGTGCGCTATGTTATGATGTTGAGACATTTGTGTTACTTTACATGATTTACCGTTTAACGCATCACGCGGCTCTCACTTTGTATTTCAAAAAAAATTTTACCCGTATTTCCGCTAAGTATTTAAAAGTAAAAATGAGAACTATGAGGTAACAGACTAATGATTAATCCAAGTATGTTCTAGAGTATTGGGTTAAAAATTAGGATGTTACAAGAACCAAACTACCATTACATTATCAATTCAAGTCTTTGGTTCATTTTCAACAATTTGGCAAATTTTACACCATTATAGTACAAATTTATTTGCACATCAAACAATCAATTTAGATGCTATAAAAATTATCCAAGACACCTCAATGTATCCCCAAGGTGCTGTAAAAATTTTAGAGAAAAAATAGTTCTCTAACTATGTTAATAAAATTAGAAAAATTAGTTTTATAGGTATTGAGTTGTAGAATAAGTTTTGTGAAGGAAGGTTAGGGTTTTAACAATTTTAGGCTAAAGATTTTCAGGTTGGAAGATCAAACTTGAGCTCTTAGAATGAAGAAGGTTGCTATTGTTTCTCTCTTGGTGATGGCCGAAGGATGCTTGGCTTGTTGAAACAGAATTTTCGCTTGTAGTTATCTTATAAGTAATGAATAAATATTATATAATATAATTGGATAATCTTTAACCTAATGAAGTAAAATGGACGGCTAGGATTAAATCTTGTAATTCAAGATTGAATCTTAGACATCTATTTAATTTAAAATGATAAGCCTCTTCAGCTGTAGAGATTAAACTAGATTTCGGTGTTAAAAATCGCATACCGAAATTTCGCCGATTGGGTAAATCACCATATCCGGTGTAATCAAACATTGCTCAAACATAAATTCTAGGCATAAATCTTAATTTCTAACTATTTCTAGTCTTATTTCCATGTTTTCCCAATTTTGGGCACCTTCAGGTCCCGAATCAGGGGTTTTGGCTGTCCTGGTGGGCCTACAAGGCCTGTAAAATACTATTTACATTTTTTTTAAACAAAACTGTTGGACCATCCTCATCATTGTTAAAACTGTTAGATTTTTGAAATTATGACTAATAAAACTCAAATTAATTTTTAACTAATTTTTAAGGTGTTACATGTTCTTTCAATCAAACAGTATGAGAGATATTCAAGAAGTTCTTTTTCCTAAGACATGATGTGAGTCATAAAAACATTTTTAGCTTGAGTGACACTTAATCGATATTGTTGTTGTTTCATTTTAAGCATATGACACTCTTAAGTGTATTTTCTGATCATGGTGAGATCAGATTTTAAGGAGAAAGACAGTTAAGCTATGGATAAACAAATAGCTTGATCATTTGTTAAAATAAACAAACTTTCTGAAGATCCTTATGCTTGAAAAACTTAACAACTAAAACTTGTGATACTTTATCTTTGCAAGATCCATTGTCAGCAAGTCTTATACCAAGAGAAGATATTTTGAAAAGAATGCTCAGAGTTATATAAGAAAAAGAAGTAAAGCATTCGTAATTTGAAAAGCAAGCTGAAACTTATGTAGTTTCTAATTCTCAGAGAAACCATAAGAGAGATAAGATCAATACATTGCTATCCCAAGTTTCTAAAGCTCGTATAGGGATTATTTCTTGAATCATCAAAAAGGAGCTTCTAAGTTATGAAATTTTTCTCATAAGAAATAGATTATGAAGAACGTTAATTTTTGAAAATAGAAGATGTATGATCCTTTTTGAAATAGATTTTTGTGAAAGACAAGGGACACATAACTCTATAAAAGATTTCTGAATGTTAACTAATCTTGGTCTTTTTAACACATTTAAGTGTAGGTTTCTGAGGACAAGTCAGAAACTATATTTATCCAGACTTAGATTAAGGTAAGCACAGAGCTTTAGCAAAACATCTTTAAAGAGAGTAAAACAAGAAACAAATATGCTCTTCATATGTATCAGTACTCAGCTTATAAAACAATATCAGAGCAATAACCACTTTGTACACTTTAAGATACATGGCCAAGACTAATCAAACTAGACAACATAAACCAATATCTAGCGTATATATGATCAAACATGACAAGGCATACGCATTCAAGATAAGAGGCAGACATATGTCAGAGATATATGTGATTAGCGAAGCTTAGATAAAGTATGATATGAATCAGAGCTGAAGATCAAAACAAAACATGAAGCATGATAAAGAGATGCATCAAACATATGACATAATAAAGATATCAACAAGACACATTATGACTAAAACAGATCAAGATAAAAAAAAATTATAAATATAAAGCATGTTCAAAGATATAAAAAAAATGCTAAAAGAAAAAGAAATGTTAAACAAAAAGTCTCTGGACTCTCCTTTAGCATGACTCCCCTTGAATCCTTGAGGCAAATATTTTCTTCAATTCTTCACTTTTCCCCCTCTTGGCATCATCAAAAAGGAGGTGTGCTCAAAAATGCATACTGCATCCACTGAAACATCTAGAGTTGAAGATCTTCTATTTGCCTTAGTTGAGCACCATGAGCAACCAAAGTAGCTTCAAAACTATCTTATCCAGAGGAAACTTCTCTTAGATTCCTCAAGATGACCTGATAGTGCAAAGATACCATTGAGGGTGGAGGTGACAGATGAAAAGGAGTAGGAGCAACCCTTAGTGATGGATTTGAAGGAGGTGTAGGAATGTCAAGTGGTATTATCTCCCATGATTGAGGTGATCTAATCCTAGAATCATCTCGTACAACAAGTGGAGGTGATAAAGGTCTTTCAGGAGCTTTGATAGGAGTGGCAGTAGAAGAAATTGAAACAGAAGGAGCAGAAAAAGGCTTGGCAACAACAGCAACCAGCATTTGGTTCAAAGAAGGAGCATAGATAGCAGCATCCTCCCTTAAAGAAGTTTCAGGAGTTTTAGCAACTTCGTCTTCTACTCAAGTGATGCAGATACAAGGAGGAGGTTGAAGCATTATAAGAACAATTTCCATCTGAGGTTCAGATGCTTCTTCTTCAGGTTCTTCCACAATTGGTTCCATATTGGAAAATACCTCATTAATAAAGAAGTGTAATCCATCCATTTCCTTCTTTTGATTTTTGTTTTTGTTCCTCAGACTTCGACATGATTTCCAGGACTTGGCTGACAGTCATGAAGTTCTCAGAGACATCACAAGTTGACTCCTCTAAAAATGTAGCAGCAGGACCAGAGGTATACCTATATTGTTGACCCATGGGTTGAGAAAGTAGTTCTTCGATAACCACAAAAGGTTTAGGAATAGAAATTGCCCTTCTGCTGCTTCAGCCTTGAGTTCCTTTAGGTAGCGTTTGTTTACTGTCTCCAAGGCAAAAATACAGAGATACTAGAGACAGAAACCTGTTTAGTAGTGAAGACAAGAAAAAGGGACATAAAATTTTCTATCCCCGGGACAGAAAAACACAAAATTTCTGTACCTCCAAAATGTCGAGACAGTGGAGACAATAAAGAGATAGAAATTTAATATTTTTGTCTTTCAATAATATTCCTATACATATTTATTATTTATGTCTCTATCTCCCCTGTCTCTGTATTTCTATCTCTGTCCCTGTATTTCTGTCCCAGGACGGTAAATAAATGCTACCTTAGCTTCCTGCCTTTTTCTTGCTCCCGCAAGCTTTCTTTTCTCTTGTAGAATCCTTTACTCTTTAAGAAAAAGGTCAGCCTCTTCATCATCATCAAAAGGTTCTGCTTCCCTGGTTGCCACAGCGGCATACTCTGCTTCACTTATATCCTTCAGAATGCGAACAGCACCTTGAATAGCTTTAGATAGAAATCGTGTCTCATTTTCTTGAATTTTCTTTCGAATAGGGAGCTTGTCTGGTCTGCCCTGAGGAAGCTCACTTTTTGAGGCTTCTCCCTCTTTGTTATGCTACTGTTGTGTCCTTGAATGCATTTGTTTCTTGGTTGATTTACTCTTCCTTTTTTGAAGAAGTTTTGATATAGCCTCCTCAGACTCTCTTTCAAAGGATGTCTCTTCTTCTTCATCTAATCTTTCTGGGCTGCTTTCAGAAAGAATGATGACTTTCTTAGCTTTTTTTTTCTTTATACTTTCTTCTTCCTTTTTCCTCTTAGCAGTTTTCTTTTCTGGTCTTGTTTTTTCAACCAGTTGGCTCGATTTCCATGAGCTTGTTATTACAGGAAGTGACTGAGTCTTTTTCTTAGACTTGAAGGAATTTATAGTGTAGTCAGTTCTAGGCATGAACTTAAACCATTCTTCAGCAAGAAGGTACCAGAAGTATTGGAAGATTTTTGTCAATAGCTTTCCATAGGGTACAGCTACAGTTCTTCTCTTGTCTTTGGTAATAGCACTAAGCATGTAGTCCATTATTAATCTTAGCAGATTCACTTTCCGTTTGCTCATCAAACTGAAAAGTAACATACAGTCCATGCCAGTTAGAACATCAATGCTTCTTTTCCTAGGAAGAACAGTAAATTCAATAACAAGGAATACTTTTCTTACCCCAGAGCTAAGTAGGGTAGTGGTAATACTACTAGGTTTATATCTTGTGGAATTAGTGAGGCATTTTGATACTTCCTCAGCACTCACCCTAAGAGAGTTTGCCCAGTCTTCGTGGGCAAGACAAGTGTCTACAGTATCAGGCCCCTTGATAATAGCTGCCAAGTCTGATAGTTCAATCTCCATAAAAACACCTCTAATTGTAGTGGAGAGAGTGGTGTGGTTCTTTCCCTCTAAACAGCTATAGAAAGCAGTTACCATTCCTGAAAAAACTTTATCTGAGATATCGAGAAAGTATTCACATTTTTCAAAAGAGAATACTTCCCTAAGAATCTGAACTTGGTTCAATAATTAATTGCTTAGCCTCTTTCCAGGAGCAATGGTCCTTCGGGAGAAGTCTTCTTCATATGCCTCCTACATATGTGGCTCATTATACATGAGAAAGCTCCTCGTCTTGATGTATCCTTTTCTATCTCTCGTCCTTTAGCTATAAGGGAGATTTACAAAGGTGAGTTAGGGTTTAATAAAATAAGAGAGTAAGAGTCAAGGAGATGGAACAAAGGGATAATAGAACAGAAGCTGTTTCAGAAACTGTGTTAAGTGATGATGTAGAGGGGATTTCAAAAGAATGAAGGCTAGGGAGTGATTCAATGTTTGAGGTTATGAGGATAAGAGAAGGAAACTTGCTTAGAAGATAAAGGTGAGAGTGAAGGTGAAACATGGGGGTTTAAAGGGATGTGACATAGCTGAAGGTGAGGCGACGTGGAGAGAGAAACTCTGACATAGGAGGTGAAAAAAATCCTGTCTTTTTATCCTTCTTTCATAAAGAGAGTCTTTTGACTGTTCAACTTACTTTTTGAAGAAATTACTTTTTGAGGCATTAGGATTTACTTCCTTACTGACAAAGGAACTTTTTGTAACATATCCCGAATACTTCTTCTAGCTTTGAGTACAATGCCATTACTCATTGATCCATCTTCATACTTGGCAACTTGACTTCTTTCTGGTCTTGTAAACTGACATATCATACCTCATAGATAACTGTGGCCTTGCAAACTGACTTGATGAAATTTGATTGCTTTGCTTGATCTTCAGATAGGAGTAGTAAAGAGAGACCACCCAGAGAGTTTTCATGCAGTAATGCTTATGCATAAGAAAAACTTAAGTGCTTTTTCAATTCAAAGACGTGAAACAACCAAGAGATCCTTAGTTATAGATATTGTGAATA
Organism: Dalbergia cochinchinensis; assembly: GCA_031216125.1. NCBI lineage: Eukaryota > Viridiplantae > Streptophyta > Magnoliopsida > Fabales > Fabaceae > Dalbergia > Dalbergia cochinchinensis. Next base: position 33,036,703 of record CM062377.1, on the reverse strand, counting down.
CATCTTGACACAAAATCTTCAGTATACACATTTATTTACTAAGCATCACTGTTTTATAACCAAAAGACATTTTTCACAAACATAATTAGATAAGATGTGCTGATCAGATTCTTTTAAAGATAGATACCACACAAAAAAATATTTCAGAGGATGGGAAAGCAACTTACCTTAAGAGATGATCTTGTAATTGGTTCCTTATCCACAATATCTGGGTTGAAAGAACTTGGCATGCCTTTGGTCTTTTTTTTTATCTTCTCTCCCTGTACATATTTCTTTGTTCTGATGGTTGCTGATTTATCCAGATGATCCTAGATCTTTTTCTCAGAGGATAATGATGTTTTGATCGTGAAGTCTAAACTTTGCCTTTCTCTTGAGATTAAATAGCACATTCAACATAGTTTCCACCAAACTTTGACAGCTCAAAGCTTCTATGTCATTCTTAAACTGCTCATCTGGTTTATTAGAAAGATTTCTTTCTGATTATCTTGAATAGTCTGAGTATGTTCTTCTGAAAGACTAAGATTCTGGAGCTTATTTTCTGAAGCTTTTGGCTTTCATCTGCTGATTTTTTGAAGGAACCTTGAGATAGAAAATCTCAGGATTTTCTTAAGTATAGTCAAGATAATCAGCAAAGTTTTCCTTAAGCTTTTTCTTTATCATTATCATGAGAGATCCTCAAAAGGATTGGCTCTTAGGATATATGGCAATACTTAGAATCAAGTTTGAATTCTGGATGGATCAATATCAGAGTACTTGTTTTGATGTATCAGGCAGAGAGGTATGTCAAAAATATCTGCAAGAAAGAAATTAACTTTTGGTACCCAGACTTTTATGAGTCCTTATCAGTTAGTTTTAGATAAAGAGATTTTTTCTAACCCTTTTAAAAAAAAATCCTTTTTAGGATTCATTAATTATAAAGGTATCTCTTTAATCATTTTAAAGAATAGAACTATATAAGATATCAAAAGGATGCATAGAATTTTTCTTTTGGTGTTTCATCTGTATATCTCAATCCAACTTTTCTAAAGCAAAAGATATTGACCATTGGTTACAAAAACAAACCATGTTTTTGAATATCTCTAATCAGACAAGTCAGATGTTAAGATGCCATGAGGTCCTCTTCAAGAAATTTTAGAAAAGATTTATGACATGATTATATAGTTCCTTGGAGGCTTCATATAACTTGAGAAAAGTAAACTCTCTTGGAGTATTTCTTTCTTTTAGCTTTCCAGCTTTAGATTACACTTTCTCAAGTGTTCATGGCAACTTTTTCAAGTTATAAGATAGATTGAGATAGATGGATGAATTAGCTTAACGACCTTTTGAAAAAACTGAAAGAGACAAGATGCAGAAACATTTACCTCATATGTCTCTGATGAAGCTCTTGAAAAAGAAGCATAGAATGGCAACAGGTTTTAGCATGGTAAGACTTCTCTGACAAATACTGTAACACCCTAATATTCAACCCAATACTACTAGTATGTACTGAGGCCAAATATTAGTCATTACTTCTTGCTTTAGTTCTATTACCTTTGAAATTACTTACTGAAAATACGAGCCATTTTTTTTTCGTAACAAAACCTTGATAAAGTATGAGCCGCGTATAATGAAATTCGTACCATAACGTAAAGTGCGGAAATATAAACACATAAAAGGCTCCATCCACAGCATCATGAATACATATACTGAAATACCTTATGCATTAATACTTAAGATGCCCACCAATAATGGCGGGACTGTTTGATACATAAAGTGCAATACAACTGAAAGAAGGAAATACATGGAAACATAAATGCTACAAGCAAGAGAGTACCCACACCCAAGTGTATTTGAAATGGATAACCTCAACACAAAAGAAGGTTTATCCTATCTACGTGACGTGTGTACACTAAGGACTACCCTCTAAACCCTACGGCCATAGTCACGGGTAAGGTGGGACATAGCCGATCCACGTGCGAAGCGCGTCGGGAGTGGGCACCCGGACACGTCCTACATGTTGGGGTCACCTCTCAGGCATTCGAGCCCTCCGTGGCTAGGTAACCGTTTCCTCGCTGCCTGCTGGCATACGTGGGGGAGTGGGGGTAGAGTCCTCCTCATACATAGGGGCAGGTGGCTCCTCCAAATGCTGCGAGCAGGGTACATATTCGGGTACGGCGCCTGAGCCTGCGGTGTAAGTCTATAGGATTCTCTCGTTACGTGTGCATGCACGCTCAAAAACCATGTCATCTCCATAGGGTGACATGAGGGAAAAGAGGTACCTATCTACAGAATGGGCGAAAGGCAGTCCGGGAAACATAAAGACACGAACAATGCAGCAGCCTTCAAAATGGTACGATCCGTGCTCCGGATCGTAGTGGTACTCCCACGTGGGTGTCTGAACATAGAGTACGAATGTCGTCATTCGAATCTAGAGACGTAATGGAAAAAAAGAGATAGAGGGAGTTAGATTTCTTACTAAAGAAACTCAGTAGGGTTTTTCCTCATATCTAAGTGTCATCATATACGTCTCCAGGGACCTCAGTTTCTTGGTAAAAATGTGGGCATATAATAGTTCATTTATGAAGTTCGTAAACATTAACCTCCGAGACCCGTTCCTTTTAATTATGAAAACCTCTTGGTTACATAGTCTATAAGTCATAAAACATGGATCATAAGTCATGGTACATTAATCATAAATCATGGTTTCCTATATCATGGGTCATAGCACATAAACTCATAAATTCATGCTTCTTATATCATGGGGCATAGTACATAAACTCATAAATTCATGGTTTCTTATATCATGGGGCATAGCACATAAACTCATATAATCATGGTTTCTTGTATCATGGGGCATAGAATCATAGTTCATGGAACATGGTACATGGTACATATCTTGGTTACTTGAGGTGACATTAAAACATCATCATTATTTTCCTGGGGCCACCCTAACTGATCTCTCTGTGGAGAAAATTCTAGATTATGAGCTCATACTACGCTAGTCGTCACTAGCACATGGACTTATCCCTTTTGATAAGTTAAAGGTCCTGACTTAAAGTACGGGTCTATGGGGCTAGAATCACCTTATCCCCACCCTTAACTTGGTGGTTCAAGGATCATCTTCTCATAGTTTAAGTCACCTTAAGTCTTAGCATGTTTATTGAGAAGCCACTTAGTTCATACATGTCAAGTATCAATGATTACAACATAGGCATCTCTAAGTTCTTGAAGAACAATCACATGCAATAAAACTATCATTTAAGAATAATAGTTCACATAGCATCACATAAGTCATGAGGAAAACACCAATTCATCATTCATAGAGTAATGCTTAAATCTTTCCCTTAAGAGTGAAAACCCTCAATTGAGTAATCTCAAACTTCTAAATTATTTCAGTGTACCTCTAAGGGATTGATTAACCTCATTTCCATAATTTATTAAGTCCTAGAACCTAATTAATCATGGCTGGACAGCATTGGTAGTAAACTTGAGTTCGATGAATTATGGTGTTCTAAAAGATGCATTTTAAACCCTTTCTCACATCCGATTTTTTCTATGATGCAATAATTAATACTTAAACCAATTATGAGTCATTCTCACTGATCTAGACATCATATAATGTGATTCTATGGATATTAATAATGCTGGGACAGAATTCATATTTTCTGTACCTATGGGGTTCTAGAATTCACATTTCAAGCAATTCAAGTAGCTAAGCATGCTCCAAAATGTCTAGAACAATTATCATATACATGGCAAGGTATTTAAACATATTTAGACCACCCAAAACATGATTTAAGGTGCTGGAAATGAGCAAGGCAGAACCGAAACCTCAAAGTCATCAAATCATGTATAAATTTCTTTTTCAATGTACATTGGTAGCTAGTTTCTCTTGGAACAATTTTAGGACTTCAAAAATACCTTGGAAATCAATTTAACTTGTCAAGAACTTTCATAAAATACATGGGGCAGCAACTCTTTAATTTTACTCATGGTTGAAATCCTAAATATAAGAACATACTAAAAATACTTATAAATGTCACTTATGTTTAGGAAAAACTTAAAACATAAGCTATAGGCTCTTGTAACTTAATGAAAACTCATCCTAGAGTTCCCATCATCACATGGCCGAATGTATTATCAAGGGAATACCTCCTTGATTTAACTTTTCTCAAGATGAAATGGGCAAGCCTTTGAGCTCTAGTCCTTTAGGTGATGGCATAAAAGTAAACATGCTATGCATTCCATTTTTATAGTCCATTAGAAAGTAAAGTGATAGCTCAAAATAAATATGAGATGCACCTTCATTATTAATCTTTGAGTTTAGTGATGACTTGAAATGTAATATGAAATGCAAAGCTTGGAATTCAAACGTGCATTATGCAAGTTCATTCCTTATCTTGGGGTTTAGTGATAGCATAGAAAATAAACGTGATATGCAAAGCATAAATAAACGTGAATGCAAGTTACTTTTATCTTGTCTAGAGCTCTTGCAAGACTTTTAAAGAGAACATAGTTCTAACCCAAACCTCATCCTCACAAGAAAAGCAAACTACTAGTGCTAGAATACTCAAAATAAGTCATAACCTTAAAGAACTTGGAAGTGGCCGAATCTCCATCATGGAGAATGAACCATTTTTAAACTCTATGGACCAAGATCTTGATGATCTAAGACATCAACATCCTAAGTCCTCATCATTGAGTACATAGCTTCCTTCAAAACCAACATTTAAACAAACTTCATGCTAGAGAAGAAAGCAAAACCGAAACCATACTTGGCTTAAGGTTAAAGTTTCAAGCTTTAGAGTTTGTTCATGTGACAAGCATCAACATGAAACCCTCATCATCAAGCTTTCATTTTTCCAAGCTTTAGAAACTCTCATGGCCGAAAATATGAAAGAAAAAGGAAAGTCTAAGAAGTGTTCAAGAGAAACATAAACTCCTCCTTTACTTATCTTTGAAAAAGGATGAAACTTTCCTTGTGAAAAATTCAAGCTTTAGGGGTTGTTGACTGACAAACACCATCATAACACCCTCATCATCAAGCTTTCATTTTTCCAAGGACCAAAGGCCTTCATGGCCGAATCATAAAGGAGAAAAGAGAAGTTCAAGTGTTCAAGAGAAACATAAACTCATTCTTGACTAAACTTGTAAAAGATGAAACTTTTCTTTGAGAAAAACTCAAGATTTAGAGGTCTCATGTGAGATGAACTCATGGTCACCTTTAGAGAGCACTCATCATCAAGCTATCATGCTCAAGGCCTTGAGGCAGAAAATCAAAGGAAAAGAAAAGGATGAAACTGAAAATACAAAGCAACATGGAAGTGCCACCTTTCATCATTTCCCAACAAGATTCAACATAGGAATCAAAGACATATTTAGAAAGGTTCCCTACCTTGTGGTTTTTGAAAAAGGAGAGGAAGAACTTGAGCTTGAAGAACTCTTGGAAGCTTGAGAGAAAAGAAGTAAGAAAGCTTGAGACTTTTAGAGATTTTGCAAGAAGTGAGCAAAGGAGTGAAGTTGTGTGCTGTTGTGTATTTATAGGCAAATGAATCATGAAGGAGTGGAGGGAAAGAAGTTGGCTAAAACTTCTTGAGGAAGAATGAAGAAAAATATCTCTTGTGTTGTCATTCATGGTGTCATAGGTCATAGGTCTTAGGGTGGCTTTGATGGACAATGTGATTAACTACATAAAATATCATTCTTTTGAATTTTTTGGGGGAAAAGTGGCTGATCATTATTCGGCCAAGGGAGGGAAGATTTCATCCAATTTAATCATGTACTAATGAAGTGTTTAGGAGTAAACAAGGTTAGGTTACTAATTAAGGTTGTGTGACCAAGTGTTTAGGTGAACTAATTAGGTAATTAGGACCCTAATACCTTAGACTAAGAGTACTATTGTAGGATTGATGGAGTCAAACCCCTATGACCATTGATTGAAATGTGACAACTTTTCTTGGGAATGAAAGTGTTCTTGGGAATATGAGCGTGAATAGTGAAAATACTATTCATAGTTGCTTTTTCTTTAAAGAAAGAAAAGAATTAGAAATGAGTTTTAAATTTTCTTAAGCAATTCTAGGTTCTAATCAATCTCAAATAATTATTTTAGCTCTAGATTAATTAAGGAAATTAATTAACCTTTCATTAGAGCCTAATATTATTTGGGTTTGAGTTAAGTAACTCATTAGACGTAAAATCCACTAAGCGGGGGTAAAATCCTAATTTTTATCAATAGTTGCCCGGGACCTCCGGGACTTAAACCAACATAGTTCATGCCTTAAAACATCATTTTTGATCTTTGGGACGAGTCCGGGTCGGAGTCAAAACTTAAAACTGCCTTAAATCAAGTTAGGGGTATTTTGGTCATTTGTGCATAGAAACCTCAGAAATGAGATTTTTCTGGCTTGTTAACATTCATAAACATATAATCCCCTCCATATATCATAAAATCCTTGTGAGGATGGCCGAGCCCAGTCGTCCTCATGTTTCAGGTAAAAATGACCTCAAGGGCATTTTGGTCATTTAAAAGTTTAGAGAAAAACGGGGCGTTACAAATACTTTCTAGATTATTGGCATATTCTTCCTTTTTCAATAGGGATATAATTGTAAAGAATTGAATAGATACATGATGTGTGATATAGTTACTATGAGCAACTGATCTTCCTCAAGATGATCTTTGTCCTGATTTATCTTTCACGAGATTTATGTCATTTTGATATTATCATTTTAGATTTCAGATATATTTGATAGATAGAGAATCCAATCTCAAGTAACAATATCAAATCCACTTTTTTGAGAAGCTTTTCAGCAAATATCATTGCCTTAACAAGGTAAGATATCTGACATATTACAGATAGGATCAAAGATGTCTTGATGCACATTAAGTTCCTTTAACATCATGAACTGATATCTCATATAGCCTTTATTATGTAACACATAGTACATAAATAGCATATTCAACTATAGTTCATGGCCTATGAATAGAGACTTGACTGGATTATGAGATTGAGTTTTTCTCTTTTGAGAGATACTTGTCAACAAGTCTCCTTTGAATCCTTTTCATCTATGAATGAACTATGCCATGTCTTCAAGTCTTGTCAACAAAGAATCTGCCATTCTGTCTTTGGATCATTGTCCTTTGCAATCGTTGGATTGCTCAACCCCTCAAAGGCCTGGCTCTGATACCACTTGTAGGTCGAGATGTGCATGAGAAGGAGGGTTGAATTGTGCATAGATCTTTTTTCATTTTTTGAAGTCTCTGAAAAGAATTACTATCAAATATAAAACTTTAAGTATAGCGGAAACAATGTTAATGGCTTCAGAAAGTTACTTTCTGATCCTTCTTAATTAAAATGCTCAGTATTAAACGATATAGTGTAACGCCCCGATTCTCTGTCTGAGTGGAAAATGACCGAAATGCCCCTGAGGTCATTTTTGGCCCGGAATTCGAGGATGGCCGACTCGGCAGTCCTCGAAGGGCCAACTCAATGTTTCAAGGGGATTGAATGACCCTTGGGTGGTTCCGGAGGCGAAAATCTCATTTTCTGCAGTTTCGGGTCAAAATGACCAAAATACCCCTCTAGCGTTTTACGCGGGTAAAGGTGCCGTTTGAACCCGGAACTTTCCCCAGAGGTTTAAAACCATGTTTTTACATGTTTCAAAACATCTGTTTGAGTCCCGGTGGTCCCGGGCAGTTTTAGTGCAAAATTATGATTTTGCCCCTAGAATAGTGTTTTTAAGCTTAATGATGTAATTAAGCAAACCTAAGCAATATTAGGCTCTAAACGAAGATTAATTAATTTCCCTAATTAATCTAGAGTCAAAATAATTTATTAAAGTTAATTAGAACCTAAAATTGCTTAGATTAAACTTAAATCCCTTTTTAGAACTCAAGATTCCTAGTCTTGGAATCTTGAATAGTGTTTTCTCTCTCCAATTCCTTAAATCAAGGAATTGTGTCTAGAATTGTTTATACACTAAAATGAATTTATAACTCACTAATGATGCAAGAACACTCTCTAATTATGTCTTGACAACCTTGATTACCCATTTTCTCACCTAAACACTTTCTTACAAATTCCTAATCTTAATCCTAATCAAAGATACACCTGAACACAACTCTAAACCACAATTAAAATGCAAGAAATCCTCCCCCCATGGCTGATGAACATTCGGCATCTCTCTCTCAATTACCACACATGTTGAATTATTTCTCACTCAAAGAACCATGCTTGAGGTCATACCTTGAACCATACCTCACCATACTTTGAACCATACCTCACCATGCCTCAAGACCACATTATCTCACCTCATGGAACTCATGGGTTCCTTCCATTCTGCATGGCCGAAGCCTCCCCCTCCATTTGTACCCTTCATTTGTTTCATTTCTCTATAAATAGCTTGCTTGGGTGAACTTGTATTATTTTGGGTTCATTTGCAAAGTGTAAGTTCTCAAAGAAACACTTCAAAGCTTCCTTTTCTCTCAAGTTCAAGTCTTCAAAGTTCTTCATCTTCTTCATCTTCTTCTTTCATCTTCAAGATCATCACACCAAGTAGGGATTTCTTTTCATGAATGTTCTTCTTTAAAGCTTGATGTTTATGGTTTCTCTTGTTTTCTTTTTAGAATTTCTTTTCTATTCCTTTTTCTATCTTGATTCGGCCATGAGCCCATGAGAATAGAGAAATGAGAGCTTGATGATGAGAGTTTCATGATGATTTCCATCACTTGAAACAAACTCTAGAGCTTGATCTTTGTTCTTGAGCAAAAATGTTTCTAGTTCTTCCTTTCTTGAACTCTTGAGAACTCTATTTTTGGTGATGTTTCAAAATGGTTTTAAGGACTCAATGATGAGGTCTCATGATGTTGGTGTTATTATATCCTCAAGATCATCGACCCTAGAGTTTTAAAATGTTCCTTTTCCTTCTTGAAGTTTCGGCCACTTCCTTTTCTTCTACAAGCTAAATGTTTTGATTTTCTAAAAATGTTATATTGAGTTCTAAGGACTCTAGAATTTACTTGATCTTGGTTTAATGAGTTTGGGTTAAGGTTTGAGTTCCTTTAAAGTCTTGTTAAGAGCTCTAGAAAGATAAAATGAACTTGCATAATTTATTTTATGCTTGCATTTATATTTACATTCTTGCTATGCACCTTTACTTTCAAGCTATCACCTAAGAACATAAAGATTAAAATGGAACTTGCATCACCACTTAATTTAATTCTCAAAGCCTTTCTATTTCGGCCTTAAAGTCGATTGTTGTTGGGCCGAGAACACTAAAGTAAAGAATTGAACTTGCATTATCACCTAATCAATTTCTCGAATGCCTTTCTATTTCGGCCTTAAAGTCGATTGTTGTTGGGCCAAGAGCACTAAAATAAAGAATTGAACCTTGCATATTTACTTTCAAGCTTGCACGTTTAAGTTTATGCCTTGCATATTTATTTTAAGTCATCACTTTATTTTGTAAGCAACATTAAAAATGAAAAGCATGAGCACGTTTATTTTATATCATAACTTAAGAACCTAGAGCTCAAAGACTTGCCCATTTCATTTCAAGTTAAAGTTTAATGTGAATGCATTCTTTGAGTGCATGTTTTCGGCCAAGTAGTGATGATGGACTTGCAATGAGTTTTCATCTAGCTACAAGGACTAATAGTCTATGTTCTAAGTTTTTCTTAAAGCTTTGCGAATCTTTACAAAGGTTATGTTATCATGAGATATGACTTTATTCCCTTTTAGAAGATGAAATATATTTTGGTCACTGATCTAAGGCTTCTCTTAGCCTCTTGATGAAGTAAAATGATTTGCAAAGAGTTTTAGAAATTCTAAATTGATTCCAAGAGAAAATAGTTAACTTATGTATCTAGAAATGTCAATTTAGTTCTCTTATTGAAGTTAGATGATTTCGGTACTGTCATGATGAGCTTATGGCTGTATGATGATGTTTTGATGTGCTAGAATGTGTGAATTATCACATGATGATGTAGAAACGATTCTATGCATGATCGGTAAGAAACTAGCTAACTAGAAATACCGTAAAGCTAGAATTTAACATAGTTTAGACCCATTTGTTTTTGGAACTTATCCAAACTGTTTTAATGGGAACATAATCAGATTAGGATTGTTTAGACATGAAAAACTTGGTAACATTTGGATTAGAATTGAATTTTAGCGCCTATAGGGAAATTAGTAACTAGAAAACCATAAAAATGCAAATATAGAACTCTTAGAACATTTAGTTTTCTGGATTCTATCCAGAAACGTTACAACATGATAAATGTGATTTATAATTAGTTCTTAAGCATAGGAATGCCTCATGATTGATTTAGATTTAATTTATAGCGCCTTAGGCGAAGACAGAACTGAGAAAGGGTCTAAAACGTAAGTTCTAGAACCCCGTAATCACAAGTTAGAAATTCTGCCCTATGCTTTTTAGATTTGAGTATGAACATGAGGATTAGGAATGATGATTAATTATGAGCCCTTAGGTGCATAACATATGAGCGACGGATGTTAGAGAACTATATCTCAAGATTAAGACCCGTAAAGGTCAAAGCATAAGCTACCATAAGGGTAAGCATTTGAAGGTTCTATGATGATGCATGTGTTATGTGAAGAATGATAATGTTATTCATATGAGGAATTCATGAGGATATATGTTTATGTGGCATAAAGCAAATTTGAAAGGAATTCGGCGTAATGCCTTTGTGCCGCCAAATTCCCGACAAATTTGGGGACTTAAAGAGATTTTGAAAATTAAGGTACTAAGATGGGTTCTAGGATGACACCGGTTTGGCCGAGCACCTCCATAGAACTCATGTGACATCGGTACCAATTTATACTCTTAGGTGACACCGGTTCGGCCGAGCACCCCTAAGAGAATTGCCCCCTAACCCGTACTCAGATAGTCGGGATTTATGATTTATGATACGCTTATCGTTAAGTGGTAAGTAAGAACTAGTGACGACTAGTTAAGGTATGAGCTCATAACCTAGAGATGTGACACGTTCTGGGTGACACCGGTTCGGCCGAGCACCCCCAGAGTGCTTGTCTTTTAGGGTGGCCCATGAGGAAGAGAAGTTTCATAATTATGATTATGTCACCAAGTTTGTCCCATATGAATGTTTCTATTGCCACTTTATGCCACTAAGTATGATGATGCTTGATGATATGATTTATGTATGTGCATTAGGTAGCGCCATGTATACATTCTCTATTATGTTGCATTCATGACATTAAGATCATCCTAAAATGAATGGACCTTGGCTAAAGTATATTTTAAAATTTAAAATGAACTCGATGCATGCTCACTTGCCTCTACGAAAATAAACCCAAGGTTCCTGAGGACGTAGATGATGACACCTAGGTAGTAGGAGGCCCTACTGAGATTCTTTAGTAAGATTCTCACTCCCTCTATCTCTTCTCTCTGTCACGTCTTCAGATGGCGACGTTCGTGGTGTTCGTGGACACGCCGACATGGGAGGTGCACCATGACTCGGACCACGGGTCATTCCATTTTGTGGGTCAATGCACGGTTAGAGTATTCATGTTCATGGGTCGACCCTTCACTCCCCCTATACATTCCCATCGTTTCTCCCCCGTCTCACCTTTTGGCAATGACCTGGTGTTCGAGTGCGCACGTCCCTGAGAGGAGAGGCTTCACCGTACTCCACCGTCCGCGTCCGCCGTTCGAGACTACCCCCAGTATGTGCCCTGTTGCCCGTCATCTTTTTTGGAGATGGATCCTTCCGAGGATTCGACAACCCAGGTACCCTCCAAGGGATCTTCCTCCACCATACCCATGGACCTTGGGGAGGGTAGCGAGCCCTCCGTGACTCAGCCGAGGCTTGCACGACGATTGGAGATGAGGCCACGCCGTGGAGGTCACTCCCGAGCACCGTTCTGCCTATTCTCGCCGGAGGAGCTTGCTCAGTGTCCTGGTTACGTGCCACGCTCGAGGGATAGTCGCCAGTAGGAGGGTGTGGATGGCCCGGGTTAGAGCACACACCACTTAGATGGAGATAAACCTTCTTTTGTTTAGAGGTTATCCCATTAGATGCACTCGGGTAAGGGAGTAGTTTATGTTTATGTTTATGTTGTAGTATCTTTCATGTATTCCTTTGTACTAAATTAAGTCTCACACTTATAAGTGGGCAAGTTATATATATAAATGAGGTGATATTCAGTGTTTCTCTTGATGTGCCTTTATGTGCCTTATGCTATGACGTTATGAGATGTATGTTTTGTCCGTTGCATGTTATATCGCATCACGCGGCTCTCACTTTGTATTTCAAAAAAAAAATTTTACCCGTATTTTCCGCTAAGTATTTCAAAGTAAAAATGAGAACTATGAAGTAACAGACTAATGATTAACCTAAGTATGTTCTAGAGTATTGGGTTAAAAATTAGGATGATACATATAGCGTAAAAGATGCATGATAGAAATAAAATCGATTGATAAGATAAATAACCAATAAAGGAAAATAAAATAGATTAAGGTAAGAAAGAAAGAACATGAAAGATTTTATACTGGTTCGGCCAACATGCCTATATCCTGTACTCAACAACTGTTAAGATTCCATTATAACAACAACTTTCTCAACCTGAGAAAGAGATGACAGTCTTTACATTAGCCTTCCCAAACTTTCATGAGTAGTTTTGACTTTGGCCTCTCCAAGTCAACCTGTGACTGATGAGAACAGCACCCTTAGCACGTTATGAGTAGTCTTGACTCTGGCCTCTCCACACCAACCCGTGACTGATAGGAAACTCTTTTAGCACGTTGTTAGTAGTCTTTGCCTAGCCTCTCCAAGCTGCAAGTAGTCTTGACACTAGCCTCTCTAAGCCCAACTGAGTAGTCTTGACGCTAGCCTCTACAAGCCCAACTATGACCGACAGGGAACTCCTTCAGCACGTTGCAAGTAGTCGGCCTCTCCAAGCCACAAGTAGTTTTTCCCCAGCCTTTCCAAGCTGCAAGTACTCTTTGACTCGTCTCTCCAAGCTAAACTGTGATAAGCAAGAATCATCTTACTATCGCCTTGCAAGTAGTTTTACCTTAGCCTCTCCAAGCTATGTCTCACTCTGATCACTAATAGATCAAGGATACAAAGGTTAAGTGTTTGAGTTGCCACTCAAACTAAACTACACTCAAGTTTCCTTAAAGATGATACATTTTAAAATATCCTGGGAGAACTTGAATGACTTCCTTTTTATACTTCTTCCATAAGAAGAATACAGATCTAACTAAGAGTATAGAAGGAAGATTTGCTTACACTTCAAGGATAAACTGATTACATGATAAAGATTGAATATTCCAAAAAGTAGGAGAAGATTTTTGCAGTTTCCTCTCTCTGAATCTTCAAAATCTCTCACATTTTTCAAGCTCAGCATCTTTTTATATAATAGTCTTTCTTTGTGATTGTTGCCATAAATCAGCTCTTCAAGTGACACGTGTTGATCATCAATTGTGTCTTGAAAGAAGCAGCTAGAAGAGAGGTTGACAGAACTGTCACGTTGGTTGCAGAAGCCGTTGTAAATGTGAACTTTCTAATCTCTCATCACATAAAGTATATAGTTGATTGCTTTCGTTTACTTTCTCTTTCCTTATTCATTATATTTTTTAATTATCTATTTCTTTATACGTTTCTTTCTTTACAAATATCTTTCTTTATATATCCAGATTATCCAATCAGTTGGGTAATGAGTACATACCAAAGGCCGATCGCGTCATCGACAAATATAGTAGGGATAAACAAGGTGTTAGAACAGTAGGGATCACCTCTTTCTATGAGGATTATTTCCAAATCAGTAGGGTCTAAGAACAATCTCTTTAATATTTTATCACATTAACACTTTATCAGTAGGGATTAAGTCCAATATTTTTAACATTTTATCTCACATTAGTACTTTATCAGTAGGGACCATGTCCGATATCTTTTATGTCTATGACTTAATATTTTCTTCTATCATAGGCATCCACAGTGAAATCATGCAGGGCACTAATGCATATCATATATATAGTCACATCTAACATGCATCTAATCATCCAATTTATAGTTCAAGTACAATATCATACTGTAACTAATTCATAAGATGACAATCAAATTTCCACAATACATCAATATAACTTTAGAAAGGCTTGTCCCAAATTGCTAAACAGATTATAATTCAAACAATAAAAAAAATTGTTAAATACTAGTTTTCACAAATGACGATTTATTACTCTGTTATGAAAATTCAAATAATAAGTAACAAACTAATGACTATCAGATATTTATCTTGGAAAGCATGTATTATAATTGAGAAGCTTTTCCAAATGAAAATAATTGATAATTTTTTTAAAAGGAAAGCCACACAATAAGCCGTAGATTGAAAAGAACATGAAATAGAATTGAATAAAATCATCGCAATCCAAAGAAACAATGATAATAGTCTCATCGGGTATTAAAACCGAGTAAATTAATAATATAATTTATCCTCTGTAAAACAGAATAAGATAAATATAGGAATTTATTAAACAACACGTTATCGTTCTTCCGTATCGAAAATAAAAGCAGTTTCTGGCAAACCTTAGAGAAACATTTAAATAATATTTATAAACGAAATGCTTAAATAATATTTCCATGTAAATGATAATATAAGATTATTAGAATTGATCAGACATAAGACATTCTTCTTTCTTTTGTATCATGTCCAACATGTGGGAACAAATGGATAAACAAATAACTAAAATAGCCAGCAGTTCAAAATTTGCACAGCAGAAATACATTGACATGTTCAACCATTGATTCCAAATAAAAACTTATTTTTGGCCAAAGCCTCAAATTCGAGGATTTCAAACACTTAATAATTCAGAAAGTTTCCAACAAAAACCCTATCTTAGGTGATGAACCATGTGAAAATGGATATTTAGAGGCTCCAAACAGTTAAAATTAAGAAAACATCCTCCTCTATGCTTCCTTTTTACCTAAAACCAACATTACCACAAAAGATATGGAAAGATTGGAGCTCCAAAATGCTTGTAGTTTATGTGTTTAAAGAGAACTTTGATCCAAGATAACAGCTCAAGTTCAAGGTGAAAATTAACAGTGGTAAATGATGGAGAAGAAATAAAAAATGATGATGTAGAAAATGAAAGTTTGGAGAGAATGAGAATGATGGGAACCTCAATTCAATTGTAAAGAAGATAGAGTATGCTAACTTTTTCTTATATATGGGTGTGTTTAGGATTTATGCGTGTCTCCCACCTCTTTTTTTCTTTTTTATTTCTACTCCTACTACTATTTTGAGAAATTCTTACCTGCACCAAGAGTGAATCTTGCTCTTGCTTTGTACCAATAATATTCTACCATATAAGCATTGTGGGCCACTTGTGTTTTTTAAATTAACCAAACAATTAATAAAAGATTTGACCATGGTTAAGTAGAATGGTATCATAACAGCCTCATATTTATCACAATTTTAATTTTTCAATTTTTTCCTACTCTGATCCGTTGAAAATTGAGGAACCTCTCCTCCCTCTAACATTGTTAAAAATACAAAGAAGCCTCTCACTGTCAATTTATAGGGCAAAGAATACAACAAGAAGTAGAGGTGAAACATCTACTTTTAATTTCTAAAATTATTTTCTTAGTCCTAATACTAATTCTCTAATTTAATGGATCACAATCGGTAAGCCCCAAAACTTGCCATCATTGTTTGATTAGTTAGTGCTGGTGCATAAAACAGTTGCAATTTTTGCTTGGAATTTTGACCAGAAGGGAAAAAAAAGGAATAATAGGAAAATAGAGTTTTTCTAAGCGACATACTTGGAAAGTATAAGGTAGATATTTGGAGGCAAAAATAACGATAGTTTTCAATGTGTCAGAGCTCATGAGAAAGTAGAAACAGTTAACCATAGTAAAATCTTTTATTAATTGTTATCAGATTAATTTGAAAAACACAAGTGGCCCACAATGTTTATATGGAAGAAAATAACTAGTTCAGAGCGAAATCATGATTTGCTCTTGATGCAGGTAAAAATTTCTCTACTCTTTTTTATTACTATTACTATTATTATTATTATACTTTCTATATATACATATATATAATCATTAATACGCATATAAATCATTATGTATATAATATTTTAATGTGTATCTATATAATTATATAGACATTACACGTATGTGTATATATATAGATATATTTATTATAGTTTTGAATCCCTTATTTGTTTATCGCTATAAAATATAAATTTTAGAGAGACATTATATCTTTTAATTAGTATGAACATAAGTTATAGAGATTTGGTGAGAGATTATTGATTATTTAAAATTTGAAACTAAAATATCAATCTTTTAAAATTTTACACATTCTTTCATAATTTAAATATTAAGTGAATGTGAGATACTATTTATCTTCTAGGATCTTATTTTTAATTTTCATTCTTAAAATTAATAAATTTATTAAGTATTTAAAATTACCCTTTCATTCTTCATCTAATTAGGTTAACTTTTTATTAATTTTTCCTGATTGAGTAACCTTTGGCTCTTTTATTAATTAGTACTTGATTAATTTATTAATTGTTTATTCTAATAACTCATAAAAATGAGCTAGTTAATAAAAAAAAGGATATTACAAACATGTTTTATCTTTTGTGATTATCAAATGATCTTTTGATTATCCAATATGTATTATCTATTTAAATTTTGTTTTATTTTGTAACTAATATCTAAAATTTAATTCAATATAATATATAAATGTAATGAAGGAGAAACACCACTCATTTAGAAAGAAGAGATGAAGTGGTTCCTAAGCACCTGTGCTCTCTCCGATTCTCGGAGCCCTCACATTACATCACAGCCACTGTCATTATATAACAGACTCAAGCAGAAAGTGATTTGCTCCTTAGCGCAATCAAGGAAAGCACTTTGGAGTGGGGGCAGCGCATCGCATCACATAGCCATGGAGGAGGAGAACAACAAAACCAGCATCAGCGACCTCCCTCTAGCGTTCATAGAGGAGATTATGCTGAGGCTGCCTGTCAAGTCTCTTCTGGTGCTAAGATGCGTTTGCAAAGCATGGCTTCATCTAATTTCCGATCCCGACTTTGTAAAATCACATTTTGAACTGGCTACTACACCCACCCGTAGATGTCTCTTTGACCCGCGCACCAACGAGCCTCTTTTATCCTTTGACTTGGACGAATTTTACCATGATGCTCATGCTCATCCTCCGGTTAACGTCTATATGCCGTTTAAGTTTCCTTCCTGTTCCACACGTGGTGTAATGGGATCGTGCAGAGGCTTTATACTGTTAGATAGCTACCCACATTTGGTTATATGGAACCCATCGACTGGTGCCCATAAACAAATATCGTACTCTCATATTGTGTCAAAACCTCCATTTGTTCTTCCATCTACTCCCCTTCGTATTCGTTACAATGTGATTCTCTATGGCTTTGGGTACGACGCATCAACGGATGACTACTTGGTAGCTTTAGCTTGGAGGGATTATAAGAACAAGCAAGAGCACTTCGATTTCTTTTCCGTCAGAGACAATTCATGGAAGAGTTTTGAGGTTGCCCTTCTCAGTCCCTATCTTTTAATGAATCGAGTGCAGCGTCGTGCGTTATTTTTCAATGGTGCATTTCATTGGTTGGCTTACCCTGATGATCTTCGTGATGGTGATCCTTCTATTCTCGTCTTTGACTTGAAGGAAAGGAGTTTTTCAGAGATACTTCTACCATGTCGGTTATTCCATTGCCCTCTGGATCTTATTGAAGTGGGGGGATGCCTAGCCTCTGAGCATTTTGGCTCTGATCTTGAGATTTGGGTGATGAAAGAATATAAAGTGCAGTCATCTTGGAAGTTGTATAGAAAGTTTCAAGCGAGCTTTCGTCCTGTAAGATTATCAAATGATGGTGATCATATTGTTGGATTTGATGCTAATACAAAAGTATTTTCCAAATATGATGTCGGACGGCTGCTTCCGCATGGTTACATTGCAGATTTTCTGGTTGCTGACTACATCGTGTATACAGAAAGTCTAATTTCACTTCCTAATGATGACTGTAAGACCAAGAAAAATGGTAAGTAACTTCCTTTCATCCTTTGCACAATTTTATTCCTATTAATTTTGATTGCATCTTGAAGGATAAAAAAGTAATGTGCAGAGCATGCATTGGTCTTTGGTTGCAACAAAAGAGAAGATGGGTTTTGATGTTGAATTTGAATTCACCAATGCTTAGGGAATTGTAATCAATGTCTTTCTTCCTATAATCATAGGCAATTTTGGTCCATCACGCAAGGGGAAAAAGAATTTATCTTACTTAGGTCTAAAAGAAACAGGTTTTCGTAGTGGTGTTTTTGTGTCAGAGTTTTAAACATGATCAATTCTTTTAGAATGTCGGATATGGAGATTGCATTTACCATAAGTTGATTTTTTTTGGCAGGCCATTGACTTTGTCAAGAATATTCTGAACAACTTGATGCTGCTGCAAATCACAGTCACAATGAAATGAAAGATAGAAAGAGGATCAGGACTGCACCAACTTGGACCTGTGGTTCCTACTAAAACCGAAATGCTGGGTTGGCAAGCTGACTTGTAGATGCTTCAAGCTTTAAAATAGGATTTTCCTTCTAAATGTGAATGTTGAAAATAAGGACATATGGATTAGGGCAAATGGAGTTTAGTCACTAATTACATCAAATATATGTCATCAATTATGCCTATTAATAATAGTTCTTCAATTATGCACATTTATTTTCTTCTCCCATGTATGTATTTGCAAATTTTATATTTGTTTTCATTTTTATATTTTATCCTTGTACAATATTTGCTTTGCTTCATCATTGTGTGTATTTTATCATTAGCTCACTATTTCTTTTTATCGAAAACTAATCTCTCCGTTTCAATGACTTTCAAGGCTTACAATCTGATCAATTTCCCAATGGTCATATAGAACAATCTGATTTAATTGATGCTTCCAACTTCAATTTCTTTACAAGTTGTGTCATATTATGATTAACATTTTAACCAAACTGCATCTTCAAAATCAAAAGGGATACCGGTTAGTCCAAAAAGAAAAAAAAAACAAAAGAATTTCATACCAATTATAGAAATACCAAATTCAATCACTATGTATAAAAACAACTAACAAGTATAACTAGATTTAATCATTCATCTACCATTCAAGACACCTTTAAGAAGATCCAGCCCTCTAGCTGAAATATTCCTCCTCCTGTGTGACTTAGGAATCTTAATCTTAGGAAGTGGGATCTTTGGAGAAACAAACATACCACCACAACAGTTAGATTGTCACATATGTTGCGTTGTAGTGCCTCAATTGCAAGTGATCTTGCATATTCTGTGGGATCATTGTGCTGCATGAGCTCCCTTCACACCATTGTGATAGCACACTGGCTACACATCACATCCTATAATCCATCACAACCCATTACCAAGAACTCATCTTCTGTCAGATCAATTTCCTCTAGCTCTGGCTCTGAGCTTAAGGGGCTTTTTGAGCCTTTGGAACCTTTGATGTGCTAATCTCCAAGAGCATGCGCCACTGATAGCTGGCCATTCAGGTATCCATCATATATCACACCACCTAGTTTCCCAGTTCTTAATATTTCAATACATACAAGTGATCAAGAAAAACTTTGAAGTCATCAATCAAGATAATAGCCAAATCTTCTATGTATACTCGGTTCTGACTTCAGTAATATATAGATGGATTCAACATGGTGGGAGGAAACCAAAAATTGAATATTAATTTATATTCACAAGATATATATTTTTCAAAGCACTATTAAATAACTTGACCGGTTGACACTGGCCCGACCCACTCCTTCTAATTTCTGACTTTAGTCCTTCAATCTCTTCGACCTTCCCGACCTCAAAACTAGGGGACTTATGGACTGGTTGATAATAGACTAACCTGTATCCTTATGCGGACCGGCTCCAGACACACCCTTAGCTAGCCCAATGGATGCCAACTTAACATGTAAAGACGAAACACACGGTTTCTCCCATTAATGCCTCATGGAGCCCCTCTCATTAATGTCCAGTTGGTATATATACCCTCTCTAGCAAAGGGAAAGGGAGATCTCATTTTCTAGCTAAACACAGCAATATTTTGACACCGTATATGGGGAACAGGTAAAACTGCTCCCACTCCATAAAGCCCATAAGCTACACATAGCTCACCATTACCATGGCCATAACATGCAGTGCATAAAAAATTCAGACCTCCGACACAAAAGCTCCATTATCATTTTTATCTTATATGCTTTTCTTACTATTATAACTATTAAACCAGCAAAACATAGCTTACATGCTGAGCCTACGAGGAAACCATTTCCATGCAAAGCCAGAATACGAGCATCTTCTGTTCTTACCTGCAGCAGCAACGATGTGAATACCGGATTTTGTCCAATCCATAAATAGAAAATCCAAAAATTTTGCGTAAATTTTAATTTCTTTTAGTCTTGTCCATTACTTCTTTTACACAAGACAAAAATTTCTTAGCTTATTTAAAAAATACAAAAATTATTTTTAGCCCATTTTTAATTCATATCAGCCCATTTTACTTCATTTCCTTTTTTTTTATTGTAGCCCATACTTTGATTTACATTTGTAAACACTTTTTGTCCAATCCATTTTTACATGTAACCCAATTTTTCTTTTTTTATTTTAGCCCACATGTCAATAGCCTTTTTATTTTATTATTATTTTTTTCTTTCTTAGTTCTTTCTTTTTTAGATGGATAAAAAAAATAAATAAAAAGAAAAAGACATTGGATCCTTCCTTTTGATGTTCTGACCGTTTGGGAGGAAGGAGATGGCAAACATCATGATAAGTTCCTCCCCAATTGCATCTTTCTTCTTCCTTTTATGATTATAGGTTGGGAATTTTGACCAGCCAACCCTAAAAATTAAATCAGCAATAATTTCAATTGACCAAGGATATGATAAATCATCCAACCATGGGCGGACAAAAGGGGGGCATTCAGTTCAAAAGAATAACAAAAAAATTCACAAACAATTTAGCAAGAAAAATTAAAAACACACACTGATCAACAGGTTAGGAGGGCCGGGAGATACACAAGTCCTGCAAAACAGAGAAGGGGAATCCGGCAACACTTCCAGTAATACAATCCAGGCAACAATAAAAGGAAAGAACAAGGTAAATCCAGCAACAACAGAATCATCATCATCTAAAATGGTAAAAAAAAAAAATCTAAAAGAGAAGGAAAAAGGAAGTGGCCGCGGCGGCTTCCTCCCCTTCTGCCGCTGTGGCTTCATCTTCATCATTATCACCTGTACCTCTGCCGCCGTGGCCTACCCCTCAATTTCCATGAAACATCATCATCATCATCATCATCCACGGCTTTCCTCCACTGCTACACCCTTCCTTGCTCTGTGACCACCCTTTCTCAGCTAAGTCTCTACCCTTCACTGCCACTAAATCCAACCTTAACCTCCTCCCTTGGCCACTATCACTAATGGTTCCCCAAGCCACTACAAATCGCTGCAGAGACCCCCACGACCTTGCACCACCATGGATTGGCCATCACCATCATGAGATTGAGAGTTTTCTTCTCTCTTTCTTTCGCACCACCGCGATTCAGCCACTTCCTACGAGATCAACGCTCCCATCCATACCTCAAACCACCGTCACATCATCATCTTCGCATCGCTTTCGAACCGCCACGGCCTCCCTTTTTGTTTTCACCTCAGTCGCCAGGAAACACCTCGCAGAGTGGCCTCGTTTGCGACCTTGTCCGTGCTCGCAGCTTCGCCTCTCTCTATCGCGGCAGTATTGCTCCTTCTCCCCCCGCCGCGGCTTTCTCTCACTCCCTCTCTTCCTCCTTCTCTCTGTCCCTTTTTTTCTTTCTTGTTCATCGTGTTTTATTTTTAGTGTAAGTGAGTGGGTGAGAGAGTGTATATGTGAGAGGGGTCTGGTACGTGTGCATGACAAAGAGAAAGAGTTGTAATTTGTTTTCTTTTTTTCTTTTTTCTTTTTAATTAATTAATTAATTAATTTATTTATTATTATTATTATTATTATTTGTGTATGGGTGCTTGAGAAGGAGAGTGCTCAGTGAGTCACGTATATGAGGGAGAGAATCGTGTATTAGTGTTAGGGTGTGTGTTGGGAATTAGGAACAGCTTAGATTTTTTAGTAAATTGAAATTTTTTTTTAAGTTAATGTTGTCTCTTCTTCTTTGTTGAATTAAATCATTGGCTTTATTTGTTTGGAATTCGAGTTTAAGTTTTCGTTTGTATTTGTTTTCTTAAATTTCTGAGTTATTTGTTTGGGTTCCGTTTAGTTTCAAAAAGGTTTTTATGCATTTTGAATTCAAAATAAATATTTAGATATTTTTCTTCATTAAAAAAAATTACTTAGTTAATTAATTGATAAATTTTTTAAAAAAATGGGATTAACTGAGTCGTGACGGTTTGTTAATTCTATATTCTGAAATATTTTAGTTGTGACAGCTTAATATTCAAAATCTCTTTTCAAAAATAAAGTTAACTTAATCGCGACGTTTTATTAACTTTATGTTTCAGAATATTTTAGCTGTGACAGCTTAATATTCTAAAACTCCTTTTCACAATAAGATTAAACAACACACCAATATTTTCTACAGAATTAGGTGACTTTGAGTTCTCTATTGCACTAGGGGATACGTAGGAGCAGGTGATTCTAATCCCTATGAAGTTAAAATTAAATTTTTATAGTATTGTTTTGTTTCACCTGTAAATATTCCTTTTTCCATGTTGTTTTGTTATTATTATTATTTTCATTTTATTATTTTGGGTTAATCATAAGATTGTAAATATCCTAATTTAAATAAAGATGTTAATTTAGCCGAGACGATTTGTTAACTCAGCATTTTGGGTATCTGAGTTGCAACAACTTGATGTTCCAAAATCTCATAAAAAATATTTATGCTTTCTTTGTAATACATTTTATCCCATTTGTAAATACTTATCCTTTATTAGAGACATTTTATTCTGTTTATTTTATTTGAATTATTCATTTATTTGGGAATATTCTATTTTGAATAAAGAGTTAATTTAGCCAGGACGGCTTGTTAACTCGACCTTCCAAAACACCTGAGTTGTGACAGCTTGGTGTTCTCTTTTTTTTCGTAATAAAATAAAAATAAATATTTTTGAAAAGGTTATTAATTAATTTGCACAGTTAATTAAAGGTACCATCAAAGGATAGGTGTATTAGGGATGCGCAGGATTAAATTCCTACCCTTTCCTATGCATAACCGACTCCTAAACTCAAATCTGGTTTCAAAAACCATTTTCCAAAATAAGTGGGTTTTTCTATATTTTCCCGATTTTAATAAACTTGGTGGCAACTCTATAATTTTCAAAAAAATCTTTTTTCACCGTTCCCGGCGCGATCCCAGTTGCGACAGATTCCAGGGGGTATAAGGCCTGTTCTGGCATTCTGGGTAACGGCACGAAACGTGTTCACGGAATTTTCACAGGTTCTGTCTTCCTTCCATTCATCTATGTTGTCTATTATCTTTTTATGAAGAAAATTATGGAAAACATCTGTTTATTTTGGTGGCAATGCATTATTGTGAAAATGAACTTAAAAAAATGAAAGTACGTCAAGGGTCTCCTTATTTTGCTTGGGCACCATCAATAATCTTCACCAAAAAAGAAAACAATTGTCATATTCTCTACTATAATATCTGGAAGGTTCCTATTAGATGAAGCCTGTTCTTTGAGCGAATTATGTTGGTATCATCAATGGTCAAATGTCAAATGAGTATGTGTTGTAACAGAAAATTATGCTTTCATTTGTATTTGTTTTAATTTTGAATGACACAAAAAAAAACCACAGTACAAAGTGCGCATTTTAAGACTTTTCCTAATATTCCAATGGAGGAATACCAAGCTACTGTATCTCACATAGTTTCTTCTATCGTCCATTGCAAATATTATGATAAAATGGTTTGATTTTTCAAATCTATACCATATGCCTACCTATCTCCTACCAATATATTCAAATGTTAGCGAAGTTTGGCAAAGCTAGAGAAGTTAGCAGAAGGTAGGTGAAAGTTAGGCGAAGTTAGGTATACTTAGGTAATGAAGGATTGAAAATGGTGCATTTGGACTCTATAAATAGAGTTTGGTTCATCAAGCTCAAAACACCAACAATAATCCAGTCCTCTCCTTCTCTTTTCTAAGCATTTAGAAAGTCATTTGTTTACTCTGTTTTCTCTCTATATTGTGAGTGGATAGTATACACTAGTGAGACAAATATTATAAAATATTCTGGATGTATTTAGGATTTGCATATTGAGTAGAGTGTGTCCACCTTTTTGTATCTTCATGATATTTTCATAGTGAAGTGTTTGATTATTGCTTTTGCCCGTGGACATAGGCTTTAAACTGAACCACTTAAATTTCTGGTGTTACTTATTTTACACTTCTGGATATTTATTTTATGCCACTCTGTTTCTACCTTTTTGGCCTGTCATTTCACAACAAACTGTTATCAAAGCTCTTATAAAGTTCTAGGCTAATTTCTTCAAAAATGTCTACTGCAAAATGTAGGAGGTCTATATGATGGCTATTCTTGTACAACAAGATGTAAAAGTAGCACTCTCTGACAAGGAAAAAAGAGCTGAGAAAATAGCAATCAGTTATGCATTACAGACGATATGCTGCAGGAGGTCCTTCCAGAGAAAATAGCAATAAAGGAATTTGAATGGGAAGATATAGATCAAAAGTCTCTTTCTATTATTCAGTCATGCATTACAAATGATATGTTGCAGGAGGTCCTTCCAGAGAAAATAGCAAAATTGCTGTGGACCAAGTTGGAGTCATTATATATGACTAAGACAGTGTCCAACCATCTCGGTGTGTTGCAACGTCTGTACATGCTTCGAATGGCAGAATGGACATTAATCCAGTCTCACATAGCTGAGTTCACATCACTCGTCACATATTTGAAAAATATGGACGAGACATTTTCAATTGAGTAACAAGCAGTGAGGTTGCTTTATTCCTTACCTCCTTCTTATAAGCACTTTCATAAAATGCTCATATAGTGAAAGCCTCAAAATTGATGAAATAAAATGTAACACCCTAATATTTATATGTATATATATATATACACGTATTCAAGTTAATTATTAGTCATTATTCTTTTGTTCCAGTTCTTAATTCTAATTTTTAGAAAATACTTAACGAAAATATGGGTAAATTTTTTTTTTGAAACAAGAGATGAAAACGTGAGCCGCACATAAGATAAACATTACATCATTTGATCTATGAATAACAACAAGGAACCATTCATACTATGAAATAAAATCACAAGATCATAACATAACAGCCATCATATCATATATATATAATAAAGGTTCTGCCATACACCAAGTTAAATAGTAGTATTAATATAGTCATCTGTGTGAATACAATAAAGAAAACATAAAATACATTAACCAGAAAGCCTCGCCTGCTCAAGTGCATCTAAAATAGATAACCTCTAATACAAAAGAAGGCTATCATATGCAAGATATATGTACCAGCACTACCACGCCTACAGTCCACCCTCTACTGCTACCCGTCCCAAGGGGGAGAAACATAACCAACTCACTGAGCCAGTTCGGCCGAAGTGGCCAAACGGTGAAAAGGTTGGGCACGTGCTCCGCGACGAGGTATCATCCTCACTCGGCCTCCACGAATCGGCTGCATCACTATAGCCTCACTACCACCACCGATCTCCATGGGCACGGTGGGGAAAGAACAGATGGACGAGACCTCTATGGCGAAGTCCTCAGAGGGGTCGGTTTCTGAATGAGCTGGGGAAGAGCGGGGAACATACTCTGGGTAATTTCACACAGCTAAGGTGGCAATAGGGGTGCATCGAGTCTGCTCTCTGAGGGGGCGCACACGCTCGAAGAAAAGCTCATTGGCGAAGGGCATAGTAGGAGTGAAACGGAAACTGGTGACAGGATAAGCAAATGGGCGGTCCAGAAAAACAAATATACGGATGGAACAACGGCCCACGAAGTGGTATGACTGGTGTGTGGTGTCAAAATGTAGCTCGATGCATATAGAACATGGTAAACATAGCATGAATTACTTCATTTTATCTTTTAGGTGACTGAAATCATTCTTTTTCTCATTGGGGCCACCCTATTACTCTCTCCTCTTGAGAGTTCTAGGTTATGAGCTCATACCTCACTAGTCGTCACTAGCATTTTCTTATCCTATGATAAGTTAACACCTGACTCTTAAGTATTGGGTAGGGGACTAGGATCACCTTTCATAACCTTTACTTCGAGGAGTCCAAAGGATCATTTCTTTATTAGATCACCTATCATAACCTTTAATTCGGGGAGTCTAGAGGATCATTTCCATATATTTTATGTCACCTTATCATTAGCGCGTTATATTTAAAATGCAAGAACACAACATATCATATAAAGTCACATACTTTCATGTTATTTTAACATATGCATCTTAGTCATTCGAAGTGTGATAATAACATGCCACAATAATTCCTATAAATAGTAACCAAGTATGCAAACATCATCATCACATAATCCTTATATCAAATCACATCATCTCATAGAATAAGCACTTTCATTATCCCTTAACCGATTAAATCTCTAAATCAGGTAAATCCAATTTTCATATTTATTCTTTTATGCATCTAAGGGATTAATTATAATGGTTTTCCATTAATTAATAACCTCAAGAACATCATTAGTCAAATTTGTAACATCCTAATTTTTAACCCAATACTCTAGAACATATTTAGGTTAATCATTAGTCAGTTACGTCATAGTCTCCTCTTTACTGTAAAATACTTAGCGGAAATACTGGTAAATTTTTTAAAAATTTATAAAAGCAAAGTGAGAGCTGCGCGACACGATGAGCAATAAAGCATGGATGG
The DNA here is from genome assembly GCA_031216125.1 of Dalbergia cochinchinensis. Taxonomy (NCBI): domain Eukaryota; kingdom Viridiplantae; phylum Streptophyta; class Magnoliopsida; order Fabales; family Fabaceae; genus Dalbergia; species Dalbergia cochinchinensis. The sequence goes on along the minus strand of CM062377.1, from coordinate 33,009,800 downwards.
AAATAAAGCAAACATCTTATCATAACATAAGGCAAGTAAAGGTACATCACAATAAAACTGAACTGCATATTTATATATAATATGATATGCCCACCCATGGAGAGTAGGCTTAGTTTAGTACATCATGAATAGATACAACTAAAAAGAAAATACAAAAGAAAGTACGACAGAAAACATAAAAGCAACTCCCCTACCCAAGTGCAACTAAAGGAATAACCTCTAAACAAAAGGAGGTCCATCCTCATCTAAGTAGTGTATGCTCTACCCGGGTACTCCATCGGTCGTACGTCATCCCCTACTAACGTCCACCTCGCGAGCGAGGCACGTATCCGGGAAACTGGGCGAGCTCCTCTGGCATATAGAGGCGAAACGGGGATCGAGAGTGACCCCCGCAATGTGGCCGCATCCCCGGTCGTCATGCGAGCCTTGGCTGAGTCACGGTATCCTCATTGCTCTCCCTCATCAGTGGTGGAGTGGAGGCGGAGCTCTCGCTGTACGGATGGGTAGGTGGGTCCTCCGACGGGTCGGTCTCCGAGAAGTAAGTCTGGGGCACATAGTCGGGATAGTCACGCATGGCCGAGGTGGCGGTGTGCATGCGGAGCACTTTCTCGTTATGCGTACGCGCGCACTCAAAAACCCGCTCATCGTCGCGCTAGGGTGCTGTCAGGGAGAAGCGATAGGTATGCACGGGGTGAGCGAAGGGACGTCCCACGAACATGAAGACTCGCTCCGTGCATTGTCCCTCAAAATGGTATGATCCGTGTTCCGGATCATAGTGCACCTCCCATGTCGGGATGTCCACAAAAACCACGAACGCCGCCATCTGAAGACGTGACGGAAAGAAAGAGATAGAGGGAGGGAGAATCTTGCTAAAGAATCTCAGTAGGGCCTCCTACTACCTAGGTGTCATCATCTACGTCCTCAAGAACCTTGGGTTTAGTATACAAAATAAGTGAGCGTGCATTAAGTCTATTTTTAGGTTTTAAAACATAATTAGCCAAGGTCCATTCATTTTAGTATGATTCTTAATGACATGGATGCAACATATTAAAGAATGTATGCATGGCTCTACTTAATACAAGAATAATCATCGTAACTTTAAGAACATCATAATAGCGGCATAAAATGGCAATTAAATTCTCATATGGGAAACTTTGTGACATAAACTCCATACTTTACTTCCTCATAGGCCACCCTAAAAGACAATCGTTCTGGGGGTGCTCGGCCTAATCGGTGTCACCCAGAACATGTCACATCTTTAGGTTATGAGCTCATACCTTAACTAGTCATCACTAGTTCTTACTTATCAATCCCGATAAGCATAACATAATCATAAACATAATCCCGACTTATCCAGTACGGGCTGGGGGGCATTTCTTGGGGGTGCTTGGCCGAACCGGTGTCACCCAAGAATTCATCTTGGTACCGATGTCACATGAGTTCTCTGGAGGTGCTCGGCTGAACTGGTGTCATCTGAGAACTCATCTTAGTACCTCATAAATAAAAATCTCATAGGTTTTCAAAAACTTTCTAAGTCCCCAAATTTGTCAGAAATTCGGCGGCATAACAACAGCATGCTGAATTTCTTCCAAATTTTACTTTATGCCACATAAGTCAATTAAACATGCATCCTTCAACATAGTTCCATGTATTCACATAATCATCCTCATACATTCATAGGCAACATTGAAATTTCATTATGCTCTTGGTCCTACAGTATCTTATGTATTGACCCTTACGGGCCTTAAACTTATGATATAATTAATCTATCATTCTCTATTAACCTCTTATGCACCTAAGGATTCTCTTCTAACAAATATTACTATTATTTATGCTCTTTAATGAATCTGGACATCACCATTCCTTAGGGGTAGCATTATAAACTTATAATTGCAGGGTTCTAGAACTTATGTTTTAGACCCTTTCTTGGTTCTATCTTTGCTAAGGCGCTATAAATTTGACCTAAACCAATTATGAGGCATTTCTATGCCTAAGAAATAATTATAATCCATGTTCTCTATATTATAAGGTTGCTGGATAGATTCTAAAAATTAAATGTTCTAAGAGTTCTAGAATTGCGGTTTTATGGTTTTCTAGTTATTAGTTTCTCTATAAGTGCTAAAATTCAATCCTACTTCAATTGTAACCAAATTTTTCATGATTAAACAATCCTAATCTGATTATATTCCCATTGAAACAGTTTGGGCAGTATCCAAAAATAAATGGGTTAGAACTATGCTAAATCTTGACTTTACGGTTTTTCTAGAAAGCTAGTTTCTCTCCTATCATGCATAGAAATGTTCCTACCTCATCATACATAATTTTCACACATTTTAACACATCAAAACATCATCACACAGTAGCAAACTCATCATGGAAGAATCAAAGCATTAAGTCCCAAAAAGATGCATAACTTGATATTTCTAAAACATATAAGTTGCTAATTTCTCTCGGAATCATTTTTAGGACATCTAAAACTCTTTTACAAACCATTTTATTTGTAAAAGAGGCCAAAAACATCATTAGGTCAGTGACCACTTGACCCCTCCTTAAAAGAGGATTAAATTCATAAATTTTGTTTGGTCTTAATCTCATAAAGTTTATGAGGCTTAAAGAAAGTCGTAAAACTTAGATTGTTGGCCCTCGTAGCTAGATGAAACTCATTCCAAGCTCATCATCACTACATGACCGAAATTGTGCATTCAAAGAATGTTCCCACATAAAACTTTAACTTGAGATAAAATGGGCAAGTCTTTGAGCTCTAAGGTTCTTAGGTGTTGACATAATTTAAACATGTTATGCACCTCATTTTTATTCTTCATTACAAAGCATAGTGAGAGCTTAAAGTAAATATGCAAGACTTGAAATATAAATATGCAAGGCTTGAAATAAATATGCAATACTTGAAATATAAATATACAAGACTTAAAATAAATATGCCATACAAGTTTATTTCTTTATTTTAGTGCTCTAGGCCCAGCAACAATTGACTTTAAGGCCGAAATAGAAAGGCTTTGAGATTTAGTTAGGTGATAGTGCAAGTTCTGATTTTAAATCTTTACGTTCTTTAGTGATGAAAAGTAAATATGCTAGACAAGAATGTAAATATGAGGTGCACTCCATTCTTTATCCCTTAACTTTAAGTGATGGCTTGGAAAATAAATATGAATGCAAAGCTCAAAGTAAATATGTAATGCATAAGCTTGAATTTAAATATGAATGCTAGTCCATTTTATTTCTTATTAGAGCTCATACAAGACTTTAAAGGAACTTAAACCTCAACCCAAACTTATCATGACAAGATAAAGTAAAGACGAGAGTGAACCTCAGTAGGGTTTTTTCTCATATCTAAGTGTCATCATCTACGTCTCCAGGGACCTCAGTTTCTTAGTAAAAACATGGGCATATAAGGGTTCAATTATGATGTTTGAAAATGTTAACTTCCGAGGCCCGTTCCTTTTAATTATGAAAACCTCTTGGTTACATAGTCTATAAATCATGAAACTCAAATCATAAAACATGGTTCCTTATATCATGGATCATAAACTCATATTTCATGGTGCATAAAATCATAGTTCTTAGAACATGGTACATGGTAACTTATCTTGGTTACTTTAGGTGACATTAAAACCTCATCATTTTCTTCCTGGGGCCACCCTAACTGATCTCCCTTTGGAGAAACTTCTAGGTTATGAGCTCATACCATGCTAGTCGTCACTAGCACATGGACTTATCCCTTTTGATAAGTTAAAGGTTCCGACTTAAAGTACGGGTCTAGGGGGCTAGAATCACCTCATCTCCACCCTTGGTTTGGTGGTCCAAGGATCATTTTCACATAGTTTAAGTCACCTTAAGTCTTAGCATGTTTTATTGAGATGCCACTTAGTGTCATGCATGTCACATTTCTTTGATTACAACATAGGCATCTCTAGGTTCTTGAAGAACAATCACATGCAATAATAAAACTATCATTTAAGAATAATAGTTCACATAGCATCATACAAGTCATGAGGTAAACACCAATTCATCATTAACAGAGTTGTGCATAAACCTTTCCCTTAAGAGTGAAAACCCTCAATCGGGTAACCTCAAACTTCCAAATTATTTTAGCATACCTCTAAGGGATTGATTAACCTTATTACCAAATTTATTAAGTCCTAAAACCTAATTAATTATGGCTGGACAACATTAGGCAGTAAGCTAAATTAGATGAATTACGGTGTTCTAAAAGATGCATTTTAGACCCTTTCTCGTATTCGACTTTTTCTATGATGCAACAATTAATACCGAAGCCAATTATGAGTCACTCTCACTGATCTAGATATCATATAATGTGATTCTATGGATATTAATCAAGCTAGAACAGAATTCATATTTTCTGTACCTATGGGGTTCTAGAATTCACATTTCAAGCAATTAAAGTAACTAAGCATGCTCCAAAATGTCTAGAACAATTATCATATACTTGGTAAGGTATTTAAACATATTTAAACCACCCAAAACATGATTTAAGGTGCTGGAAATGAACAATGCAGAACCAAAAACTTAAGATTATCAAATCATGTATAAACTTTCTTTTCAATGTACATAGGTAGCTATTTTCTCTTGGAACAATTTTAGGACTTCAAAAACATCTTAGAAATCAACTTATCTTGTCAAGAACTCTTATAAAATACATGGGGCAGTAGCTCTTTAGTTTCACTCATGGTTGAAATCCTAAATATAAGAACATACTCAAAATAACTTTAAATGTCACCTATGCTTAGGAAAAATTTAAAACATAAACTATAGGCTCTTGTAACTAATGAAAACGCATCCTAGAGTTTTCATCATCACATGGCCAAATGCATTTTCAAGAAGATACCTTCTTGATTTAACTTTTCTCAAGATGAAATGGGCAAGTCTTTGAGCTCTAGTAGTTTTAGGTGATAGCATAAGCGTAAACGTGCAATGCATTCCATTTTTATAGTCCATTAGGAAGTAACGTGATAGCTCAAAGTAAATATGAGATGCACATTTATTTTTAGTCTTTGAGTTTAGTGATGACTTGAAATATAACATGAAATGCAAAGCTTGGAATTTAAACGTGCATTATGCAAGCTTATTCTTTATCTTGGGGTTTAGTGATAGCATAGAAAATAAACGTGCTATGCAAATCATAAAATAAACGTGAATGCAAGTTGCTTTTATATCTTGTCTAGAGATCTTACAAGACTTTAAAAAGGAACATAGTTCCAACCTAAACCTCATACTCACAAGAAAAGAAAACTATTAGTACTAAGGTACTCAAAATGAATCATAACCTCAAAGGTTTGAAAGTGGCTGAATCTTCCTCAAAAAGAATGAACCATTTTTAAACTCTAGGAACCAAGATCTTGATGATCTATGACATCAACATCCTAAGTCCTCATCATTGAGTACAAGGCTTCCTTCAAAACTAACATTAAAACAAAGTTCATGCTAAAGAAGAAAGCAAAACTGAAACCATGCTTGGTTTAAGGTTAAAGTTTCAAGCTTTAGAGTTTGTTCATGTGACAAGCATCAACATGGAACCCTCATCATCAAGCTTTCATTTTTTTCCAAAGGTCAAAGGCCTTCATGGCCGAAACTTAAAGGAGAGAAAGGGAAGTTCCAAATGTACAAGAGAAATATAACCTCATTCTTAACTAAACTTGTAAAAGATGAAACTTTTCTTAAGAAGAACTCAAGCTTTAGAGGTCTCATGTGAGATGAACTCATAGTCACCTCTAGAGAGCACTCATCATCAAGCTATCATGTTCAAGGCCTTGAGGTCGAAAACTAAAGGAAAAGGAAAGGAAGAAATCGAAAAGAAAAGAGCAACATGGAGGTTCAACCATTCATCATTTCCCAACAAGATTCAAATATAAAGATCAAAGACATATTTGGAAAGGTTCCCTACCTTGTGTTTTTCAAAAAAGAGAGGAAGGACTTTGAGCTTGAAGAACTCTTGAAAGTTTGAAAGAAAAAGAAGTGAGAAAGCTAGAGACTTTTAGTGATCTTGCAAGAAGTAAGCAAAAGAATGAAGTTGTGTAGTGTTGTGTTTTTATAGACAAATGAACCATGAAGGAGTGGAGGAGGAGGGGTTGGCCGAAACTTCTTGAAGAAGGAAGAGGGAAGAAAAATCTCTTGTGTTGTCATTCATGGTGTGATTGAGAGCATAGGTCATAGGTCTTAGAGTGGCTTTTCAAGGACAACTTGATTGACTACATAAAATACATTTCTTTTGAATTTTGGGGGGAGTGGCCGAAAATCATAAGGCCAAGGGAGAGAAGATTTCATTCAATTTAGTCATGTACTAGTGAGGTGTTTAGGAGCAAACAAGGTTAGGTTACTAATTAAGGTTGTGTAATCGAGTGTTTAAGTGAGATAATTAGGTGATTAGAACCATGAATACCTTGGATTAAGAGTGATCTTGTAGGATTAATGGAGTCAAACTCCTATGACTATTGATTAAAGTGTGACAACTTTTTCTTGGGAATAGAAGTGTTCTTAGGAATGGGAGTGTAAATAGTAAAAACATTATTCATAGTTGTTTTTTCTTTAAAGAAAGAAAAGAATTAGAAATGAGTTTTAAATGTCCTTAAGCAATTTTAGGTTCTAACCAATCTCAAATAATTATTTTAGCTCTAAATTAATTAAGAAAATTAATTAACCTTTTATTAGAGCCTAATATTGCTTAGGTTTGAGTTAAGTAACTCGTTAGACTTAAAATGCACTAAGCGGGGGTAAAATCGTAATTTTTACCAAAAGTTGCTTGGGACCTCCAGGACTTAAACCAACGTAGTTCATGCCTCAAAACATCATTTTTGATCTTCGGAACAAGTCCGGGTCAGAGTCAAAACTTAAAACTGCCTTAAATCGGATTAGGGGTATTTTGGTCATTTTTGCGTAGAAACCTCGGAACGAGATTTTTCTGCTTTGTTAAACATACATATACATATAATCCCCTTCATATATCATAAAAGCCCTATGAGGATGGCTGAGGCCAGTCGTCCTCGTGTTTCAGGTAAAATGACCTCAGGGGCATTTTGGTCATTTAAAATTTTGAGAAAAACGAGGCGTTACAATTCACACTTAGACAACTTTGCATACAACTTTTTTTCCTTCAGAATCTCCAAAGCTGTCCTCAAATGATGCTCATGCTCCTTGTGGGTCTTCGAATAGATGAGTATGTCATCTATGAAAACAACTACAAACTGGTCTAAATAGGGTCTAAAGATCCTATTGATGTAGTCCATGAACACAGCAGCAGTATTAGTCAGTCCAAACGACATGACTATAAACTCAAAATGGCCGTATCGAGTCTGAAAGGCCATCTTGTGTATGTCCTCATCCCTTACTCTAATCTAATTATATATTGACCTCAAATCGATCTTTGAAAAGACTATCGTTCCCCTTAACTGATCCATCAAATCATCAATCCTAGGCAATAGGTACTTGTTCTTCACTGTCACTCAATTCAACTATTTATAGTCTACACAAAGCCTCATACTCCCATTTTTCTTTTTAATAAACAAAACTGGGGCTCCCCATGGTGATGCACTAGGTTTCACAAACTTCTTTTCCAAAAGCTCCTCTAACTAAGTCTTTAACTCGGTTAACTCTAGGGGTGACATCCTATAGGGTGCTATGGATGTTGACCTTGTCCCCGGGACCAACTCTATCAAGAATTCTATCTTTCTTACTGGAGGGAACTTAGGTATCTTATCAGGAAATACCTTAGGATAGCCTCTCACTATAGGCACTTCATTAATGTTCTGCTCAAAGTCTACCTCATTAGCAGCTAGGAGAACATATCCTGTACTTTCTTTCCCATAACAATTGACTTCTACAACATTTATGTAAAGACTTAGAGATTTACTAGGCACACTAGGGATCGAAAGAAAAATGACAGATTTTGTATAACAATTTAACATTACACAAGTAGCGTAAAGCCAATCGATGCCGAGAATCATGTCTAGACCATGCATAGGTAAACAAACTAGCTCTAGAATAAAAGGTCTCATCAGAACGCTTCAATTTTTCTTGTAATTTTCTTTGTCATTAGAAATTACTCAATTACCGAATTACCGTAGGTAATTATTACATAAGATTTGAGGCCGAACAATCCTCAATAAAGGAATATAACATTAGAAGAGAGGTTAGGAACGATTCATGCGAGAGTCGCAAATCCCGAATTTCTGTACGTATAAAATGACCAAAATGTCCCTGAAGTTATTTTACTCAGAAAATGAGGATTGTGGGCCCCACATATTCTCAAGGGGATGTTTTGAGAATAATAAGGGATTGTTTGTGTTATGTGTGTTAATAGAGCGGAAGAATCTCAATTTTGAGTTGCGAGGCACGAAAAAGACCAAACGCCCTCAATTTGTTTAACTCCGATGTGCGTGCTGACTGAGCCCGAACCTCACTAAAATGTTTTAAAATGTGTTTTTAAGCCATGATTAACCATTGGTTAAGCTCGGGTGGCCTTGGCCAGTTTTTAAGTGAAAGTACGATTTTGCCCAGTTTTGGGCAGTTTTGCGAATTTCGGGATTTTCGATTCATATACCGAAACCTAAGCAATATTAGGCTCAAATTAAAGCTTATTAAATTCTAAATATTAATCTAGATTCAAAATTATGTATTTAGATTGATTAGAACCCAAAATTGCTCAAAAACACCCAAATTGCTTACTAATTCACTTAAGCCCTTAACAGTAAATTCTCTAAATTACATGAATACCTTGCCTACACCTAAATAATGCATGGAACACACAAATTTCACTTCTTTGGGCTGTAATGCACGAAATTATTGATGCCATTATGCAGCTGAATTATTTCCAAAAGTTGCACTAAAACAAAATGCCAAAATGTCACCATAAGAGACATAATTCCTTAATTTCATACAACTTTGTCTAAAATGATTTTTCCTCCATTATTACTCCTGAAAAATTCTGACAACTACCTCCTCATTTTGGCCAATTAGAAGCCTCAAAATCTTCTATAAATAGGCTTGCTTGAGTGGTCTTGGAATGCTTGGTTCATAACTAGTTTTTAGGAGCACCAAAAACTTTCTTTCTTCCTCCTCTTTGGCTGAATTCTTTCTTCAATTTTTCAAAGAGATTTTGTGTCATTTCACTTCAAGAAATCAAGTTCTCTTCCTCTTCTTCAACTCAGATTAGGTAGGGAGTAGTTTCTAAATTTATTTCTATGCTTTGAGGAGTTGTGTTTTTAGCTCAAAATGATGAAATTATGAACTTGCCTTAGCTTTTCATTTTGGTTTTCCTCTTCAATTTTTCTTTAACCAATTCAACCATATGGCCTAGGTGGAACTAAGATGATGGCTTGATGATGAGGACCTTGAGGGTGGGTTGTAAATCCATCACAAGTTAGGCCTCTAAAGCTTGAAAATTCCACTTGATGCAAAACCTTAAAGAATAATGCTTTATGATGCTAAAACAAAGATTTTTAGTTTAGAACTTGAAAGATGTATTTTTTCCTTTTATGTTTTATTTCTTGTTAAGATATGTATTGGGTTGAATTTATAATTCTTTTAAAGTCTTGAAGGAGCTCTAGTAAAGAAACAAAATGAATTTGCATCCATGATTAAGTTTATGCTTTGCATAACCATGTTTACCTTCTATGTCATCACTAAATTTTCAAGAATGAATAAATGAACTTGCATTTCTCATGTTTAAATTCCAAGCTTGTATTTCATGTTTATGTTTCAAGTCATCACTTAATCTTTCAAGATAATTAAGAGGTTGCATCTCATATTTAATTTATGCTCTCACTATATTTTATAATGGCTAAAAGAATCAACGCATGACATGTTTATTTTATGCCATCACCTAAAGATCCTAGAGCTTAAAGACTTGCCCATGTATCACAAGCAAAGAAATATGATTATTGGAGTTAAAGAATTTATTCTTTAAAAAGTCTTGAGATTGGAGCTTAAAAAGATGTAATAATAATTCTCTTCTCCCTCTACTGGTCCTGTGCAGACTACCGCCGCTCCGGTTTCTTAATATTCTCTTCTCCCTCTACTGGTCCTGTGCGGACTACCGCCGCTCCGGTTTCTTAATATTCTCTTCTCCCTCTCTTTGGTCTGTGCGGATTACCGCGCTCCAGCTTTCTTGTATCATGTTTATATTTCAAGTTCTTGCATCATGTTTAATTTTCAAGTCATCACCTTAAATCTTAAAGATAAAGAAATGGAATTGCATATCATGTTTATAATTCCAAGCTATCACCTTATAAAGATAAGATTAAAATAAGGTTGCATAGCATGTTTATAATTCTAAGATGTCACCTAAATCTCTAAAGTTCAAGACTTACTCCTTTTATCTTAAGTGAGAATTTTAATTGTGAAGATCCTCCCAAATTTGACAAAAGAACTAGTTTCTAAATGAGTTTTAAGGCTTTGCAAGGATTTTACAAGTAACTACTATTTTATATGCACCTAAAATATGATCCTATGTAATTGCATGAGGATCATGATTCGGCCACTGATCTGAGTTTAGTATCAATGTGTGATAATGATTTGATATGATTGAAGTTGTGATAATTATGGTTTATTGTTAAGAGAATGATTCATAATTGATAATTCTATGTAAGGATTGGATGCTTATTAAGTACTTGATATCATTGAATGATTTCGTGACTTGCATGTTATAGTTGCTGTTGCAAATAATAAGAATGCTTATACATGAAATGTTCTTATGTAAAATTCACCTTTGTTGCTAGAAGAAAGTGTATCATTGTAAAAGTGTAATTTGGAAAGGTTCGGCTAAGGAAAGACTTGGTATTTAAGCGTGTCCATTGTGACCCACCTCTCTTTCTGGGAATCTCCCATATGCATGATTACTGATTGATATATATTATTCTAGCTTAAGACTATAAATGAGAAAATGTTATGATGTTTATGAATTGTATTATGATATAACATGCAAAGATTTAATGGTGACTTAAACTTATAAGAAAATGATCCTTTGGAACCATCAGACTATAGGTGGTGAAAAGGTGATTTTAGCCCCTAACCCGTTCTCTCAAAAGGGTAGAGTCGGGACTTTAGCTTATCAAAAGGGATAAGTATATGCTAGTGACGACTAGTAAAGTATGAGCTCATAACCTAAATTACTCCCAAAAGGGTGGAGTATAGGGTGGCCCAAGGAAAATAATGATGATGATAAGATTTTAAGTCACCTAAGGCACTAAAGAAATGAAATATGTGCACTGTGTCCATGTGTAGCTAATATTATATGACGTTCTTTTATGCATGTTATTTTGATAATGATGATGAGGAATATGATGTAATGATAAAGGAAAAGTTCATTGTAAATATGACATGTTAAGAATAAGATGCATTATAAGACGCATGATTAAAAATTGACGAACCTCGGTTAAGTATTTGTCAGAACTTAAAATGAATCTTTGCATGCTCACTATTTTAGAATAATCCCGAGGTTCTGGGGACTTTGATGATGACACTGTAGAAGGAGGTACCTTCATCGAGAATTCTTTAGCAAGATTCTCACTCCCTTTTCTTTATTTCCGTCATTGTCTCCAGATTCAAATGGCGACATTCGTCCTGTTCGTTGATACCCCTACTTGGGAATTCCACTATGATCCGGTGCATCGCTCGTATCATTTTGAAGGGAGGTCTTGTGATTCGTGTTTTTATTTACATAGGTCGTCCATTTGCACATCCTGTCCCTAGTTATCGATTTTCTCCTACTTCTCCCTATGGCGATGAAATGGTTTTCGAACATGCACGTCCACTTGATGAAAGGATGTTACGTTCTTATCCCGCTTCATCTGCTGTCCATGGATTTCCAGAGTATGTTCCTGAGACGAGATATTCTGAAACTGATCCTTCAGAGGACACTCCTACTCATGTATATTCTGAGAGCTCTGCTCCTACTCCCACACGTGTAAGAGAGGGTAGTGAGGAAACAGTTGTTCAGCCGAGGTTAGCGAGAAGGCCGTGCATGCGACCCCAGCCTGGTGCATCTCGTGTGTCCCCTCCCGAGGGAGCTCATCAGTGGATCGGATTTATTCCCCCATTTTCAGGACAGTGGCCATAGAAGGTTTTTAGCAGACTTATGTGTGATCATGCACCTTAGTTTTAGGATAACCTTCCCGGCTTATGGAGTTATCTAGTTTAGGGGCATGAATTTCCTTAAGTATATTTTCTTTTATGGGTTTGCATAAGATAATGATGTATGAACATAACCCACCCTTTGAGTGAGGTTATTGTATGTAAATATATGCTATAATGTGCTTATGGATGTTATATGATGGAGCCTAAGTGATATGATGTGATATATTCTTAAACGTCTTATTATACTCGGCTTACTCGTTCACGTTGTACTCGGCTCACGTTTTCAATTATGTGTTTAAAAAAAAAAAGGCTCGTAATTTCACTAAGTATTTTTAAATTATGAAGAAAGAACCAAAGCAAGGAGTAAAGTCTAGTCATTAATCAGATTCAACCTAGGTGTATCTGGTTAATTACTAGGGTGTTACATTTTGGTATCAGAGCAGTTCGATTCTCATGGAGCCTGAGGATTGGACTAGCTATGCTTCTAAAGCATAATACGTTAGTGACGTCATGTGTAGATGTTTATCATTAGGATGAGCTTGGGGAGTAGAAATACATGACTACTGTATGTTGAAAGTGCCATGGTAACTTGCTCACTTTGCATGGAATATTGGGCCCGATCACCTCGGTGTTCTTTGTTTTGTGTGTATAGGGACCAATGGCACGTCGACAACGGACTAGGAGCGCTTGACACAAAATAATCACGACAACGAGACAGTAGAAGCACTCCGCTGACGTAGCAAGGACCATGAGAATGATGATGGAGCGAATGGATCAGGATCGTCAAGCCAATATGAATCAGCGACATGAGATTCCTGAACATGCCTGTTTGGGAGTTTCGTAAGGCAAACCCACCCGGTTTTCAAGGGGACACTGAATCCAAATATTGCGGATGAATGGATTCGAATATTGAGAAGGTCTTTCTTTGTAGTCCCATGCTCGGAGGAGCAAAAGGTCACCTTCGCTACTCATATGCTTGAGGGTGATGCCGGTTTACGGTGGGCGGTGTTCAAGACTCCTGGAGGCGACCGATGTGGACATTGATTGGGAACTATTCAAGGTCCATTTTTACGAAAAGTACTTTCAGTCAGCTAGAAATGCCAAGGACATTGAATTCATGCAACTTGTCCAGGGAATATGAATGTGGCCCAAAGACACTTGCCAGATTTGAAGAACTCATTAAGTTCTCAAGAATGTACCAAGGAAATCCTGATGAGTACTTGGAAATGCATTAAATACGAGTCGAGGGTTGAAGGCGGAACTTAATGTGGCGATTGCACATTTGGAGATTAGGGATTTCTCTACCCTAGTTAACAAATGTCGGATTATTGAAGAAGGTCGAGAAAACTAAACACCCCAAAGTCAGATAATATTACCAAAAAGTTGACACCTCAAGGTCGTGATTCAAGAGGCGAATCGACCTCCATTTCCCCCTCAATCAAGACCACAAGGGACACAAAGAAATTTTCAACAAGGAAGGCCAAACAACAACAATCGCTATAATAACAACCGCTACAACAATAACCCCAAGTAACAATCACAACAACAACAATAACAACAATAAAGGAAAGCACCACAAAGAGGTCCAAAGAAGATTTCCACGGCCTGCGCCATCCATGGAATGTCCCAAGTGCGGCAAGAATCATGGGAGCATGCCATGTCGAGCCGAACAAGCGTGTGCTACCGGTGTGGAAAACCAGGTCATTACTCCCGAGAATGCCCTGAAAGGAACCCGCCAACCCCCAATCCCAAGCCGCAATACCAGGGAAGGGTATTTTTGTTAATCTTTGAAGAAACAACGAAGTCACGAAATCTCGTGGAAGGTAAGGGTAATATGCATGGTAAAGACTTAATTGTACTATATGATTCTGGCGCTTCTCATTCTTTTATCTCCCATTCATGTGTTAAAAGCCTTAATTTACCTATGGTGAGCTTCCTTTTGACCTTATTGTTTCTACCCATTTGGAAAACCTGTTAGGACTTGTAAATGTTGTTTAGATTGTAGTTTTATTATAGATAATAGATCCTTTGTTTTAGATCTTATTTGCTTACCCATGCGAGGTTTAGATGTGATTCTTGGCATGGATTGGCTTGAGGCCAACCGTGTCTCGTTAAAGCTGTATGAGAAAACCATCACTTTTCTTCCTATTCCTATTGAACCTAAGAAACCCATAAGTCTTTACATAAGCTGCTGTGGAAATGGACTGTGGTAAGGGTGAGAGTAAAGGTTACATTTTCTTAGCCGCTAGTGATGTAGACTTTGAGCAAAGTATCGATGAGATACCAATAGTAAGAAATTATCCCGTAGTATTTCCAGATGAGATATGAGTTTCCCAAGAGAGAGATAGAATTTTCCATAGAGTTGCTTAGGGTGCGGGACCTATATCCATAGCCCCATACAGGATGTCCCCATTAGAATTGACCGAGTTAAAAACTCAATTGGAAGATTTATTGGAGAAAAAGTTTGTTAGGCCTAGTGCATCACCTTGGGAGCCCTGTGTTGTTTGTAAAGAAAAAGGATGGGAGTATGAGGATGTGTGTAGATTATAGGCAGTTGAATAAAGTAACGGTGAAAAACAAGTATCCTCTGCCTAGGATCGATGATTTGATGGACCAAGTAAAAGGTGCGGTAGTGTTTTCTAAGATAGATTTGAGGTCAGGCTACCATCAAATTAGAGTGAGAGATGAAGACATACCTAAAAGCGGCCTTTCGCACTCGACACGGCCATTTTGAGTTTGCGATAATGTCCTTTGGGTTAACCAATGCTCCAGCTATTTTTATGGATTACATGAATAGGATCTTTCGACCCTATTTAGATCAGTTTGTAGTTGTCTTTATAGATGACATTCTCATATATTCTAAGACCCATGAAGAGCATGAATGCCACCTAACCATAGTACTAGAGATCTTGAAGGAAAAGAAACTATATGCCAAGATTTCCAAGTGTGAGTTTTGGTTGGATAAGGTGCAATTTTTAGGGCATGTAGTATCTAAGAAAGGAATTGCTTTGTAGATCCTAGTAAGGTAGAAGCGGTAGTAAATCGGGAAAGACCAACCACCAGAATCAAGTAAGGAGCTTTTTGGGTTTAGCCGGTTATTACCGTCGATTTATCAAGGGATTTTCCCAGATTTCCCTACCTTTGACCAAGCTGACTAGGAAGAACACCCCTTTCATGGACCGGAGTGTGAAAAGAGCTTTCAAGAGTTAAAACACAAGCTAACCTCGACCCTGTTTTAGTGTTACCCGACCCCAATGTGCCTTTCGAGGTGTATTGTGATGCTTCAAAAAAGGGTTTAGGTTGTGTATTGATGCAAGATAGGCAAGTGGTGGCCTATGCATCAAGACAACTCAAGCCACATGAGGCAAACTACCCTACCCATGACCTTGAGTTAGCTGCCGTCGTGTTTGCTCTAAAGATTTGGAGACACCATTTATATGGAGTTAAGTTTGAGGTGTTTTCCGATCACAAGAGTTTGAAATATCTCTTTGATCAAAAAGAGCTAAACATGAGGCAAAGGCGATGGATGGAGTTCTTGAAAGATTATGATTTTGGATTGAACTACCATCCTGGTAAAGCTAATGTAGTAGCTGATGCTTTGAGTAGGAAGTCCTTACAAGTGTCCCGTTTGATAGTGAAGGAGGTTGAATTGATTGAGCAATTTAGGGACTTAAACCTAGGAATGACTTTGACCACTAAGGGCATCAGAGCTTGTCATCTTAGAGTGACAAGTGAGTTCAAAGAAAGGATTGTT
The DNA here is from genome assembly GCA_031216125.1 of Dalbergia cochinchinensis. NCBI lineage: Eukaryota > Viridiplantae > Streptophyta > Magnoliopsida > Fabales > Fabaceae > Dalbergia > Dalbergia cochinchinensis. Next base: position 32,993,941 of record CM062377.1, on the reverse strand, counting down.
CAAGCTCAAGGGGACGATCTTTGAGTTTCAAGAGACTTTAGGGGTAGTGAAGGCGGGGAAAGTTGATAGGTTTTACCCAAGGAATGGACGATTTGTGGAGGTTTAAAGGTCGAATATGTGTACCTGCTAGTGGTGGCCTCCGAAAGGATATTTTGGAGGAAGCCCATAAGAGCCATTTTGCCCTTCATCCTGGTGCCACCAAGATGTATCAAGATTTGAAGAAGATGTTCTGGTGGCCTGGAATGAAGAAAGATGTGTGCACATGGGTGAGTAAGTGCTTGGTGTGTCAAAAGGTGAAGATTGAACACCAAAAACCCTCTAGAATGCTGTAACCTCTGTCGATCCCTGAGTGGAAGTGGGATAGTATCTCCATGGATTTTGTGACTGGATTACCAAGGACCCAAATGAATCATGATACCATATGGGTAATCGTGGATCGATTGACAAAGTCAGCCCACTTTTTACCTATTAAGGTGACTTATTCCTTGGATAGGTTAGCACAATTATATATTCAGGAGATAGTGAGGTTACATGGGGTGCCGTCGACGATAATCTCGGACCGAGATCCGCGATTTACGTCGCGATTTTGGGGAGCCTTTCAAAAGGCATTTGGTTCAAAGCTGTGTCTAAGCACGACCTATCACCCCCAAGCAGACGGTCAATCTGAAAGAACTATCCAAACCTTGGAGGATATGTTAAGGGCATGTGTTTTAGATCAAAGGGGAAGTTGGGATAAGTACATGCCACTTATTGAATTTGCGTATAACAACTTGATTATCATGCAAGTATCGGTATGGCACCGTATGAGGCCCTCTATGGACGGAAATGTCAATCTCCCTTATGTTGGTATGAACCCGGAGAGCAAAGTTTACTTGGACCTGATATTGTGAGGGAAACAACGGAACAAATCAAAAAGATTAGGGATAAGATTCTTAGTGCTCAAAGTCAAGAAAAACTATGCGGACAAGCGGCGAAAACCGCTAGATTTTCAAGAAGGGGACCACGTGTTCCTAAGGATCACCCCACCACAGGCATAGGCCGAGCAATAAAAGTAAAGAAATTGAGCCCCAGATTTCTTGGTCCGTTTGAAATCCTTACCAAAGTAGGACCTGTAGCCTACCGTATAGCCCTACCCCCGAGTTTATCCAACCTTCATGATGTTTTCCATGTCTCTCGCTTAAGAAAGTATCAATCGACCCGAGTCATGTACTAGAGCGAACATGTACAATTAAGAGATAACCTGACATTTAACTTACTACCCACGAGAATCATCGACCGAGGAGTTAAGCAGGTAAGGAACAAGGTGTACCCTGGTCAAAGTAGCTTGGGGCCAGGGTGAAACCGAAGAACTTACATGGGAGCTGGAATCAAACATGAAAGCCCAATCAAACGAATTGTTCTCAGGTAACGAATTTCAGGCGAAATTCTTTTAAGGAGGGAGTAATGTAACGCCCAATTTTTCTTGTAATTTTTCTGTAATTTTTCTTGTCATTAGAAATTACTCAATTACTGATTTACGGTAGGTAATTATTACATAAGATTTGAGGCCGAACAATCCTCAATAAAGGAATATAACATTAGAAGAGAGGTTAGGAGCGATTCATGCGAGTCGCAAATCCCGAATTTCAGACGTATAAAATGACCAAAATGTCCCTGAAGTTATTTTACTCGAGAAAATGAGGATTGTGGAGCCCCACATATTCTCAAGGGGATGTTTTGAGAATAATAAGGGATTGTTTGTGTTATGTGTGTTAATAGAGCGGAAGAATCTCAATTTTGAGTTCCGACGCACGAAAAGACCAAAACGCCCCTGCGGCTGTTTTAACTCTGATGTGCGTGCCGACTGAGCCCGAACCTCACTAAAATGTTTTAAAATGTGTTTTTAAGCCATGATTAACCATTGGTTAAGCTCGGGTGGCCTTGGGCAGTTTTTAAGTGAAAGTACGATTTTGCCCCGTTTTGGCGCTTTGCGAATTTCGGGATTTTCGATTCATATACGAAACCTAAGCAATATTAGGCTCAAATTAAAGCTTATTAAATTCTAAATATTAATCTAGATTCAAAATTATGTATTTAGATTGATTAGAACCCAAAATTGCTCAAAAACACCCAAATTGCTTACTAATTCACTTAACCCCTTAGCAGTAAATTCTCTAAATTACATGAATACCTTGCCTACACCTAAATAATGCATGGAACACACAAATTTCACTTATTTGGGCTGTAATGCACGAAATTATTGATGCCATTATGCAGCTGAATTATTTCCAAAAGTTGCACTAAAACAAAATGCCAAAATGTCACCATAAGAGACATAATTCCTTAATTTCATACAACTTTGTCTAAAATGATTTTTCCTCCATTATTACTCCTGAAAAATTCTGACAACTACCTCCTCATTTTGGCCAATTAGAAGCCTCAAAATCTTCTATAAATAGGCTTGCTTGAGTGGTCTTGGAATGCTTGGTTCATAACTAGTTTTTAGGAGCACCAAAAACTTTCTTTCTTCCTCCTCTTTGGCTGAATTCTTTCTTCAATTTTTCAAAGAGATTTTGTGTCATTTCACTTCAAGAAATCAAGTTCTCTTCCTCTTCTTCAACTCAGATTAGGTAGGGAGTAGTTTCTAAATTTATTTCTATGCTTTGAGGAGTTGTGTTTTTAGCTCAAAATGATGAAATTATGAACTTGCCTTAGCTTTTCATTTTGGTTTTCCTCTTCAATTTTTCTTTAACCAATTCAACCATATGGCCTAGGTGGAACTAAGATGATGGCTTGATGATGAGGACCTTGAGGGTGGGTTGTAAATCCATCACAAGTTAGGCCTCTAAAGCTTGAAAATTCCACTTGATGCAAAACCTTAAAGAATAATGCTTTATGATGCTAAAACAAAGATTTTTAGTTTAGAACTTGAAAGATGTATTTTTTCCTTTTATGTTTTATTTCTTGTTAAGATATGTATTGGGTTGAATTTATAATTCTTTTAAAGTCTTGAAGGAGCTCTAGTAAAGAAACAAAATGAATTTGCATCCATGATTAAGTTTATGCTTTGCATAACCATGTTTACCTTCTATGTCATCACTAAATTTTCAAGAATGAATAAATGAACTTGCATTTCTCATGTTTAAATTCCAAGCTTGTATTTCATGTTTATGTTTCAAGTCATCACTTAATCTTTCAAGATAATTAAGAGGTTGCATCTCATATTTAATTTATGCTCTCACTATATTTTATAATGGCTAAAAGAATCAACGCATGACATGTTTATTTTATGCCATCACCTAAAGATCCTAGAGCTTAAAGACTTGCCCATGTATCACAAGCAAAGAAATATGATTATTGGAGTTAAAGAATTTATTCTTTAAAAAGTCTTGAGATTGGAGCTTAAAAAGATGTAATAATAATTCTCTTCTCCCTCTCTTGGTCTGTGCGGACTACCGCCGCTCCGGTTTCTTAATATTCTCTTCTCCTCTCTCTGGTCTGTGCGGACTACCGCCGCTCAGGTTTCTTAATATTCTCTTCTCCCTCTCTTTGGTCTGTGCGGATTACCGCTCCAGCTTTCTTGTATCATGTTTATATTTCAAGTTCTTGCATCATGTTTAATTTTCAAGTCATCACCTTAAATCTTAAAGATAAAGAAATGGAATTGCATATCATGTTTATAATTCCAAGCTATCACCTTATAAAGATAAGATTAAAATAAGGTTGCATAGCATGTTTATAATTCTAAGATGTCACCTAAATCTCTAAAGTTCAAGACTTACTCTTTTTATCTTAAGTGAGAATTTTAATTGTGAAGATCCTCCCAAATTTGACAAAAGAACTAGTTTCTAAATGAGTTTTAAGGCTTTGCAAGGATTTTACAGGGAACTAGTATTTTATATGCACTTAAAATATGATTCTATGTAATTGCATGAGGTTCATGATTCGGCCACTGATCTGAGTTTAGTATCAATGTGTGATAATGATTTGATATGATTGAAGTTGTGATAATTATGGTTTATTGTTAAGAGAATGATTCATAATTGATAATTCTATGTAAGGATTGGATGCTTATTAAGTACTTGATATCATTGAATGATTTCCTGACTTGCATGTTATAGTTGTTCTTGCAAATAATAAGAATGCTTATACATGAAATGTTCTTATGTAAAATTCACCTTTGTTGCTAGAAGAAAGTGTATCATTGTAAAAGTGTAATTTGGAAATGTTACGCTAAGGAAAGACTTGGTATTTAAGCGTGTCCATTGTGACCCACCTCTCTTTCTGGGAATCTCCCATATGCATGATTCTGATTGATATATATTATTCTAGCTTAAGACTATAAATGAGAAAATGTTATGATGTTTATGAATTGTATTATGATATAACATGCAAAGATTTAATGGTGACTTAAACTTATAAGAAAATGATCCTTTGGAACCATCGGACTATAGGTGGTGAAAAGGTGATTTTAGCCCCTAACCCGTTCTCTCAAAAGGGTAGAGTCGGGACTTTAGCTTATCAAAAGGGATAAGTATATGCTAGTGACGACTAGTAAAGTATGAGCTCATAACCTAAATTACTCCCAAAAGGGTGGAGTATAGGGTGGCCCAAGGAAAATAATGATGATGATAAGATTTTAAGTCACCTAAGGCACTAAAGAAATGAAATATGTGCCTTTGTGTCCATGTGTAGCTAATATTATATGGCGTTCTTTTATGCATGTTATTTTGATAATGATGATGAGGAATATGATGTAATGATAAAGGAAAAGTTCATTGTAAATATGACATGTTAAGAATAAGATGCATTATAAGACGCATGATTAAAAATTGACGAACCTCGGTTAAGTATTTGTCTGAACTTAAAATGAATCTTTGCATGCTCACTATTTTAGAATAATCCCGAGGTTCCTGGGGACTTTGATGATGACACTTTGTAGAAGGAGGTACCTTCTGAGAATTCCTTAGCAAGATTCTCACTCACTTTTCTTTATTTCCGTCATTGTCTCCAGATTCAAATGGCGACATTCGTCCTGTTCGTTGATACCCCTACTTGGGAATTCCACTATGATCCGGTGCATCGCTCGTATCATTTTGAAGGAGGTCTTGTGATTCGTGTTTTTATTTACATAGGTCGTCCATTTGCACATCCTGTCCCTAGTTATCGATTTTCTCCTACTTCTCCCTATGGCGATGAAATGGTTTTCGAACATGCACGTCCACTTGATGAAAGGATGTTACGTTCTTATCCCGCTTCATCTGCTGTCCATGGATTTCAGTATGTTCCTGAGGCGAGATATTACAAAACTGATCCTTGAGAGGACACTCCTACTCATGTATATTCGAGAGCTCTGCTCCTACTCCCACGTGTAAGAGAGGGTAGTGAGGAAACAGTTGTTCAGCCGAGGTTAGCGAGAAGGCCGTCCATGCGACCCGACTGGTGCATCTCGTGTGTGTCCCCTCCCGAGGGAGCTCATCAGTGGATCGGATTTATTCCCCCATTTTCAGGACAGTGGCCATAGAAGGTTTTTAGCAGACTTATGTGTGATCATGCACCTTAGTTTTAGGATAACCTTCCCGGCTTATGGAGTTATCTAGTTTAGGGGCATGAATTTCCTTAAGTATATTTTCTTTTATGGGTTTGCATAAGATAATGATGTATGAACATAACCCACCCTTTGAGTGAGGTTATTGTATGTAAATATATGCTATAATGTGCTTATGGATGTTATATGATGGAGCCTAAGTGATATGATGTGATATATTCTTAAACGTCTTATTATACTCGGCTTACTCGTTCACGTTGTACTCGGCTCACGTTTTCAATTATGTGTTTAAAAAAAAAAAAAAAGGCTCGTAATTTCACTAAGTATTTTTAAATTATGAAGAAAGAACCAAAGCAAGGAGTAAAGTCTAGTCATTAATCAGATTCAACCTAGGTGTATCTGGTTAATTACTAGGGTGTTACATCTACCTTCAACAATGAAATGACAATTCAAGCAATATCTACAAGTCCTAATAGGTTTACTGGTGGGTGTAGATATAGTAAGATCAAAACGAATTCTAACATGTTTAATTGCAAAGTTTTGACACTAGCATGTGATATGAATGAATGAGTTGCACCAAAGTGAAATAGTACAATTAATGTCCTACCGTTCATTTCACACTTACCTTATATGAGGTTTCTAGACTTTGCTGAGTCTTCTGCATTAAAGGTAAAGACCCTCCCTTAACATTGTGGTCTGCGGTTAGGGGTCATCGGGTTCTTCTTCAGGCACTCTCTAGCATAGTGACTGGGCTAATTTTTAACCCAATACTCTAGAACATATTTAGGTTAATCATTAGTCTGTTACTTCATAGTTCTCATTTATCTTTGAATTACTTAGCGGAAAATACGGGTAATTTTTTTTTTTGAAAAACAAAGTGAGAGCCGCGTGATGCGATAAGCGGTAAACCATGTATGGTAAACAAATGTCTCACAACATCATAACATACGGCACGCCATGAGTAACACTGAAGATCATCTCATATATATATATAATTTGCCCATTTATAAGTGTGGGACTTAGTTTAGTACAAGGAAAGTACAGGAAAGGAAATACAACATAAACATAAACATGATCTACTCCCCTACCCGTGTGCATCTAATGGGAAACCTCTAAACAAAAGAAGGTTTATCCCCATCTAAGTGGTGTGTGCTCTAACTCGGGCCATCCACGGCCTCCTACTGGCGACTATCTCGTGATCGAGGCAGATATCCGGGAAACTGGGCGAGCTCCTCGAGCGTGAAGAGGCGGAGCGGGGTTCGAGTGTGAGCCCCAGGGTATGGCCGCATCTCCGGTCGTCGTGCACGCCTCAGCTGAGTCACGGTGGGCTCGCTATCCTCTCCAAAGTCCATAGGTATGGAGGGGGAAGATCCCTCGGAGGGTGCCTGGGTTGCCGAGTCCTCGGAAGGATCCGTCTCCGAAAAAGACGGACGAACAGCAGGGCACATACTGGGGGTAGTCTCGAGCGGCGGACGTGGATGATGGGGTACGACGAAGCCTCTCCTCTAGGGGACGTGCGAGCTCGAACACCAGGTCATCGCCAAAAGGTGAAACGGGGGAGAAACGATGGGAATGTACAGGGGGAGTGAAGGGTTGACCCATGAACATGAATACTCTGACTGTGTATCGACCCACAAAATGGAATGACCCGTGGTCCGGGTCATGGTGCACCTCCCATGTCGGCGTGTCCATGAACACTACAAACGTCGCCATCTGAAGACGTGACGGAAAGAAAGAGATAGAGGGAGTGAGAATCTTGCTAAAGAATCTCAGTAGGGCCTCCTACTACCTAGGTGTCATCATCTACGTCCTCAGGAACCTTGGGTTTATTTATACAAAATGACTGAGCATGTATTAGGTTCATTTTAAACTTTAAAATATATTTTAGCCAAGGTCCATTCATTTTAGGATGATCTTAATGTCATGGATGCAACATGATAGAAAATGTATGCATGGTACTACCTAATGCACATACATAAAACATAACATCAAGCATCATCATTCTTGGTGGCATAAAGTGGCAATAGTAACATTCATATGGGACAAAACTTAGTGACATAATCATAATCATGAAACTTCTCTTCCTCATGGGCCACCCTAAAAGACAATCGAACTGGGGGTGCTCGGCCGAACCGGTGTCACCCAGAATGTGTCATACATCTAGGTTATGAGCTCATACCTTAACTAGTCGTCACTAGTTCTTACTTACCACTTAACGATAAGCGTATCATAAATCATAAATCCCGACTATCTGAGTACGGGTTAGGGGGCAATTCTCTTAGGGGTGCTCGGCCGAACCGGTGTCACCTAAGAGTGTAAAATGGTACCGATGTCACATGAGTTCTATGGAGGTGCTCGGCCGAACCGGTGTCATCCTAGAACCCATCTTAGTACCTTAATTTTCAAAATCTCTTTAAGTCCCCAAATTTGTCGGAAATTCGACGGCACAACGGTCATTACACCGAATTTCCTTCCAAATTTGCTTTATGCCACATAAACATATAACCTCATAAATTCCTCATATGAATAACATCATCATCATTAGCATACTTCATGCATCATCATAAAACATCCAAATGCTTACCCTTACGGTAGCTTATGCTTTGACCCTTACGGGTCTTAATCTTGAGATATAGTTCTCTACATCCGTCGTTCATATTTTAAGCACCTAAGGGCTCATAATTAATCATCATTCCTAATCCTCATGTTCATACTTAAATCTGAAAAGCATAGGGCAGAATTTCTAACTTGTATTTACGGGGTTCTAGAACTTACGTTTTAGACCCTTTCTCGGTTCCGTTTTCGCCGGAGGCGCTATATATTAAATCTAAATCAATTATGAGGCATTCCTATGCTTAAGGATTAATTATTAATCATGTTTATCATGTTGTAAGGGTGCTGGACATAATCCAGAAAATTACATGTTCTAAGAGTTCTACATTTGCATTTTTACGATTTTCTAGTTACTAGTTTCACCATAGGTGCTAGAATTCAATTCTAACTCAAATGATACCAAGTTTTTCATGTCTAAACAATCTAAATCTGATTATGTCCCCATTAAAACAGTTTGGAAAAGTTCCATAAACAAATGGGTCAAAACTATGTTAAATTCTAGCTTTACGGTATTTCTAGTTAGCTAGTTTCTTACCTATCATGCATAGGATCGCTTCTACATCATCATATGATATTTTCACACATTCCAACACATCAAAACATCATCATACAGCATCACACTCATCACATCAGAATCGAAAACATTTGACTTAAATGAGAGAGTTAAATTGACATTTCTAGGTACATAAGTTAACTAGTTTCTCTCGGAATCGATCTAGAACTTCTAAAACTCTTTGCAAAACATTTTAATTCATCAAAAGGCTAAGAGAAGCCTTAGGTCACTGACCAAAACATATTCCATCCCCTAAAAGATAATAAAATCACAACTTGTGATGACGTAACCTTATAAAGATTTGTAAAGCTTTAAGGAAAACTTAAAACATAGACTATTGGTCCTAGTAGCTAGATGAAAACTCATTGCAAGTCCATCATCACTACTTGGCCGAAATTATGCATTCAAGGAATACATTCACATTTAACTTTATCTTGGAATGAAATGGGCAAGTCTTTGAGCTCTAGGTTCTTAAGTTACGACATAAACTAAACGTGCTCATGCTTTTCATTTTTAATCTTGCTTACAAAGTAAAGTGATGACTTAAAATTAAATATGCAAGGCATAACTTAAACGTGCAAGCTTGAAAGTAAATATGCGAGGCATAAACTTAATCGTGCAAGCTTGAAGGTAAATATACATGGTTCAATTCTTTATTTTAGTGCTCTTGGCCCAACAACAATCGACTTTAAGGCCGAAATAGATAGGCATTCGAGAAATTAATTAGGTGATAATGCAAGTTCAATTCTTTATTTTAGTGCTCTAGGCCCAACAACAATCGACTTTAAGGCCGAAATAGAAAGGCTTCGAGAATTAAATTAAGTGATGATACAAGTCCCATTTTAATCTTTATGTTCTTAAGTGATAGCTAGAAAGTAAAGATGCATAGCAAGAATGTAAATATGAATGCAAGCATAAAATAAATTATGCAAGTTCATTTTATCTTTCTAGAGCTCTTAACAAGACTTTAAAGGAATTCAAACCATAACCCAAACTCATCCAAACAAGGTAAAGTCAAGCTTAGAGTTCTTTAAAACTCAACATAATATTTTTAGGAAATCAAACCATGAAGCTTAGAAAATTTAAGGTAATGGCCGAAATCTTCAAGAAGAAAAAGGAACATTTTAAAACTCTAAAGTCCATGATCTTGATGATATATTAACACCAACATCATGAGTCCTCATCATTGAGTTCATAGAGCCATTTTAAAACATCATTAAAGCTAAAGTTCTCAAGAGTTCAAGAAAGGAAAAACTAGAAACATTTTTGCTCAAGAACAAAGATCAAGCTCTAGAGTTTGTTTCAAGTGATGAACATCATCATAAAACTCTCATCATCAAGCTCTCATTCCTTTGTTCTCCAAGGCCTATGGCCGAAACATAAAGGAAAAAGGAGTGGGAATGAAGTTCTAAAGGGAAACAAGAGAAACTATGAACATCAAGCTTGAAACAAGAACTTTAAAGAAAAGAATACATGAAAGAAAATCCCTACTTGATGTGATGAACTTGAAGATGGAAGAAGAAGATGAAGATGATGAAGAACTTTGAAGAGCTTGAAGAACTTGAAGAACACTAGAACTTTGAGAGAAAAGAAAAGCTTTGAGTGTTTCCTAAACTTAGCAAATGATCTAAAAGTGGTGCAAGCTCCTCAAGGCATTCTATTTATAGAGAAATAAAACAAATGGAGGGTGTGAATGGGCTGATGTATTTTCGGCCAAGAGGTGCAGAATTGGAGGGTTCCATGTGTTCCATGAGGTGAGATATTGTGTTCTTGAGGCATGGTGAGGTATGGCTTAAGGTATGGTGAGGTATGGTTCAAGGTATGGCCTCAAGCATGGTTCTTTGAGTGAGAAACAATTTAATAGGTGGTCAAAGGAGGAGTGTGCTGGCCGAAACTTCATCATCCATGGGAGGAGAGTTTCTTGCATTTTAATTGTGGTTTAGAGTTGTGTTTAGGTGTATCTTTGATTATGCTTAAGATTAGGAATTTGTAAGAAAGTGTTTAGGTAAGGAAGATGGGTAATTAAGGTGGTCTAGACATAATTAAGGAGTGGTCTTGCACCATTAGTGAGTTAAATCCTCAATTTAGAGTCTAAACAACTCTAGACACATTTCCTTGATTTAAGGAATTGGAAAGAGAAAACAGTATTCAAGATTCCAAGACTAGGAGTCTTGAGTTCTAAAAAGGGATTTACGTTTAATCTAAGCAATTTTAGGTTCTAATTAACTTCAATAAATTATTTTGGCTCTAGATTAATTAGGGAAATAAATTAATCTTCGTTTAGAGCCTAATATTGCTTAGGTTTGCTTAATTACGTCATTAAGCTCAAAAGCACTATCCTAGGGGCAAAATCGTAATTTTGCACTAAAACTGCCCGGGACCACCGGGACTTGAACAGAGACATCTAGACATATGAAAACGTGTTTTTAAACCTCTAGGGAAAGTTCCGGGCTCAAACAGCACATTTACCCGCGTAAAACGCTATAGGGGTATTTTGGTCATTTTGACCCGAAACTGTGGAAAATGAAATTTTCGCTTCCGAAAGCATTCAAAGGCCATTCAATCCCCTTCAAACATTGAGTTGACCCTTCGAGGATGACCGAGTTGGTTACCCTCGAGTTCGGGTCAGGAAATGACCTAAGGGGCATTTTGGTCATTTCCCTCGGACAGAGAAATCGGGGTGTTACACATGCAATTACATAGAATCATATTTTAAGTGCATATAAAATACTAGTTTCCCCATAAAATCCTTGCAAAGTCTTAAAACTCATTTAGAAACTAGTTCTTTTGTCAAACTTGGGAGGATCTTCACAATTAAATTCTCACTTAAGATAAAAGGAGTAAGTCTTGAGCTTTAGAGATTTAGGTGACATCTTAGAATTATAAACATGCTATGCAACCTTATTTTAATCTTATCTTTATAAGGTGATAGCTTGGAATTATAAACATGATATGCAATTCCATTTCTTTATCTTTAAGATTTAAGGTGATGACTTGAAAATTAAACATGATGCAAGGACTTGAAATATAAACATGATGCAAGAAACTGGAGCGGCGGTAATCCGCACAAGACCAGTAGAGGGAGAAGAGAATATTAAGAAACCGGAGCGATGTAGTCCGCACAGACCGATGAAGGGAGAAGAGAATTATTATTACATCTTTTTATGCTCCAATCTCAAGACTTTTTAAAGAATAAATTCTTTAACTCCAATAATCATATTTCTTTGCTTGTGATACATGGCCAAGTCTTTGACCTCTAGGATCTTTAGGTGATGGCATAAAATAAACATGCCATGCGTTGATTCTTTTAGCCATTATAAAATAAAGTGAGAGCATAAATTAAATATGAGATGCAACCTCTTTATTATCTTGAAAGATTAAGTGATAACTTGAAACATAAACATGAAATACAAGCTTGGAAAATACATCTTTCAAGTTCTAAACTAAAAATCTTTGTTTTAGCATCATAAAGCATTATTCTTTAAAGTTTTGCATCAAGTGGAATTTTCAAGCTTTAGAGGCCTAACTTGTGATGGATTTACAACCCACCCTCAAGGTCCTCATCATCAAGCCATCATCTTAGTTCCACCTAGGCCATATGGTCGAATTGGTTAAAGAAAAAAAAATGAAGAGGAAAACCAAAATGAAAAGCTAAGGTAAGTTCATAATTTCATTATTTTGAGCTAAAAACACAACTCCTCAAAGCATAGAAATAAATTTAGAAACTACTCCCTACCTAATCTGAGTTGAAGAAGAGGAAGAGAACTTGATTTCTTGAAGTGAAATGAAACAAAATCTCTTTGAAAAATTGAAGAAAGAATTCAGCCAAAGAGGAGGAAGAAAGAAAGTTTTTGGTGCTCCTGAAAACTAGTTATAAAAAAAGCATTCCAAGACCACTCAAGCAAGCCTATTTATAGAAGATTTTGAGGCTTTTAATTGGCCAAAATGAGGAGGTAGTTGGCGGAATTTTGCAGGAGAAATATGTAACATCCTAATTTTTAACCCAATACTCTAGAACATATTTAGGTTAATCATTAGTCTATTACTTCATAGTCTCCTTTTTACTTTAAAATTACTTAGCGAAAATATGGGTAAATTTTTTTTTGAATAATAAAAGCAAAGTGAGAGCCGCGTAACCCGGTGAATGATGAAGCACATAAAGAAATATAACAAATATCTCATAAGCATCACAACATAAGGCAGATAATGGCACATCATCAAGAAAACCGAACTGCATATATATATATATATATAACACGATATGCCCACTTATAAGAAGCGGGACTTAGTTTGGTACAACATAGAACAAATACAACTGAAAAGAAGGTACATTAGAAAGGAAATTACTACAGAAAGTGAGAAGGGAAAACTCCCCTACCCAAGTGCATCTAAAGCGGATAACCTCTATACAAGAGAAGGTTTATCCTCTCCTACGTGGTGTCGGCAGTATTTCTACCCATGAGCCTCAATCGCTAGGATCCCGTAAAGGATAGGGCGTATCCAATCCAAGGACGAGGCACATCTGGAATTGGGCATGCTCAAAACTTGATCCTCGTCGCCGTATGGTGATGTCGGGTCGCCTATCAAACGCGAAATCACGAACAGTGCATCGGCCCTCAAAAAGGTATAGCCCATGCTCCGAATCATGGTGCACTTCCCACGTCGGGGAATCCACAAAATCCACGAGCGTGGTCATCTGAAGGCGTGACGGAAAGAAGAGATAGAGGGAGTGAGAATCTTGCTAAAGAATCTCAGTAGGGTAACCTCCTATCTAGGTGTCATCATCTACGTCCTCAGGAACCTTGGGTTTATTGTATAAAATGAGTGAGCATGCATCAAATTCATTTTTAAGTTACTAAACGTAATTAGCCAAGGTCCGCCTATTTTAGAATGAGTCTTGATGTTATGGATGCAGCATAATAAAGCATGAATGCATGAAGATGCATCAAGCATAAATCATTTAATCATCATAGAAGAATCAATATCACGTAAGTGGCATAAAGTGGCATATACTTCTCATGTAAAACATCTTTCTATAACTTGTGTGACATTCCAAGCATTGTCTTTGTAACATAGGGATCACCCTAAAAGACAACCGATCTGGGGGTGCTCGGCGAACCGGTGTCACCCGAGGCGTGTCACATCTCTAGGTTATGAGCTCATACCTAACTAGTCGTCACTAGTTCTTACTTATCAATCCCGATAAGCGTAATCATAATAATAATCATAATCATAACAAAACGCGTCCCACCGGCATCAAGTACACGGTGAATATTGTCCTCTTCGGGGCGTTATGTATCGCCGTCCCCCTCAAGGATTTGTTTCTGGGGCGTTACGTATCGCCGTCCCCGAGCAGCGTTTTCCACGATTACTATGTCACATTAAAAACTCATGTACTTTCAAAACTTTCAAGGTCCTCAAGTTTATCGAAATTCGGCAGCCTAATAGCGACACACGAACTTCTTCCAAACTTTCTTTATGCCACATTCATATCTTTACACAATCATTTATAATCATGTGTGTCATAAGCATCATCATCATATGCATCATAGGCATTGTAAAACATCGCACGCATCATAACGTGAGCATCAATAAATTAACATTGCATATCCTCATAAGAAATCATATGCCCAAGATATTCTCATAATAAAACATGCGATCACGTAAAACACTAAAGTTTATTATGCCCTTACGCCTATGGTGTCTTATGCTTTGACCCTTACGAGCCTTAAACTTGAGGTATAATTATTCTGACATTCTCTATTAACCTTTTATGCACCTATAGGTTCACAACTAATGATCTTTACTAATGTTTATGTTCAATGATGAATCTGGACAGCATCTTTCTTAAGGGCAAAATTACATCTTGGGATTACGGGGTTCTAGAAGCTACGTCTTAGACCCTTTTTGGTTCCGTCTTCGCCTAAGGCGCTATAAATTAAATCTAAACCAATTGTGAGGTATTCCTAAGCCATTGAACTAATTATAAATCATATTTACTCCATTATAAGGGTGCTGTACAGAATCAGAAAATTCAATGTTCTAAGAGTTCTAGAATTACGTTTTTACGGTTTTCTAGTTACTAGTTTCTCTGTAGCGCTAAAAATTCAATTCTAATCCAAATGTCACCAAGTTTTTCATGCCTAAACAATCCTAATCTGATTATGTTCCCATTAAAACAGTTTGGGCAGAATCCATAAAGAAATGGGTTGAAACTATGTTAAATTCTAACTTTACGGTATTTCTAGTTACTAGTTTCTCTATGGGTGCTAAAAATTCAATCCTATTCCAAATGTAACCAAATTTTTCATGAATAATCAATCCTAAACTGATTGTTATCATACTAAAACAGTTTTGGTATTAGGTATGAATGAATGGGTCAAAACTAGGTTGAAACACAACTTTACGGTTTTTCTATAAAGCTAGTTTCTTTCCTAACATACATAGAAAGGTTCCTACCTCATCATAAGTAATTTTCACACATTCTAACACATCAAAACATCATCATTCAGTAGCAAACTCATCATGAAAGAACCGAAATATCAAGCCCCAAAAAGATGTATAAATTGATATTTCTAAAGCATCTAAATTGCTAGTTTCTCTTGGAATCATTTTAGGACTTCTAAAACTCTTTGCAAACCATTTTACTTCATCAAGAGGCTAAAAATAACCTTAGGTCAGCAACCAATTAAATTATCCTTTAGAAGAGGATTAACATCATAAATTTTGTTGGTCATGACTTTATAAAACTCATCAAGCTTAAAGAAAATCCTAGAACCTAGGTTGTTGGCCCTTGTAACTAGATGAAACTCACTCCAATCTCATCATCACTACATGGCCGAGATTATGCATTCAAAGAATGCTTCCATAGTAGACTTTAACTTGAGATAAAATGGGCAAGTCTTTGAGCTCTAGGTCCTTAAGTTATGACATAAAGTAATCGTGCTATGCTTTTCATTTTTAATCTTGCTTACAAAATAAAGTGATGACTTAACATAAATATGCAAGACTTGAAAGGTAAATATGCAAGGCATAAACTTAAACGTGTAAGCTTGAAAATAAATATGCAAGACATAAACTTAAACGTGCAAGCTTGAAGGTAAACATGCAAGGTTCAATTCTTTATTTTAGTGCTCTTGGCCCAGCAACAATCGACTTTAAGGCCGAAATAGAAAGGCATTCGAGAAATTAATTAAGTGATAATGCAAGTTCAATTCTTTATTTTAGTGCTCTAGGCCCAACAACAATCGACTTTAAGGCCGAAATAGAAAGGCTTTGAGAATTAAATTAAGTGATGATGCAAGTTCCATTTTAATCTTTATGTTCTTAGGTGATAGCTTGAAAAGTAAAGATGCATAGCAAGAATGTAAATATGAGTGCAAGCATAAAATAAATTATGCAAGTTCATTTTATCTTTCTAGAGCTCTTAACAAGACTTTAGAGGAACTCAATGCTTTACCCAAACTCATCCAACCAAGGTAAAGTAAAGCTAAGAGTTCTTAGAACTCAACATAATATTTTTAGAAAACCAAAACATAAAACTTGGAAAAACAAGGAAAAAGGCCGAAACTTCAAGAAGGAAAAAGGAACATTTTATAACTCTAGAGTCCATGATCTTGATGATATATTAACACCAACATCATGAGTCCTCATCATTGAGTCCTTAGAACCATTTTTGAAACATCATCAAAGTTAGAGTTCTCAAAAGTTCAAGAAAGGAAGAACTAGAAACATTTTTACTCAAGAACAAAGATCAAGCTTTAGAGTTTGTTTCAAGTGATGAACATCATCATGAAACTCTCATCATCAAGCTCTCATTTCTTTGAGCCTCAAGGCCCATGGCCGAAAATGGGAAAGAAAAAGGAGAATAAAAGAAGTTCTAAAAAGAATCAAGAGAAACTATGACCATAAAGCTAGAACAAGAACTTTAAAGAAAGAAATATTTGAAAGAAAATCCCTACTTGGTGTGATGATCTTGAAGATGGAAGAAGATGAAGAGCTTCAAGAACTTGAAGAACACAAGAGTTTTTGAGAGAAAAAGAAAAGCTTTGGAGAGATCTAAACTTTACAAATGAACTAAAGTAGTAAAATGTTCACCAAGGCAAGCTATATATAGAGCCTTGAGTCATGAATGAGTGGAGAGGAAGAGGCCATGTAGTTGTCTTCTAGAATAAGGGAAGTATATGGAGGAGAATGAATGAGAAGTTGTCTTGGAGACATGGCCAATTGTGTGCCACACATTCAAACAACATGTGATGCAAAGTGGAGGGAAAAGTGGAGCCATTTTTTGGGCAACCATGGGGGCAAAATCATCTCCTCTAATCATGGTTTAAAGGTGTGTTTAGGTGTGTTATGGATTAGACTTAGGATTAAGGGTTGTTATGTAGGTACTTTAAGTAAACTAGTTAGCTAATTAATGCTATAATCTCATAGGTTAGAAGTGATCATGTAGGTTTAGTGGAGTCAAAAACTTTTATGACTAGTGATGTGAGTGTGACAACTTTTCTTGGAAATGGGGGCATGAATAGTGAAAACACTATTCATGGATACTTTTTCTTTAAAGAAAGAAAAGAATTTAGAAAAGGGTTTTTTAAATTTCTTTAAACAATTCTAGGTTCCAATTAATTTTAAATAATGATTTTGGCTCTAGATTAATTATGGAAATTAATTAACCTTTAATTAGAGCCTAATATTGCTTAGGTTTGCTTAATTATATCATTAAACTCAAACAGCACTATCCCGGGGGCAAAATCGTAATTTTGTACAAAAACTGCCCGAGACCATCGGAACTTAAACAGACACTTTAAAATAGTTGAAAATGTTATTTTAAACCTTTAGGGAAAGTTTCGGGTTCGAATGGCATTTCTACCCACGTAGTATGCTATAGGGGTATTTTGGTCATTTTGACCCGAAACTGCAGAAAACACGATTTTTGTTTCGAAAGCACACAAAGACCATCCAATCCCCTTGAAACATTGAGTTGACCCTTCGAGGACTGCCGGGTCGGCTATCCTTGAATTCCGGGCAGAAAATGACCTCAGGGGCATTTTGGTCATTTTCTCTTAAACAGAAAATCGGGGCGTTACAAAATAAGGGAGGAAAAATCATTTTAGACAAAGTTGTATGAAATTAAGGAATTATGTCTCTTATGGTGACATTTTGGCATTTTGTTTTAGTGCAACTTTTGGCAATAATTCAGCTGCATAATGGCATCAATAATTTCATCCATTACAAATTTCAAAGAAGTGAAATTTGTGTGTTCCATGCATTATTTAGGTGTAGGCAAGGTATTCATGTAATTTAGAGAATTTACGGTTAAGGGCTTAAGTGAATTAGTAAGCAGTTTGGGTGTTTTTGAGCAATTTTGGGTTCTAATCAATCTAAATACATAATTTTGACTCTAGATTAATATTTAGAATTTAATAAGCTTTAATTTGAGCCTAATATTGCTTAAGTTTCAGATATCTGAATCAAAAATCCTGAAATTCATAAAGCGCCCAAAAATAGGGGCAAAATCGTACTTTCACTTAAAAACTGCCCGAGGCCACCCGAGCTTAACCAATGGTTAATTATGGCTTAAAAACAAATTTTAAAACATTTTAGTGAGGTTCGGGCTCAGTCGGCATGCACATCCGAGTTAAAACAGCCGCAGGGGCGTTTTGGTCATTTCGCGCATCGGAACTCAAAATTGAGATCCTTCTGCTCTATTAACACACATAGCACAAACAATCCCTTATTATCATCAAAACATCCCCTTGAGAATAGGTGGGGCCCACGATCCTCATTTTCTGAGTAAAATAACTTCAGGGGCATTTTGGTCATTTTATACGTACAGAAATTCGGGATTTGCGACTCTCGCATGAATCGCTCCTAACCTCTCTTCTAATGTTATATTCCTTTATTGAGGATTGTTCGGTCTCAAATCTTATGTAATAATTACCTACAGTAATTCGGTAATTTCTAATGACAGTAAAAATTACAGTAAAAATTGGGGCGTTACAGGATCACCTTTCATAACCTTTAATTTGGGGAGTTTAAAGGATCACCTTATTCGATCACATCTCCTAACCTTTAATTTTGGGAGTCTAGAGGATCATTTCCATGTGTTTTATGCAACGCTTCGATTTTTCTGTCTGAGGGAAATGACCAAAATGCCCCTGAGATCATTTCCTGACTGGGATTCAAGGATAGCCAGAACGACAGTCCTCGAAGGGTCAACTCCATGCTTGAAGGGGATTGGATGGTCCTTGAGTGATTTTGGAACCAAAAATCGTGTTTTCTACAGTTTCGAGTCAAAATGACCAAAATACCCCTACAGCGTTTGGTATGGGTAGAGGTGCTGCTTGAGCCCGAAATTCCCCCCCCCCCAAGGTTTAAAACAAGGTTTCATGTGTTTAAAAGTATCTGTTTAAGTCCCAGTGGTCTCGGACAGTTTTTGTGAAAAATTATGATTTTGCCCTTGGCATAGTGCCATTTGAGCGTAATGATGTAATTAAGCAAACCTAAACAATATTAAGCTCTAATCAAAGATTAATTAATTTCCATAATTAATCTAGAGTCAAAATAAGTCATTAAAGTTAATTAGAACCTAAGATTGCTTAGATTAAACTCAAAACCCCTTTTTCTTTTAAAAACTCAAGTTTCTAGAACATAGAATCTTAAATAGTGTTTTTACTATTTACTCCCATACTCCAAGGAGCCTTAGCTAGAGTAGGATTTTGACCCCACAATGAGCTAGAATGCTCACTAATCATGCTTTAACATAGCCTTGAGTACCTACCCCTTCACTTACATACTTACTTACAAACTCCTAATCTTAAGTCTAATCAAGGACACACCTAAACACATCACTAACCCACAATTAGGGAAGCAATTTCCTCCCCTTGGATTCTTCAAAATAGGCGCCACCTCACCCCTCCTTACATCAAGAGTTTGTTCTTTCCAACACTCAAAGTGACATGCTAGCCCATACCTCCAACCATGCCTAGCCTTACCTATGAATGACTATATGTAAGAGATATTTTCTCTCCTTCCTCCACTCAAATTGTGCCACCTAGCCTCCTCCCCACACTCCTCTCATGTTCATTTCCTCTATAAATAGACACCCAAGGAGCTTGCTAGAGCCTTTGCTCATTTCTCTCACACCCCCAAATACTTTCTTTCTCTCAAGCTTCAAGGAGTTCTTCTTCTTCTTCTTCTTCTTCTTCTTCTTCTTCTTCTTCTTCTTCCTCCTCCTCAAGAGCAAGTTCTCTTTCTCAATCAAGAAAACACATCCAAGGTAGGGATTTTGTTCTTTAAAGTTTTGACTTTTAAAGCTTTGATAAAAATGAGTTTTTGCTAGTTTGGCTTGGCTTTTAGAACTTCTTTTTCTTCTCTTTAATTTTGGCCTTGGAGCCTTTCGTTTTAAGGAAAATGATGCTTGATGATGAGGGTTCAAGATGTAGATCATGAGAATCTTCACTTGTGAAACCTCTAGAGCTTGGAACTTGGTTCTTAACCAAGCATGTTTCGGTTTTTCCTTTTTCCCTTTCTTTTCTCTTGGATTCGGCCTTATTTCCTTTTCCTTGATGTTCAAAGGTTTTGTTTAAAGATAGTTGTTAGATGAGTTGATTCCTTTAAGTCCATTTCCTTAGAGCTTGATGATGAAGTTCACACCATATGGTTTCTTTGTAAACCTTGGTACAAGAACTCTAAAGCTTGCTTTATCTTGCTATGATAAGTTTGGGTTGAGGTTTAAGTTCCTTTAAAGTCTTGCAAGAGCTCTAGTAAAAAAAAAATGAACTTGTATTCATATTTACTTTTGAGCTTTGCATTCATGTTTATCTTCTAAGCTATCACTTAAAGTTAAAGATAAGGAACGAAGAGCATCTCATATTTATGTTCTTGTCTAGCATGTTTACCTTTCAAGTCATCACTTAAGAACTTAAAGATTTAAAACGAGCTTGCATATCACCTAATTAATCTCGAAGCCTTTCTATTTCGGCCTTAAAGTCGATTGTTGCTGGGCCTAGAGCACTAAAATAAAGAATTGAACTTGCATATTTATTTTCAAGTTTTGCATATTTATTTTCAAGTCTTACATATTTACTTTCAAGTCTTGCATATTTACTTTGAAGTTCTCACTTTACTTTATAATGAAGATTAAAATAGAATGCATAGCACGTTTACTTTTCGTCATCACTTAAAGATCCTAGAGCTCAAAGACTTGCCCCTTTTGTCTCAAGTTAAAGTTTGGTTATGGAAGCATTCCCTTGAATGCACAATTCGGCCATGTGATGATGATGAGCTTAGCATGAGTTTCATCTAGTCACAAGTGTAACACCCTATTCTTTTTAGAAATTAAATGAGGTTTTATTAATGAGAATTTTAAAATGTTGATAGATGTGGAAATGATGAGATTGACTCAAGGAAGCAAAAAAAAGAAAAAAGAAAAACATGAATAGTGTCTTGTAGGCCCCACAGGTCCGTCGGGACAGCCGAAACCCTAGAATTGAGCCCCGGAGATGCCCAAAATTAAGAAATTATATGATTATGTTTAGAAATAGGTAGGAATAATGATTTTATGCCTGAAATTATTTTTCGGGCAATGTTTGATTTCTCAGGTACATTGTTTCGCCCGTTTGCTGAAATTTTGGTGTTCGATTTCTAACACTGAAAACTAGTTAATATCTATAAATAATGAAGTATATCCACTTGAATACCAAGGGAATGGCTAGGATTTCATCTTGGATGAAAGATCAAATCCTAGCCATTGATTTTAAAGCCTTTTAATGGAAAGAACAATATTTTATTTTTTCAACCAATCAAAACACTCCTTAATAGATATATTTAACTCACCTAACCTCATCTTTTTCATCTTCACCTTCGGCCATATGAGAAGCAGCAGAGAACCATTTCTTTTCTCATCTAAAAACCTTTGCTAACTTTGAATTCAACCTCCAAAATCCTAGACCAAATCTTGTTAGAATCAAAAACTCCCTTAAGCAAACTTGTTCTACACTTCAACTTCCACAAATATAACCGATTAGATTTTTCAAAACCTCACTTTAATACCTCACTCAGCACTGATTAGTGGAGGATCTAAGTGTGTTTCAAGAGTTTTGGGGTAGAGAACATCTATCTTGAAGTATACAAAAGCTAAAGAAGCATTAGCTTCCAAGGGTAGGGTTTATTTGTCCTCTTTTGTTTCAAAATTTCCTCTGAAAATTCTGATTGGTTTTGTCCTAAAATTTCTGATTTTATTGGTTAATCATATGTTGATATTGATGTATGAATTTTGGTGGAGTGTTTGGTGTTGTGGAAAAATCATTTTCATCAAGAGAGACTTGGAATTAGTTTGCTGGATTTTCGGATTTCAACAAGGCAGAACTTGTTGACAAATTTTCTGGTGCAATTGTGTTCCGTTTTATGGGCTATAAAAATTATATGTTGAAGGTAACATCCTAAGACAACCCCATGATTTTCCTTGGGTCATGAGAACGATTTTCTCTGCTTGAAAAAAATTCATGATTCTTGAACATTGTTGCTGGAAAATCCCGGTTTGAAGCAAGCAGCAAATTTTGTCGAATTTTCTAATATATCTAGAGATCTTGGATTTAGCTGCAAATTTTATGGGATGTATTTAACATGTTAGGGAGTCTCTAGTAAAAATTTGGGGTTATTCTGGGCACTTTTTCTGTGTTTAAAAATTCAAGAACCGAAGTTGTGACTATGCTGCCTGAAATATTGAAGCTGAGGCAGTAAAATTGTGTGATTTTATTATCATAGTAAACGATGGGTTTATTCTTTGAAAATTTTATGAGAAGCTGATAACACATTGAATTGCAACTGTGAATTTTATTTTGAGTTTATTTAATCAATTTGTTGGGTCCAAAATTATGAGAGTCTTGATCTAAGCTGTGAACAAGTGGTCTCTAACCACCAGATTTGTAAAATTTAGTTGATAAGGTTAGAGAACACCGTTTGTTTGGAAATTTGTACAGGGCCTTTTAGACATGTTGACATGTCACAGAGAATTTTTATGGCTCTTAAATTGGCTGTTTGATAGGGAAATTAATTTTGAATTCTAGAGTGATAAATCTGCTGATTGCTGAAAATGGTACGAATGTCTTGAACTAATGATAGAATGATTTTAGATGCAAGTATATATCTTGTTAATGCATGCTAATTGTTTGAAAGAAATGTTGATGAGATATGGATGAGACTCCAACATAATTGTATGCTTACCTATGATCTAAGCAAGCCTTTGAAAAGAGAAGTACACTATGTGATTATTGTGAGGATAAAGGAAAAGAAAAGAAAAATAACATGACTTTTAGTTGTGAAATTTTTAACATATGGGGAAAATAGAGACAAGGCTTATGTGGTTGAACGGGAAAGACAAAAGTAAGAGCTTTCCTGGGAATTTGATAAGTCGATAGACGTATCGACATATAGGAATGAGCTCATGTCCTAATGGTCAATAGTTCTTGCGGAGTGAATCCACTACAGACTTCACTTGATGTGAGATTAAGCCTTCCCTATGTTAATGAGAAAAAGAACAATGCATGAATCATTATTATACTTGTACTTGATTTTACATGATGTATATAGCTTGATATTGATACCCATAGTTTTGCATGAGTATTCCCATATGAATGAACTTATTATGTTTCACATTTTACCTGAGGGAATACCCTACTGAGGATTTTATAATATTCTCATCCCTACGGTTGTATTTACTTTGTGTTAATCAGATCTAACAGATGCCATCATTAGTGTTTTACCTTGACTCGCCACAGTGGGTGTGGCATTATGATCCTGCTCTCGACTCTCTATATGTAGTAGGCTACTCGCAAGTTCGTGTCTATGTGTTTTTCGGCCGTTCCTTTAGTACTTCAGTATTTACAGCTGACTTTGACCCTGCTTTCCCTTATGATGGTGTGCCTCTCCACTTGGCACACCCAGTGATATTTGATGTCCCACCTGCACCACCAGCACCCCCTCCAGCAGATGATCCCTCTTCATCTTTGTCTTCAGATTCAGACCCATCGGAGGGTCCTGATGCCCTGGGCGGAGGTGAGGCTATCATACCGATAGCCAACGGTTTCATCTAGTAGGACGTGAGATCTTCAAGGACTCATGATATGTATATAGTGGTAGTTTAGTACTAGTGACCCGCTAACCTGCAGATTAATCGTATTAAATGTTGTGGGGTTTATTTCTGTTTGTACAAAATTTTGCTAGACCTCAACTTTGAGCAGGTTAGATTAGATACTGGAGGTGTTCCTTTTTTGAACTGAGTTCCTAATGAGCTTAGAAGTTAACTTGATCACGATGCTCGACGGTGTACACATTGCAAACTTAAAAATGATGTTTATATATGTATATACGAGTTTAGCCATATATGTGTCTGAATTATTTGATTTCAATTATTTTCGACTAGTATAGATTGTGAATGTAAGTAATACTTTTCTAATTACTGTGTTGATACTCGAGTAAAATATGGTAATTAGGAGGGTGTTACAATAAGTGCCCATAACCTATGCCTTATGATTTTCTTAAGAGTAGGGGAACTCAAAGAATATTTCAAGTATGATTTTACGTTTTCAATTTTAAATCTTGAGCAAACTCAAATGGTTGCTGCCCTTGTTTGGTTTATGATGATTTTAGTGAAATAAGTTGGTTTCCAAAGAGTTTTAGAAGTCCTAAAGTGAATCCATGAGAAACTAGTGGCTTATGTGCATTGAAAATGAAATTTCATGCTTGGTATGATGATGAATGAATTCGGTTCTATCTTGATGATTTGGTTGCTGTTTGATGATGATTTTATATGATAGAATGTGTACAAATTATATATGTTGAGGTAGAAGCCTATCTACGCATGTTAGGAAAGAAACTAGTCTTACCGATAAACCATAAAGTTGAGTTTTAACATAGTTTTAATCCATTTATTTTTAGCCACTGCCAAAACTGTTTTAATGGGATAATATTCAGTTTAGGATTGATTAATCATGAAAAACTTGGTAACATTTGATGTAGGATTGATTTTTAGCACCTATAGAGAAACTAGTAACCAGAAACTGTAAAAGTGCAATTCTAGAACACTTAGATTAATTCATTTTTTGTTCCTGTTCCAGCACCTTTGGAGGATTGTAAAACCATGTTATGCCATGATTACTTGAGTGAGAATGACCCATAAATGGTTTAGGAATTAATTCTAACATCATAAGAAAAGCCGGTAACGAGAAAAGGCGTAAAACGCAACTTCGTGAACACCTTAAATCATAGAATTTCATTTACTACCCATGCTGTCCATCTTTGATTGATGATGTTCTTGAGGTTAATAATTAATGATAATGACGATGATTAGTCCCTTAGATGCATAAGGGAAATAAGTTGACAATTTGAGTTACCCAACTTAAATGTTTGGCCATTTAAGGGAATGTTTATGAGATGATGATTTGAGATGATGCATTCACGTGATATTTGATGTTATGTGAGGTATTGTTATAGAATTCATTCTTTGCATGTTATGGTTTCATTTGAAATATTAGAGATGCATATGTTAGAAATATATGAAGAATTATGACATTTATGAGATATGTGTTGCATCTTGTTATAACATGCCAAGACTTAAGGTAACTTAAAGTATGAGAAAATGATCTTTCGAACTCACCAAACGATAGGTGATGAAAAGGTAATGTAAAGTATAAGAAAGTGATCCTTTGGACTCACCAAACGATAGATGATGAAAAGGTGATTCTCGTTTAAGGTGATCTAAAACATGAGAAAATGATCCTTTGGACTCATCAAACTATAAGTGATGAAAAGGTGATTCTTGCCCTCTAACCCGTACTTATCAAGTTAGGACTTCAACTTATCAAAAGGGAATAAGTTTATGCTAGTGACGACTAGTGAGGTATGAGCTCATAACCTAGAAGTACTCTCAAAAGGGAAGAGTAATAGGGTGGCTCCAAAGATAAAAAGAAACTAATTTAAAATCACCTAAAGAAACAAGGAATGTCATTCATGAACCATGTTCTATGCACACCATGCTTGCTATGAAGTTAGATGTATGATTTAGAGTTAATGTTGCATAAAGTATTGACATACATATCATAAAGAAGTATATTGCATTCATTACAAGACTCATGATAAAATGAACGAGCCTCGGTTATGGATGTTTTAGAACTTAATAAATGAATCTTTGCATGCTCACTATTTCATAACTAAACAAGAGGTTCTTGAGGACGATGATGATGACACGTGTGTGAAAAAGGGGAGCCCAACTGAGATTTTGTATAAGTTTCTCACCCCCTATCTTTCTTTTCCATCTTCGTCTTCAGACAAGGCTGACAAGGATGTTCGTTGATTGCCCTGAGGTGCCGATGTGGAAGTAGCTTCATGGTCAAGAATAGAGTGACGCAGCGGGAGCAAGGACATAGTCTTAGCTTAATTACACCATAAGTTATGTGTGGTTTTTGAGTTGTTGCATGCTCAACCTTTAAAGGTGGGCTCAACCTATTAACATTTGACTTGATATTTAATGTTAATGTTATATAATGATGTGTCGATGGTTGTTCTTTCTATGAAGCTTACTTGGTGTTTCTGTTCGTATTATTCCTTTATGCTTATGCTTCATGGTACGCGAGGCTCACGTTTTGCCTATGTTTTTCAAAAAAAATTCTACCCATATTTTCCGCTAAGTATTTTAAAGAATGAGACTAAGAGAGTAATAGACTAATGGTTAACCTAAATACGTTCTAGGAGCATTGGGTTAAAAATTAGGATGTTACATTTTATATCACCTTAACCTTAGTGTGTTATCCATAGATGGAATATATGAACATATCATAACTTATCATTTAACATTTCATGCCCATAAAACACTTAGGTCATGCACCTTAATTATTCAGGCATAATCATAACATGCCACGGTATATAATGTAATTGATAACATAAGCATTCATCACAATCTTTGCATATATCCATATCAATCAATATCTTATAGCAATAAACATGCTCCTACTCAGTACACCGGAATTCAAGGACCGAACTCAGCTAATGCATATGCTATGGTCAATAGGATATATACAACTTACTAGAGATCATTATTTACATAATTCAAAGATCAAGCATGCATAGTCATCAATTCATGTTATTTCAAGTGGAAACACAGTCATTTGCACATTTCTGGGTTTGGTAATCAATTACATGAGCTGCTAATTGATTACACAGGTTAATTTTTCAAAATAAACATTGTCAACCTGCTGATAATCGATTACATAAGATATGTAATCCATTAGCAGTGTTAAAAACACATTCTGGCACAAAGAAACGTCCTAGTAATCGATTACAGTGTGGTAATCAATTACAGCATACTAGTAATTGATTATCAGGATGTAAACTTTGAACCTTCAGAAAGTAACTGCTTTAGAAAGTAACTACTTCAGAAAGTGTTTTCAAGTGCCTAAAAACTCTCCTTTTGAAAGAGGGATAAAAAAGTGGTATAATTTCACTCTGATTGAGTTTTTCTTTCCCACGTCGCTTCACCTTCAGTCATGTCATATCACTTTAAACCCCCACGTCTCTAATCTCCTTTACCTTCATCTTCTTGAACATGTCACCTCTTTTACCTTCACCTTTAACTTTATACACTTAACCATTTCATTTTCACATATATCTATCTATAACCTCAACCGCTTTCTTTCTTTCCACAACTATTTCTCTTCAAAACCTCATCTCCGCATCCATAATCACTCACTTTTACCTCTGAACCCTCTTCTCTCTTTCTTCTTTAACCTTCATCGAGTTTCTTATTTTAACCTCATCATCTCAAGTATACCTATATACTGCTTTAATGGCAAGAGGAAAGAGTGTGGCTCAATCTACCTTATTGAAATCATCTGTTCACATGTATGATGATGCTAGCATGCAAGATCGCTATGAAAGATTCTATGTGTTTAGAAAAATGGCACCGGGAAAGTCTTTGAGAAAAGACCTATATGAAGAAGACACCATTCTTGATTAAGTCTTTACTTTCCAGAAGTGGGAGGACTTTCTAGAAATAAATGAACTAATCTTTTCGAGTTTGGTCAATGCCTTTTATTCTCATCTAGAAAAGCCTGCACAATCCTATGTCAGAGGTATGATCAGAGAGTGCTCTATCAAGATCACAACTCTAGTCTTGCCAAAATCATCAAAGCTCCATGTGATGGGATCATCTACAAATCCTCACTAGATTGGATGAAATCTCTTGGTGTAAATGAAGGAGACGTGTCTAGGTATCTCACTGATTCCATTATGCATAAGCCCAGTGAGATTACCATTGCCATGTTGAGTGCTAGGGCAAGAAAAATGTATACTGCGATTCAATTCTCTATCCTTCCATGGATTGGCAGCACAAATGCTCTCATTGGAAAGGATTGCATGCTTCTTTATTACCTGATGGTAAAATGAAAAGTGAACCTGCCTATGCTCATTCTAGACTACCTGATGAGTGCCGTAACAATGGAAACATGAAGAACTATGAGTGTTCCTTATGGTATGCTTCTAACAAAGGTGCTTTAACATTTGGACTTCCCTCTTCTCACCAAAAGCTATGAGCTTGTGGAAGGAACCATCTTTATACTTTCCTCCTTCGGAACCTCGAGAAAGAGGTTAACCCTCTAAATAGCTGAGCCAACAAGGCAGAGCCCCAGGACAAGAGGTGAACAAGCTAGAAAGGCCTCCCAGAAGTCTGAATCCAAACAAGAAAAGGCAAAAAGGAATAGAAAGCTTGTCTTCGTTGAGAGTGAATCTGAAGAAAAGGATGTCCCCTTTATCCAATATTATAAAAGAAGGAAAAAAAGAATAGAGGAGGTAGCCACTCAAGCATCAGAAGTTGTGACCAAACCTGGAAAGGTTATCAGCAGAAAGGAGATCGAGCTAGGATGCAAAAAGATGCACAAGAGTATGTCAAGTGTTACTATTCTATGGGACAGAGTTAAAAAGTTTCAGGAGGAAGGGTATCATGTAATCGTGCTGAATGATAATGAAGACGAAGAAAAAGCAGAAGAGGAATAGACTGTAACATCATCATCTGAAGAAGAGGGAAGTCTTTTGAGTAGTGAGAAGGCTAGACTGAGCGCTATGTCCAACTCTAGGCTCGTAGCTAAAGAATATCATATGGGGCCTATTGTTGAAGAACCTGATGAGGAGAACTATGCAACATCCTCCCAAGTACAGTGTCACCCTTAAGTCATGACAGCGGACTCGAGAGTTGTTACTTATAAATTAGCGGACCTTTCTTAAATAACTATAGCAAATTCAATGGGTTCATGTAATAACTAGCGTAATTCGATTAAAATATATAACAAAGATACAAAATATTTATTTAATATAAAGTCAATTACATAAAGAAGCTCTAATATGAAGTTTAATACATATACAATCTCCATTATATTTACATAAATTGACTCCAACTAAATACAGTGAACTAAAATATCAACTACTACAATCCCGAGTTCTTTCCCATAGCAGCCGCGTCATTCTCTGGATCAACTTGGAGGTGACACGGGAATACAAAACGTATAGGGGTGAGAATTATATAATTCTCAGTAGGGTAACTCCCCAAAAACTCAATTATAATGTCATCTTCATCGCCCTAGCCACTTCAGTTTATTAAGAAAATGTGAGCATGAAACATATATCAAAAGTTCATTTTAAAGTTATAAAGCCATTCTTCCGAAGTGCGTCTCTTTTATTATTCAATCACCTAATTTCCACATATCATTGCTAACTCACAACTTAAACATATTGGCCTCAATATCGAAACTAAAATTCTTCACTTAGCACATTTTCTACTTCAACTTGTCTTGGCCCTTGACTAATCTTGTCACGTCTGCGCGTTACGTACCGCCGTCTCCAACGTGGCAATAATAGGTATTAGACTTCTTTTCAAGACTGAGCTCATTCCTATACATGATCATTGCATTTACTTTTTCCAATTCTCACACAAAACTATTCCTAGCCAGGTTTACTTTCCCCGATTCAATTCAAGGGTAATCAGAGACCATGTATACACAGTTCAAACTAAGATTCTCATAATTTTTAACCCTAGCACATGATTGAATCAATTCAAAATAAAATTCATGGTTATACCTCCATATGTCATCAACTTCTTGTAAAATTTTCCAAATGTAGATCAACCATTTTCTATGGTAACAAAATTATACAATTTTACATCTTCAGTTTCAATAATTTTGAGAGCATAAGTACCATTTCGCTCACTGATTTTTTTAAGGCAGTATCCCTTAAAACCAGTGTTAAGGATAATTCATGTAGTTAGTCTAAGATGTTATCTTCCACATATAATTTTTCTAGCCCATAGCCATGACTACAAATATGTTTAAAA
Organism: Dalbergia cochinchinensis; assembly: GCA_031216125.1. Lineage (NCBI taxonomy): Eukaryota > Viridiplantae > Streptophyta > Magnoliopsida > Fabales > Fabaceae > Dalbergia > Dalbergia cochinchinensis. The sequence continues at coordinate 32,963,872 of CM062377.1, read as the reverse complement.
ATTTACAAAATTTTACTGTCTACAGCTAAACAAAAAATCCAGCAACCTAGTCAAAACTTCTTTTGACAAAAATGATTTTCTAACCTCATCCAAACACTTCACTAAAATTAATGCATCAATACCAATATAATATCAACTAGTTTAACTAGAAATATTGGATTAAACCAAATCAGAAATTCTCAGGAAAATTTTGAAAGAAAAATACCAAAGAAAACCCTACTCTTGAAAGCTAATGTATCCTTGTCTCTAGTTTGCTCTAAAATGGAAGTTCTTCACTCCAAAGCTCTTAAAACACACTCAAACCCTCATCTAATCAGTGATGGGTAAGGTAATAAGGTGAGATTTGGAGATTCTAGTTGGTTAGTTTTATAGGTATTGATGAGTAGAACAAGTTTTGTAAATGGAGCTTGTGGTTTTATCAAGTTTAGGCTAGGTTTTAGATCAAGTTTCCGTGGTTTTTGAAGAAGAAAAATGGAGCTGGCTATGTGTTCTTTGCATAGCCGAGAATGAGAAGGAAAAGTGACAAAGTTTGGTAGCTTTGTATTTAGCTTGTCATAGAGGTAGTCTTTGTGTAAATAAAATATACTTTCTTTCTAATAATAAAAAAGGAATGAATGGCTAGGATTTAATCTTTCTTTGCAAGATTAAATCTTAGCCTTGCATTTGGCCCTAAAGGATAGATATTATCCTTTTCTAAAGATTAAGCTATCTTTCAGTATTAACAATCGCACATCGAAATTTTACCAAATGGGTAAAATACCGTACCCGGGTAATCAAACATTGCTCAAAAATTAATTCTACATATAAAATTCTCATTCCTTACTATTTTTAATCTCAATCCTATAACTTCTCAGTTTTGGGCATCTCCGGACCTTAATTCTAGGGTTTTGGCTGTTCCGACAAGCCCACAGGGCTTGCAAGTTACTATTTAGTTTTTTTTTTTTTACAAATCCATTGGACCATCCTCATGTTTGCTAAAATTGACAGATTTTTAAAATTATGTCTAATAAAACTCAAATGAATTTTTAAATAATTTTTAGGGTGTTACATTTTGCTCTCATACCTACAGTACTATAGCCTCCCTCTTCAATTCATATTACTCCAATGGAAGAAGAAGAGAACAGAACGTCTGAAGGCACAACACCTCCTGTTCTAGAAGTTGATGCTTCTACATTGGTTCAAGATGTTTCTACCTATTCTGTTCCAACTCAAGATGATCTTGTTCTTTCCTCAGCTTAGATATTAGATATTGTTATTGTTACTTCTGAGCCTGTTCCTGCTCTTACTGCCTCGGCTTCTGCCACAGCCATATCCGTAGAAGCTCATGAGCAACCTTCTTTACCTCCATCTAATATACAAGATGAGATAAGGGCTGACTCACTTAGATAAGGGGAAACTGTACCCCTAGACATTCCTAAGCCATCTTCCAGAGCTGCTTCTGCTCCTATCAATCTGCTAGCTCTATTCTCAACTAAGTCTTTGGCAAGTTATTAAGTCATCCTGCATAATCTGAGGGAGATTTCCTCTAGACAAGATAGATTTGAAGCAACTATCATTGAGCATGGTGCCCAACCCAAGCATATGGAAGATCTCCAACTTCAGATTTTTCAAATGCTACAATGTCTATTTCCTGGTGCGCTTCCTTTTTGATGATGCCAAAAGGGGGAGGAGAAGTGTAGACTGAACAAAATCTTGTGCCGATAGAATTCAGGGGAAGCTGAGCTATGCTATGGACTTAGGGGGAGCCAATGCTGAGGAGAAGCCCAGAGATTCTTTTTTTAGCATGATTTTTTTTGAATATCTTATAGGTCGAGATGTGCATGAGAAGGGGGGTTGAATCGTGCATAGATCCTTTTTCGTTTTCTAAAGCATCTGAAAAGAACTATCAAGTATAAAACTTGAAGTGCAGCGGAAATAAAGTTAGTGGCTTTAGAAAGTTACTTTTTGATCCTTGTTAGTTAAAACGCTCAATATTAAACAATATAGCATAAAAGATGCATGATAGAAATAAAACTGATTGATAAGATAAATAACCAATAAAGGAAAATAAAAGAGATTAAGGTAAGAAAGAAAGAACACGAAAGATTTTATACTGGTTTGGCCAACATGCCTACATCTAGTAATCGACAATTGTTGAGATTCCATTATAACAACTTTCTCAACTTGAGAAAGAAAGGATAGTCTTTATATTAGCCTTCCCAAGCTTTCATGAGTAGTTTTGACTCTAGCCTTTCCAAGTCAACCCATGACTGATAAGAGCAGCACCCTCAGCATGTTGTGAGTAGTCTTTCCTAACCTCCCTAAGCTGATAAGAGTAGTCTTGACTCTGGCTTCTCCAAGCCAACCCATGATTGATAGGGAACTCCTTCAGCATGTTGTTAGTAGTCTTTGCCTAGCCTCTCCAAGCTGCAAGTAGTCTTGACACTGGCCTCTTTAAGCCTAACTAAGTAGTTTTGACACTGGGCTCTCCAAGCCCAACCGTGACTGACAGGGAACTCCTTCAGCACATTGCAAGTAGTCTGTTCCTGGCCTCTCCGAGCTGCAAGTAGTCTTTCTTCAGCCTCTCCAAGTTACAAGTAGTCTTTGACTACCCTTTCCAAGCTAAACCGTGATAAGCAAGAATCAACTTACTATTGTGTTGCAAGTAGTTTTACCTTAGCCTCTTTAAGCTATGTCTCACTTTGATCACTAACGAATCAAGGATACAAAGGTTAAGTATTTGGGTTGCCACTAAAACTAACCTACACTCAAGTTTCCTTAAAGATGATACATTTTAAAAGATCCTAGAAGAATTTGAATGACTTCCTTTTTCCACTTCTTCCACAAGAAGAATACAGATCTAACTAAGCATATAGAAGAAAGATTTTCTTTACACTTTAAGGATAAACTGATTACATGATAAAGATTGAATATTCCAGGAAGTGGGAGAAGATTTTTGCAGAGTTTCCTCTCTTCGAATCTTCAAAATCTGCCACATTTTTCAAGCTCAGCATCTCTTTATGTAATAGTCTTTCTTTGTGACCAATGCCATAGATCAGTTCTTCAAGTGACATGTGTTGATCATCATTTTTATCTTGAAAGAAGCAGCTAGAAGAGATGTTAACAAAATTGTCACATCGGTTGCAAAAGCTGTTGTAAATGTGAACTTTCTGATCTCCCATCAGAAACCACTTTTCTACTTTCTGAGCGAGCTTTCTAAGCTTCTCTTTCATGAAGCTAAGGTCGTTGATCAACAAGGCAGAAAAGATGACGTACTAGATTAAAACTGGGTTTGACTTGATAATTTAAAATTCAAATTTCAAATTTCCCTCTCTTTCCTGTAGCATTCTTTGCTCTACTCATAGGAGAGCTTTCTGATGTATCTGATCAGCTCTTGAAGAGTTATTTGCTTTCAAATCTTCTTGATAAGGATTTCTTTATGATTGTGATGATTAAAGACAAAGTAACTCGTTGCATATGGACATATTCTAATATCCATCTTGAGAGGACTTTCTGATGTCTCGTGCTACTTTCTGAAGTCTCTTTCCTTTGTTTCTTGGCCTTTGGGTTAATTTCTTGGCATTTACACATTCTTTGCACGAGATATTGATCACTTCGTTTTAAGCTTAATCTCTTCATATGAGATAAAACATGTTTGTACATGCATAGTGAAATTATTCTCAATTCAAGTCTGTTTCTATGCTTTGTTCCATAAGTATGGATACATGATTTGCTTGAAATAATATTCACTTTCTATTTGGCTCAATCTCTTCCCATAAGATAGATCATGTTTGCACATGCAAAGTGAATCATTATTCTTGCTATAAGTTTGTAACATACTAATCGGATTTGACCTGCTATGCTTTGTCAAGAAACTCAAAGAAGACATCAGTTGTTCTTCAAAGTGTTTTCTTTGAATTGGTTTTGTTGTCATTCAAAACTCATGAGCGCAAGGGTTCTGCAGCTAACAGTCTCCCCTTTCTTGATGATGACAAACCAATTCAAAGAAAATATTTGAAGAGATAGTTGAAAGAAATATTGCAGAAATGTAAATAAGATAAGCATATTCTGTAACATCCTCCCAAGTACAACGTCATCCTTAAGTCATGATATCAGACTCGAGAATTGTTACTTCTAAATTAGTGAACCTTTCTTAAATAACTATCGCAAAATTGATGGGTTCGTGTAATAACTAGCATAATTTGATTAAAATGTATAACAAAGATACAAGTCAATTACATAAGGAAGCTCTACTGTGAGCTTGAATACATATACAATCTCTATTACATTCACCTACACATATACCTACAACTATATACCACATAAGAAAAGCATCAACTACTAAACTACTGCAACCCCGAGTTTCTTGCATGTAGCAACCGCATTGTTCTCTAAATCAACCTGGAGACGACACGGGAACACACAAAATAGGGGTGAGAATTATACAATTCTCAGTAGGGCAACTCCCCTAATACACAATCATAATGTCATCGTCATCGCCCCAGCCACTTCGGTTTATTAAAAAAAAAGTGATCAAGCATTACATAATAACGATTCATTTTTAAAGTTTTAAATCATATTTCCGAAGTAGGTTGTTTTTAAGAATCAATCACTTTGTACACATTATCATAAGCTCATAATCATAGTAAATAATGTCGATCAAAATTATTTGATATGATACAAATATGTATATACCAAAAGTAGGGAAATTATATTTAATTACCCTTGATAAATCGAAGAGGATCTCATTTATCTTTATTTTCCCTCACCAAGTCGAAAAGATCTCATCTCTCTCTCTATTTGCCTTCGACAAGTAGAAAGGATCTTATCTCTCTCTATTTACCCTCAACAATTTGAAATGATTTCATCTCTTTCTAATTGCCCTCCACAAGTCGAAAGGATCTTATGTTTCGTTATTTGCCCTTGACAAGTCAAAGAGGATCTCTTGTCTTTTATTTGGCCTTGACAAGCTAAAGAGGATCTCATTTTTACTTATGGCTACAAAATTTAATTTAATATATCATTCATTTTCTTTTCCAATGCATGTATACAACGCATATAGGCATTCATTCACATTGTGATTTCAATCATGCCTCATAAACCAATATTTACTTCCTCTAGTATGCATTTATACATCACAAGCCACATGGCCAAATATTTAACATCAAGTATTCATGTCATACTAGAACCAAACTACCATTACATTATCAATTCAAGTCTTTGGTTCATTTTTAGCAATTTGGCAAATTTCACACCATTGTAGTACAAATTTATTTGCACATCAAACAATCAATTTAGAGGCTATAAAAATTATCCAAGACACCTCAATGTATCCCCAAGGTGCTATAAAAATTTTAGAGCAAAAATAGTTCTCTAACTATGTTAATAAAATTAGAAAAATTAGTTTTATAGGTATTGAGGTGTAGAACAAGTTTTGTGAAGGAAGGTTAGGGTTTTAACAATTTTAGGCCAAGGATTTTGAGGTTGGAAGATCAAACTTGAGCTCTTGGAATGGAAGAAGGTTGCTATTGTTTCTCTCTTGGTGATGGCCGAAGGATGCTTGGCTTGTTGAAGCAGAATTTTCACTTGTAGTTATCTTATAAGTAATGAATAAATATTATATAATATAATTGGATAATATTTAACCTAATGAAGTAAAATGGACGGCTAGGATTAAATCTTGTAATTCAAGATTGAATCTTAGACATCTATTTAATTTAAAATGATAAGCCTCTTCAGCTGTAGAGATTAAACTAGATTTCGGTGTTAAAAATCGCATACCGAAATTCCACCGATTGGGTAAATCACCATATCAGGTGTAATCAAACATTGCTCAAACATAAATTCTAGGCATAAAATCTTTATTTCTAACTATTTCTAGTCTTATTTCCATGTTTTCCCAATTATGGCCACCTTTAGGTCCCGAATCAGGGGTTTTGGCTGTCTCGGTGGGCCTACAAGGCCCGTAAATACTATTTACATTTTTTTTAAACAAAACTATTGGACCCTCCTCATCATTGTTAAAACTATTAGATTTTTGAAATTACGACTAATAAAGCTCAAATTAATTTTTAACTAATTTTTAAGGTGTTACATATTCTTTCAATCAAACAGTATGGGGGATATTCAGGAAGTTCTTTTTCCTAAGACATGATGTGAGTCATAAAAACATTTTTAGCCTTGAGTGACACTTAATCGATATTGCTGTTGTTTCATTTTAAGCATATGACACTCTTAAGTGTATTTTCTGATCATGGTGAGATTAGATTTTAAGGAGAAAGACGGTTAAGCTATGGATAAACAAATAGCTTGATCATTTGTCAAAATAAACAAACTTTCTGAAGATCCTTATGCTTGAAAAACTTAACAACTAAAACTTGTGATACTTTATCTTTGCAAGATCCATTGTCAGCAAGTCTTATACCAAGAGAAGATATTTTGAAAAGAATGCTCAGAGTTATATAAGAAAAAGAAGTAAAGCATTCGTAATTTGAAAAGCAAGCTGAAACTTGTAACATCCTAATTTTTAACCCAATACTCTAGAACATACTTAGGTTAATCATTAGTCTGTTACTTCATAGTTCTCATTTTTACTTTGAAATACTTAGCGGAAAATACGGGTAAAATTTTTTTTTTGAAATACAAAGTGAGAGCCGCGTGATGCGATATAACATGCAACAGACAAAACATACATCTCATAACGTCATAGCATAAGGCACATAAAGGCACATCATGAGAAACACTGAATATCACCTCGTTTATATATATAACTTGCCCACTTATAAGTGTGGGACTTAATTTAGTACAAAGGAATACATGAAATATACTACAACATAAACTACTCCCCTACCCGAGTGCATCTAATGGGATAACCTCTAAACAAAAGAAGGTTTATCTCCATCTAAGTGGTGTGTGCTCTAACCCGGGCCATCCACAGCCTCCTACTGGCGACTATCCCTCGAGCGTGGCACATAACCAGCAAACTGAGCAAGCTCCTTCGGCGAGAATAGGCGGAACGGGGCTCGGGAGTGACCTCCACGGCGTGGCCTCATCTCCGGTCGTCGTGCAAGCCTCGACTGAGTCACGGAGGGCTCGCTACCCTCCCCAAGGTCCATGGGTATGGTGGGGGAAGATCCCTCGGAGGGTACCTGGGTTGCCGAATCCTCGGAAGGATCCGTCTCCGAAAAAGACGACGGGCAACGAGACACATACTGGGGGTAGTCTCGAACGGCGGATGCGGACGGTGGAGTACGGCGAAGCCTCTCCTCTCGGGGACGTGCGCGCTCGAACACCAGGTCATCGCCAAAAGGTGAGACGGGGGAGAAACGATGGGAATGTACAGGGGGAGTGAAGGGTCGACCCATGAACATGAATACTCTAACTGTGCATCGACCCACAAAATGGAATGACTCGTGGTCCGGGTCATGGTGCACCTCCCATGTCGGCGTGTCCACGAACACCACAAACGTCGCCATCTGAAGACGTGACGGAAAGAAGAGATAGAGGGAGTGAGAATCTTACTAAAGAATCTCAGTAGGGCCTCCTATTACCTAGGTGTCATCATCTACGTCCTCAGGAACCTTGGGTTTATTTTCGTAGAGGCAAGTGAGCATGCATCGAGTTTATTTTAAATTTTAAAATATACCTTAGCCAAGGTCCATTCATTTTAGGATGATCTTAATGTCATGAATGCAACATAATAGAGAATGTATACATGGCGCTACCTAATGCACATACATAAATCATATCATCAAGCACCATCATACTTAGTGGCATAAAGTGGTAATAGAAACATTCATATGGGACAAACTTGGTGACAATCATAATCATGAAACTTCTTTTCCTCATGGGCCGCCCTAAAAGACAAGCGCCTTGGGGGTACTCGGCCGAACCAGTGTCACCCAGAACGTGTCACATCTCTAGGTTATGAGCTCATACCTTAACTAGTCGTCACTAGTTCTTACTTACCACTTAACGATAAGCATATCATAAATCATAAATCCCGACTATCTGAGTACGTGTCACATTCTCTTAGGGGTGCTCAGCCGAACCGGTGTCACCTAAGAGTATAAATTGGTACCGATGTCACATGAGTTCTATGGAGGTGCTCGGCCGAACCGATGTCATCCTAGAACCCATCTTAGTACCTTAATTTTCAAAATCTCTTTAAATCCCCAAATTTGTCGGGAATTCAACGGCACAAAGGCATTACGCCGAATTCCTTTCAAATTTGCTTTATGCCACATAAACATATATCCTCATGAATTCCTCATATGAATAACATTATCATTCTTCACATAACACATGCATCATCATAGAACCTTCAAACACTTACCCTTACGGTAGCTTACGCTTTGACCCTTACGGGTCTTAATCTTGAGATATAGTTCTCTAACATCCGTCGCTCATATGTTATGCACCTAAGGGCTCATAATTAATCATCATTCCTAATCCTCATCTTCATACTCAAATCTGAAAAGCATAGGGCAGAATTTCTAACTTGTGATTACGGGGTTCTAGAACTTACGTTTTAGACCTTTTCTCAGTTCCATCTTCGCCTAAGGCACTATAAATTAAATCTAAATCAATCATGAGGCATTCCTATGCTTAAGAACTAATTATAAATCACATTTATCATGTTGTAACGTTGCTGGACAGAATCTAGAAAACTAAATGTTCTAAGAGTTCTATATTTGCATTTTTATGGTTTTCTAGTTACTAATTTCCCTATAGGCGCTAAAATTCAATTCTAATCCAAATGTTACCAAGTTTTTCATGTATAAACAATCCTAATCTGATTATGTTCCCATTAAAACAGTTTGGATAAGTTCCAAAAATAAATGGGTCTAAACTATGTTAAATTCTAGCTTTATGGTATTTCTAGTTAGCTAGTTTCTTACTTATCATGCATAGAATCGTTTCTACATCATCATGTGATAATTTCACACATTCTAACACATCAAAACATCATCATACAGCCATAAGCTCATCATGACAGTACCGAAATCATCTAACTTCAATAAGAGAACTAAATTGACATTTCTAGGTACATAAGTTAACTAGTTTCTCTTGGAATCAATTTAGAATTTCTAAAACTCTTTGCAAATCATTTTAATTCATCAAGAGGCTAAGAGAAGCCTTAGATCAGTGACCAAAATATATTTCATCTTCTAAAAGGGAATAAGGTCATATCTCATGATAACATAACCTTTGTAAAGATTCGTAAAGCTTTAAGAAAAACTTAGAACATAGACAATTAGTCCTTGTAGCTAGATGAAAACTCATTGCAAGTCCATCATCACTACTTGGCCGAAAACATGAACTCAAAGAATGCATTCACATTAAACTTTAACTTGAAATGAAATGGGCAAGTCTTTGAGCTCTAGGTTCTTAAGTTATGACATAAAATAAACATGCTCATGCTTTTCATTTTTAATGTTGCTTACAAAATAAAGTGATGACTTAAAATAAATATGCAAGGCATAAACTTAAACGTGCAAGCTTGAAAGTAAATATGCAAGGTTCAATTCTTTATTTTAGTGCTCTTGGCCCAACAACAATCGACTTTAAGGCCGAAATAGAAAGGCATTCGAGAAATTGATTAGGTGATAATGCAAGTTCAATTCTTTATTTTAGTGCTCTCGGCCCAACAACAATCGACTTTAAGGCCGAAATAGAAAGGCTTTGAGAATTAAATTTGTAACGCCCCAATTTTTACTGTAATTTTTACTGTCATTGGAAATTACTGAATTACCATAGGTAATTATTACATAAGATTTGAGGCCGAACAATCCTTAATAAAGGAATATAACATTAGAAGATAGGTTAGGAGCGATTCATGCGAGAGTCGCAAATCCCAAATTTCTGTACGTGTAAAATGACCAAAATGTCCCTGAAGTTATTTTACTCAGAAAATGAGGATTGTGGGCCCCACATATTCTCAAGGGGATGTTTTGAGAATAATAAGGGATTGTTTGTGTTATGTGTGTTAATAGAGCAGAAGGATCTCAATTTTGAGTTCCGACGCGCGAAATGACCAAAACGCCCCTGCGGGTGTTGTAACTCCGATGTGCGTGCCGACTGAGCCCGAACCTCACTAAAATGTTTTAAAATGTGTTTTTAAGTCATGATTAACCATTGGTTAAGCTCGGGTGGCCTCGGGCAGTTTTTAAGTGAAAGTACGATTTTGCCCCTGTTTTTGGCGCTTTGCGAATTTCGGGATTTTTGATTCGTATACCGAAACCTAAGCAATATTAGGCTCAAATTAAAGCTTATTGAATTCTAAATATTAATCTAGATTCAAAATTATGTATTTAGATTGATTAGAACCCAAAATTGCTCAAAAACACCCAAATTGCTTACTAATTCACTTAAGCCCTTAACCGTAAATTCTCTATATTACATGAATACCTTGCCTACACCTAAATAATGCATGGAACACACAAATTTCACTTCTTTGGGCTGTAATGCACGAAATTATTGATGCCATTATGCAGCTGAATTATTTCCAAAAGTTGCACTAAAACAAAATGCCAAAATGTCACCATAAGAGACATAATTCCTTAATTTCATACAACTTTATCTAAAATGATTTTTCCTCCATTATTTCTCCTGAAAAGATCTGACAACTACCTCCTCATTTTGGCCAATTAGAAGCCTCAAAATCTTCTATAAATAGGCTTGCTTGAGTGGTCTTGGAATGCTTGGTTCATAACTAGTTTTTAGGAGCACCAAAAACTTTCTTTCTTCCTCCTCTTTGGCTGAATTCTTTCTTCTTTTCTTCAAAGAGATTTTGTGTCATTTCACTTCAAGAAATCAAGTTCTCTTCCTCTTCTTCAACTCAGATTAGGTAGGGAGTAGTTTCTAAATTTATTTCTATGCTTTGAGGAGTTGTGTTTTTAGCTCAAAATGATGAAATTATGAATTTACCTTAGCTTTTCATTTTGGTTTTCCTCTTCTTCTTTTTTCTTTAACCAATTCAGCCCATATGGCCTAGGTGGAACTAAGATGATGGCTTGATGATGAGGACCTTGAGGGTGGGTTGTAAATCCATCACAAGTTAGGCCTCTAAAGCTTGAAAATTCCACTTGATGCAAAACTTTAAAGAATAATGCTTTATGATGCTAAAACAATGATTTTTAGTTTAGAACTTGAAAGATGTATTTCCTTTTATGTTTTATTTCTTGTTAAGATATGTATTGGGTTGAATTTATAATTCTTTTAAAGTCTTGAAGGAGCTCTAGTAAAGAAACAAAATGAATTTGCATCCATGATTAAGTTTATGCTTTGCATAACCATGTTTACCTTCTATGTCATCACTAAATTTTCAAGAATGAATAAATGAACTTGCATTTCTCATGTTTAAATTCCAAGCTTGTATTTCATATTTATGTTTCAAGTTATCACTTAATCTTTCAAGATAATAAAGAGGTTGCATCTCATATTTAATTTTTGCTCTCACTTTATTTTATAATGGCTAAAAGAATCAACGCATGACATATTTATTTTATGCCATCACCTAAAGATCCTAGAGCACAAAGACTTGCTCATGTATCACAAGCAAAGAAATATGATTATTGGAGTTAAAAAATTTATGCTTTAAAAACTGTTGAGATTGCGGCTTAAAGGTATGGAATAATAATGCTCTTCTCCCTTTCCTGGTCCTGTGCGGACTACCGCCGCTCCAGTTTCTTAATATTCTCTTCTCCCTCTACTGGTCCTGTGCGGACTACCGCCGCTCCGGTTTCTTAATATTCTCTTCTCCCTCTTGGTCTGTGCGGATTACCGCGCTCCAGCTTTCTTGTATCATGTTTATATTTCAAGTTCTTGCATCATGTTTAATTTTCAAGTCATCACCTTAAATCTTAAAGATAAAGAAATGGAATTGCATATCATGTGTATAATTCCAAGCTATCACCTTATAAAGATAAGATTAAAATAAGGTTGCATAGCATGTTTATAACTCTAAGATGTCACCTAAATCTCTAAAGCTCAAGACTTACTCCTTTTATCTTAAGTGAGAATTTTAATTGTGAAGATCCTCCCAAATTTGACAAAAGAACTAGTTTCTAAATGAGTTTTAAGGCTTTGCAAGGATTTTACGGGGAACTAGTATTTTATATGCACTTAAAATATGATTCTATGTAATTGCATGAGGTTCATGATTTGGCCACTGATTTGAGTTTAGTATCAATGTGTGATAATTATGGTTTATTGTTAAGAGAATGATTCATAATTGGTTTAGTAACTAATTAGTTCTATAATTGATAATTCTATGTAAGGATTGGATGCTTATTAAGTACTTGATATCATTGAATGATTTCCTGGCTTGCATGTTATAGTTGCTTGTTGCAAATAATGAGAATGCTTATACATGAAATATTCTTTATTATGTAAAATTTACCTTTGTTGCTAGAAGAAAGTGTATCATTGTAAAAGTGTAATTTGGAAAGGTTCTGGCTAAGGAAAGACTTGGTATTTAAGCGTGTCCATTATGACCCACCTCTCTTTCCTGGGAATCTCCCATATGCATGATTACAGTTGATATATATTATTCTAGTTTAAGACTATAAATAAGAAAATGTTATGATGTTTATGAATTCTATTGTGATATAACATGCAAAGATTTAATGGTGACTTAAACTTATAAGAAAATGATCCTTTGGAACCATCAGACTATAGGTGGTGAAAAGGTGATTTTAGCCCCCTAACCCATTCTCTCAAAAGGGTAGAGTCGGGACTTTAGCTTATCAAAAGGGATAAGTATATGCTAGTGACGACTAGTAAAGTATGAGCTCATAACCTAAATTACTCCCAAAAGGGTGGAGTATAGGGTGGCCTAAGGAAAATAATGATGATGATAAGATTTTAAGTCACCTAAGGAAATGAAATATGTGCACTATGACGTTCTTTTATGCATGTTATTTGATAATGATGATGAGGAAAATGATGTAATGATAAAGGAAAAGTTCATTGTAAATATGACATGTTAAGATTATGATGCATTATAAGACGCATGATTAAAAATTGACGAACCTCGGTTAAGTATTTGTCCGAACTTAAAATGAATCTTTGCATGCTCACTATTTTAGAATAATCCCGAGGTTCCTGGGGACTTTGATGATGACACTGTAGAAGGAGGTACCCTACTGAGAATTCTTTAGCAAGATTCTCACTCCCTTTTCTTTATTTCCGTCATTGTCTCCAGATTCAGATGGCGACATTCGTCCTGTTCGTTGATACCCCTACTTGGGGATTTCACTATGATCCGGTGCATCGCTCGTATCATTTTGAAGGGAGGTGCGCAGTTCGTGTTTTTATTTACATAGGTCGTCCCTTTGCACATCCTGTCCCTAGTTATCGATTTTCTCCTACTTCTCCCTATGGCGATGAAATGGTTTTCGAACATGCACGCCCACTTGATGAAAGGATGTTACGTTCTTATCCCGCTTCATCTGCTGTCCATGGATTTCCAGAGTATGTTCGAGACGAGATATTAAAACTGATCCTTCAGAGGACCCTCCTACTCATGTATATTCTGAGAGCTCTGCTCCTACTCCCACACGTGTAAGAGAGGGTAGTGAGGAAACAGTTGTTCAGCCAAGGTTAGCAAGAAGGCCGTCCATGCGACCCCAACATGGTGCATCTCGTGTGTCCCTCCCGAGGAGCTCATCGATGGATCGGATTTATTCCCCATTTCGGGACGGTGGCCATAGAGGGTTCTTAGTAAACTTATGTGTGATCATGCACCCTAGTTTTAGGATAACCTTCCGGCTTATAGAGTTATCTAGTTTAGGGCATGTATTTCCTTATGTATTTTCTTTTATGGGTTTGCATAAGACAATGATGTATGAACATAACCCACCCTTTGAGTGAGGTTATTGTATGTAAATATATGCTATAATGTGTTTATGGATGTTATATGATGGAGCCAAAGTGATATGATGTGATATATTCTTAAGCGTCTTATTATACTCCACTTACTCGTTCACGTTGTACTCGGCTCACGTTTTCAACTATATGTGTTTTAAAAAAAAATGGCTCGTAATTTCACTAAGTATTTTCAAATTATGAAGAAGGAACCAAAGTAAGGAGTAAAGTCTAGTCATTAATCAGATTCAACCTAGGTGTATTTGGTTAATAACTAGGGTGTTACATTTTGGTATCAGAGCAGTTTGATTCTCATGGAGCCTGAGGATTGGACTAGCTATGCTTCTAAAGCATAATACGTTAGTGACGTCATGTGTAGATGTTTATCATTAGGATGAGCTTGAGGATTAGAAATACATGACTACTGTATGTTGAAAGTGCCATGGTAACTTGCTCACTTTGCATGGAATATTGGGCCTGATCACCTCAAAGTGTTGCTTTGTTTTGTGTGTATAGGGACCAATGGCACGTCGACAACAGACTAGGAGCGCAGCACAGAATAATCAAGACAACGAGACAGCTGAAGCACTCCGCGACGTAGCAAGGACCATGAGAATGATGATGGAACGAATGGATCAGGATCGTCAAGCCAATATGAGTCGTGACATGAGATTCCCGAACATGCCTGCTTTCGGGAGTTTCGTAAGGCAAACCCACCAGTTTTCAAAGGGGACACTGAATCCAAATATTGCAGATGAATGGATTCGGAATATTGAGAAGGTCTTTGTTGTAGTCCCATGCTCGGAGGAGCAGAAGGTCACCTTCGCTACTCATATGCTTGAGGGTGATGCCGTTTACGGTGGGCGGTGTTCAAGACTCCTGGAGACGACCGACGTGGACATTGATTAGGAACTATTCAAGGTCCATTTTTACGAAAAGTACTTTCCAGAGTCAGTTAGAAATGCCAAGGACATTGAATTCATGCAACTTGTCCAGGGAATATGAATGTGGCCCAAGACACCGCGCCATTTGAAGAACTCATTAAGTTCTCAAGAATGTACCAAGGAAATCCTGATGAGTCTTGGAAATGCATCAAATACGAGTCGGGGTTGAAGGCGTAACTTAATGTGGCGATTGCACATTTGGAGATTAGGATTTCTCTACCCTAGTTAACAAATGTCGGATTATTGAAGAAGGTCAGAGAAAACTAAACACCCCAAAGTCAGATAATATTACCAAAAAGTTGACACCTCAAGCTCAGCAGTTCAAGAGGCAGAATCGACCTCCATTTCCCCCTCAATCAAGACCACAAGGGACACAAAGAAATTTTCAACAAGGAAGGCCAAACAACAACAACCGCTATAATAACAACCGCTACAACAATAACCTCAGTAATAATCGTAACAACAACAATAACAACAATAAAGGGAAAGCACCACAAAGAGGTCCAGTAGTACCTCCACGGCCTGTGCCATCCATGGAATGTCCCAAGTGCGGCAAGAATCATGGGAGCATGCCATGTCGAGCCGGAACAAACGTGTGCTATCGGTGTGGAAAACCAGGTCATTACTCCCGAGAATGCACGGAAAGAAACCCGCCAACCCCCAATCCCAAGCCGCAATACCAGGGAAGGGTATTTATCGTTAATCTTTGAAGAAACAACGAAGTCACGAAATCTCGTGGAAGGTAAGGGTAATATGCATGGTAAAGACTTAATTGTACTATATGATTCTGGCGCTTCTCATTCTTTTATCTCCCATTCATGTGTTAAAAGCCTTAATTTACCTATGACTGAGCTTCCTTTTGACCTTATTGTTTCTACCCCGATTGGAAAACCCGTTAGGACTTGTAAATGTTGTTTAGATTGTAGTTTTATTATAGATAATAGATCCTTTATTTTAGATCTTATTTGCTTACCCATGCGAGGTTTAGATGTGATTCTTGGCATGGATTGGCTTGAGGCCAACCGTGTACTGTTAAACTGTTATGAGAAAACCATCACTTTTCTTCCTGTTCCTATTGAACCTAAGAAACCCATAAGTCTTTACATAACTGCTATGGAAATGGACTGTGGTAAGGGTGAGAGTAAAGGTTACATTTTCTTAGCCGCTAGTGATGAAGACTTTGAGCAAAGTATCGATGAGATACCAATAGTAAGAAATTATCCTGAAGTATTTCGATGAGATACTGCAGTTTCTCGCCAAGAGAGAGATAGAGTTTTCCATAGAATTGCTTCTGGGTGCAGGACCTATATCCATAGCCCCATACAGGATGTCCCCATTAGAATTGACCGAGTTAAAAACTCAATTGGAAGATTTATTGGAGAAAAAGTTTGTTAGGCCTAGTGCATCACCTTGGGAGCCCTGTGTTGTTTGTAAAGAAAAAGGATGGGAGTATGAGGATGTGTGTAGATTATAGGCAGTTGAATAAAGTAACGGTGAAAAACAAGTATCCTCTGCCTAGGATCGATGATTTGATGGACCAACTGAAAGGTGCGGTAGTGTTTTCTAAGATAGATTTGAGGTCAGGCTACCATCAAATTAGAGTGAGAGATGAAGACATACCTAAGACGGCCTTTCGCACTCGATACGGCCATTTTGAGTTTGCAAAGAATGTCCTTTGGGTTAACCAATGCTCCAGCTATTTTTATGGATTACATGAATAGGATCTTTCGGCCCTATTTAGATCAGTTTGTAGTTGTCTTTATAGATGACATTCTCATATATTCTAAGACCCATGAAGAGCATGAATGCCACCTGACCATAGTACTCGAGATCTTGAAGGAAAAGAAACTATATGCCAAGATTTCCAAGTGCGAGTTTTGGTTGGATAAGGTGCAATTTTTAGGGCATGTAGTATCTAAGAAAGGAATTGCTGTAGATCCTAGTAAGGTAGAAGCGGGAGTAAACTGGGAAAGACCAACCACAGAATCAAGTAAGGAGCTTTTTGGGTTTAGCCGGTTATTACCGTCGATTTATCAAGGGATTTTCCCAGATTTCCTACCTTTGACCAAGTCGACAAGGAAGAACACCCCTTTTTCATGGACCTGGAGTGTGAAAAGAGCTTTCAAGAGTTAAAACACAAGCTAACCTCGACCCTGCTTTAGTGTTACCCGACCCCAATATGCCTTTCGAGGTGTATTGTGATGCTTCGTAAAGGGGTTTAGGTTGTGTATTGATGCAAGATAGGCAAGTGGTGGCCTATGCATCAAGACAACTCAAGCCACATGAGGCAAACTACCCTACCCATGACCTTGAGTTAGCTGCCGTCGTGTTTGCTCTAAAGATTTGGAGACACCATTTATATGGAGTTAAGTTTGAGGTGTTTTCCGATCACAAGAGTTTGAAATATCTCTTTGATCAAAAAGAGCTAAACATGAGGCAAAGGCGATGGATGGAGTTCTTGAAAGATTATGATTTTGGATTGAATTACCATCTGGTAAAGCTAATGTAGTAGCCGATGCTTTGAGTAGGAAGTCCTTACAAGTGTCCCGTTTGATGGTGAAGGAGGTTGAATTGATTGAGCAATTTAGGGACTTAAACCTAGGAATGACTTTGACCACTAAGGGCATCAGAGCTTGTCATCTTAGAGTGACAAGTGAGTTCAAAGAAAGGATTGTTCAAGCTCAAGGGGACGATCTTTGAGTTTCAAGAGACTTTAGGGCAAAGTGAAGGCAGAAAGTTGATAGGTTTTACCCAAGGAATGGACGATTTGTGGAGGTTTAAAGGTCGAATATGTGTACCTGCTAGTGGTGGCCTCCGAAAGGATATTTTGGAGGAAGCCCATAAGAGCCATTTTACCCTTCATCCTGGTGCCACCAAGATGTATCAAGATTTGAAGAAGATGTTCTGGTGGCCTGGAATGAAGAAAGATGTGTGCACATGGGTGAGTAAGTGCTTGGTGTGTCAAAAGGTGAAGATTGAACACCAAAAACCCTCTGGAATGCTGCAACCTCTGTCGATCCCTGAATGGAAGTGGGATAGTATCTCCATGGATTTTGTGACTGGATTACCGAGGACCCAAATGAATCATGATACCATATGGGTAATCGTGGATCGATTGACGAAGTCACCCACTTTTACCTATTAAGGTGACTTATTCCTTGGATAGGTTAGCACAATTATATATTCAGGAGATAGTAAGGTTACATGGGGTGCCGTCGACGATAATCTCGGACCGGGACCCGCGGTTTACGCCACGATTTTGGGGTGCCTTTCAAAAGGCGTTTGGTTCAAAGCTGTGTCTAAGCACGGCCTATCACCCCCAAACAGACGGTCAATCTGAAAGAACTATCCAAACCTTGGAGGATATGTTAAGGGCATGTGTTTTAGATCAAAGGGAAGTTGGGATAAGTACACATCGATTGAATTTGCATATAACAACTTGATTATCATGCAAGTATCGGTATGGCACCGTATGAGGCCCTCTATGGACTGAAATGTCAATCTCCCTTATGTTGGTATGAACCCGAGAGCAAAGTTTACTCGGACTGATATTGTGAGGGAAACAACGGAACAAATCAAGAAGATTAGGGATAAGATTCTTCTTGCTCAAAGTCGATGAGAAAAACTATGCGGACAAGCGTAAAACCGCTAGATTTTCAAGAAGGGGACCACGTGTTCCTAAGGATCACCCCACCACAGGCATAGGCCGAGCAATAAAAGTAAAGAAATTGAGCCCCATTTCTTGGTCCGCTTGAAATCCTTACTAAAGTAGGACACGTGAGCTCATCAGATAGCCCTACCCCGAGTCTATCCAACCTTCATGATGTTTTCCATGTCTCTCGCTTAAGAAAGTATCAATCGACCCAAGTCATGTACTAGAGCCGTAACATGTACAATTAAGAGATAACCTGACATTTAACTTACTACCCACGAGAATCGTCAACCGAGGAGTTAAGCAGCTAAGGAACAAGGTTGTACCCCTGGTCAAAGTAGCATGGGGACAGGGTGAAACCGAAGAACTTACATGGGAGCTGGAATCGAACATGAAAGCACAATACCCCGAGTTGTTCTCAGGTAACGAATTTCCGGGGCGAAATTCTTTGTAAGGAGGGGAGTAATGTAACGCCCCAATTTTTACTGTAATTTTTACTGTCATTGGAAATTACTGAATTACCATAGGTAATTATTACATAAGATTTGAGGCGCAACAATCCTTAATAAAGGAATATAACATTAGAAGATAGGTTAGGAGCGATTCATGCGAGAGTCGCAAATCCCAAATTTCTGTACGTGTAAAATGACCAAAATGTCCCTGAAGTTATTTTACTCAGAAAATGAGGATTGTGGGCCCCACATATTCTCAAGGGGATGTTTTGAGAATAATAAGGGATTGTTTGTGTTATGTGTGTTAATAGAGCAGAAGGATCTCAATTTTGAGTTCCGACGCGCGAAATGACCAAAACGCCCCTGCGGCTGTTGTAACTCCGATGTGCGTGCCGACTGAGCCCGAACCTCACTAAAATGTTTTAAAATGTGTTTTTAAGTCATGATTAACCATTGGTTAAGCTCGGGTGGCCTCGGCGCTTTTAAGTGAAAGTACGATTTTGCCCTGTTTTTGGGCGCTTTGCGAATTTCGGGATTTTTGATTCAGATATCAGAAACCTAAGCAATATTAGGCTCAAATTAAAGCTTATTGAATTCTAAATATTAATCTAGATTCAAAATTATGTATTTAGATTGATTAGAACCCAAAATTGCTCAAAAACACCCAAATTGCTTACTAATTCACTTAAGCCCTTAACCGTAAATTCTCTATATTACATGAATACCTTGCCTACACCTAAATAATGCATGGAACACACAAATTTCACTTCTTTGGGCTGTAATGCACGAAATTATTGATGCCATTATGCAGCTGAATTATTTCCAAAAGTTGCACTAAAACAAAATGCCAAAATGTCACCATAAGAGACATAATTCCTTAATTTCATACAACTTTATCTAAAATGATTTTTCCTCCATTATTTCTCCTGAAAAATTCTGACAACTACCTCCTCATTTTGGCCAATTAGAAGCCTCAAAATCTTCTATAAATAGGCTTGCTTGAGTGGTCTTGGAATGCTTGGTTCATAACTAGTTTTTAGGAGCACCAAAAACTTTCTTTCTTCCTCCTCTTTGGCTGAATTCTTTCTTCTTTTTTTCAAAGAGATTTTGTGTCATTTCACTTCAAGAAATCAAGTTCTCTTCCTCTTCTTCAACTCAGATTAGGTAGGGAGTAGTTTCTAAATTTATTTCTATGCTTTGAGGAGTTGTGTTTTTAGCTCAAAATGATGAAATTATGAATTTACCTTAGCTTTTCATTTTGGTTTTCCTCTTCTTCTTTTTTCTTTAACCAATTCAGCCCATATGGCCTAGGTGGAACTAAGATGATGGCTTGATGATGAGGACCTTGAGGGTGGGTTGTAAATCCATCACAAGTTAGGCCTCTAAAGCTTGAAAATTCCACTTGATGCAAAACTTTAAAGAATAATGCTTTATGATGCTAAAACAATGATTTTTAGTTTAGAACTTGAAAGATGTATTTCCTTTTATGTTTTATTTCTTGTTAAGATATGTATTGGGTTGAATTTATAATTCTTTTAAAGTCTTGAAGGAGCTCTAGTAAAGAAACAAAATGAATTTGCATCCATGATTAAGTTTATGCTTTGCATAACCATGTTTACCTTCTATGTCATCACTAAATTTTCAAGAATGAATAAATGAACTTGCATTTCTCATGTTTAAATTCCAAGCTTGTATTTCATATTTATGTTTCAAGTTATCACTTAATCTTTCAAGATAATAAAGAGGTTGCATCTCATATTTAATTTTGCTCTCACTTTATTTTATAATGGCTAAAAGAATCAACGCATGACATATTTATTTTATGCCATCACCTAAAGATCCTAGAGCACAAAGACTTGCTCATGTATCACAAGCAAAGAAATATGATTATTGGAGTTAAAAATTTATTCTTTAAAAAGTCTTGAGATTGGAGCTTAAAAGGATGTAATAATAATTCTCTTCTCCCTTTCTTGGTCTGTGCGGACTACCGCCGCTCAGCTTCTTAATATTCTCTTCTCCTCTATCGGTCTGTATGGACTACCGCCTCGGTTTCTTAATATTCTCTTCTCCCTCTATCGGTCTGTGCGGATTACCGCTCAGCTTTCTTGTATCATGTTTATATTTCAAGTTCTTGCATCATGTTTAATTTTCAAGTCATCACCTTAAATCTTAAAGATAAAGAAATGGAATTGCATATCATGTGTATAATTCCAAGCTATCACCTTATAAAGATAAGATTAAAATAAGGTTGCATAGCATGTTTATAACTCTAAGATGTCACCTAAATCTCTAAAGCTCAAGACTTACTCCTTTTATCTTAAGTGAGAATTTTAATTGTGAAGATCCTCCCAAATTTGACAAAAGAACTAGTTTCTAAATGAGTTTTAAGGCTTTGCAAGGATTTTACGGGGAACTAGTATTTTATATGCACTTAAAATATGATTCTATGTAATTGCATGAGGTTCATGATTTGGCCACTGATTTGAGTTTAGTATCAATGTGTGATAATTATGGTTTATTGTTAAGAGAATGATTCATAATTGGTTTAGTAACTAATTAGTTCTATAATTGATAATTCTATGTAAGGATTGGATGCTTATTAAGTACTTGATATCATTGAATGATTTCCTGGCTTGCATGTTATAGTTCCTGTTGCAAATAATGAGAATGCTTATACATGAAATATTCTTTATTATGTAAAATTTACCTTTGTTGCTAGAAGAAAGTGTATCATTGTAAAAGTGTAATTTGGAAAGGTTCTGGCTAAGGAAAGACTTGGTATTTAAGCGTGTCCATTATGACCCACCTCTCTTTCTGGGAATCTCCCATATGCATGATTGCTGATTGATATATATTATTCTAGTTTAAGACTATAAATAAGAAAATGTTATGATGTTTATGAATTCTATTGTGATATAACATGCAAAGATTTAATGGTGACTTAAACTTATAAGAAAATGATCCTTTGGAACCATCAGACTATAGATGGTCAAAAGGTGATTTTAGCCCCCTAACCCGTTCTCTCAAAAGGGTAGAGTCGGGACTTTAGCTTATCAAAAGGGATAAGTATATGCTAGTGACGACTAGTAAAGTATGAGCTCATAACCTAAATTACTCCCAAAAGGGTGGAGTATAGGGTGGCCTAAGGAAAATAATGATGATGATAAGATTTTAAGTCACCTAAGGAAATGAAATATGTGCACTATGACGTTCTTTTATGCATGTTATTTGATAATGATGATGAGGAAAATGATGTAATGATAAAGGAAAAGTTCATTGTAAATATGACATGTTAAGATTATGATGCATTATAAGACGGATGATTAAAAATTGACGAACCTCGGTTAAGTATTTGTCCGAACTTAAAATGAATCTTTGCATGCTCACTATTTTAGAATAATCCCGAGGTTCCTGGGGACTTTGATGATGACACTGTAGAAGGAGGTACCCTACTGAGAATTCTTTAGCAAGATTCTCACTCCCTTTTCTTTATTTCCGTCATTGTCTCCAGATTCAGATGGCGACATTCGTCCTGTTCGTTGATACCCCTACTTGGGGATTTCACTATGATCCGGTGCATCGCTCGTATCATTTTGAAGGCAGGTCTTGTGATTCGTGTTTTTATTTACATAGGTCGTCCCTTTGCACATCCTGTCCCTAGTTATCGATTTTCTCCTACTTCTCCCTATGGCGATGAAATGGTTTTCGAACATGCACGACCACTTGATGAAAGGATGTTACGTTCTTATCCCGCTTCATCTCCTGTCCACGGATTTCCACAGTATGTTCCCGAGACGAGATATTCTGAAACTGATCCTTCAGAGGACACTCCTACTCATGTATATTCTGAGAGCTCTGCTCCTACTCCCACACGTGTAAGAGAGGGTAGTGAGGAAACAGTTGTTCAGCCAAGGTTAGCAAGAAGGCCGTCCATGCGACCCCAACATGGTGCATCTCGTGTGTCCCCTCCCGAGGGAGCTCATCAGTGGATCGGATTTATTCCCCCATTTCCAGGACAGTGGCCATAGAGGGTTCTTAGTAAACTTATGTGTGATCATGCACCCTAGTTTTAGGATAACCTTCCCGGCTTATAGAGTTATCTAGTTTAGGGGCATGTATTTCCTTATGTATTTTCTTTTATGGGTTTGCATAAGACAATGATGTATGAACATAACCCACCCTTTGAGTGAGGTTATTGTATGTAAATATATGCTATAATGTGTTTATGGATGTTATATGATGGAGCCAAAGTGATATGATGTGATATATTCTTAAGCGTCTTATTATACTCCACTTACTCGTTCACGTTGTACTCGGCTCACGTTTTCAACTATATGTGTTTTAAAAAAAAAATGGCTCGTAATTTCACTAAGTATTTTCAAATTATGAAGAAGGAACCAAAGTAAGGAGTAAAGTCTAGTCATTAATCAGATTCAACCTAGGTGTATTTGGTTAATAACTAGGGTGTTACAAAATTAAGTGATGATGCAAGTTCCATTTTAATCTTTATGTTCTTAGGTGATAGCTTGAAAGTAAAGGTGCATAGCAAGAATGTAAATATAAATGCAAGCTTAAAATAAATTATGCAAGTTCATTTTATCTTTCTAGAGCTCTTAACAAGTCTTTAAAGGAACTCAAACCTTAACCCAAACTCATTAAACCAAGATCAAGTAAAGTCTAGAGTCCTTAGAACTCAATATAACATTTTTAGAAAATCAAAACATTTAGCTTGTAGAAGAAAAGGAAGTGGCCGAAACTTCAAGAAGGAAAAGGAACATTTTAAAACTCTAGGGTCCATGATGTTGAGGATATAATAACACCAACATCATGAGACCTCATCATTGAGTCCTTAAAACCATTTTGAAACATCACCAAAAATAGAGTTCTCAAGAGTTCAAGAAAGGAAGAACTAGAAACATTTTTGCTCAAGAACAAAGATCAAGCTCTAGAGTTTGTTTCAAGTGATGGACATCATCAAGCTCTCATTTCTCTATTCTCATGGGCTCATGGCCAAATCAAGATAGAAAAAGGAATAGAGAAGAAATTCTAAAAAGAAAACAAGAGAAACCATAAACATCAAGCTTTAAAGAAGAACATTCATGAAAAGAAATCCCTACTTGGTGTGATGATCTTGAAGATGAAAGAAGAAGATGAAGAAGATGAAGAACTTGAAGAACTTTGAAGACTTGAACTTGAGAGAAAAGGAAGCTTTGAAGTGTTTCTTTGAGAACTTACACTTTGCAAATGAACCCAAAATGATACAAGTTCACCCAAGCAAGCTATTTATAGAGAAATGAAACAAATGAAGGGTGCAAATGGAGGGGGAGGCTTCAGCCATGCAGAATGGAGGGAACCCATGAGTTCCATGAGGTGAGATAATGTGGTCTTGAGGCATGGTAAGGTATGGTTCAAAGTATGGTGAGGTATGGTTCAAGGTATGGCCTCAAGCATGGTTCTTTGAGTGAGAAACAATTCAACATGTGTGGTAATTGAGAGAGAGGGGCCAAATTTGCATAAGCCATGGGGGGAGGATTTCTTGCATTTTAATTGTGGTTTAGAGTTGTGTTTAGGTGTATCTTTGATTAGGATTAAGATTAGGAATTTGTAAGTGTTTAGGTGAGAAAATGGGTAATCAAGGTTGTCAAGACATAATTAGAGAGTGTTCTTGCATCATTAGTGAGTTATAAATTCATTTTAGTGTATAAACAATTCTAGACACAATTCCTTGATTTAAGGAATTGGAGAGAGAAAACACTATTCAAGATTCCAAGACTAGGAATCTTGAGCTCTAAAAAGGGATTTAAGTTTAATCTAAGCAATTTTAGGTTCTAATTAACTTTAATAAATTATTTTGACTCTAGATTAATTAGGGAAATTAATTAATCTTCATTTAGAGCCTAATATTGCTTAGGTTTGCTTAATTACATCATTAAGCTTAAAAACACTATTCTATGGGCAAAATCGTAATCTTGCACTAAAACTGCCCGGGACCATCGGGACTCAAACAGATGTTTTGAAACATGTAAAAACATGGTTTTAAACCTCTGGGGAAAGTTCCGGGCTCAAACGGCACCTCTACCCGCGTAAAACGCTACAGGGGTATTTTGGTCATTTTGACCCGAAACTGCGGAAAAATGAGACTTCCGCTTTCGGAACTACTCAAGGGTCATTCAATCCCCTTCTAACATTGAGTTGGCCCTTTGAGTACTGCCGAGTCGGCCATCCTCGAATTCCGGGCCGAAAATGACCTCAGGGGCATTTCGGTCATTTTCCACTCAGACAGAAAAATCGGGGCGTTACATTTCTCCCCTCCTTAAAAAGAATTTCGTCCTCGAAATTCGTACCTTAGAAGAGCTCTGGATATTTGGTCTTCATCTCCGACTCTAATTCCCACGTGAATTCTTCGGTCTTGTCTCGTCCCCATGCCACTTTCACCAAAGGAACAGACTTGTTCCTCAACTGCTTGACTCCGCGATCCACGATCCTCGTTGGTGGCAGATTGAAAGTTAGGTCCTCCTT
Organism: Dalbergia cochinchinensis; assembly: GCA_031216125.1. NCBI lineage: Eukaryota > Viridiplantae > Streptophyta > Magnoliopsida > Fabales > Fabaceae > Dalbergia > Dalbergia cochinchinensis. The sequence continues at coordinate 32,938,457 of CM062377.1, read as the reverse complement.
TAACTATACATGCTCTGGCTCTAGGACATGGCTAGGGTCGGACTCGTATTTTCTTAACTGGGAGACGTGAAAGACGTCATGGAGATTGGAAAGATTTGGGGGTAGGGCTATTCTGTAGGCTACTGGCCCTACTTTTTGAAGGATTTCAAATGGACCAACGAATCGGGGGCTCAACATTTTAACTTTCATGGCTCTTCCTATGCTTGTAGTGAGGGTGATCCTAAGGAACACATGTTCTCCCTCGTTAAAATCCAACGGCTTACGCTGCCTATCCGCATAGCTTTTTTGCTTACTTTGAGCTGTAAGCATCCAATCCCGTATCCTTTTGATTTGCTCTGTTGTTTCCCTCACTATATCAGGTCCTAACATGCTTTGTTCTCTGGGCTCATACCAGCATAGAGGGGACTCGCATGATAACTGTTGTTATATGCAAACTCGATCAGTGGCAGGTACTTGTCCCAACCTCCCTTTTAATCCAGAACACAGGCTCTCAACATGTCCTCTAAGGTCTGGATCGTTCTTTCTGATTTTCCGTCTGTTTGTGGGTGGTAAGCTGTACTCAAACACAACTTCGAACCAAATGCCTTTTGGAAGGCTTCCCAAAAACGTGACGTAAATCGCAGATCCCTATCCGAGATTATCGTCGACGGTACTCCATGTAATCTCACGATCTCTTGGATGTATAGCTGGGCCAATTTGTCCAAAGAGTATGTCACTCTAATAGGCAGAAAGTGAGCCGACTTGGTTAGTCGATCCACTATCACCCATATGGCGTCATGGCCAACTTGGGTCTTAGGCAATCCTGTCACGAAATCCATTGATATGCACTCCCATTTCCATTCGGGGATTGACAGGGGTTGCAGTAAACCTGATGGCTTTTGGTGCTCGATCTTCACCTTTTGACATACCAAGCACTTACTAACCCAGGCGACCACATCCTTTTTCAATCCGGGCCACCAGAACATCCTTTTCAAATCTTGGTACATCTTGGTTACACCAGGATGGATGGTGAAATGGCTTTTATGGGCCTCCTCCAAGATCTTCTCTCGGAGGTCACCATCTTGTGGCACACAGATACTTCCTTCAAACCTCCATACCTAATCGGAACCTTGTTTGAATCCCTTGAGTTTTCCTGTCTTAACCGCCTCTATGAGCTCCCTAAATTCCTCACTCTCCCTTTGTGCTAGCATGATTCTTTGTTTAAACCCATTCGTTACGGTAAGGTAGCATATTTTCATACCCTCATTAGTCACAGACATCCCCAAATTCATATCTCTAAACTTCTCTATTAGCTCAACTTCCTTGACCATCATGTGAGATAGGTGTAATGACTTTCGGCTCAAGGCGTCGACGACTACATTAGCCTTGCTGGGGTGGTAACTTAAACCGAAGTTATAGTCCTTAAGGAACTCCATCTACCTCCTCTGCCTCATGTTTAGCTCCTTTTGATCAAAGAGGTACTTGAGACTCTTGTGATCAGAGAAAACTTCAAACCTTACACCATATAAATGGTGTCTCCATATCTTCAAGGCAAATACTACGGCTGCTAATTCTAGGTCATGGGTAGGGTAGTTTGCCTCGTGTGGCTTGAGTTGTCTTGATGCATAGGCTACCACTTGCCTATTTTGCATCAATACACAGAAAGGTGCTTGGTAACATTAGAACTGGGGTTGTGGTTAGCTTCTCCTTAAGCTCTTGGAAACTCTTTTCACATTCGGGATTCCACACGAAAGGTGCATTCTTCCTAGTTAGCTTAGTCAGGGGTAGGGCAATTTGGGAGAATCCTTTGATAAACCTACGGTAGTAGCCTGCTAAACCTAAAAAGCTCCGTATTTTCGTTACGGTGGTTGGTCTATCCTAATTCATTACAGCTTCTACCTTACTAGGATCAACGGTTATACCTCCTTTTGACACAATGTGCCCTAAAAACTTGACCTCCTCTAACCAAAATTCACACTTAGAAAGTTTTGCATACAGCTTTTTGTCCTTCAAGATCTCCAAAACTATCCTTAAATGACGCTCATGCTCCTCGTGGGTCTTCGAATAGATGAGTATATCATCTATGAAAATGACCATGAACTGATCTAAATAGGGTCTAAAGATCCTATTCATGTAATCCATAAATACTGCAGGAGCATTTGTCAACCCAAAAGACATCACCGTGAACTCAAAGTGTCTGTACCAAGTTCTAAAGGCGGTCTTTGGTATATCTTGATCTCTTACCCTAATTTGGTGGTATCCTGACCTTAGATCAATCTTGGAAAATACTACTGCTCCTCTCAATTGGTCCATAAGATCATCAATCCTAGGCAATGGGTACTTGTTTTCCACTGTCACACGATTCAATTGCCTATAATCTATGCACAACCTCATGCTCCCGTTCTTTTTCTTGACGAACAGTACTGGGGCTCCCCAAGGTGAGGCACTAGGTCTGATAAAACTCTTTCCCAAAAGCTCCTCAAGTTGGGTTTTTAATTCAGCTAACTCTAAGGGTGACATCCTATTGGGGGCGATGGAGATTGGTCCCGCTCCAGGAACCAACTCAATGGAGAACTCCACTTCTCTCTTGGGGGAAACTCGGGTATCTCTTCCGGAAATACCTCGGGATAGTCTCTTACTACTGGTATATTCTCTAAATTCTGCTCAAAGTGTACTTCGCTAGCGGCTAGGAGAACATATCCCTTAGTCTTTTGCCCACTACAGTTGACTTCTACAGCATTAAGATAGAGTTTCAAAGTTCGGCTAGTTTCACTAGGGGGAGAAGGGAAGACAACTGTTTTGGTGTTACAATCTAACATTACACGGTTGGTGTGAAGCCAATCCATGCCAAGGACTACACCTATACCTTTCATGGGTAAGCAAATTAAATCTATGACAAAGGATCTATTTTCTACTGTAAGATGGCAATTTAAACAATAGAAACAAGTATTTACAGGGTGATTTGTGGGGGTAGAAACAATAAGATCAAAAGGAAGTTTGGAAGTCTTTAAATTTAGAGTCTCGACACTAGCATAGGAAATTAAAGAATGTGTAGCGCCAGAGTCGTAAAGTACAGTTAAAGGCTTGCCATTTATTTCGCACATACCTTCGATGAGGTCATTGGATCTTTCTGCTTCGTCCGCATTGAGGGTGAAGACCCTCCCTTGGTGTTGGGGCCTGGGGTTCTGATTCGTTGGCCTTCCGTTATTGCATCTATTGGCATAGTGGCCGGGCTTCCCGCACTTGAAGCACACGTTTTGTCCAGCTAGGCAGGGACGGTTGCCATGATCCTTCCCGCATTGGGGACACACTATTGCCGGTGTGGGCCTAGCAAAGGTGGCGGGGGCTCCTTGAGGCGTCTTGTTCTTGGTCCCGCTGGACCTTCCTTGTTGCGCATTGTTCCGGGGGCCTCGCGACACTCCTTGCCGGTTATTGTTGTTGTTGTTGTTGTTTCAGTGGTTGTTGTTTTGGAATGGTGGTCTGTAGGGTTGCTTGGGTTGTTGATGGAAGGGGGTTCTTTGTTGTTGTTGGTGTGGCTTGAATTGGTTGGTGTGGTAGGGGTTGTAATGGCTTCAAGGTTGGTTTTGGTGTTGTGGTTTGAACTTCGGGGCTTGAGGTCCTAGCCCCTTAGCTCGTTCCGCCCTCGCAGCCTGGAGCTTACCTTGTCCTTCCTCCAGAATGCGGCACTTGTTGACCAGGGTGGGGAAGTCCCTGATCTCCAGAATCCGGCTTCAATCCGGCCTCGTATTTCACACATTTCCATATCTCGTCGGGGTTCCCTTGGAACACCCGCGAGAACTTGATCAGCTTTTCAAATCTCACTGTGTACTGAGCGACAGTCCTTCCTCCTTGAGTTAACTGCATGAACTCAATATCCTTTGCGTTCCTTACTGACTCTGGGAAGAACTTCTCATAGAAGTAAGTCTTGAACAGCTCCCAGTTGACAGCAGTACCAGAAGCTTCTAGCAGTCTTCGGGTGCCGGTCCACCAAAACTCAGCGTCCGACTCCATCATATAGGCAGCGAACGTGACCTTTTGCTCCTCCGAGCAAGCGACCACGGAGTAGATCTTCTCCAAATTCTTGATCCACTCGTCAGCCTTGTCGGGATCCATGGCTCCTCTAAAGGCCGATGGGTTTGCCTTGCGAAACTCTCCAAACCTCGCTTGCTCGACCATTTCAGCAGTAGAGGGAGCATGTCCGGTGTCCCCTTGTTGGTTCATCCTTTCGAACATCCGCTCCATGGCTCTTGCCATGTCATGAATAGTAGCAGCAGTAGCATCATTTTGGTCCCCCTCGGTTGGGGTCCTAGGTTGTCTCCTTGGTGCCATTGGTCCCTAAACACATGAGACAATAAACACTGAGGTGATCAGGCTCAGTATTCCATGCAAAATGAGCTAGTTACCATGGCACATGCAAGTAGACAAGGGTCATGCACTTCTATCCTATAGCTTGTCTCTAACTAAGCACTACGCATGACATAGCTATCGTACTACGCTTTAGAAAGCATAGTCAGTCCAATCCTCAGGCTCCATGAGAACCGAACTGCTCTGATACTATAATGTAACATCCTAATTTTTAACCCAATACTCTAGAACATACTTAGGTTAATCATTAGTCTGTTACTTCATAGTTCTCATTTTAACTTTGAAATACTTAGCGAAAAATACGGGTAAAAATTTTTTTTTGAAATACAAAGTGAGAGCCGCGTGATGCGATATAACATGCAACGGACAAAATATACATCTCATAACGTCATAGCATAAGGCACATAAAGGCACATCATGAGAAACACTGAATATCACCTCATTTATATATATAACTTGCCCACTTATAAGTGTGGGACATAATTTAGTACAAAGGAATACATGAAATATACTACAACATAAACTACTCCCCTACCCGAGTGCATCTAATGGGATAACCTCTAAACAAAAGAAGGTTTATCTCCATCTAAGTGGTGTGTGCTCTAACCCGGGCCATCCACAGCCTCCTATTGGTGACTATCCCTCGAGCGTGGCACGTAACCAGGAAACTGAGCAAGCTCCTCCGGCGAGAATAGGCGGAACGGGGCTCGATGTAACATCCTAATTTTTAACCCAATACTCTAGAACATATTTAGGTTAATCATTAGTCTGTTACTTCATAGTTCTCATTTTTTTTTTACTTTGAAATACTTAGCGGAAAATACGGGTAATTTTTTTTTGAAATAAAAAGTGAGAGCCGCGTGATGCGATAAGCGGTAAACCATGTATAGTAAAACAAATGTCTCACAACATCATAATATAAGGCACACATGAATAACACTGAACATCATCTCATATATATATAACTTGCCCACTTATAAGTGTGGGACTTACTTTAGTACAAGGAGAATACAGGAAAGGAAATACAACATAAACTTGAACATGATCTACTCCCCTACCGAAGTGCATCTAATGGGATAACCTCTAAACAAAAGAAGGTTTATCCCCATCTAAGTGGTGTGTGCTCTAACCGGGGTCATCCACTGCCTCCTACTGGCGACTATCCCTCGAACGTGGTACGTAACCAGGAAACTGAGCAAGCTCCTCTGGCGTGAATAGACGGGTCGGGGCTCCGAAGTGACCTCCACGGCGTGGCCTCATCTCCGGTCGTCGTGCAAGCCTCGGCTGAGTCACGGAAGGCTCACTATCCTCCCCAAGGTCCATGGGTATGGTGGGGGAAGATCCCTCAGAGGGTGCCTGGGTTGCCGAATCCTCGGAGGGATCCGTCTCCGAAAAAGATGACGGGCAACGGGACACATACAGGGGGTAGTCTCGAGTGGCGGACGTGGATGGTGGGGTACGGCGAAGCCTTTCCTCTAGGGGACGTGTGCGCTCGAACACCAGGTCATCGCCAAAAGGTGAGACGGGGGAGAAACGATGGGAATGTACAGGGGGAGTGAAGGGTCGATCCATGAACATGAATACTCTAACCATGCATCGACCCACAAAATGGAATGACCCGTGGTCCGGGTCATGGTGCACCTCCCATGTCGGCGTGTCCACGAACACTACGAACGTCGCCATCTGAAGACGTGACGGAAAGAAAGAGATAGAGGGAGTGAGAATCTTGCTAAAGAATCTCAGTAGGGCCTCCTACTACCTAGGTGTCGTCATCTACGTCCTCAGGAACCTTGGGTTTAATTATACAAAATGACTGAACATGCATTAAGTTCATTTTAAACTTTAAAATATACTTTAGCCAAGGTCCATTCATTTTAGGATGCTCTTAATGTCATGAATGCAACATAATAGAAGGTGTATGCATGGCACTACCTAATGCACATACATAAAACATAACATCAAGCATCATCATACTTAGTGGCATAAAGTGGCAATAGTAACATTCATATGGGACAAACTTAGTGACATAATCATAATCATGAAACATCTCTTCCTCATAGCCACCCTAAAAGACAATCGAACTGGGGGTGCTTGGCCGAACCGGTGTCACCCAGAACGTGTCATACATCTAGGTTATGAGTTCATACCTTAACTAGTCGTCACTAGTTCTTACTTACCACTTAACGATAAGCGTATCATAAATCATAAATCCCGACTATCTGAGTACGGGTTAGGGGGCAAAACTCTTAGGGGTGCTCGGCCGAACCAGTGTCACCTAAGAGTATAAAATGGTACCGATGTCACATGAGTTCTATGGAGGTGCTCGGCCGAACCAGTGTCATCCTAGAACCCATCTTAGTACCTTAATTTTCAAAATCTCTTTAAGTCCCCAAATTTGTCAGAATTAGTGACAACTGGTCATTACAATCGAATTTCCTTCCAAATTTGCTTTATGCCACATAAACATATAACCTCATGAATTCCTCATATGAATAACATCATCATCATTTGCATACTACATGCATCATCATAAAACATTCAAACGCTTACCCTTACGGTAGCTTATGCTTTGACCCTTACGGGCCTTAATCTTGAGATATAATTCTCTACATCCGTCGCTCATATCTTCATGCACCTAAGGGCTCATAATTAATCATCATTCCTAATCCTCATGTTCATACTTAAATCTGAAAAGCATAGGGCAGAATCTCTAACTTGTATTTACGGGGTTCTAGAACTTACGTTTTAGACCCTTTCTCGGTTCCGTCTTCGCCGAAGGCGCTATATATTAAATCTAAATCAATTATGAGACATTCCTATGCTTAAGGACTAATTATTAATCATGTTTATCATGTTGTAAGGGTGCTGGACAGAATCCAGAAAATTAAATGTTCTAAGAGTTCTACATTTGCATTTTTACAGTTTTCTAGTTACTAGTTTCCCCATAGGTGCTAGAATTCTATTCTAATCCAAATGTTACCAAGTTTTTCATGTTTAAACAATCTAAATCTGATTATGTTCCCATTAAAACAGTTTGGAAAAGTTCCAAAAGCAAATGGGTTAAAACTATGTCAAATTCCAACTTTACGGTGTTCCTAGTTAGCTAGTTTCTTACCTATCATGCATAGGATCGCTTCTACATCATCATATGATATTTTTACACATTCCAACACATCAAAACATCATCATACAGCATCACACTCATCATATCAGAACTGAAAGCATTTAACTTTAATAAGAGAGTTAAATTGACGTTTCTAGGTACATAAGTTAACTAGTTTCTCTTGGAATCAATCTAGAACTTCTAAAACTCTTTTTCAAAACATTATAATTCATCAAGAGGCTAAGAGAAGCCTTAGGTCACTGACCAAAACATATTCCATCCCCTAAAAGATAATAAAATCACAACTTGTGATGACATAACCTTATAAAGTTTTGTAAAGCTTTAAGGAAAACTTAAAACATAGACTATTGGTCCTAGTAGCTAGATGAAAACTCATTGCAAGTCCATCATCACTACTTGGCCGAAAATATGCATTCAAAGAATGGTTTCACATTAAACTTTAACTTGGAATGAAATGGGCAAGTCTTTGAGCTCTAGGTTCTTAAATTACGACATAAAATAAACGTGCTCATACTTTTCATTTTTAATCTTGCTTACAAAATAAAGTGATGACATAAATTAAGTATGCAAGGCATAAACTTAAATGTGCAAGCTTGAAAGTAAATATGCGAGGCATAAACTTTAAACATGCAAGCTTGAAAGTAAAGATGCAAGGTTCAATTCTTTATTTTAGTGCTCTTGGCCCAACAACAATCGACTTTAAGGCCGAAATAGATAGGCATTCGAGGAATTAATTAAGTGAGGATGCAAGTTCAATTCTTTATTTTAGTGCTCTATGTAACACCCTAGTAATTAACCAGATACACCTAGGTTGAATCTGATTAATGACTAGACTTTACTCCTAGCTTTGGTTCTTTCTTCATAATTTGAAAATACTTAGTGAAATTACGAGCCTTTTTTTTTTTTTAAACACATAATTGAAAACGTGAGCCGAGTACAACGTGAACGAATAAGCGGAGTATAATAAGACGTTTAAGAATATATCACATCATATCACTTAGGCTCCATCATATAACATCCATAAGCACATTATAGCATATATTTACATACAATAACCTCACTCAAAGGGTGGGTTATGTTCATACATCATTATCTTATGCAAACCCATAAAAGAAAATATACTTAAGGAAATTCATGCCCCTAAACTAGATAACTCCATAAGCCGGGAAGGTTATCCTAAAACTAGGGTGCATGATCACACATAAGTCTACTAAGAACCTTCTATGGCCACTGTCCTGAAAATGGGGGAATAAATCCGATCCACTGATGAGCTCCCTCGGGAGGGGACACACGAGATGCACCAGGCTGGGGTCGCATGGACGGCCTTCTCGCTAACCTCGGCTGAACAACTGTTTCCTCACTACCCTCTCTTACACGTGTGGGAGTAGGAGCAGAGCTCTCAGAATATACATGAGTAGGAGTGTCCTCTGAAGGATCAGTTTCAGAATATCTCGTCTCGGGAACATACTGTGGAAATCCATGGACAGCAGATGAAGCGGGATAAGAACGTAACATCCTTTCATCAAGTGGGCGTGCATGTTCGAAAACCATTTCATCGCCATAGGGAGAAGTAGGAGAAAATCGATAACTAGGGACAGGATGTGCAAATGGACGACCTATGTAAATAAAAACACGAATCACAAGCACCTCTCTTCAAAATGATACGAGCGATGCACCGGATCATAGTGGAATTCCCAAGTAGGGGTTTCAACGAGCAGGACGAATGTCGCCATTTGAATCTGGAGACAATGACGGAAATAAAGAAAAGGGAGTGAGAATCTTGCTAAAGAATTCTCAGTAAGGTACCTCCTTCTACAGTGTCATCATCAAAGTCCCCAGGAACCTCGGGATTATTCTAAAATAGTGAGCATGCAAAGATTCATTTTAAGTTCGGACAAATACTTAACCGAGGTTCGTCAATTTTTAATCATGCGTCTTATAATGCATCTTATTCTTAACATGTCATATTTACAATGAACTTTTCCTTTATCATTACATCATATTCCTCATCATCATTATCAAAATAACATGCATAAAAGAACGTCATATAATATTAGCTACACATGGACACAGTGCACATATTTCATTTCTTTAGTGCCTTAGGTGACTTAAAATCTTATCATCATCATTATTTTCCTTGGGCCACCCTATACTCCACCCTTTTGGGAGTAATTTAGGTTATGAGCTCATACTTTACTAGTCGTCACTAGCATATACTTATCCCTTTTGATAAGCTAAAGTCCCGACTCTACCCTTTTGAGAGAACGGGTTAGGGGCTAAAATCACTTTTTCACCACTTATAGTCTGATGGTTCCAAAGGATCATTTTCTTATAAGTTTAAGTCACCATTAAATCTTTGCATGTTATATCATAATACAATTCATAAACATCATAACATTTTCTCATTTATAGTCTTAAGCTAGAATAATATATATCAACTGTAATCATGCATATGGGAGATTCCCAAGAAAGAGAGGTGGGTCACAATGGACACGCTTAAATACCAAGTCTTTCCTTAGCCAGAACCTTTCCAAATTACACTTTTACAATGATACACTTTCTTCTAGCAACAAAGGTGAATTTTACATAAGAACATTTCATGTATAAGCATTCTTATTATTTGCAACAAAGAACTATAACATGCAAGTCAGAAATCATTCAATGATATCAAGTACTTAATAAGCATCCAATCCTTACATAGAATTATCAATTATAGAACTAATTAGTTACTAAACCAATTATGAATCATTCTCTTAACAATAAACCATAATTATCACAACTTCAATCATATCAAATCATTATCACACATTGATACTAAACTCAGATCAGTGGCCGAATCATGAACCTCATGCAATTGCATAGAATCATATTTTAAGTGCATATAAAATACTAGTTCCCCGTAAAATCCTTGCAAAGCCTTAAAACTCATTTAGAAACTAGTTCTTTTGTCAAATTTGGGAGGATCTTCACAATTAAAATTCTCACTTAAGATAAAAGGAGTAAGTCTTGAGCTTTAGAGATTTAGGTGACATCTTAGAATTATAAACATGCTATGCAACCTTATTTTAATCTTATCTTTATAAGGTGATAGCTTGCAATTATAAACATGATATGCAATTCCATTTCTTTATCTTTAAGATTTAAGGTAATGACTTGAAAATTAAACATGATGCAAGAACTTGAAATATAAACATGATACAAGAAACTGGAGCAGCGGTAATCCGCACAGACCAGAGAGGGAGAAGAGAATATTAAGAAACCGGAGGCGGTAGTCCGCACAGGACGATAGAGGGAGAAGAGAATATTAAGAAACCGAGCGGTAGTCCGCACAGGACCAGTAGAGGGAGAAGAGAATTATTATTACATCTTTTTAAGCTCCAATCTCAAGACTTTTTAAAGAATAAATTCTTTAACTCCAATAATCATATTTCTTTGCTTGTGATACATGGGCAAGTCTTTAAGCTCTAGGATCTTTAGGTGATGGCATAAAATAAACATGTCATGCGTTGATTCTTTTAGCCATTATAAAATATAGTGAGAGCATAAATTAAATATGAGATGCAACCTCTTAATTATCTTGAAAGATTAAGTGATGACTTGAAACATAAACATGAAATACAAGCTTGGAATTTAAACATGAGAAATGCAAGTTCATTTATTCATTCTTGAAAATTTAGTGATGACATAGAAGGTAAACATGGTTATGCAAAGCATAAACTTAATCATGGATGCAAATTCATTTTGTTTCTTTATTAGAGCTCCTTCAAGACTTTAAAAGAATTATAAATTCAACCCAATACATATCTTAACAAGAAATAAAACATAAAAGGAAAAAATACATCTTTCAAGTTCTAAACTAAAAATCTTTGTTTTAGCATCATAAAGCATTATTCTTTAAGGTTTTGCATCAAGTGGAATTTTCAAGCTTTAGAGGCCTAACTTGTGATGGATTTACAACCCACCCTCAAGGTCCTCATCATCAAGCCATCATCTTAGTTCCACCTAGGCCATATGGTTGAATTGGTTAAAGAAAAATTGAAGAGGAAAACCAAAATGAAAAGCTAAGGCAAGTTCATAATTTCATCATTTTGAGCTAAAAACACAACTCCTCAAAGCATAGAAATAAATTTAGAAACTACTCCTTACCTAATCTGAGTTGAAGAAGAGGAAGAGAACTTGATTTCTTGAAGTGAAATGACACAAAATCTCTTTGAAAAATTGAAGAAAGAATTCAGCCAAAGAGGAGGAAGAAAGAAAGTTTTTGGTGCTCCTAAAAACTAGTTATGAACCAAGCATTCCAAGACCACTTAAGCAAGCCTATTTATAGAAGATTTTGAGGCTTCTAATTGGCCAAAATGAGGAGGTAGTTGTCAGAATTTTTCAGGAGTAATAATGGAGGAAAAATCATTTTAGACAAAGTTGTATGAAATTAAGGAATTATGTCTCTTATGGTGACATTTTGGCATTTTGTTTTAGTGCAACTTTTGGAAATAATTCAGCTGCATAATGGCATCAATAATTTCGTGCATTACAGCCCAAAGAAGTGAAATTTGTGTGTTCCATGCATTATTTAGGTGTAGGCAAGGTATTCATGTAATTTAGAGAATTTACGGTTAAGGGCTTAAGTGAATTAGTAAGCAATTTGGGTGTTTTTGAGCAATTTTGGGTTCTAATCAATCTAAATACATAATTTTGAATCTAGATTAATATTTAGAATTTAATAAGCTTTAATTTGAGCCTAATATTGCTTAGGTTTCGGTATATGAATCGAAAATCCCGAATTGCAAAGCGCCCAAAAGCAGGGGCAAAATCGTACTTTCACTTAAAAGCGCCCAAGGCCACCCGAGCTTAACCAATGGTTAATCATGGCTTAAAAACACATTTTAAAACATTTTAGTGAGGTTCGGGCTCGGTCGACGCACATCGGAGTTAAAGCAGCCTTGAGGCGTTTTGGTCTTTCGTGCGTCGAACTCAAAATTGAGATTCTTACGCTCTATTAACACACATAACACAAACAATCCCTTATTATTCTCAAAACATCCCTTGAGAATATGTGGGGCCCACAATCCTCATTTTCTGAGTAAAATAACTTCAGGGACATTTTGGTCATTTTATACGTACAGAAATTCGGGATTAGCGACTCTCGCATGAATCGTTCCTAACCTCTCTTCTAATGTTATATTCCTTTATTGAGGATTGTTCGGCCTCAAATCTTATGTAATAATTACCTACGATAATTCGGTAATTGAGTAATTTCTAATGACAGTAAAAATTACAGTAAAAATTGGGGCGTTACATTACTCCCCTCCTTAAAAAGAATTTCGCCCCGGAAATTCGTTAGCTGAGAACAACTCGGGGTATTGTGCTTTCATGTTTGCTTCCAGCTCCCATGTAAGTTCTTCGGTTTCACCCTGTCCCCATGCTACTTTGACCAGGGGTACAGCCTTGTTCCTTAACTGCTTAACTCCTCGGTCGACGATTCTCGTGGGTAGTAAGTTAAATGTCAGGTTATCTCTTAATTGTACATGTTCTTGCTCTAGTACATGACTCGGTCGATTGATACTTTCTTAAGCGAGAGACATGGAAAACATCATGAAGGTTGGATAGACTCGGGGTAGGGCTATACGGTGAGCTACGAGTCCTACTTTGGTAAGGATTTGAAACGGACGAAGAAATGTGGGGCTCAATTTCTTTACTTTTATTGCTCGGCCTATGCGTGGTGGGGTGATCCTTAGGAACACGTGGTCCCCTTCTTGAAAATCTAGCGGTTTTAGCCGCTTGTCCGCATAGTTTTTGTCGACTTTGAGCAGTAAGAATCTTATCCCTAATCTTTTGATTTGTTCCGTTGTTTCCCTCACAATATCAGTCCAAGTAAACTTTGCTCTCGGATTCATACCAACATAAGGGAGATTGACATTTCCGTCCATAGAGGGCCTCATACGGTGCCATACCGATACTTGCATGATAACTTTGTTATATGCAAATTCAATAAGTGGCAGGTACTTATCCCAACTTCCCCTTTGATCTAAAACACATGCCCTTAACATATCCTCCAAGGTTTGGATAGTTCTTTCAGATTGACCGTCTGTTTGGGGGTGATAGGTCGTGCTTAGACACGACTTTGAACCAAATGCCTTTTGAAAGGCTCCGCAAAATCGGGACATGAATCGGGGATCTCGGTCCGAGATTATCGTCGGCGGCACCCCATGTAACCTCACTATCTCCTGAATATATAATTGTGCTAACCTATCCAAGGAATAAGTCACCTTAATAGGTAAAAGTGGGTGACTTTGTCAATCGATCCACGATTACCCATATGGTATCATGATTCATTTGGGTCCTTGGTAATCGAGTCACAAAATCCATGGAGATACTATCCCACTTCCACTCAGGGATCGACAGAGGTTGCAGCATTCCACAGGGTTTTTGGTGTTCAATCTTCACCTTTTGACACACCAAGCACTTACTCACCCATGTGCACACATCTTTCTTCATTCCAGGCCACAGAACATCTTCTTCAAATCTTGATACATCTTGGTGGCACCAGGATGAACGGTAAAATGGCTCTTATGGGCTTCCTCCATAATATCGTTTCGGAGGCCACCACTAGCAGTACACATATTCGACCTTTAAACCTCCACAAATCGTCCATTCCTTGGGTAAAACCTATCAACTTTCCCCGCCTTCACGCCTCTAAAGTCTCTTGAAACTCAAAGATCGTCCCCTTGAGCTTGAACAATCCTTTCTTTGAACTCACTTGTCACTTTAAGATGACAAGCTCTGATGCCCTTAGTGGTCAAAGTCATTCCTAGGTTTAAGTCCCTAAATTGCTCAATCAATTCAACCTCCTTCACCATCAAGCGTGACAGTTGTAAGGACTTCCTACTCAAAGCATCAGCTACTACATTAGCTTTACCAGGATGGTAGTTCAATCCAAAATCATAATCTTTCAAGAACTCCATCCATCGCCTTTGCCTCATGTTTAGCTCTTTTTGATCAAAGAGATATTTCAAACTCTTGTGATCGGAAAACACCTCAAACTTAACTCCATATAAATGGTGTCTCCAAATCTTTAGAGCAAACACGACGGCAGCCTAACTCAAGGTCATGGGTAGGGTAGTTTGCCTCATGTGGCTTGAGTTGTCTTGATGCATAGGCCACCACTTGCCTATCTTGCATCAATACACAACCTAAACCCTTTTTTGAAGCATCACAATACACCTCGAAAGGCACATTGGGGTCGGGTAACACTAAAACAGGGGTCGAGGTTAGCTTGTGTTTTAGCTCTTGAAAGCTCTTTTCACACTCCGGGGTCCATGAAAAAGGGGTGTTCTTCCTAGTCAGCTTGGTCAAAGGTAGGGAAATTTGGGAAAATCCCTTGATAAATCGACGGTAATAACCGGCTAAACCTAAAAAGCTCCTTACTTGATTCTGGTGGTTGGTCTTTCCCAGCTTACTACCGCTTCTACCTTACTAGGATCTCTGACAATTCCTTTCTTAGATACTACATGCCCTAAAAATTGCACCTTATCCAACCAAAACTCACACTTGGAAATCTTGGCATATAGTTTCTTTTCCTTCAAGATCTCTAGTACTATGGTTAGGTGGCATTCATGCTCTTCATGGGTCTTAGAATATATGAGAATGTCATCTATAAAGACAACTACAAACTGATCTAAATAGGGTCGAAAGATCCTATTCATGTAATCCATAAAAATAGCTGGAGCATTGGTTAACCCAAAGGACATTACTGCAAACTCAAAATGGCCGTATCGAGTGCGAAAGGCCGTTTTAGGTATGTCTTCATCTCTCACTCTAATTTGATGGTAGCCTGACCTCAAATCTATCTTAGAAAACACTACCGCACCTTTCGGTTGGTCCATCAAATCATCGATCCTAGGCAGAGGATACTTGTTTTTCACCGTTACTTTATTCAGCGCCTATAATCTACACACATCCTCATACTCCCATCCTTTTTCTTTACAAACAACACAGGGCTCCCAAGGTGATGCACTAGGCCTAACAAACTTTTTCTCCAATAAATCTTCCAATTGAGTTTTTAACTCGGTCAATTCTAATGGGGACATCCTGTATGGGGCTATGGATATAGGTCCCGCACCCGTAAGCGACTCTATCGAAAATTCTATCTCTCTCTTGAGGAAACTCTGGTATCTCATCTGGAAATACTTGGGATAATTTCTTACTATTGGTATCTCATCGATACTTTGCTCAAAGTCTACATCACTAGCGGCTAAGAAAATGTAACCTTTACTCTCACCCTTACCACAGTCCATTTCCACAAAGATTATGTAAAGACTTATGGGTTTCTTAGGTTCAATAGGAATAGGAAGAAAAGTGATGGTTTTCTCATAACAGTTTAACAAAGACATGGTTGGCCTCAAGCCAATCCATGCCAAGAATCACATCTAAACCTCGCATGGGTAAGCAAATAAGATCTAAAACAAAGGATCTATTATCTATAATAAAACTACAATCTAAACAACATTTACAAGTCCTAACGGGTTTTCCAGTTGGGGTAGAAACAATAAGGTCAAAAGGAAGCTCAGTCATAGGTAAATTAAGGCTTTTAACACATGAATGGGAGATAAAAGAATGAGAAGCGCCAGAATCATATAGTACAATTAAGTCTTTACCATGCATATTACCCTTACCTTCCACGAGATTTCGTGACTTCGTTGTTTCTTCAAGATTAATGATAAATACCCTTCCCTGGTATTGTGGCTTGGGATTGGGGGTTGGCGGGTTCCTTTCAGTACATTCTCGGGAGTAATGACCTGGTTTTCCACACCGATAGCACACGTTTGTTCCGGCTCGACATGGCATGCTCCCATGATTCTTGCCGCACTTGGGACATTCCATGGATGGCGCACGCCGTGGAAATCTTCTTTGGACCTGTTTGTGGTGCTTTCCCTTTATTGTTGTTATTGTTGTTGTTGTGATTGTTACTGGGGTTATTGTTGTAGCGGTTGTTATTATAGCGATTATTGTTGTTTGGCCTTCCTTGTTGAAAATTTCTTTGTGTCCCTTGTGGTCTTGATTGAGGGGGAAATGGAGGTCGATTCTGCCTCTTGAACCGCTGACCTTGAGGTGTCAACTTTTTGCTAATATTATCTGACTTTGGGGTGTTTAGTTTTCTCTGACCTTCTTCAATAATCCGACATTTGTTAACTAGGGTAGAGAAATCCCTAATCTCTAAATGTGCAACTGCCACATTAAGTTCCGCCTTCAACCCTGACTCGTATTTAATGCATTTCCAGTACTCATCAGCATTTCCTTGGTACATTCTTGAGAACTTAATGAGTTCTTCAAATCTGGCAGTGTACTGGGCCACATTCATATTCCCCTGGACAAGTTGCATGAATTCAATGTCCTTGGCATTTCTAACTGACTCTGGAAAGTACTTTTCGTAAAAATGGACCTTGAATAGTTCCCAATCAATGTCCACATCGGTCGTCTCCAGGAGTCTTCGAACACCTGTCCACCAGAAACTGGCATCACCCTCAAGCATATGAGTAGCGAAGGTGACCTTTTGCTCCTCCGAGCATGGGACTACAACAAAGACCTTCTCAATATTCCGAATCCATTCATCTGCAATATTTGGATTCAGTGTCCCCTTGAAAACCGGTGGGTTTGCCTTACGAAACTCCCCGAAACAGGCATGTTCAGGAATCTCATGTCGCTGATTCATATTGGCTTGACGATCCTGATCCATTCGTTCCATCATCATTCTCATGGTCCTTGCTACGTCGCGGAGTGCTTCGGCTGTCTCGTTGTCGTGATTATTTTGTCCTGCGCTCCTAGTCTGTTGTCGACGTGCCATTGGTCCCTATACACACAAAACAACAACACTGAGGTGATCAGGCCCAATATTCCATGCAAAGTGACCAAGTTACCATGGCACTTTCAACATATGATAGTCATGTATTTCTACTCCCCAAGCTCATCCTAATGATAAACATCTACACATGACGTCACTAACGTATTATGCTTTAGAAGCATAGCTAGTCCAATCCTCAGGCTCCATGAGAATCAAACTGCTCTGATACCAAAATGTAACACCCTAGTAATTAACCAGATACACCTACCTTGAATCTGATTAATGACTAGACTTTACTCCTTGCTTTGGTTCTTTCTTCATAATTTGAAAATACTTAGTGAAATTACGAGCCTAATTTTCTTTTTTTTAAACACATAATTGAAAACGTGAGCCGAGTACAACGTGAACGAATAAGCGGAGTATAATAAGACGTTTAAGAATATATCACATCATATCACTTAGGCTCCATCATATAACATCCATAAGCACATTATAGCATATATTTACATACAATAACCTCACTCAAAGGGTGGGTTATGTTCATACATCATTATCTTATGCAAACCCATAAAAGAAAATATAGTTAAGGAAATTCATCCTCCTAAACTAGATAACTCCATAAGCGGGAAGGTTATCCTAAAACTAGGGTGCATGATCACACATAAGTCTACTAAGAACCTTCTATGGCCTTTGTCACGAAAATGGGGGAATAAATCCGATCCATCGATGAGCTCCCTCGGGAGGGGACACACGAGATGCACCAGGCTGGGGTCGCATGGACGGCCTTCTCGCTAACCTCGGCTAAACAACTGTTTCCTCACTACCCTCTCTTACACGTGTGGGAGTAGGAGCAGAGCTCTCAGAATATACATGAGTAGGAGTGTCCTCACGAAGGATCGGTTTGAATATCTCGTCTCGGGAACATACTGGAAATCCATGGACAGCAGATGAAGCGGGATAAGAACGTAACATCCTTTCATCAAGTGGGCGTGCATGTTCGAAAACCATTTCATCGCCATAGGGAGAAGTAGGAGAAAATCGATAACTAGGGGCGGGATGTGCAAATGGGCGACCTATGTAAATAAAAACACGAATGCGCACCTCCCTTCAAAATGATACGAGCGATGCACCTGATCATAGTGGAATTCCCAAGTAGGGGTTTCAACGAACAGACGAATGTCGCCATTTGAATCTGGAGACAATGACGGAAATAAAGAAAAGGGAGTGAGAATCTTGCTAAAGAATTCTCGTAAGGTACCTCCTTCTACAGATGTCATCATCAAAGTCCCCAGAACCTCGGGATTATTCTAAAATAGTGAGCATGCAAAGATTCATTTTAAGTTCGGACAAATACTTAACCGAGGTTCGTCAATTTTTAATCATGCGTCTTATAATGCATCTTATTCTTAACATGTCATATTTACAATGAACTTTTCCTTTATCATTACATCATATTCCTCATCATCATTATCAAAATAACATGCATAAAAGAACGTCATATAATATTAGCTACACATGGACACAAAGTGCACATATTTCATTTCTTTACTGCCTTAGGTGACTTAAAATCTTATCATCATCATTATTTTCCTTGGGCCACCCTATACTCCACCCTTTTGGGAGTAATTTAGGTTATGAGCTCATACTTTACTAGTCGTCACTAGCATATACTTATCCCTTTTGATAAGCTAAAGTCCCGACTCTACCCTTTTGAGAGAACGGGTTACCGGGCTAAAATCACTTTTTCACCACCTATAGTCCGATGGTTCCAAAGGATCATTTTCTTATAAGTTTAAGTCACCATTAAATCTTTGCATGTTATATCATAATACAATTCATAAACATCATAACATTTTCTCATTTATAGTCTTAAGCTAGAATAATATATATCAACTGTAATCATGCATATGGGAGATTCCCAGAAAGAGAGGTGGGTCACAATGGACACGCTTAAATACCAAGTCTTTCCTTAGCCGTAACCTTTCCAAATTACACTTTTACAATGATACACTTTCTTCTAGCAACAAAGGTGAATTTTACATAAGAACATTTCATGTATAAGCATTCTTATTATTTGCAACAGCAACTATAACATGCAAGTCAGAAATCATTCAATGATATCAAGTACTTAATAAGCATCCAATCCTTACATAGAATTATCAATTATAGAACTAATTAGTTACTAAACCAATTATGAATCATTCTCTTAACAATAAACCATAATTATCACAACTTCAATCATATCAAATCATTATCACACATTGATACTAAACTCGGATCAGTGGCGAATCATGAACCTCATGCAATTGCATAGAATCATATTTTAAGTGCATATAAAATACTAGTTCCCCGTAAAATCCTTGCAAAGCCTTAAAACTCATTTAGAAACTAGTTCTTTTGTCAAATTTGGGAGGATCTTCACAATTAAAATTCTCACTTAAGATAAAAGGAGTAAGTCTTGAGCTTTAGAGATTTAGGTGACATCTTAGAATTATAAACATGCTATGCAACCTTATTTTAATCTTATCTTTATAAGGTGATAGCTTGCAATTATAAACATGATATGCAATTCCATTTCTTTATCTTTAAGATTTAAGGTAATGACTTGAAAATTAAACATGATGCAAGAACTTGAAATATAAACATGATACAAGAAACTGGAGCGGTAATCCGCACAGACCGAGAGAGGAGAAGAGAATATTAAGAAACCTGAGCGGTAGTCCGCACAGGACGATAGAGGAGAAGAGAATATTAAGAAACCGGAGCGGCGGGAGTGCGCACAGGACCACGAGAGGGAGAAGAGAATTATTATTACATCTTTTTAAGCTCCAATCTCAAGACTTTTTAAAGAATAAATTCTTTAACTCCAATAATCATATTTCTTTGCTTGTGATACATGGGCAAGTCTTTAAGCTCTAGGATCTTTAGGTGATGGCATAAAATAAACATGTCATGCGTTGATTCTTTTAGCCATTATAAAATATAGTGAGAGCATAAATTAAATATGAGATGCAACCTCTTAATTATCTTGAAAGATTAAGTGATGACTTGAAACATAAACATGAAATACAAGCTTGGAATTTAAACATGAGAAATGCAAGTTCATTTATTCATTCTTGAAAATTTAGTGATGACATAGAAGGTAAACATGGTTATGCAAAGCATAAACTTAATCATGGATGCAAATTCATTTTGTTTCTTTATTAGAGCTCCTTCAAGACTTTAAAAGAATTATAAATTCAACCCAATACATATCTTAACAAGAAATAAAACATAAAAGGAAAAAATACATCTTTCAAGTTCTAAACTAAAAATCTTTGTTTTAGCATCATAAAGCATTATTCTTTAAGGTTTTGCATCAAGTGGAATTTTCAAGCTTTAGAGGCCTAACTTGTGATGGATTTACAACCCACCCTCAAGGTCCTCATCATCAAGCCATCATCTTAGTTCCACCTAGGCCATATGGTTGAATTGGTTAAAGAAAAATTGAAGAGGAAAACCAAAATGAAAAGCTAAGGCAAGTTCATAATTTCATCATTTTGAGCTAAAAACACAACTCCTCAAAGCATAGAAATAAATTTAGAAACTACTCCTTACCTAATCTGAGTTGAAGAAGAGGAAGAGAACTTGATTTCTTGAAGTGAAATGACACAAAATCTCTTTGAAAAATTGAAGAAAGAATTCAGCCAAAGAGGAGGAAGAAAGAAAGTTTGGGGTGCTCCTAAAAACTAGTTATGAACCAAGCATTCCAAGACCACTTAAGCAAGCCTATTTATAGAAGATTTTGAGGCTTCTAATTGGCCAAAATGAGGAGGTAGTTGTCAGAATTTTTCAGGAGTAATAATGGAGGAAAAATCATTTTAGACAAAGTTGTATGAAATTAAGGAATTATGTCTCTTATGGTGACATTTTGGCATTTTGTTTTAGTGCAACTTTTGGAAATAATTCAGCTGCATAATGGCATCAATAATTTCGTGCATTACAGCCCAAAGAAGTGAAATTTGTGTGTTCCATGCATTATTTAGGTGTAGGCAAGGTATTCATGTAATTTAGAGAATTTACGGTTAAGGGCTTAAGTGAATTAGTAAGCAATTTGGGTGTTTTTGAGCAATTTTGGGTTCTAATCAATCTAAATACATAATTTTGAATCTAGATTAATATTTAGAATTTAATAAGCTTTAATTTGAGCCTAATATTGCTTAGGTTTCGGTATATGAATCGAAAATCCCGAAATTCGCAAAACTGCCCAAAAACAGGGGCAAAATCGTACTTTCACTTAAAAACTGCCCAAGGCCACCCGAGCTTAACCAATGGTTAATCATGGCTTAAAAACACATTTTAAAACATTTTAGTGAGGTTCGGGCTCAGTCGGCACGCACATCGGAGTTAAAACAGCCCCAGGGGCGTTTTGGTCTTTTCGTGCGTCGGAACTCAAAATTGAGATTCTTCTGCTCTATTAACACACATAACACAAACAATCCCTTATTATTCTCAAAACATCCCCTTGAGAATATGTGGGGCCCACAATCCTCATTTTCTGAGTAAAATAACTTCAGGGACATTTTGGTCATTTTATACGTACAGAAATTCGGGATTTGCGACTCTCGCATGAATCGTTCCTAACCTCTCTTCTAATGTTATATTCCTTTATTGAGGATTGTTCGGCCTCAAATCTTATGTAATAATTACCTACGGTAATTCGGTAATTGAGTAATTTCTAATGACAGTAAAAATTACAGTAAAAATTGGGGCGTTACACTCTAGGCCCAACAACAATCGACTTTAAGGCCGAAATAGAAAGGCTTCGAGAATTAAATTAAGTGATGATACAAGTTCCATTTTAATCTTTATGTTCTTAGGTGATAGCTAGAAAGTAAAGATGCATAGCAAGAATGTAAATATGAATGCAAGCATAAAATAAATTATGCAAGTTCATTTTATCTTTCTAGAGCTCTTAACAAGACTTTAAAGGAATTTAAACCATAACCCAAACTCATCCAAACAAGGTAAAGTCAAGCTTAGAGTTCTTAAAACTCAACATAATATTCTTAGGAAATCAAACCATAAAGCTTAGAAAAAATTAAGGAAATGGCCGAAATCTTCAAGAAGAAAAAGGAACATTTTAAAACTCTAGAGTTCATGATCTTGATGATATACTAACACCAACATCATGAGTCCTCATCATTGAGTTCATAGAGCCATTTTAAAACATCATCAAAGCTAAGGTTCTCAAGAGTTCAAGAAAGGAAGAACTAGAAACATTTTTGTTCAAGAACAAAGATCAAGCTCTAGAGTTTGTTTCAAGTGATGAATATCATCATGAAACTCTCATCATCAAGCTCTCACTTCTTCATTCCCAAAGGCCCATGGCTGAAAAATGAGAAAGAACAAAGAAAGGAAAAGAAGTTCTAAAAAGAATCAAGAGAAACTATGAACATCAAACTTGAAACAAGAACTTTAAAGAAGAGAATACATGAAAGGAAATCCCTACTTGATGTGATGAACTTGAAGATGGAAGAAGAAGATGAAGAACTTTGAAGAACTTGAAGAACACTAGAACTTTGAGAGAAAAGGAAAAGCTTTGAGTGCTCCTAAACTTAGCAAATGATCTAAAAGTGGTGCAAGCTCCTCAAGGCATTCTATTTATAGAGAAATGAAACAAATGAAGTGTGTGTGTGGGCTGATGTGTTTCGGCCATGAGGGTGCAGAATAGAGGCATCCATGAGTTCCATGAGGTGAGATAATGTGGTCTTGAGGCATGGTGAGGTATGGCTCAAAGTATGGTGAGGTATGGTTCAAGGTATGGCCTCAAGCATGGTTCTTTGAGTGAGAAAACAAATCAACATGTGGTCAAATGGGGGAGAAGTGGCCGAAATGCATCAGCCAAGGGAGGAGAGTTTCTTGCATTTTAATTGTGGTTTAGAGTTGTGTTTAGGTGTATCTTTGATTATACTTAAGATTAGGAAGTTGTAAGAAAGTGTTTAGGTAAGGAAAATGGATAATTAGGGTGGTCTAGACATAATTAAGGAGTGGTCTTGCACCATTAGTGAGTTAGATCCTTAATTTAGAGTCTAAACAACTCTAGACACATTTCCTTGATTTAAGGAATTGGAGAGAGAAAACACTATTCAAGATTCCAAGACTAGGAATCTTGAGTTCTAAAAAGGGATTTAAGTTTAATCTAAGCAATTTTAGGTTCTAATTAACTTTAATAAATTATTTTGACTCTAGATTAATTAGGGAAATTAATTAATCTTCGTTTAGAGCCTAATATTGCTTAGGTTTGCTTAATTACGTCATTAAGCTCAAAAACACTATTCTAGGGGCAAATTCGTAATTTTGCACTAAAACTGCCCGGGACCACCGGGACTTGAACAGAGACCTCTAGACACATGAAAACATGTTTTTAAATCTCTGGGGAAAGTTTCGGGCTCAAACGGCACCTTTACCCGCGTAAAACGCTATAGGGATATTTTGGTCATTTTGACCCGAAACTGCGGAAAATGAAATTTTCGCTTCCGAAAGCATTCAAAGGCCATTCAATCCCCTTCAAACATTGAGTTGACCCTTCGAGGATGACCGAGTTGGTTACCCTCGAATTCGGGTCAGGAAATGACCTCAGGGGCATCTTGGTCATTTCCCTCGGACAGAAAAATCGAGGTGTTACACTCAGGAGTGACCTCCACGGCGTGGCCTCATCTCCGGTCGTCGTGCAAGCCTCGGCTGAGTCACGGAGGGCTCGCTACCCTCCCCAAGGTCCTTGGGTATGGTGGGGGAAGATCCCTCGGAGGGTACCTGGGTTGCCGAATCCTCGGAAGGATCCATCTTCGAAAAAGATGACGGGCAACGGGGCACATACTGGGGGTAGTCTCAAACGGCGGATGCGGATGGTGGAGTACGGCGAAGCCTCTCCTCTCGGGGACGTGCGCGCTCGAACACCAGGTCATCGCCAAAAGGTGAGACAGGAGAGAAACGATGGGAATGTATAGGGGGAGTGAAGGGTCGACCCATGAACATGAATACTCTAACCGTGCATCGACCCACAAAATGGAATGACCCGTGGTCCAGGTCATGGTGCACCTCCCATGTCGGTGTGTCCACGAACACCACGAACGTCGCCATCTGAAGACGTGACGGAAAGAAGAGATAAAGGGAGTGAAAATCTTACTAAAGAATCTCAGTAGGGCCTCCTACTACCTAGGTGTCATCATCTACGTCCTCAGGAACCTTGGGTTTATTTTCGTAGAAGCAAGTGATCATGCATCGAGTTCATTTTAAATTTTAAAATATACCTTAGCCAAGGTCCATTCATTTTGGGATGATCTTAATGTCATGAATGCAACATAATAGAGAATGTATACATGGCGCTACCTAATGCACATACATAAATCATATCATCAAGCATCATCATACTTAGTGGCATAAAGTGGCAATAGAAACATTCATATGGGACAAACTTGGTGACATAATCATAATCATGAAACTTCTCTTCCTCATGGGCCGCCCTAAAAGACAAGCGCCCTGGGGGTGCTCGGCCGAACCGGTGTCACCTAGAACGTGTCACATCTCTAGGTAATGAACTCATACCTTAACTAGTCGTCACTAGTTCTTACTTACCACTTAACGATAAGCGTATCATAAATCATAAATCCCGACTATCTGAGTACGGGTTAGGGGGCAATTCTCTTAGGGGTGCTCGGCCGAACCGGTGTCACCTAAGAGTATAAATTGGTACCGATGTCACATGAGTTCTATGGAGGTGCTCGGTCAAACCGGTGTCATCCTAGAACCCATCTTAGTACCTTAATTTTCAAAATCTCTTTAAGTCCCCAAATTTGTCGGAAATTCGGCGGCACAAAGGCATTACGCCGAATTTCTTCCAAATTTTCTTTATGCCACATGAACATATATCCTCATGAATTCCTCATATGAATAACATTATCATTCTTCATATAACACATGCATCATCATAGAACATTCAAACACTTACCCTTACGGTAGCTTATGCTTTGACCTTTACGGGTCTTAATCTTGAAATATAGTTTTCTAACATCCGTCGCTCATATGTTATGCACCTAAGGGCTCATAATTAATCATCACTTCTAATCCTCTTGTTCATACTCAAATCTGAAAAGCATAGGGCAGAATTTCTAACTTGTGATTACGGGGTTCTAGAACTTACGTTTTAGACCCTTTCTCAGTTCCGTCTTCGCCTAAGGTGCTATAAAGTAAATCTAAATCAATTATGAGACATTCCTATGCTTAAGAACTAATTATAAATCACATTTATCATGTTCTAAGAGTTCTATATTTGCATTTTTACGGTTTTCTAGTTACTAGTTTCCCTATAGGCACTAAAATTCAATTCTAATCCAAATGTTACCAAGTTTTTCATGTCTAAACAATCCTAATCTGATTATGTTCCCATTAAAACAGTTTGGATAAGTTCCAAAAACAAATGGGTCTAAACTATGTTAAATTCTAGCTTTATGGTATTTCTAGTTAGCTAGTTTCTTACCTATCATGCATAGAATCGTTTCTACATCATCATGTGATAATTTCACACATTCTAACACATCAAAGCATCATCATTCAGCCATAAGCTCATCATGACAGTACCGAAATCATCTAACTTCAATAAGAGAACTAAAATGACATTTCTAGGTACATAAGTTAACTAGTTTCTCTTGGAATCAATTTAGAATTTCTAAAACTCTTTGCAAATCATTTTAATTCATCAAGAGGCTAAGAGAAGCCTTAGATCAGTGACCAAAATATATTTCATCTTCTAAAAGGGAATAAGGTCATATCTCATGATAACATAACCTTTGTAAAGATTCGTAAAGCTTTAAGAAAAACTTAGAACATAGACTATTAGTCCTTGTAGCTAGATGAAAACTCATTGCAAGTCCTTCATCACTACTTGGCCGAAAACATGCATTCAAAGAATGCATTCACATTAAACTTTAACTTGAAATGAAATGGGCAAGTCTTTGAGCTCTAGGTTCTTAAGTTATGACATAAAATAAACGTGCTCATGCTTTTCATTTTTAATGTTGCTTACAAAATAAAGTGATGACTTAAAATAAATATGCAAGGCATAAACTTAAATGTGCAAGCTTGAAAGTAAATATGCAAGGTTCAATTCTTTATTTTAGTGCTCTTGGCCCAACAACAATTGACTTTAAAGCCGAAATAGAAAGGCATTCGAGAAATTGATTAGGTGATAATGCAAGTTCAATTCTTTGTTTTAGTGCTCTCGGCCCAACACTAATCGACTTCAAGGCCAAAATAGAAAGGCTTTGAGAATTAAATTAAGTGATGATGCAAGTTCCATTTTAATCTTTATGTTCTTAGGTGATAGCTTGAAAGTAAAGGTGCATAGCAAGAATGTAAATATAAATGCAAGCATAAAATAAATTATGCAAGTTCATTTTATCTTTCTAGAGCTCTTAACAAGACTTTAAAGGAACTCAAACCTTAACCCAAACTCATTAAACCAAGATCAAGTAAAGTCTATAGTCCTTAGAACTCAATATAACATTTTTAGAAAATCAAAACACTTAGCTTGTAGAAGAAAAGGAAGTGGCCGAAACTTCAAGAAGGAAAAGGAACATTTTAAAACTCTAGGGTCCATGATGTTGAGGATATAATAACACCAACATCATGAGACCTCATCATTGAGTCCTTAAAACCATTTTGAAACACCACCAAAAATAGAGTTCTCAAGAGTTCAAGAAAGGAAGAACTAGAAACATTTTTGCTCAAGAACAAAGATCAAGCTCTAGAGTTTGTTTCAAGTGATGGACATCATCATGAAACTCTCATTATCAAGCTCTCATTTCTCTATTCTCATGGTCTCATGGCCGAATCAAGATAGAAAAAGGAATAGAGAAGAAATTCTAAAAAGAAAACAAGAGAAACCATAAACATCAAGCTTTAAAGAAGAACATTCATGAAAAGAAATCCCTACTTGGTGTGATGATCTTGAAGATGAAAGAAGAAGATGAAGAAGATGAAGAACTTGAAGAACTTTGAAGACTTGAACTTGAGAGAAAAGGAAGCTTTGAAGTGTTTCTTTGAGAACTTACACTTTGCAAATGAACCTAAAATGATACAAATTCACCCAAGCAAGCTATTTATAGAGAAATGAAACAAATGAAGGGTGCAAATGGAGGGGGAGGCTTCGGCCATGCAGAATGGAGGGAACCCATGAGTTCCATGAGGTGAGATAATGTGGTCTTAAGGCATGGTGAGGTATGGTTCAAGGTATAGCCTCAAGCATGGTTCTTTGAGTGAGAAACAATTCAACATGTGTGGTAATTGAGAGAGAAAGGACGAATGTGCATCAGCCATGGGAGGAGGATTTCTTGCATTTTAATTGTGGTTTATAGTTGTGTTTAGGTGTATCTTTGATTAGGATTAAGATTAGGAATTTGTAAGAAAGTGTTTAGGTGAGAAAATGGGTAATCAAGGTTGTCAAGACATAATTAGAGAGTGTTTTTGCATCATTAGTGAGTTATAAATTCATTTTAGTGTATAAACAATTCTAGACACAATTCCTTGATTTAAGGAATTGGATAGAGAAAACACTATTCAAGATTCCAAGACTAGGAATCTTGAGTTCTAAAAAGGGATTTAAGTTTAATCTAAGCAATTTTAGGTTCTAATTAACTTTAATAAATTATTTTGACTCTAGATTAATTAGGGAAATTAATTAATCTTCGTTTAGAGCCTAATATTGCTTAGGTTTGCTTAATTACATCATTTAGCTTAAAAACACTATTCTAGGGGCAAAATCGTAATCTTGCACTAAAACTGCCCGGGACCACCGGGACTCAAACAGATGTTTTGAAACATGTAAAAACATGGTTTTAAACCTCTGGGGAAAGTTCTGGGCTCAAACGGCACCTCTACCCGCGTAAAACGTACAGGGGTATTTTGGTCATTTTGACCCGAAACTGCGGAAAAATGAGGCTTCCGCCTCCGAAACCACTCAAGGGTCATTCAATCCCCTTCTAACATTGAGTTGGCCCTTCGAGTACTGCCGAGTCGGCCATCCTCGAATTCCGGGCTGAAAATGACCTTAGGGGCACTTCGGTCATTTTCCACTCAGACAGAAAAATCGGGGCGTTACATTGCATGTAGTCGGCCTCTCCAAGTCACAAGTAGTTTTTCCCCAGCCTTTCCAAGCTGCAAGTACTCTTTGACTAGTCTCTCCAAGCTAAACTGTGATAAGCAAGAATCATCTTACTATCGCGTTGCAAGTAGTTTTACCTTAGCCTCTCTAAGCTATGTCTCACTCTGATCACTAACGGATCAAGGATACAAAGGTTAAGTGTTTGAGTTGCCACTCAAACTAAACTACACTCAAGTTTCCTTAAAGATGATACATTTTAAAATATTCTGGGAGAACTTGAATGACTTCCTTTTTCTACTTCTTCCACAAGAAGAATACAGATCTAACTAACAGTATAGAAGGAAGATTTGCTTTACACTTCAAGGATAAACTGATTACATGATAAAGATTGAATATTCCAAAAAGTAGGAGAAGATTTTTGCAGTTTCCTCTCTCTGAATCTTCAAAATCTCTCACATTTTTCAAGCTCAGCATCTTTTTATATAATAGTCTTTCTTTGTGACCGTTGCCATAAATCAGCTCTTCGAGTGACACGTGTTGATCATAAGTTTTGTCTTGAAAGAAGCAGCTAGAAGAGAGGCTGACAGAACTGTCACGTTGGTTGCAGAAGCCGTTGTAAATGTGAACTTTCTAATCTCTCATCACATAAAGTATATAGTTGATTGCTTTCATTTACTTTCTCTTTCCTTATTCATTATTTTTTTTAATTATCTATTTCTTTATATATCTATTTCTTTATACGTTTCTTTCTTTACAAATATCTTTCTTTATATATCCAAATTATCCAATCAGCGGGGTAATGAGTACATACCAAAGGCCGATCGCGTCATCAACAAATATAGTAGGGATAAACAAGGTGTTAGAACAGTAGGAATCACCTCTTTCTATTGAGGATTATTTCCAAATCAGTAGGGTCTAAGAACAATATCTTTAATATTTTATCACATTAACACTTTATCAGTAGGGATTAAGTCCAATATTTTTAACATTTTATCTCACATTAGCACTTTATCAGTAGGGACCATGTCCGATGTCTTTTATGTCTATGACTTAATATTTTCTTCTATCATAGGCATACACAGTGAAATCATGCAGGGCAGTAATGCATATCATATATATAGTCAGATCTAACATGCATCTAATCATCCAAATTATAGTTCAAGTACAATATCATACTGTAACTAATTCATAAGATGACAATCAAATTTCCACAATACATCAATATAACTTTAGAAAGGCTTGTCCCAAATTGCTAAACAGATTATAATTCAAAAAATAAAAAAAAATTGTTAAATACTAGTTTTCACAAAAGACGATTTATTACTCTGTTATGAAAATTCAAATAATAAGTAACAAACTAATGACTATCAGATATTTATCTTGGAAAGCATGTATTATAATTGACAAGCTTTTCCAAATGAAAATAATTGATAATTTTTTAAAAAGGAAAGCCACACACTAAGCCGTAGATTGAAAAGAACATGAAATAGAATTGAATAAAAACATCCCAATCCAAAGAAACAATGATAATAGTCTCATCGGGTATTAAAACCGAGTAAATTAATAATATAATTTATCCTCTATAAAATAGAATAAGATAAATATAGGAATTTATTAAACAACACGTTATCGTTCTTCCATATCGAAAATAAAAGCAGTTTCTGGCGAACCTTAGAGAAACATTTAAATAATATTTATAAAAGAAATGTTTAAATAATATTTAATTTCCATGTAAATGATAATATAAGATTATTAGAATTGATCAGACTTAAGACATTCTTCTTTCTTTCGTATCATGTCCAACATGTGGGAACAAATGGATAAACAAATAACTAAAATAGCCAGCACTTCAAAATTTGCACGGCAGAAATACATCGACATGTTCAACCATTGATTCCAAATAAAAACTTATTTTTGGCCAGAGCCTCAAATTCGAGGATTTCAAACACTTAATAATTCAGAAAGTTTCCAACAAAAACCCTATCTTAGGTGATGAACCATGTGAAAATGGATATTTAGAGGCTCCAAACAGTTAAAATTAAGAAAACATCCTCCTCTATGCTTCCTTTTTGCCTAAAACCAACATTACCACAAAAGATATGGAAAGTTGGAGCTCCAAAATACTTGTAGTTTATGTGTTTAAAGAGAACTTTGATCCAAGATAACAGCTCAAGTTCAAGGTGAAAATTAACAGTGGTAAATGATGGAGAAGAAATAAAAAATGATGATGTAGAAAATGAAAGTTTGGAGAGAATGAGAATGATGGAACCTCAATTCAATTGTAAAGAAGATAGAGTATGCTAACTTTTTCTTATATATGGGTGTGTTTAGGATTTGTGTGTGTCTCCCACCTCTTTTTTTCTTTTTTATTTCTACTCCTACTACTATTTTGAGAAATTCATACCTGCACCAAGAGTGAATCTTGCTCTTGCTTTGTACCAATAATATTCTACCATATAAGCATTGTAGGCCACTTGTGTTTTTTAAATTAACCAAACAATTAATAAAAGATTTGACAATGGTTAAGTAGAATGGTATCATAACAGCCTCATATTTATCACAATTTTAATTTTTCAATTTTTTCCTACTCTGATCCGTTGAAAATTGAGGAACCTCTCCTCCCTCTAACATTGTTAAAAATACAAAGAAGCCTCTCACTGTCAATTTATAGGGCAAAGAATACAACAAGAAGTAGAGGTGAAACATCTACTTTTAATTTCTAAAATTATTTTCTTAGTCCTAATACTAATTCTCTAATTTAATGGATCACAATCGGTAAGCCCCAAAACTTGCCATCATTGTTTGATTAGTTAGTGCTGTTGCATAAAACAGTTGCAATTTTTGCTTGGAATTTTGACTAGAAGGAAAAAAAAAAAGGAATAATAGGAAAATAGAGTTTTTCTAAGCAACATACTTGGAAAGTATAAGGTAGATATTTGGAGGCAAAAATAACAATGGTTTTCAATGCGCCAAAGCTCATGGGAAAGTAGAAACAGTTAACCATAGTAAAATCTTTTATTAATTGTTATCAGATTAATTTGAAAAACACAAGCGGCCCACAATGTTTATATGGAAGAAAATAACTAGTTCAGAGCGAAATCATGATTTGCTCTTGGCGTAGGTAAAAATTTCTCTACTCTTTTTTATTACTATTATTGTTATTATACTTTCTATAGATACATATATATAATCATTAATACGCACATATATCATTATGTATATAATATTTTAATGTGTATCTATATAATTATATAGACATTACACGTATGTGTATATATATAGATATATTTATTATAGTTTTGAATCCTTATTTGTTTATTGCTATAAAATATAAATTTTAGAGAGACATTATATCTTTTAATTAGTATGAACATAAGTTATAGAGATTTGGTGAGAGATTATTGATTATTTAAAATTTGAAACTAAAATATCAATCTTTTAAAATTTTACACATTCTTTCATAATTTAAATATTAAGTGATTGTGAGATACTATTTATCTTCTAGGATCTTATTTTTAATTTTCATTCTTAAAATTAATAAATTTATTAAGTATTTAAAATTACCCTTTCATTCTTCATCTAATTAGGTTAACTTTTTTATTAATTTTTCCTGATTGATTAACCTTTGGCTCTTTTATTAATTAGTACTTGATTAATTTATTAATTGTTTATTCTAATAACTCATAAAAATGAGCTAGTTAATAAAAAAAGGATATTACAAACATGTTTTATCTTTTGTGATTATCAAATGATCTTTTGATTATCCAATATGTATTATCTATTTAAATTTTGTTTTATTTTGTAACTAACATCTAAAATTTAATTGAATATAATAGATAAATGAAATGAAGGAGAAACACCACTCATTTAGAAAGAAGAGATGAAGTGGTTCCTAAGCAACTGTGCTCTCTCCGATTCTCGGAGCCCTCGTATCACATCACAGCCACTGTCATTATATAACAGACTCAAGCAGAAAGCGATTTGCTCCTTAGCGCAATCAAGGAAAGCACTTTGGGGTGGGGGCAGCGCATCGCATCACATAGCCATGGAGGAGGAGAACAACAAAACCAGCATCAGCGACCTTCCTCTAGTGTTGATAGAGGAGATTATACTGAAGCTGCCCGTCAAGTCTCTCCTGGTGCTAAAATGCGTTTGCAAAGCATGGCTTCATCTAATTTCCGATCCCGACTTTGCAAAATCACATTTTGAACTGGCTACTGCACCCACCCGTAGATGTCTCTTCGACCCGCGCACCAACGAGCCTCTTTTATCCTTTAACTTGGACGAATTTTACCATGATGCTCATGCTCATCCTCCGGTTAACGTCTATATGCCGTTTAAGTTTCCTTCCCGTTCCACACGTGGTGTAATGGGATCGTGCAGAGGCTTTATACTGTTAGATAGCTACCCACATTTGGTTATATGGAACCCATCGACTGGTGCCCACAAACAAATATCGTACTCTCATATTGTGTCAAAACCTCCATTTGTTCTTCCATCTACTCCCCTTCGTATTCGTGACAATGTGATTCTCTATGGCTTTGGGTACGACGCATCAACGGATGACTACTTGGTAGCTTTAGCTTGGAGGGATTATAAGAACAAGCAAGAGCACTTCGATTTCTTTTCCGTCAGAGACAATTCATGGAAGAGTTTTGAGGTTGCCCTTCTCAGTCCCTATCTTTTAATGAATCGAGTGCAGCGTCGTGTGTTATTTTTCAATGGTGCATTTCATTGGTTGGCTTACCCTGATGATCTTCGTGATGGTGATCCTTCTATTCTCGTCTTTGACTTGAAGGAAAGGAGTTTTTCAGAGATACCTCTACCATGTCGGTTATTCCATTGCCCTCTGGATCTTATTGAAGTGGGATGATGCCTAGCCTCTGAGCATTTTGGCTCTGATCTTGAGATTTGGGTGATGAAAGAATATAAAGTGCAGTCATCTTGGAAGTTGTATAGAAAGTTTCAAGCGAGCTTTCGTCCTGTAGGATTATCAAATGATGGTGATCATATTGTTGGATTTGATGCTAATACAAAAGTATTTTCCAAATATGATGTCAGACGGCTGCTTCCGCATGGTTACATTGCAGATTTTCTGGTTGCTGACTACACCGTGTATACAGAAAGTCTAATTTCACTTCCTAATGATGACTGTAAGACCAAGAAAAATGGTAAGTAACTTCCTTTCATCCTTTGCACAATTTTATTCCTATTAATTTTGATTGCATCTTGAAGGATGAAAAAGTAATGTGCAGAGCATGCATTGGTCATTGGTTGCAACAGAAGAGAAGATGGGTTTTGATGTTGAATTTGAATTCACCAATGCTTAGGGAATTGTAATCAATGTCTTTCTTCCTATAATCATAGGCAATTTTGGTCCATCACGCAAGGGGAAAAAGAATTATCTTACTTAGGTCTAAAAGAAACAGGTTTTCGTAGTGGTGTTTTTGTGTGTCAGAGTTTTAAACATGATCAATTCTTTTAGAATGTCGGATATGGAGATTGCATTTACCATAAGTTGATTTTTTTTGGCAGGCCATTGACTTTGTCAAGAATATTCTGAACAACTTGATGCTGTTGCAAATCACAGTCACAATGAAATGAAAGATAGAAAGAGGATCAGGACTGCACCAACTTGGACCTGTGGTTCCTACTAAAACCGAAATGCTCGGCTGGCAAGCTGACTTGAAGATGCTTCAAGCTTTAAAATAGGATTTTCCTTCTAAATGTGAATGTTGAAAATAAGGACATATGGATTAGTGCAAATGGAGTTTAGTCACTAATTACATCAAATATATGTCATCAATTATATCTATTAATAACAGTTCTTCAATTATGCACATTTATTTTCTTCTCCCATGTATGTATTTGCAAATTTTATATTTGTTTTCATTTTTATATTTTATCCTTGTACAATATTTGCTTTGCTTCATCATTGTGTGTATTTTATCATTAGGTCACTATTTCTTTTTATCGAAAACTAATCTCTCCGTTTCAATGACTCTCAAGGCTTACAATCTGATCAATTTCGCAATGATCATATAGAACAATCTGATTTAATTGATGCTTCCAACTTCAATTTGTTTACAAGTTGTGTCATATTATGATTAACATTTTAACCAAACTGCATCTTCAAAATCAGAAGGGATACTGGTTAGTCCAAAAAGAAAAAAAAACAAAACAAAACAAAAGAATTTCATACCAATTATAGAAATACCAAATTCAATCACTACGTATAAAAACAACTAACAAGTCTAACTAGCTTTAATCATTCATCTACCATTCAAGACACCGTTAAGAAGATCCAACCCTCTAGCTGAAATACTCTTCCTCCTGTGTGACTTAGGAATCTCAATCTTAGGAGGTGGGATCTTTGGAGAAACAAACATACCACTACAACAGTTAGATTGTCACATATGTTGCGTTGTAGTGCCTCAGTTGCAAGTGGTCTTGCATATTCTGTGGGATCATTGTGCTGCATGAGCTCCCTTTACACCATTGTGATAGCACACTGGGTGCACATCACATCCCATAATCCATCACAACCCATTACCAAGAACTCATCTTCTGTCAGATCAATTTCCTCTAGCTCTGGCTCTAAGCTTAAGGGGCTTTTTGAGCCTTTGGAACCTTTGATGTGCTAATCTCCAAGAGCACGTGCCACTGATAGCTGGCCATTCAGGTATCCATCATATATCACACCACCTAGTTTCTCAGTTCTTAATATTTCAATACATACAAGTGATCAAGAAAAACTTTCAAGTCATCAACCAAGATAATAGCCAAATCTTCTATGTATACTCGGTTCTAACTTCAGTAATATATAGATGGATTCAACGTGGTGGGAGGAAACCAAAAATTGAATATTAATTTATATTCACAAGATATATATTTTTCAAAGCACTATTAAACAACTAGACCAGTCGACACCGGCCCGACCCATGCCTTCTAATCTCTGACTTTAGTCCTTCAGTCTCTTCGACCCTCCCGGCCTCAAGACTAGGGGGCTTGTGGACTGGTTGGTAATAGACCAACCTGTATCCTTATGCAAACTGGCTCCAGACACACCCTCATTAATACCCAGTTGGTATACATACCCTCTGTGGCAAAGGGAAAGGGAGATCTCATTCTCTAGCTAAACACAACAATATTTTGACACTGTATGTGGGGAACAGGTAAAACTGCTCCCACTCCACGAAGCCCATAAGCTATACGTAGCTCACCATTACCATGGCCATAACATGTAGCGCACAAAAAATTCAGACCTCTGACACAAAAGCTCCATTATCATTTTTATCTTATATGCTTTTCTTACTATTATAACTATTAAACCAGCAAAACATAGCTTACATACTGAGCCTACGAGGAAACCATTTCCATGCTAAGCCAGAACGCGAGCACCTTCCCTTCTTAACTGCAGTGATAGTATGAATACCCAATTTTGTCCGGCCAATAAATAGAAAACCCAAAAATTTTGCATAAATTTTGATTTCTTTTATAGTCTTGTCCATTATTTCTTTCAAACAAAACAAAAATTTCTTAGCCCATTAAAAACAAAAAAATCATTTTCAGCCCATTTTACTTCATTTCCTTTTTTTTTTTTATTGTAGCCCACACTTTGATTTCCATTTGTGAACACATTTTGGCCAATCCATTTACATGCAACCCATTATTTTTTCTTTTATTTTAGCCCACATGTCAATAACCTTTTTATTTTATTTTATTATTATTTTGTTCTTTCTTAGTTCTTTCTTTTTTAGATGGATAAAAATAAATAAATAAATAAATAAAAAGACATTGGATCTTTCCTTTTGATGTTCTGACCATTTAGGGGGAAGGAGATGGCAAGCATCATGATAAGCTCCTCCACCAATGGCATCTTTCTTCTTCCTTTTATGATTATGGGTTGGGAATTTTGACCAACCAACTGTAAAAATTAAATCAGCAATAATTTCAATTGATCAAGAAGGATATGATAAATCACCCAACCATCAGTGGAAAAAGGGGGGTGGGGTTCAGTTCAGAAGAATACCAAAAAAAATTCACAAACAATTCAACAAGAAAAATTAAAAACATACACTGATCAGCAGGTTAGAAGGGCCGGGAGATACACAAGTCCTACAAAACAGAGAAGGAGAATTCGACAACAATTCCAGTAATACAATCCAGGCAACAATAAAAGGAAGGAACAAGGTAAATCCAGCAACAACAGTAGAATCATCATCATCTAAAATGGTAAAAAAAAAAAAATCTAAAAGAAAAGGAAAAAGGAAGTGGCCGCGGCGGCCTCCTCCCCTTTTGCCGCCGCGGCCAGCCCCTCAATCTCCATGAAACACCATCATCATCATCATCCATGGCCTTCCTTGCTCCATGACCACCCTTTTCTCAGCCAAGTCTCTACCCTTCACTGCCACTAAATCCAACCTCAACCTCCTCCCTTGGCCACTCTCACTAACGGTTCCCCAAGCCACTACAAATCACCGCGGAGACCCCCACGACCTTGCGCCACCATGGATTGGCCATCACCATCATGAGATTGAGAGTTTTCTTCTCCTTTTTCTTTCACGCCACCACGATTCGGCCACTTCCTACCAGATTAGCGCTCCCACCATACCTCAAACCATCGTCGCATCATCATCTTCTCACCCTTTTCGAATTGCCATGGCCTCCCTTTTTGTTTTCGCCTTAGCCGCAGGGAAACACCTCCCGGAGTGGCCTCGTTCGTGGCCTTGTCCGAGCTCGCAGCTTCCCCTCTCTCTAGCGCGGTGGAGTGTTGCTCCTTCTCCCCCCACCGTGACTTTCTCTCACTCCCTCTCTTCCACCTTCTCTTTGTTTCTTTCTTTCTTGTTCACCGTGTTTTATTTGTTATTTTAGTGTAAGTGAGTGGGCGAGAGAGTGTGAGTGCATGGGTGAGAGGGGTCTGGAACGTGTGCGTGACAGAGAGAAAGAGTTGTAATTTGTTTTCTTTTTTTTATTATTTATTTATTTATTTATTAATTATTATTATTATTATTATAATATTTTTTTTGCGAATGGGTGCATGAAAAGTAGAGTGCTCAGTGAGTCACTGAGTAAGTATGTAAGGGAGAGAATTGTGTATTAGTGTTAGGGTGTGTGTGGGGAATTAGGAACAGCTTAGATTTTTTAGTAAATTGAAATTTTTTTTTAAGTTAATGTTGTCTCTTCTTCTTTGTTGCATTAAATCATTGGCTTTATTTGTTTGGAATTGAAGTTTAAGTTTTCGTTAGTATTTGTTTTCTTACATTTCTGAGTTATTTGTTTGGGTTCCGTTTAGTTTCAAAAAGGTTTTTATGCATTTTGAATTCAAAATAAATATTTAGATATTTTGTTTTATTAAAAAAATTTACTTAGTTAATTAATTGATAATTTTTTTTAAAAAATGGGATTAACTGAGTCGTGACGATTTGTTAATTATATGCTCTAGAATATTTCAGTTGTGACAGCTTGATATTCAAAATCTCTTTTCAAAAGTAAAGTTAATTTAATCGCGACGATTTATTAACTTTATGTTTCAGAATATTTTAGCTGTGACAGCTTAATATTCTAAAACTCCTTTTCACAATAAGATTAAACAACACACCAATATTTTCTACAGAGCTACGTGACTTTCAGTTCTCTATTGCACTAGGGGATATGTAGGAGCAGGCGATTCCAATCCCTATTAAGTTAAAATTAAATTTTCATAATATTGGTTTGTTTCGGCTGTAAATATTCCTTTTTCCATGTTATTTTGTTATTATTATTATTTTGATTTTATTATTTTGGGTTAATCATTAGATTGTAAATATCCTAATTTAAATAAAGATGTTAATTTAGCTAAGACGGTTTGTTAACTCAGCATTTTGGGTATCTGAGTTGTAACAACTTGATGTTCCAAAATCTCATAAAAAATATTTATGCTTTCTTTGTAATACATTTTATCTCATTTGTAAATACTTATCCTTTATTAGAGACATTTTATTTTGTTTGTTTTATTTGAATTATTCATTTATTTGGGAATTTTCTATTTTGAATAAAGATGTTAATGTAGCCGGGATGACTTGTTAACTCGACCTCTCAGAACACCTGAGTTGTGACAACTTGGTGTTCTCTTTTTTTCATAATAAAATAAAAATAAATATTTTTTAAAAGGTTATTAATTAATTTTCACATTTAATTAAAGGTACTGTCTAAGAATGGGTGTATTAGGGATGCGCAGAATTAAATTCCTACGATTTCCTATGCATAACCGACTCCCAAACTCAAATTTGGTTTCAAAGACCATTTTCCAAAATAAGTGGGTTTTTCCATGTTTTTTTCGATTTTAATAAACTTGGTGACAACTCTATAATTTTCAAAAAAATCTTTTTTCGCCGTTCCCGTCGTGATCCCAATTGCAACAAATTCCATGGGGGTATAAGGCCTGTTCTGGCATTCTGGGTAATGGCATGAAACGTGTTCACGGAATTTTCACAGGTTCTGTCTTCCTTCCATTCATCTATGTTGTCTATTATCTTTTTATGAAGAAAAATATGGGAAACATCTGTTTATTTTGGTGGCAATGCATTATTGTGAAAATGAACTTAAAAAAATGAATGTATGTCAAGGGTCTCCTTATTTTGCTTGGGCACCATCAATAATCTTCACCAAAAAAGAAAACAATTATCGTATTCTCTACTATAATATCTAGAAGGTTCACATTAGATGAAGCTTGTTCTTTGAGTGAATTATGTTGGTATCATGGATGGTCAAATGTCAAATGAGTATGTGCTGTAACCGAAAATTATGCTTTCATTTTTATTTTTTTTAATTTTGAATGACAAAAAAAAACTACAATACAAAGTGCGCATTTTAAGACTTTTCCTAATATTCCAATGGAGGAATACCAAGCTACTGTATCTCACATAGTTATCTCCTATCGTCCATTGCAAATATTATGATAAAATGGTTTGATTTTTCAAATCTATACCGTACGCCTACCTATCTCCTGCCAACATATTCAAATTTTAGGTGAAGTTTGAGAAGTTAGGAGAAGGTGGGTGAAAGTTAGGTGAAGTTAGGTATACTTAGGCAATGAAGGATTTGAAAATGGTGCATTTGGACTCTATAAATAGAGTTTGATTCATCAAGCTCAAAACACCAACAATAATCCAGTCCTCTCCTTCTCTTTTCTAAGCATTTAGAGAGTCATTTGTTTACTTTGTTTTCTCTCTATATTATGAGTGGATAGTATACACTAGTGAGACAAATATTGTAAAATATTCTGAGTGTATTTAGGATTTGCGTATTGAGTAGAGTGTGTCCACCTTTTTGTATCTTCATGATATTTTCATGGTGAAGTGTTTGATTATTGCTTTTGCCCGTGGACATAGGCTTTAAGCCAAACCACGTAAATTCCTGGTGTTACTTATTTTACACTTCTGCATATTTATTTTGCGCCACTCTGTTTCTACCTTTTTGGCATGTCATTTCACAACAAACTGGTATCAAAGCTCTTATAGAGTTCTGGGCTAATTTGTTCAAAAATGTCTACTGCAAAATGTGGAAGGTCTGTATGATGGCTGTTCTTCTACAGCAAGGTGTAAAAGTAGCACTTTTTGACAAGGAAAAAAGACCTGAGAAAATAGCAATCAGTTATGCATTACAGACGATATGCTGTAGGAGGTCCTTCCATAGAAAATAACAAAATCGTTGTGGACCAAGTTGGAGTCAGTATATATGCCCAAGACGGTGTCCAACCGTCTCGGTGTGTTGCAATGCTTGTACATGCTTCGTATGGCAGAATGGACATTAATCCAGTCTCACATAGCTGAGTTCACATCACTCATCACATATTTGAAAAATATGGATGAGACATTTTCAAGTGAGTAACAAGCAATGAGGTTGCTTTGTTCCTTACCGCCTTCTTATAAGCACTTTCGTAAAATGCTCATATAGTGAAAGCCTCAAAATTGATGAGATAAAATGTAACACCCTAATATTTAACCTAACACGCCTAGGACATATTCAAGTTAATTATTAATCATTACTCTTTTGTTCCAGTTCTTAATTCTAATATTTAGAAAATACTTAACGAAAATATGGGTGAAATATTTTTTGAAACAAGAGATGAAAATATGAGCAGTGCATAAGATAAACACTACATCGTTTGATTCGTGAATAACAACAAGGAACCATTCATACTATGAAATAAAATCACAAGATCATAACATAACAGCCATCATATCATATATATATATAATAAAGGTTCTGTCATACACCAAGTTAAATAGTAGTATTAATACAGTCATCTGTGTAAAGACAATAAAGAAAACATAAAATACATTAATTAGAAAGCCTTGCCTGCTCAAGTGCATCTAAAATAGATAACCTCTAATACAAAAGAAGGCTATCCTATGCAAGATATATGTACCAGCACTACCACGCCTACAGTCCACCTTCTACTGCTACCCATTTCAAGAGGGAAACATAACCAACCCACTGAGCTAGTTTGGCCGGAGTGGCCAAACGGTGAGAGCGTCGGGCATGTGCTCCGCGGCGGGCTATCATCCTCACTCGGCCTCCATAAATCGACTGCGTCACTATAGCCTCATTACCACCACCGATCTCCATGGGCACGGTGGGGGAAGAACCGATGGACAGGACCTCTGTGGCGGAGTCGGTCTCCAAATGAGCCAGGGGAGAGCGGGGAACATACTTCGGGTAATCTCGCACGGCTAAGGTGGCGGCAGGGGTGCGTCGAGTCTGCTCTCCGCGGGGGTGGGCACACTCGAAGAAAAGCTCGTTGGCAAAGGGCATAGTAGGAGTGAAATGGAAACTGGTGACAGGTTAAGCAAACAGGCGGTCTAGAAAAACAAACATACGAATGGAACAATGGCCCACGAAGTGGTATAACTAGTGTGTAGTGTCAAAATGTAGCTCCCAAGTTGGCGCATCAACATAGATCATGAATGCCACTATCGTCCTCTAAAGATACAATGGAAAGAAAAGATAGAGGGAGTGAGAAACTTGATAAAGAAACTCAGTAAGGTGTCCTCCTATCCTATTGTCATCATTTATGTCCCCAGGAACCTCGGGTTTCATTGTGAAATAGTGAGCATGCATAAGGTTCAATTATTAAGTTATGAAATACCAATTACCGAGGCCTATTCATTTTAACATGCATCTTGGATGTTATGAATGCATCATACCTCATTATGAAATGCATGTCAATGCAAGGTGCAACATTACTATATAGAATCATAAGTGATGCATATAGAACATGGTAAAAAATCATGAATTACTTCATTTTATCTTTTAGGTGACTGAAACCATTCTTTCGCTTATTAGGGCCACCCTATTACTCTCTCCTCTTGAGAGTTCTAGGTTATGAGCTCATATCTCACTAGTAGTCACTAGCATTTTCTTATCCTATGATAAGTTAACACCCGACTCTTAAGTACGAGGTAGGGGGCTAGGATTACCTTTCATAACCTTTAATTCGGGGAGTGTAAAGGATCACTTCTTTATTGGATCACCTCTTATAACCTTTAATTTGAGAGGTCTAGAGGATCATTTCCAAATGTTTTATGTCACCTTATCATTAGCGTGTTATATTTAAGATGCAAGAACACAACATATCATATAAAGTCACATAGTTTCATATTATTTTAATGTATGCATCTTAGTCATTCCAAGTGTGATCATAACATACCACAATAATTCCTATAACTAGTAACCAAGTATGCAAACATCATCATCACATAATCCTTATATCAAATCACATCATCTCATAGAATAAGCACTTTCATTATCCTTTAACCGATTAAACCTCTAAATCAAGTAAATCCAACTTTCATATTTATTCTTTTATGCATCTAAGGGATTAATTATAATGGTTTTCCATTAATTAATAACCTCAAGAACATCATTAGTCAAATCTGGACAGGTTTGAGCAGAAATGAAAATAAGTAAATTTCAGTGTTCTAGG
Source organism: Dalbergia cochinchinensis (assembly GCA_031216125.1). NCBI lineage: Eukaryota > Viridiplantae > Streptophyta > Magnoliopsida > Fabales > Fabaceae > Dalbergia > Dalbergia cochinchinensis. Next base: position 32,896,042 of record CM062377.1, on the reverse strand, counting down.
GTTGCGTTTTTGACCTTTTCTCATTATCGACTTTTTCGATGATGCTATAATTAATTCCTAAACCAATTGTGAGTGATTCATATAAATTTAAGCAACCTTAAATAGCATATAATAGGTTTGGAATATTTAGAATAGAACTCTAAATTTATCATTCCAAAAGCATGTAAAATTGCAAGAATAAGCATTTCTAGTAACTAGTCTTTCTCAAAAAAAATTAATTCTAAGTCGTGGAACATTCTCAAAGGCAATTTGTCTCTTGGAAATATAAGCAAATACTGTAGGGTCAGTAGCAAAAGTAAAGAGCTCAATAAAAGGATTTTGGGTATGTAAATCATGTACTGACACTTTAAGAATCAACATATTTCTCTAGGGAAGATTATAAGACACAAAATTTGAACCCTCAAGATAATGATACTTCGAACCCTAAACTTCATTCATTCCTTTGAAAACAAAACCATTTTATAAATATAAATGCCCATGGAACCAAAATTCTCATGTAAGTTGAAAGGGGTAAGTTTTGAGCTCTAGATTATTTAGGTGATGGCATAAATTTAAACGTGCAAATGCAAGCCTCATTTTAATCTTGGTATTATAAGGTGATGGAAATGGAAATATAAATATAATATGCAAAGCTTGAATATAAAGATGAGGATGCAAGCTCATTTTTAATCTTTAAAGTTTATGTGATGGCTCAAAATAAATATGCTAGACAAGAAATATAAATATGAAATGCAAGTTCATTTTCTTATCTTCAAGCTTTAGGTGATAACTTGGAAATAAATATGATGTGCAAGGCTCAAATATAAATATGAAATGTGAGGACTTGAAATATAAATATGAATGCATATCCATTTGTTATTTCTTTCAGTTCTAGGCTCAAGACTCCTATTTAGAGTAGCAACTCTAAAATACCGATCAACTTTAAGTAAGTTTTAAACTTCAAATAGTTAGGTGATAACATAACATACACATGAAAATGCAAGCTTATTTTTAGCCTCTAAGACTTAAGTGATATCTTGGAAAATGGAAATGAATACATGTGCATTTGTTCCTTTTAAGTTTTACGCTCAAGACTCCTATTTAGAGTAACCACTCTAAATCACCGATCAACTTTAAGGTTGAAAGGGGTAAGTCCTGAACTTAAGATAATTAAGTGTTAACAAAAACATAATATTCCATTTTATTCAAAGAAAAACTCCTTAAATAAAACCAAAAACAACATTTTCATTTGTTAAGAACTCTTAAAACTAAAATGAAGTCTTAAGCTTTAGAGGTCAAGCAAATGATGATTTTGCAACCAACATCAAAGATCCTCATCATCAAGCCATGACTCTTGATCCATAAGGCCATTATGGTTGAAAAAGAAACTCCCCAAAACACGGAGTCTGAGGATTGGACTGACTATGCTTCTTAAGCATAATGCGATAGACATGTCATGTGTAGTTGCTCTATTGATAGGATGAGCTTAATGATTAGAAATGCATGACCATTGTATGTTTGTGCGTGCCATGGTAACTCGTTTACTTTACATAGAGTATTAAGCCTGATCACCTCAGTGTTTGTTGTTTTGTGTTCATAGGAACTAATGGCACGTCGACAACAGAATAGGACCTTGACTGCTTGCGCTCAAGACAACGAGACCGCTGAAGCCCTTTGAGATGTGGCTAGGACCATGAGGGCAAGCTTCCTTTGGTGCCTATTTATAGAGAAAATGAAACATGAGGGGGTGAAAGAAGAGGGAGTTGCCATAGGCCATTGGAGAGAAAAGGGAGGGAAAATATCTCTTTTGTATGCATCATGTCATGGAGTGATGTAGGAATGGATAGGTATGGCTTTAGGTATGGCTAGGCATGGTTGTCTTTGATTTTGTGTAATAAAATAAAATGAAATAAGATGAATGGAGGGGGTGGCTAGCTGTATTAAGGGAATGGTGGAACATCTCGTGCTACTTTATGGATTAATGACTATCCCCACAAACCAACATAGGTCTTTTCAGCATGCTTTATCTTTACTCACACGCTTCCTGGGAAAACTTCCCAGGTGGTCACCCATCCCAAAATTGCTCCAAGTCAAGCACGCTTAACTATGGAGTTCTTTAGTGATAGGCTACGGAAAAGAAGATACATTTTGTTAATATAGGTAGTACAAATCAATTCATATAAGCCCTACCTATACAGTCTTAGGATCCCTCTCATTCGAGTATGTAATCGGTTCATTCATGTACCCTTCCGCTTTCGAAGTCTGCTAGGAGCCGCTCCTCGTCCATGCCTCCTTGCATCGGTAATCACTCCCTGACTTTGCAATCCTCGGGCATTACAAAACTTATGTAAGCTCATATTCAGCTTATATATGAATAAACAAATCAAATCATATGCATACCAGCAAACATCTGACAGAGAGAGATATAATTAGCTGAGCTTAGAAAGAGCATTGATATGAATTAGAGCTTAAAAGAAACAAAGCATGATAAATGTGTATGCATCAAACCACATAAGCCAAAGAAGATATATAAAAAAAAGATCATTATAAAAGAAACTTATATAATCATACACATGTTCAAAGATATACAAAAAAAATGCTAAATAGAGAAGAAAAAAAATTCTCTGGGCTCTTTCTCAGTATATGCTCTCCCTGAAGTTTTAGCACAGCCTTTATACCAGTATAGCTTCTCCTGAATCACTTCGGTACAGATTTTCTTCAAACAAAACATCTCTCCCTTTTGGCATCATTGAAAATGAGGTGTGCTAAGAAATGCACGTTGCATCCACTAAAACATCTAGAGTTAAAGATCTTCCATCTGTCTCAGTTGAGCACCATGTGCAGCCAAGGTTGTTTCAAAGGCATCTTGTCTAGAGGAAATCTCTCTTAGATTTCTCAGGATAACCTAATAGCATACTAAAGATGCAGTTGAGAGAGGAGGTGGCAGATTGATAGGAGTAGGAGCAATTCTTGGGGATAGCTCTAGAGAGGGTGTGGGAATATCAAGTGGGACTATTTCCCCTGATTGGGGCGATTCAGCCCTAGACTTATCTTGTACAGTAGATGGAGGTGGGGAAGGTAGCTCAAGAGGTTTAGTAGGTGTAGCAAGGGTAGAGACAAAGGCAGCAGGAGCAGGGATAGGCTCGGCAACAACAGCAACTATCATTTAAGCTAAGGAAGGAGCAAGAACATCTTGTTTAGGAGGCAACAACATCATCCTTCCCCAAAGAAGCTTCAGGTGTTCTAATAATCTCTTCCTCCACTAGAGTAATGTAGACGCAAAGAGGAGGTTGAGGCACCATAAGAACAATTCCCATTTGAGGTTTAGATGCTTCTTCTTCAGGTTCTAAGACAATTGGTTCCATATTGGAGAATACCTTATCGACAAAGAACTACAGACCATCCATATCCTTTTCTATTGATTGTGGCTTTGGTTCCTCAAACCTTGGCATGATTTAGGACTTGACTTACAGTCATAAAGTCTTCAGAGACATCAATAGCTGACTCGTCTAAAATAATAGGAGTAGGACTAGAAGTATACCCATATCGTTGAGTCATAGGTTGAAAGGGTAGTTATTCGATAACTACAAAGGGTTCAGGAACAAAGTTTATCCTTCTACTGCTTGAGCCTTAAATTCCTTTAGCTTGTCTTCTCCTTACTACTTCAAATTTTCTTTTCACCTGTAGAATTCTCTGTTCCTTAAGAAAGAGCTCTTCTTCTACCTTATCATTAGATGGCTCTGTCTCCCTAGGTACTGCAGTGATATGCTCTGCCTCACTCATATCTTTCAGATTGAGTGCAATTCCTTAAACTCCTTTAGGCAAAGACCACGTCTCTTTTTCTATAACTTTCTTTTGAATGGGGAGTTTATCTGGTTTTCCCTGAAGAAGCTCGCTTTTTGAAGCTTCTACCTCTTTGTCATGCTGCTATTGTGTTTTTGATAGTTTCTGTTTCTTGGTTGATCTGTCCTTGCCTTTTTGAAGAAGTTTTGAAATAGCCTCCTCAGACTCTCTTTCAGAGGATGTCTGTTCTCCTTCATCAGATCTTTCTGAACTACTTTAAGAGAGAATAACAACTTTCTTAGCCTTCTTTTTCTTCTGATCTTCTACTTCCTTCTTCATCTTTGTAGTCTTCTTTTCTGGTTTTGTTCCCTCAATCAGATGGCTTGTCTTCCATGAGCTCATTGTCATAGGAAATGATTGAGTCTTTTTCTTTGACTTGAAGGAATTGATGGTGTAGTTAGTTCCTAGAACATACTCAAACCATTCTTCAGTAAGAGGGTGTCAAAAGTACTGGAAGACTTTTGTTAGCAGTATTCCATAAGGTACAACTGTGGTTCTTCTCTTATCTTTGGTAATGGCACTAAGCATGTAGTCCATTATTAGCTTAGGCAAATTCACTTTTCATTTGCTCATTAGATAGAAAACTAACATGCAATCCATTCTTATTAGAACATCTATGCTTCCTCTCCTAGGAAGAACAGAAAATTGAACCACAGAGAATACTTTTCTTACCCTAGAATTGAGTAGGGCATTAGTATTACTCAGTTTCATGGAATCGGTGAGGCATTTTGACACTTCCTCAGCATTTATCCCAAGGGAATTTGCCCAATCTTCATGAGCAAGATAGGTGATTCCAGCATCAGGCACCTTGACCATAATTACCAACTCTGACAGTTCTATTTCCATGAAAACATCTCTGATTGTTGTAGAGAAAGTGTAACACCCTAAAAATTAGTTAAAAATTAATTTGAGCTTTATCAATCATAATTTCAAAAATTTGATAGTTTGAACAATGATGAGGACGGTCCAACGGTTTTATAAAACAAAAAAAAACATGAATAGTAACCTACGGGCCCCATCGGTCCGTCGGGACAGCCGAAATCCTAGAATTGGGCTCCGGAGATGTCCAAAATTGAGAAATTATATGATTATGGTTAGAAATAGGTAGAATTAAAGATTTTATACCCGAAAATATGTTTTGGGCAAATATTTGACTACCCGGGTACGGTGTTTCACCCGTTCGGTGAAATTTCGGTGTGCGATTTTTAACACCGAAAGCTAGTTAATCTCTACATAATAATGAAGTCTATCCCTTTGAATGGAAAATGAATGGCTAAGATTTTATCTTGGATGAAAGATCAAATCTTAGCCATTGATATTAAGTTCCTTTAATGAAAAGACATTATGCTTTATGATTAACCAATCACATTACACCTTATAAGATAAATACTAGCTCTTTTCTTCTCCAAGATGGATGTAATTCTCGGCCATTAAAGGGAGAGCATCAGAAACTTCCATTTTTCATTTCTCATGAGCTCCATCTTGCCTTCCAATCCCAAAAACCTTAGCCTATAGTTGATAAAACCTCAAACTCTCTTTACAAAACTTGTTCTACTCATCAATACCTACAAAACCAACTGATTAGAATTTTAAATAATCTCCAAGCTGAACCCTGAGCTATCATTCTCTACTATTTAAGGAAGGGTTAGGTTCTGTTTGGAAGGCTTGAAGTGAAGAAAAATCATTTTTGAAAGATCCCTTGGAGTTAGAAGCCTTAAAGCTTCACAAGCAGGGTTTTCTTTGATCTTTTCTTTCTAATTTCATGCTGGACTTTTCTGATTGTGTTTGGTCCGAAATTTCTAGATATATTGGTTGATAATATGATGATATTGATGTGTTAATTTTGGTGGAGTGTTTGGGGTTGTGGAAAAATCATTTTTATCAAAAGAGATTCTGAAGTGGTTTGCTGGATTTTCGGTTTTCCTGCTGGCAGTGATTGTTCACGAATTTTCTGAGGGAATTTTGGGTGTTTTCATGAGCTATAAAAATTATATGTTGAAGGTAACATCCTAGGATAGTTCCATGAATTTTATTGAGCTCTGGTTTTGACTCCTAATGCCTTGAGAAATTCAAGAACCGAAGTGGTAACTATGCTGCCTGAAATCTTGAATTTGAAGCTGTGAAATTGTGAGATTTTATTACCTAGTAAATGATCGAATTATGAGCTGAAAATTTTACAAGATATTAAGTACACATTGAAGTTAAACCCTGAATTTTTATATGATTTTATATGATCATTTGGTAGGTTAATAAAATTGGAAACTATGGCTGTTGGCTGTAAATAGGGAGTTTCTAACATCCGAAGTTGTCTAATTTTGTTGACATATTTAGAGAAGTCTTTCTATTATGAAATTTTTATGGAACCTTGTGGACACATTGAGGTGTCATTGAGAATTTTTATAGCATTTGAATTGATCATTTGGTATGAGAAATAAATTGTGCTACTTGAGTGAAAAATCTGCTAATGTGCTGAAGTTGTGATGATGCCTTGAATTAGAGACCTAATGGCATTTGGTTCAAGTTGATGTGTATGAATGCATGTTGTGGACTTCCAAGATTATGTTATGAGGAATGAATGAATAATATATATATAGGTTTGAAGTATTATGAGATTAGAGAATTATGTTCATGCATATAGAAATTTGATGCATGTATATGTAAGCTTGAGGATGGTGTATGTGGTAAGTGGAAAATAAAGTCCCCTTTAACGTAAAAAGGGCACGGCAAAGTCCCTTTTAATATAAAAAGGGCACGAAGAAGTCCCTTTTAATATGTAAAGAGTATGAAAAGGTCCCCTTTTGTTTATCAAGGGCACGGGAGAGGTCCTCTTTTGTTTATAAAAGGCACGGGAAAGGTCCCCATTAGGGCACGGAAAAGTCCCCTTTATTATGTCAAGGGCACGAAAAGATCATTGTAATTGCCATATGTATATGTATATCTTGTTAAATTATTGGTCTTGAAGGAATTCCTATGATGTTGAATGTTATGAAATACATGTTTTAAGTGATTGAATAATAAAAGAGACCTACTTCGGAAAGGTGATTTTATAATTTTAAAATGAACATTTGATATGTACATATTGCATGCTCACGCTTTCTTAATAAATTGAAGTGGCTGGGGCGATGACGATGACATTATGAATGTGTAATTGGGGAGTTACCCTACTGAGAATTTTAGAATTCTCACCCTATGTTTTTGTGTTCCCGTGTTGTCTCCAAGTTGATGCAGAGAACTGAGGAACTGCTATGCAAAAGAACTCGGAAGTGTAATAGTGTAGTAGTTAATGCTTTTATTATGTTGCATTTAGTGGAATGGATATGTGTGTAAATATGTTAGAGAATAAAGGTGTGTTAAAGCTCATAGAAGAGCTTCCCTTATGTACTTAACTCTGTATTAAATAAATAGTTTGGTTTCATTACTGTATATTTTAGTATAATTATGACCTAGTTATCTCGCGAACCAACCAAACTGGCTATAGATATTTAAGAAAGGTCCACAAACTTAGAAGTAACAACTCTCGAGTACGACACCATAACTTAAGGATGAGGTTGTACTTGGGAGGATGTTACAGAGAGTGGTTTGGTTCTTTGCTTGTATAAAGCAATAGAAGGTAGTGACCATTCCTGGAAATATTCTGTCTGAGATATCCAGAAAGTGTTCCTATTCTTGGAAGGTAAAAACTTCCCTAAGTATCTGAACATGATTTAGTAAGACATTGCTTGGCTTTTTTCCGGGGGCAATGGTTCTCCGAGAAAAATCTTCTTCATATTCTACTTGCATATGTGGCTTATTGTACATGAGAAAAGCTCCTCATCTATGTAACACCTTAATAATTATTTAAAAATTAATTTGAGCTTCATTAGTCATAATTTCAAAAATCTAATAGCAATGATGAGGGTGGCCTAATGGAGCTATAAAAAAACAATTTCAAGCCATGGTGAATAGTAATCTTATGGGCCCTACGGGCCCTTCGGGACAACCAAAACCCTAAAATTGAGACCCGAAGGTGCCTAAAATTGAGAAAAGAGAGGATCAAGTTTAGAAATAGTTAGAGATAAGGATTTTATACTTAGAATTAATTTTCGTGCAATGTCTTCTTGCCCGGGTACAGTGTTTCGCCCATTCGATAGTGTTTTGCCCAAGTAACCTTTACCAACCACTTTATGCCAAGTGGATGGCAAGGATTGAAACTTGAAAAGCAAGTTTTACTTTTGACCTTACATTAATTATTATTTTACCCAGGAGCCAATATCTCATCCATTCATTAGAATTTCGATATGTTATTTCAACACCGAAAAAGCTACCTGTTTACCAAGTTAAAGTGAGCCACATATCTTGAGCTAAGTGGATGGCCAAGATTTATTCTTTGACCAACAAAACAAATCCTAGCCATCCATTTTACTATATTTAAGAATTCTCCTTTTACATTATCATAATTAAGCTTCCTTTACAAGCTTCCTTACAAGATGAATACAAAACCATTCTTCTCTATTAAGCCTCCCCTATTTTTGGCCAGCCTAAGAAAAGAATAGCAGCCACTATTTTTATTTCTTCAAGAGTTTACAACTTGCTTCAAATCACCAAAACACTTGCCTAAAGTTACTAAAACCATAAACTTCCTTCACAAAACTTGTTCTACTCCTCATAATCTATCAAACTAACTAATTAAAATTTGAATCCATAACCTTTTGATACTTTGAGAGCTCACAATATGCTGCCTAAGGAAGGGTTTAGTGTGGGTTTGAAGGATTTGAAGCGAAAGAAACCATTCTTGGATCATCCTTGGAGCCAAGATCCTTAAAACCACCAAAGTAGGGCATTTTAAACCTCTTCTACTTCAACTCTATTTTTGTGATTTTCTTACTGATTTCACTGAACATTTCTTATTGAATTGGTTAATAGTATATTGATAGTGATGTGTTAATTTTGGTTGAGTGGTTTCATGTTGTGAAAAATCATTTTTGTGGAAAGAGATTTTGAACCATGTTGCTGGATCTTTGATTTTTGTATGGACAACCACTAATAACGAATTTTCTGAGTGAATTATGGATATTTTCATGAGCTATAAAAATTATATGTTGAATTTAACATCCTAAGTCAGCTCTAAGAATTTTCATGGATCATGATAAAGACTCTAATTGCCTGAAAAAAAATCATGAGCCAAGACTATATAGGTGTTGTCTCAATTTCTGGTCTTGAAGCTACAAATTTTGGTAATTTTGTTACTATACCAATGATTGAATTATCACTTGAAATTTTTATAGGGTGTTAAGGACATATTGAAGTCCAACCTTGAATTTTTTTTATTTATGATTTTATATGATCATTTGATAAGGTAATAAAATTAGGAACTATAGCTGTTGGTTGTAAATAGAGGGTTTCTGACCATCGAATTTGTCTAATTTTGTTATCATAGTTACAGAACTCTTTTTGCTTTGAGATTTTTATAGGACCTTATGGACACATTGAGGTGTCATAGAGAATTTTTATAGCCTTTGAATTGATTATTTGGTATGAAAAATAAATTATGTTACTTGAGGGAAAAATCTACCAATGTGCTGAAATTGTGATAATGCCTTGAATTAGTGACATAATGACATTTGGTTCAAGTTTGATGTGTATGAATGCATGCTATGGACTTCAAAGGTTATTTTATGAGGAATGAATGAATAATATATATAGGTTTGAAGTATGAAATCAGAGAATTATATTAATGTATATAGAAATGTGATGCATGTATATGTGATCTTGAGGATGATGTATGTGTTAAGTGAAAAATGAAGCCTTCTTTAGGGCATGAAAAGTCCTCTTTAATGTAAAAAGGGCACTACAAAGTTTCCTTTAGTGTAAAAAGGGCACAACAAAGTCCCCTTTAATATAAAAAGGGTACGGTAGAGTCCCTTTTAATATGGAAAGGGCACGAAAAGGTCCCCTTTAATATAAAAGGGCACATAAAAGTTCCCTTTACTTTGTCAAGGGCACAAAGAGATCATTGCAATTGCCATATGTATACGCATATTTTATTAAATTATTTGTCTTGAATGGGTTATTAGGATCTTGAATGTCATGAAACACACATGTTAAGTGATTGAATAATAAAAGAGACCCACTTCGGAGAATTGGTTTTTGAACTTTAAAATGAACCTTTGATATATTTTGCATGCTCATATTTTCTTAATAAATCAAAGTGGCTAGGACAATGACGATGACATTAATTCTCTTATATGTTTTGGGGATTTATCCTACTGAGAATTGTATAATTCTCACCCCCTTTGTGTTTTGTGTTCTCGTGTCATCTCTAAGTTGATCCAGCAGACGATGGGGCTGTTATACAGAAGAACTTGGAATTGCAGTTGTTTAGCAGTTGATATTGTTATTATATTGCATATAGTTGTAGGCATGTCTGTATGTAAATGTAATAGAGATTGTATATGTATTAAAGCTTCCTCATGTAATTGACTTTGTTTTAAACAAACATTTTGTATCTTTGTTATATATTTTAATACAATTATGCTTAGTTATTACACTATTAATCGAACTTGCTGTAGCTATTTAAGAAAGGTTCAAATAAGCAACAACTCTCGAGTATGATATCATGACTTAAGGATGGGGTTATACTTGGGAGGATGTTACAGTCTAGATGTATCTTTTTCTATCTCTCCACCTTCGGCCATGAAGAAGGACCTTGAAAGTAGATGAAATCGAGTTAGGGTTTAGTGAAAAAGGTACGAGGACAAGAATAGAAAAGATGAAGCAAAGCTGAGAAAAAAAAGTTGCAGACAAGATTTTAGGAAAGAGATAGCAAGAGGAAAGATTTAGTGTTTGAGGTTAGGATGATAGTAAAAGAAGGTTGTTCTGGAAGGTGAAGGTAAAGATGAAAGGCTAGATATGGGGATTTAAAAAAATGTGACATGACTGAAGGTGAAGCGAGGTGGGAGAGAGAAACTCTGATGTAATGGGTAAAATTCTCGCCTTTTCATCCTTCTTTCAGAAAAAAGAGTCTCCTGACTCCTAATCTTACTTTTTGCAAAAACTGCTTTCTAAGGTTTCAAGTTTTACTTTCTGACCTATTAAGTAACCTACGTGTCTTACTCCAAATTCCTTTTCTTGCTCTGAATTTGATGCTCATATATATCCATCATTCACTGATCCTTAAAAGCTTCTTTTTGACCAAACAATCTTCTTCTGAACACATAGTCTTCTTTCTGATTAACCCATCTTCAAGCTAAGTAACTCATTCCATTTCTAATCTTGTAGACTGATGCACTATTCTTCACAGAGATTTGTAGCCTTGCAAATTGACTTATGAATCACATGTTGGAAGATCTAATCTTGATACTGATCTTTTGATATTCTTGTAAACTGATAAGCAGAGTCTTCAGGAGGATATATGTAACATCCTAATATTTAACTCAACACGCCTAGGACGCATTTAAGTTAATTATTAGTTATTACTCTTTTGTTTCAGTTTTTAACTTTAGTCTGTTAAAATACTTAGTGAAAATATGGGTAAATTTTTTTTGAAACTTAAAACAAAAAATATGAGCCTCACGAACTTAAAAGAACTACATCGTACGTTACGTATATAAGTCGAAAAGGAACTAAGCACATCATAAGCATATGTGGATTTAAGGTAAGCACAAGTCATAAACATAACACAACATCATGGAGGCATATATTACTTCACATCATAACATAAGTATTTAGAATAGTAGTGTTATGCTGATCATTGAAGGTTGGGACAATACAGTCATCCAATAAGCATAAAAAGAAAAGAACATATACAACTAGCCATGGTCTCTCATCCTCACTACGCCTACTAGGGTGCACTAAGGTAGATAACCTCTGAGATAAAAAAAGAAGGCTATCATCGCCATGACATGTACATAGGCACCCCAGGGTCCACGACTTACTCCTACTGCTGCCCTCTCCAGGAAGGAGGAAGGTATCCAATCTACTGAGCTAACTCATTGGGTGTGGCCAAATAGTGAGCCGGACGGATGTGGGCACCTTGGCATGGTCGCATAGCCACCTTAGCTCCTCTAATAGGTTGGGTCACAGTAGCCTCGCTATGGCCTCCGACATCCATGGAGACGGTAGGTGCGGAACCCTTCAAAGGGCACTGAGTGGCCAAATCCTCAGATAGGTCATACTGAGAGTCCATCATAGGAGATCAAGGAACATACTCAGGGAAGTCGCAGACGGAAAAAACGGTGGGACAGGTAGGTCGGGTCTGCTTTCTACGAGAACGAGCATGCTTGAAGATGAGATCATCACTGAACAGAGAGGCGAGAGAAAGCAGGAAGCTAGAGATCGGATATGCAAAAGGACGCTCCATGAACACAACAAGGCGCACATCACAACGACCCACGAAATGGTATGACTGACGGGCGGCGTCATAGTGCATCTTCTAGGTGGGCACATCAATGAAGATCACGAATGAAACCATTCTCTTCTTAAGACGAGATGGAAAGAAAGAAAGAGGGAATGAGAATCTTGTACAAGAATCTCAGTAGGGCTATCACCTCCTAACTAGTGTCATCATCTATGTCCTCAGGAACCTAGGATTTCATTATGAAATAGCGGGCAAGTATATGATGTTCAATTAATTTAGTTCCCAATATTATTAATCCGAGGCCCGCCTATTTTAGCATGCGTCTTAATGCAATGATGCAACATGATAAGTCATGAACACATAACCAATGCCATAATCAAAAGTCATATAATAAAGAATGCAAACTCTTTTAGCATGATCTTTTCCTCATTATTCTTTTAGGTGACTTAAACTTCTCTTTCTCTTTTCCTTGGGGGCTACCCTATTATTCTCTTTTTTGAGATTTCTAGGTCATGAGCTCATATCTCACTAGTCATCACTAGCTTCCACTTATCCTCTCGATAAGCTAATTCTCGACTCCCAGAGCACGGGATAGGGGGCATAGGATCACTTTCTACTGGGCCCGGCCTACTATGAAAAGATCATCTCCTTTGATCACCTTATACCGGGCCGACTCGTTGTGAAAGGATCATCTCCTTAGATCACCTTACGCCGAGCCCGACCGGTTGCGAAAGGATCATTTCCGAGTGTATTATGTCACCTTAACTTACCATGTTACTTAGAAATGCAAACAAATCTCTTTAATGGCTTACCTCTCATAACCTTTAATTTAGGGAGTCTAGAGGGCCAACTTATTGGATCACCTCTCATAACCTTTAATTCGGGGAGTCTAGAGGATCATTTTCTTATGTTTTATGTAACTTAGCCTTAGCATGTTCTTATAGAGATGCAATGCAATCATACTTCATGTAACACCCTAAAAATTATTTAAAAATTAATTTGAATTTTATTAGTCATAATTTCAAAAATTTGACAGTTTTAGCAATGATGAGAATGGTACAAGGGATTTGTAAAAAAAAAAATATAAATAGTAACTTACGGGCCTCGCGAGCCCGTCAGGACAACCGAAACCCATATCCAGGACCCGAAGATACCCAAAACTGAGAAAATATAAGGTTAAGGTTGGAAATGAAGATTTTATACCTGAAATTAATTTTCAGGCAATGTTTAATTACCCAGGTATGGTATTTTACCTGTTCAGCAAAATTTCGGTGTGTGATTTCTGACACCAAAAGATAGTTTAATCTTTACAATATGATAATGCTTATCTTTTAAAGCCAATTGGATGGCAAAAGATTTAATCTTGACTAACAAGATTAAATCCTAGCCATCTATCCCATTGTTTCTTTTTAAAAAAGTAAAAGAAATAGACTTTGATTACATAAATGCTATCTTTATAACAATATCACTTCAAACCACCTAACTTTGTCATTCTTTTCTTATCATTCGTGGCCAAGTATAGCAGCCTCTAAATTCCATTTCTATTTTCTGAAACACCCTCAAACAAGTTTCAAATCCTTGAAACATTAGCCTAGACTTGTTAAAACCACAAACTTCATTCACTAAACTTGTTCTACACATCAAAACCTACAAATCTAACCGATTGAAATCTCAATTCTCCATCAATTCCCACTTTGATATCTCACTTTTTTCACTGCCTACGGAAGGATTTGATGTTGATTTGGTGGCCTTGAAGTGAGCAAGATCACTCTTGAAACATTTTTGAAGCCAAGGTCCTTAAAGCTACCAAAGTAGGGCATTTTAAACCTCTTTCACATTCAACTCTTTTTTTATGATTTGCCTACTGATTTGGTTGAGTATTTTTGGCTGAATTGGTTGATTATATATCAATATTGATGTATTAATTTTGGTGGAGTGGTTTGATATTGTGAAAAATGATTTTTGTCAAAAGAGAATTTGACACATGCTACTGGATTTTCAGATTTCAACAGGATAAGGTTTGTTTTTGAATTTTCTGGTTCAATTGTAGTCATCTTGATGAGCCATTAAAATTATATGTTGAAGCTAAGGAAACTTTGTGAATTTTTGTGGTTCATGATAAGGACTTTTACTACTTGAGAAAAATCATAAATCGAAGTTGTAACTATGCTGCCTCAGATGTTGACTCTGAAGCTGTGAATTTTACTAATTTTGTTACCATAGCAAATGATTGATTCTTCCTTTGAAATTTTTAGAGGGAGTTGATGACATATTGAAGTGTAACCATGATTTTTATTATGAGTTGATTCAATCATTTTCTAGTTTTAAATATTATGAGATTCTGGTTCATAACTAAGATTAGGTGGTCTCTGACCGCTAAATTTGTTGAATTTTGTTATCACAATTAGTACCTCTAATTACTCTAAATTTTTTAGAGAACCTTGAGGACACATTGAGGTGTCTTTGGCAATTTTTATAACCTTTATAATGGATTTTTGTAATGCAGAATAAATTGTACGCCTTAGGTATGAATTCTGCCAACATGTTGTATTTGTGTTGAAAATGAATTGATGCTTTGAATTGATGGAATAATGACCTTTGGTTCAAGTATGATATATATGAATGCATGCTAGTGACTTCAAGGAATGGTTTGAGGTATGATTGGAATCGTATTATGAATGAATGCGTATTTGTGCCTTATGCATGCATTTGGAAAAAAAAAGTGGCTGATATGTATATGTGGCAAAAAAGAATATATGAACTTTAATCGCGCATGTTCTGGCATATGGAGAAAACAGAAATAATGTAACACCCTAATTCTCTTTAGAAATCAAATGAGGTTTTATTAATGAGAATTTTAAGATTTTGACAGATGTAGAAATGATGAGAATGATTCAAGGAAGCAAAAAAAAAAAAAATGTAAATAATATTTTATGGGCCCGCGAATAGTCGAAATCCTAGAATTAGGCCCCGGAGATGCCATAAATTAAGAAATTATAAGATTATATTTACAAAATAGGTATAAATAAAGATTTTATACCCGAAATTATTTTCGGGCAACGTTTGATTACTCGAGTACATTGCTTCACCCGTTTGGTGAAATTTCGATGTGCGATTTCTAACACCGAAAACTAGTTAATATCTACAAATAAAGAAGTATATCCACTTGAATACCAAGTGAATGGCTAGGATTTCATCTTGGATGAAAGATCAAATCCTAGCAATTGATATTGAATCCTTTTAATGAAAAGAACTATATTTTATTTTCCAATCAAAACACTCCTTAATAGATATATTTAACTCACCTAATCTCATATTTTTCATCTTCATCTTCAGCCAAGTGAGAACCATAAGAGAATCCATTCCTTCTTCATCAACAACCTTTGCTAACTTTGAATTTCAACCTCCAAAATCCTAGACCAAATCTTGTTAGAATTAAAATCTTTCTTAAGTAAACTTGTTCTACACTTCAACCTCCACAAATATAACTGATTAGATTCTCCAAAACCTCACTTTAATACCTTACTCATCACTAATTAGAGGAGGAATTAAGTGTGTTTCAAGAGCTTTGGGGTAGAGAACATCTATCTTGAAGTATACAAAAGCTAAAGAAACATTAGCTTCCAAGGGTAGGGTTTATTTGTTCTCTTTTGTTTCAAAATTTACTTTGGAAATTCTGATTGGTTTTGTCTAAAAATTTCTGATTTTATTGGTTGACAATATGTTGATATTGATGTATAAATTTTGGTGAAGTGTTTGGTGTTGTGGAAAAATCATTTTTATCAAGATAGACTTTGAATTGGTTTGTTGGATTTTCGGATTTCAACAAGGCAAGACTTGTTCACAAATTTTCTGGTGCAATTGTGTTCAGTTTTATGAGATATAAAAATTATATGTTGAAGGTAACATCCTAAGACAACCCCATGATTTTCCTTGGGTCATTTAAAGGATTTTCTCTGCTTGAAAAAAATTCATGATTCTTGAACATTGTTGCTGGAAAATCCTGGTTTGAAGCAAGCAATGAATTTTATCGAATTTTCTGATATCTTTCTCTTGGATTCAGGTGAAAATTTTATGAGATGTAATTAACATGTTAAGGAGTCTCTAGTAAAAATTTGAAGCCATTCTGGGCATTTTTTCTATGTTTAAAAATTCAAGAACTAAAGTTGTGGCTATGCTGCCTGAAATGTTGAAGCTGAGGCAGTAAAATTGTATGATTTTATTATCATAGTAAATGATGGAGTTATTCTTTAAAATTTTTACAGGAAGCTAATAACACATTGCAATTGTGAATCTTATTTTGAGTTGATTTAATCAATTGGTAGGGTAAAAAATTATGAGAATCTTGATCTAAGCTGTGAACAAGTAGTCTCTAAGCACTAGATTTGTACAATTTATTTGATAAGGTTAAAGAATGCCATTTGCTGTGAAATTTTTACAAGGCTTTTTAGACATATTGAAGTGTCATAAAGAATTTTTATGGCTCTTGAATTGGTCATTTGATGTGGAAATTAAACATTGTTCCTAGAGTAGTAAATCTACCAGGGTGTTAAAACGGTGAAAATGTCTTAATATAATGATAGCATGGCATTTAATTCAAGTATATTGTATATGTATACATGATAGATATTTTAAAGAAATGCTTATGAGACTCTAATGGGAATTAAATACTTATTTGTGATGTAAGAATGCCCTTGAATAAAAGAAATATATAATGTGAGTATTATGGTGATAAAAGAGAAAATATGACATGTAATTGTGCAAATTTTTAACATATGGGGAAAATAGAGACAAGGTTTATGTCGTTGAAGGGGGAAGGCAAAAGTAAGAGCTTCCCTGGGAATTTGATGAGTCGGTAGACGTATCAACATATAGGAATGAGCTCATGTCCTAGTAGTCAATAGTTCTTGTGGAGTGATTCCACTACAGATATGACTTGATGTGAGATTAAGCCTTCCCTATGTTAATGAGAAAAAAAACAATGCACGAATCATTATTATACTTGTACTTGATTTTACATGATGTATATACCTTAATATTGATACACATAGTTTTGCATGAGTAGTTCCACATGAATGAGCTCGTCATTTAGATTTTACATTATACCTGAGGGAATACCCTATTGAGGATTTTATAATATTCTCATCCCTACGGTTGCATTTACTTTGTGTTAATCAGATCCAGCAGATGCCGTTACTAGTGTTTTACATTATGATCCTGCTCTTGACTCTTTTTATGTAGTGGGCTACTTGCAAGTCCGTGTTTATATGTTTTTCGGCCATTCCTTTAGTACTTCTGTAGTAAGTTACTAGCAAGTCCGTGTTTATGTGTTTTTCAGCCGTTCTTTTAGTACTTCTGTATTTACAGCTGACTTTGACCCTACTTTCCCTTATGATGGTGTACCTTTTCACTTGGCACACCTAGTGATATTTGATGTCCCGCCTGCACCACCAATACCCCCTCCAACAGATGATCCCTCTTCATCCTCGTCTTTAGACTTAGACCCACCGAAGGGTCCTCATGCCCCGGGTGGAGGTGAGGCTATCATACCGATGGCTAATGGTTTCATCTAGTAGGATGTGAGATCTTCAGGGACTCCTGATATGTATATAGTGGTAGTTTAGTACTAGTGACCCGCTAACCTGTAGATTGATCCTATTAAATGTTGTAAGGTCCATTTCTATTTGTATAAAATTTTGCTGGACCTTGACTTTGAGCAGGTTAGATTAGATACTTGAGGTGTTCCTTTCTTTTGTGAACTGAGTTCCTGATTAGCTTAGAAGTTAACTAGTATAGTATCAGTACGATGTACATATTGCAAACTTAAAAATGATGTTCATATATGTGTATATGAGTTTGGCGATATGTGTCTAAATCATTTGATTTCCTTTCTTTCGACTAGTATAGATTATGAATGTAAGTAATACTTTTCTAATTACTATGTTAACACTCGAGTAAAACATGGTAGTTAGGAGGGTGTTACAAACAAGACTTAAGTTGAATGAGGGGAAGGCAAGAATAGGGACTTCTCTAGTGTGCATGTTATGGCATATGGAGAAAACAGAAACAAGACTTAAAGTTAAATTGAGGGAAAGGAAAAAAGAGGAACTTCCCCTGAGATATTATAAGTCGGTAGACGTATCGGCTAGGAATAGAACTGTGTGTGATTCGAAAATGGAAAAAAATGAAATCTGATGATCATGTATAGGAATGAGCTCAGTTTTGATAAGCAATCTATTTCCCTTGTGTGATGTTATCCACTATAAATAGAAATTGATATGAACTAAGTCTTTTCTATGTCAATGAAAAAAGAAAAATGTACTGAATTGAGTTTTGCAGCATGATATAATTAAGTTTTTCCTATGTCGACGAAAAGAGAAAAATGCACTAAATTAAGTTCTATAGCCAAAGAAAAACTAGGGAATCCCCTTTGATATATCCAAAACATGTAAAGAGGATTTCATTAAAGATTTCAGCATTTGTTATATGCATACGCATACTAATTTGAATTGTCTACCTAGGATGATTTACTAGGTGTTTGAACACTACAGTGTATATGCATTAAGTGATTGATCATTAAAAGCTACCTACTTCAGAAGTACAATTTCGAACTCTAAAATTGAACCATGGTTATGAAATGCATGATCACTCTTTTTCTAATAAACCAAAGTGGCTGGGACGATGACAATGATATTATGATTATGTATTTGAGGAGTTGTGTAACATCCTCCCAAGTACAACATCAGTCTTAAGCCATGAAATCGTACTCTAGAGTTGTTATTTATTAATTAGCGGACCTTTCTTAATTATCCACAGTAAAATCGATCACATCATAAAGTAACTAATTCATGGTACTATCAAAATATATAGCAAAGAAACAAACTATTTATTTAATACAAGTCAAGTACAAAAGGAAGCTCTTATATAAGCTTTAGTATTACATTTGTGCTTTACTAAAATTACATACATATATTTATCTGAGTACAACCGAGTATAGCGTCAGGAACTAAACTACTGTAATTCTTATTGCTCTTATGTACTTGTCTTATAGTCATCTAGATCAACCTGGAGATGACACAAGAATTCAAAAATATAAGGATACGAATATTATATAATTCTCAGTCGGGCACTTTCTCGAACATAATCATAACATAATTGTTTAATTTTACTCATACAAGTAATTTTATGCAAAAACATATGCAAGGATAATAGTTAGTCATATTCACTCTTATAACCATAGGACCCAATTCCGTGCATTTTTCTTTTCTTATCAGCATAGGGAAGACTTAGTTCATACCGAATGGTATCTATCATGGATAACTCCACTTAGTTTATACCAAATGGTATCTGCCATGGATAACTCGGCAAATCATACCCAACATAAGTATTGTTTCTATTTTGCCCATATGTCAGAATATGCATGAGTGAAATTTATACATTCTCTTTTCTCATATATATAACTGCATCATATACTTTCTTTTCTCAAATGCGTGCATAAGTCACATGTAGGCATTCATTCACATTGTGAGTTCAATCATGCCTCATAAATCAATCTTTAAATTGTCTAGCATGCATTCATACTGATCATACTTAATCAAGAGTCATTATACAACCAAATTAATACTTGAGTTCATTTAAGCACAAATACTACATGTTGGTAGAACTCATGCCTAAGGAGCATAATTTATTATGCCTATCAAACATCCATTGCAAGGGCTATAAAAATTCTCCAAGACATCTCACACAAGGCCCTGTTAAAATTTCAAAACAAAATCTTGGTGGTCATAAACCACTCAACCTCAGCTCAAGAACCGAAATTCATAATTTTTAACCCTAGAAAATGATTGAATCAATTCTAAAGAAAAATTACGGTTGAATTTCAATATGTTTCCAATTCTCTGTAAAACTTTCAAAGGAAAAATCAATCATTTGCTATGATAACAAAATTGGCAAATTTCCTAGCTTCAGGTTCAACAATTCATGCAGTACAGGAAGAGCTTTAGTTCATGATTTTTGTTAACAAGCAAAAGTGCCCAAAATGACTCCAAATTTTTAATGGAGATACCTTTACATGTTAGATACATCCCATAAAATTTTTAGCTCAGTCAAAGATCTCTAAATATGCCAGAAAATTCGTGAATAACCACTGCCAGTAAGAAAATCGAAAATCTAGCAGTATAGTCCAAAATTCCTTTTGACAAAATTGGTTTCTAATATCATCCAAATACTCCACCAAATTAAACACATCAATATTTATCTATCATCAATCAATACACATAGAAAATTCTAGCCAATTCAATAAAAAACATTCAAAGCAAAATTGGAAAGTGTAACATCTCAATTTTTAACCTAATACTCCTAGAACGTATTAAGGTTAACTATTGGTTATTACTCTTTAGTTTCATTCTTTAAACCTTACTTTATTAAAATACTTTGCGAAAAATACAAATAAATTTTTCTTTTTGAAACTTGAAAACAAAACGCGAGCCACGTGCTAACCTAACGTTCGCCATAACCATAATGTACAAGAAAAAGTAATCACGCCATACACATTCATGAAATATAGTATTATACATAACAACATAATATCATCACATCTTCATAGATACATAAATTACTAGCATCATTGTACTATCATTCACATCAAAACATGCATATATATATGAAGTGTTCCTTATCCACCTACGAGGTTAGATAAGCATCAACCCAAAAGCTAAACTATCTATGCTTCCACAGCGACCCTCTGCTCCGTTTGCTAGAGTGACCCTTAAACATGAGCCTTAGAAGAAGTCATGAACCTCGTTGTTATCCTCGTCTGGAGACAACACGAAAGAAAAGAAAGGGATGAGAAACTCATTCAAGATTCTCAGTAGGGATTTCCGACTCTAACACAAGTGTCATCGTCATCGTCCCCAGCCACTTCGGTTTTAATTATGAAAAAGGTGTACATGCATAAGGTTTGCTTTTAAACTTTTCAAATCTATTTATCCAAAGTGGGTGTCTTTTAGTATGAGTCTTAATGATATGAATGCAACAGATATTGGATGAATGCCTGACAATACCATATGCACATTAACATGAAAATCATAGTACTTGAGGACAACGTAAAGGAACATAAATCATATATGTGGCATAAAAAAGCACAGCACTTTTCATGTGACATCTTTCTCATAAGTCAAACTCTTAAGTTCTTTTTCTTAAAGACCACCCTCTTAGCATATTCACTAAAAATTCAACCGACTTACCGGCCCCGGCGATAATCTGGTCACCAAACTACATCTCACCTATCGCCTAGGAATGAGTTTAATCCTAACTAGTCATCACTAGATTTAATATAGGGTAATAGAGGGGGTAACACATCATTTCTTCTTCGAAACACATCTACTGGCATCCGGTGCACAGTAATATTGTCTGCTTTGGCAAGCTCGATATCAATACCCTCACAGTTTTGCTCTTGGGGGTGCTCGGCCGAACTGGTGTCACCCAGGACGCGTCTCGATAATATATCACATTTAAGTTCTCATGATTTTCAAAAACTTTTCTAAGTTCTCAAATTTGATGGAAATTCGGTAGCATAAAGGCTGTAAACCAAATTTCCTCAAATTTGCTTTGTGCCACGAAACATATAGAGCATGCATAGCCATTCATCATCAACATAAGACATCCAGTCGTATAGTCAAACTCATCATAGCATATACATCATCACATCATTACTTTAACATTCTTGAAAAAGATAGCATGCTCCTAACCAGTTTGCCGGAATCAAGGACCGGGCTCAGCTATTACATATGCTATGCTCAAGTCATTCCCATGATAAAACATGCATTCACATGAAACACTAAAGCTCGTTATACTCTTAAACCCATGGTGTCTTATGCTTTGACTCTTACGGAGCTTAAACTCGAGATATAATTATTCCAACATTCGCTATTAACCTTTTATGCACCTATGGGTTCACAACTAATTATCCTTATTAACTTTTATGCTTAGGAGCAAAACCAAACAACTCCATACAAATTGTCAATTTCTAAATCTTGCAATTATGGGGTTCTAGAAACATGTTTTAGACTCTTTCTATGTCCCGTCTTCGCCTAAAGCGCTATAAATCAAATCTAAACCAGTTATGGGGTATTCCTATGCCTATGAACTAATTATAAACCATGTTTATTGGATGACAAGGTTGCTAGATAGAAACAGAAAATTAATTAATCTAAGTGTTCTACAATTGCACTTTTACGGTTTTCTAGTTACTAGTTTCTCTATAGGTGCTAAAAATCAATCCTACCTCAAATGTTACCAAATTTTTCATAATTACACAATCCTAAACTGAATGTTATCACACTAAAACAGTTTTGGCAGCGGCTAAGAATAAACGGGTCAAAAATATGCTAAAACTCAACTTTACGGTTTTCTTTAGAAAGCTAGTTCCTTTCCTAACATATATAGAATAGTTCCCACCTCAATAATTATAATTTTTACACATTCTAGCACATCAAAATAGCATCATACCACAGTCAACATGTCAAGGCAAAACCGAAATGTTAAGTTCCAGAAAGATACATAATATCACCTTTCTAATGCATATAAATTGCTAGTTTCTCTTGGAATCATTTTAGGACTTCTAAAACTCTTTTAAAACTAATTTATTTCATCAAAAACTTGAGAATATAATGCAAGGGCAGTAACTTATTCAAATAATTCATGAAAGAGGTTTAATCCGTGAAATTATGTCTACAACACTTCTTGAGCTCACCTATGCTTAAGAAGATGTTAAAACATAGTCCATTGGCACTTATGGCTAAATGAAACTTATTCTAAGTTCATCACTACCACATGGCCGAAAAGTGCATTCAAAGGAATGCTTCCATAGCCAAACTTTAGCTTGAGATAAAAGGGGCAAGTCTTTGAGCTCTAGGATCTTTAAGTGATAACAAAAGCATAAACATTATGTGTACTTCATTTTGTTCTTCATTAGAAAGGTAAAGTGAGGGCTCAAAATAAATATGAGATGTAACTTCATTCTTATCTTTACGTTTAGGTGGTGACTTGAAAAATAAATATACTAGACAAGGAAACGTATACATGGATACAAGTCCAATTCTTTATTTTAGTGCTCTAGACTCCACAACAATCGACTTTAAGGCTGAAATAGGCGAGCTTTGAGATTAATTATTAGGTGATATGAAAATGCAAGCTCTTGTTTTAATCTTTAAGCTTTAGGTGATGGCTTGAAAAATAAACATGCTAGGCAAAAATGTAAATATGAATGCAAGTTTATTTTATATTCTTTACTAGAGCTCGTACAAGACTTTAAAGGAACATAAACTTCATCCCCAAACTCATCTAAACAAGGTAAAGCAAGCTTTAGAGTTCTTGTACAAAGGTTACAATTAAACCTTATGGTGTGAACTTCATCATCAAGCTTTAAGGAAATAGATTAAAGAAAAGCAAGTCATACACTAACTTTAGTTTAAGAATCAAAAAGGGTCAAGTTAAAGAACCAATCTTTGAGCTTTAGAAACCATTTCCTTGGAAACAACAAAACCATCATTTTACCATTTCTTGAGTGACAAAACCCAAAATATCAAAGAAAAAGGAAGTCATGGCCGAAACCATGAGGGAGAGAAAGATAAAATTTTAAAACTCTAAAGACCATATTCTTGATGATATACCAACACCAACATCATACATTCTCATCCTTGAGTCATTTTCCAACTAACATAAGCCTTTAAAATCAAAACTAGGACCAAGGAAAAAGAAAAGGAAACGAAACTAGAGCATGAAAAGAAAAGGAAAAACCAAAACATGCTTAGTCCAAGAACCAAGTTCCAAGCTCTAGGGGTTTCACAAGTGAAGATTCTTATGATCTACATCTTGAACCCTCATCATCAAGTATCATTTTCTTTAAAAAGAAAGGCTCCAACGCTGAAATTAGAGAAAAGAAAAAGAAGTTCCAAAAGTCAAGAGAAACTAATAAAAACCCATTTTTATCAAGCTTTAGAAGAGAATTCTTTAACAAAACAAAATCCCTACCAGAGGTTGTAATACCCTAGTAATTAACCAAATACACCTAGGTTGAATCTGATTAATGACTAGACTTTACTCCTTGCTTTGGTTCTTTCTTCATAATTTGAAAATACTTAGTGAAATTACGAGACATTTTTTTTTAAAAAAAAAAACATAATTGAAAACGTGAGCCGAGTACAACGTGAATGAGTAAGCGGGGTATAATAAGACGTTTAAGAATATATCACATCATATCACTTTGGCTCCATCATATAACATCCATAAGCACATTATAACATATATTTACATACAATAACCTCACTCAAAGGGTGGGTTATGATCATACATCATTGTCTTATGCAAACCCATAAAAGAAAATATACATAAGGAAATACATGCCCCTAAACTAGATAACTCCATAAGCCGGGAAGGTTATCCTAAAACTGGGGTGCATGAACACACATAAATCTACTAAGAACCTTCTATGGCCACTGTCCTGGAAATGAAGGAATAAATCTGATCCACTGATGAGCTCCCTCGGGAGGGGACACACGAGATGCACCAGGCTGGGGTCGCATGGACGAGCTTCTTGCTAACCTCGGCTGAACAACTGTTTCCTCACTACCCTCTCTTACACGTGTGGGAGTAGGAGCAGAGCTCTCAAAATATACATGAGTAGGAGTGTCATCTGAAGGATCAGTTTCAGAATATCTCGTCTCGGGAACATGCTTTGGAAATCCATGGACAGCAGATGAAGCGGGATAAGAACGTAACATCCTTTCATCAAGTGGACGTGCATGTTCGAAAACCATTTCATCGCCATAGGGAGAAGTAGGAGAAAATCGATAACTAGAGACAGGATGTGCAAATGGTAAAATTTTTAGAACACATTAGGTTAAACATTAGGCTATTACCTCATAGTCTCATCTTTTTCTTGAAAATATTTAGCGAAAATTATGGTAAAATTTTTTTTGAAAGTATAAAACAAAGTGAGAGCCGCGAACTTAACTATTCGAATAACAGAAACGTGAGACATGATTAACACTCATAGAGAGAACTCAAAAAGGAAAACATATAATAGTGGAGCAAAAATCATCATAACAAGAGGAACATTTCATTAATAATATATTTAGAGTATATAGGTAGTCATACCCGCATAGGTACAGGCAGAGCTTGTGATAAAGAAGAAATAAAATACAACAAGAAACACAAGTGTAGGGTGCGACTACAATAAAAATCCAAAATGCTACCCTTCTAGTAAGCTACGAGTATAAATCCACCACCCCTCCCAAAAGATACAGCCGAAGGGAATATCCTTGCAACGCTTGTGTACTCGAAAGCTCCACCGGGGTATAGTGCACCTCCCAGACTGGCGTGTCAATGAAGTCAACGAACATCGCCATCGCTCTCTGAAGATGTGACGGGAGAAGAGAGAGGAGTGAGAATTCTTAGTAAAGAATCTCAGTAGGAGTCTCCTATCCTAAGGTTACATCGTTCACATCCCCAGGAACCTTGGGTTTATTTCATAAAGACAAGTGAGCATACATCAAGTTCATTTTAAGTTCTAAAGTGTATTTTAGCCAAGGTCCATTCATTTTAGGATGATCTTAATGTCATGAATGCAACATAATAAAGAATGTATGCGTGGCGCTACTTAATGCACATACATCAATCATCATCATACTTAGTGGTATTAAGTGGCAATTAGAACACATTCATATGGGACAAACTTAGTGACATAATCATAACCATAAAACTTCTCTTCCTTATGGGCCACCCTAAAAGACAATCGAACTGGGGGTGCTCGGCCGAACCGGTGTCACCCAAAACGTGTCCATCTCTAGGTTATGAGCTCATACCTTAACAAGTCGTCACTAGTTCTTACTTACCATTTAATGATAAGCGTATCATAAATCATAAATCCCGACTATCTGAGTACGGGTTAGAGGGCAAATCTCTTAGGGGTGCTCGGCCGAACCGGTGTCACCTAAGAGTAAAAAAAATGGGTACCGATGTCACATGAGTTCTATGGAGGTGCTCGGCCAAACCGGTGTCATCCTAGAACCCATCTTAGTACCTTAATTTTCAAAATCTTTAAGTCCCCAAATTTGTCGGAAATTCGGCGGCACGATGGCATCACTCCGAATTTCTTCCAAATTTGTTTTATGCCACATAAACATATATCCTCATGAATTCCTCATATGAATAACGTCATCATCCTTCACATAACATATGCATCATCGTAAAACATCTTAACATACCTTAGTATCATATAAATATCATTCTCATATTCTTAATGTCTTATGCATTGACCGCTATGGTCTTTAACTCACAGTCTAAGTTATGAATCATTCAAAGCTAACCTCTCGGGTACTTAGGAGGTTATGACTAATGTATATCTCTCTTCATACTATGGTCAAGAATATCTCTCAATCTCAAAGGTGCAGAATTCATAATTTCAACTTTACGGGTACCTAGGAGTCACGACAATGACCCTTTCTAAGTTCGGTTTGCTCCTAAGGCACCAAGATCAAGTCCTAAACCAATTATGAGTCATTTCTACACATTTAAACTAATTTAGAACCATGATTATCATTACTAAACCTTGCTGGACAGAATCCAGAAAATTCTAACATTAAGGGATCTAGAACTCTCAAATTAATTCTTTTCTAGTTTCTAACCTTTCTTATCTTTTACTTATGAGTTTTTCCATTGATCATACTTAAACATAAGCATGTTATCATCGTTAAAACAGCTCATACAGTGGCCAAACATAGCAAGGCGGAACCAAAACAACACTCTCCATACAAAGGCATAAAACATACTTTTTAAAGCACATAGGATACTAGTTTCTCTTGGAACCTTTTTAAAACCTTCAAAACTCTTTTGTAAACATTTTTAACATCTAAAATCATCAAGATATTTATAAGGGCAGTAGCTAAGTTGAATTTATTTCAAGAGGTCCTAAATTCATAAAACTTAGTTCTATATGTTCCTTGAATCCACATAGACTTAGGAAAATTATAAAGCATAGCTTATAGGCATATGTGATCAAATGAAACTTATCCTAAGTTCATTCATCTCACATAGTCAA
The DNA here is from genome assembly GCA_031216125.1 of Dalbergia cochinchinensis. Lineage (NCBI taxonomy): Eukaryota > Viridiplantae > Streptophyta > Magnoliopsida > Fabales > Fabaceae > Dalbergia > Dalbergia cochinchinensis. The sequence continues at coordinate 32,868,785 of CM062377.1, read as the reverse complement.
GTGGGCATTCTAAGAGAATGCTTTCCATGTCTAACTCTCATTTGAGACCTTGGGACAAATCTTTGAGCTCTAGAGCTTTAGGTGATGACAAAACATAAACATGCCATGCACTTCATTTTTATTGTTCATTAGGGAAATAAAGTGAGAACTTGAAAAGTAAGTAGCTCAAAATAAATAGGAGATGCAACTTGTTATTATCTTGGATTTTAAGTGATGACTTGAATATTAAACGTGAAATGCAATGCTTGGAAATTAAATATGAATATGCAAGTTCATTTTTAGTCTTAGAGAATTAGTGATGACATAAAAATAAATCATGCTATGCAAGGCATAAACTAAATATGAATGCAAGTTCATTTTGGTTTAATAACTAGAGCTCGTCCAAGACTTTAAAGAACCAATATTCACAACCCCAACATAGTCTCATCAAGTCAAGAGAATGGAACTAAAAGAAATCTCCATACTTTCAAGAAAAGGAATTATGGCCGAAATCATGAGGCTAAGAGAAAGTAATCCATATTCCTTTTTGAAATCATTCTTATTTTCTTAAGTTGAAAACTTTAGTGAACTTCATAGCATAATAATAAAAACTAAAGAAAACTCAAGCTTTAGGGGTCTCATTATGATGAACACATAGTCATCATCTAGAGGTCCCCATCATCAAGCCATCATGTATGAGTTTAAAGGTCATGAAGGCCAAAAACTCAAGAAGGAAACCAAGAGAATTTTAAAAAGAAATTCCAAGAGGTAGCTAGAGAAAAACTCATTTTTCATGGAAATGAGATGCAAAGAAACACTCCTACCTAGAGTGAAGACAAAGAGCTTGAATTTTGAGAGAAGAAAACAAGATGATGAGCTCCTCCAAAAGGCTTGATGTTTTCGGCCAAGGGGAGATAAGGAGGTTAGAGTTGTGTTTGAGGTGAGGTTGTGTTTGAGATGAAATATTTGAGAGGTTTGATGGTGATTCAAGGTTATGGGGTGATGTGTGAAGGTTATGAGATGATGATGATGAAGTAAAGAGATGAAAAAGATGAAGATGAAAAAGAAAGGAACTCTTTGGGACTAAAGAGAAAGAAAGAAACTAGCAAGACTACTCTAAGCTTTAGCAAATGCTCAATGTGCATCCAATGCTAACACAAGCTCCCTATTTATAGAAAAACAAAGTGATAGGTGAGAGAATGGAAAGCATGGCTGATGGTAAGAAAGAGAAAATATCTCTTTGATGGTGTCATACAAGCATGGTTTGAAGCATGGAGCTCATGACACAAGGTATGGCTTCAAGCATGGGTTTTTGAGTGATCTTTTCTTTAAATTGTGGATGAAATTAGGCTTCTAGAAGACCAACATGGCTGGAAGTTTTTCAGCCACAAATAATTGAAGGGAATGATTTATTTTACTTGGTTATTCATTTGGAAAAGCAAGCTTGATTGAAATTATGACAAGGCATGACAAGTAAGATGATTTGAGGTGATTTTCCTTTAAGTTTGAAATGAAATAATTCATGAAAATGGGGGATGATTTTTGGTCAGATTTGGGCAGCAAGGAGAGAGGAAAAATCTTCCATGTAATTGGGTGTTAATGATAGGATTAAATGTAGGTTAGTTTAGGTACAAGGTTAGGAGTAATTAAGCTTAAGTTTAGGTAACTAAGCATGTGTATTAGGAATTTTATGACAAGGTTAGGAGTGCTCTTACATCATTAGAGAATTTAAAACTCATTTGTGAATAAACAATGTGTATCACAATCCCATGATTTAAGGAAAGTGAGAGAAAACACTATTTGTGCACTATTTACACACTATTCATTGATTCCTACACTCAAAGTCCTTGAATTTAAAGATAGGGTTTTAAGTTTATCTAAGCAATTTTAGGTTCTAATCATCCTTATTAAATTATTTTGACCTTAGATTAATTATGGAAATTAATTAACCTTCAATTAGAGCCTAATATTGCTTAGGTTTCGCTTAACCGTGTGATTAGGTGTAAACATACGAAACTACGGGCAAAACTGTAATTTTGCACTTATTTTGCCCGGGACCTCTGGGACCAAAACGAAGACCACAGAAAACATAAAAACATCTTTTAAAACCATCTGGAGAGGTTTCGGGTTCATCCGGCACTTGCAAAAGGGTAAAACGCCACATGGGCATTTTGGTCATTTCGACCCGAAAACTCGAAAAATGAGATTTTCGATCCCGGAAAGGAACACAAGTCATCCAATCCCCTTCCAACATTGAGTTTGCCCTTCGAGTACTGCCGGACCTGGCTTTCCTCGAATTCCGGGCTGATAATGACCTCAGGGGCATTTTGGTCATTTTCACTCTAGCAGAAAATCGGGGCATTACACGACCTATGTAAATAAAAACACGAACTGCGCACCTCCCTTCAAAATGATACGAGCAATGCACCGGATCATGGTGGAATTCCCAAGTAGGGGTATCAACGAACAGGACGAATGTCGCCATTTGAATCTGGAGACAATGACAGAAATAAAGAAAAGGGAGTGAGAATCTTGCTAAAGAATTCTCAGTAGAGTACCTCCTTCTACAGTGTCATCATCAAAGTCCCCAGGAACCTCGGGATTATTCTAAAATAGTGAACATGCAAAGATTCATTTTAAGTTCGGACAAATACTTAACCGAGGTTCGTCAATTTTTAATCATGCGTCTTATAATGCATCATAATCTTAACATGTCATATTTACAATGAACTTTTCCTTTATCATTACATCATATTCCTCATCATCATTATCAAAATAACATGCGTAAAAGAACGTCATATAATATTAGCTACACATGGACACAGTGCACATATTTCATTTCTTTAGTGCCTTAGGTGACTTAAAATCTTATCATCATCATTATTTTCCTTGGGCCACCCTATACTTCACCCTTTTGGGAGTAATTTAGGTTATGAGCTCATACTTTACTAGTCGTCACTAGCATATACTTATCCCTTTTGATAAGCTAAAGTCCCGACTCTACCCTTTTGAGAGAACGGGTTAGGGGGCTAAAATCACCTTTTCACCACCTATAGTCTGATGGTTCCAAAGGATCATTTTCTTATAGTGCACGTCCACTTGATGAAAGGATGTTACGTTCTTATCCCGCTTCATCTGCTGTCCATGGATTTCCAGAGCATGTTCCCGAGACGAGATATTCTGAAACTGATCCTTCAGATGACACTCCTACTCATGTATATTTTGAGAGCTCTGCTCCTACTCCCACACGTGTAAGAGAGGGTAGTGAGGAAACAGTTGTTCAGCCGAGGTTAGCAAGAAGGTCGTCCATGCGACCCCAGCCTGGTGCATCTCGTGTGTCCCCTCCCAAGGGAGCTCATCAGTGGATCGGATTTATTTCCCCATTTCCAGGACAGTGGCCATAGAAGGTTCTTAGTAGATTTATGTGTGTTCATGCACCCTAGTTTTAGGATAACCTTCCCGGCTTATGGAGTTATCTAGTTTAGGGGCATGTATTTCCTTATGTATATTTTCTTTTATGGGTTTGCATAAGACAATGATGTATGATCATAACCCACCCTTTGAGTGAGGTTATTGTATGTAAATATGTTATAATGTGCTTATGGATGTTATATGATGGAGCGAAAGTGATATGATGTGATATATTCTTAAACGTCTTATTATACTCCGCTTATTCATTCACGTTGTACTCGGCTCTCGTTTTCAATTATGTTTTTTTTAAAAAAATAAAATGGCTCGTAATTTCACTAAGTATTTTCAAATTATGAAGAGAGAACCAAAGCAAGGAGTAAAGTCTAATCATTAATCAGATTTAACCTAGGTGTATTTGGTTAATTACTAGGGTGTTACATTTTGGTATCAGAGCAGTTCGATTCTCATGGAGCCTGAGGATTGGACTAGCTATGCTTCTAAAGCATAATACGTTAGTGACGTCATGTGTAGATGCTTATCATTAGGATGAGCTTGAGGATTAGAAATACATGACTACTGTATGTTGAAAGTGCCATGGTAACTTGCTCACTTTGCATGGAATATTGGGCCTGATCACCTCAGTGTTGCTGTTTTGTGTGTTTAGGGACCAATGGCACGTCGACAACAGACTAGGAGCGCAGCACAGAATAATCAAGACAACGAGACAGCCGAAGCACTCCGCGACGTAGCAAGGACCATGAGAATGGTGATGGAACGAATGGATCAGGATCGTCAAGCCAATATGAATCAAGGACATGAGATTCCTGAACATGCCCGTTTTGGGGAGTTTCGTAAGACGCACCCACCAGTTTTCAAGGGGACCCTGAATCCAAATATTGCAGATGAATGGATTCGAAATATTGAGAAGGTCTTTGCTGTAGTCCCATGCTCGGAGGAGCAAAAGGTCATCTTCGCTACTCATATGCTTGAGGGTGATGCCGCTCGGTGGATGTGTTCGAAGACTCCTGGAGATGACTGACGTGGACATTGATTGGGAACTATTCAAGGTCCATTTTTACGAAAAGTACTTTCCAGAGTCTGTTAGAAATGCCAAGGACATTGAATTCATGTAACTTGTTCAGGGGAATATGAATGTGGCCCAAAGACATCGCTGCATTTGAAGAACTCATTAAGTTCTCAAGAATGTACCAAGGAAATCCTGATGAGTACTGGAAATGCATTAAATACGAGTCAGGGTTGAAGGCGGAACTTAATGTGGCAATTGCACATTTGGAGATTAGGGATTTCTCTACCCTAGTTAACAAATGTCGGATTATTGAAGAAGGTCAGAGAAAACTAAGCACCCCAAAGTCAGATAATATTACCAAAAAGTTGACACCTCAAAGTTAGCGCTCAAGAGGCGAATCGACCTCTATTTCCCCTCAATCAAGACCACAAGGGCCACAAAGAAATTTTCAACAAGGAAGGCCAAACAACAACAACCGCTATAATAACAACCGCTACAACAATAACCCCAGTAACAATCGCAACAACAACAATAACAACAATAAAGGGAAAGCACCACAAAGAGGTCTAGCAGTACCTCCACGGCCTGCGCCATCCATGGAATGTCCTGCGCGGCAAGAATCATGGGAGCATGCCATGTCGAGCCGGAACAAACGTGTGCTATCGGTGTGGAAAACCAGGTCATTACTCCCGAGAATGCACGGAAAGGAACCCGCCAACCCCCAATCCCAAGCCGCAATACCAGGGAAGGGTATTTACTGTTAATGCTGAAGAAACAACGAAGTCACGAAATCTCGTAGAAGGTAAGGGTAATATGCATGGTAAAGACTTAATTGTACTATATGATTCTGGCGCTTCTCATTCTTTTATCTCCCATTCATGTGTTAAAAGCCTTAATTTACCTATGACTGAGCTTCCTTTTGACCTTATTGTTTCTACCATTGGAAAACCCGTTAGGACTTGTAAATGTTGTTTAGATTGTAGTTTTATTATAGATTATAGATCCTTTGTTTTAGATCTTATTTGCTTACCCATGCGAGGTTTAGATGTGATTCTTGGAATGGATTGGCTTGAGGCCAACCGTGTACTGTTAAACTGTTATGAGAAAACCATCACTTTTCTTCCTGTTCCTATTGAACCTAAGAAACCCATAAGTCTTTACATAACTGCTGTGGAAATGGACTATGGTAAGGGTGAGAGTAAAGGTTACATTTTCTTAGCCACTAGTGATGTAGACTTTGAGCAAAGTATTGATGAGATACCAATAGTAAGAAATTATCCCGAAGTATTTCCAGATGAGATACTAGAGTTTCCCCCCAAGAGAGAGATAGAGTTTTCCATAGAGTTGCTTCCGGGTGCGGGACCTATATCCATAGCCCCATACAGGATGTCCCCATTAGAATTGACCGAGTTAAAAACTCAATTGGAAGATTTATTGGAGAAAAAGTTTGTTAGGCCTAGTGCATCACCTTGGAGAGCCCCTGTGTTGTTTGTAAAGAAAAAGGATGGGAGTATGAGGATGTGTGTAGATTATAGGCAGTTGAATAAAGTAATGGTGAAAAACAAGTATCCTTTGCCTAGGATCGATGATTTGATGGACCAACTGAAAGGTGCGGTAGTGTTTTCTAAGATAGATTTTAGGTCAGGCTACCATCAAATTAGAGTGAGAGATGAAGACATACCTAAAACGGCCTTTCGCACTCGATACGGCCATTTTGAGTTTACAGTAATGTCCTTTGGGTTAACCAATGCTCCAGCTGTTTTTATGGATTACATGAATAGGATCTTTCGACCCTATTTGGATCGGTTTGTGGTTGTCTTTATAGATGACATTCTCATATATTCTAAGACCCATGAGGAGCATGAATGCCACCTAACCATAGTACTGGAGATCTTAAATGAAAAGAAACTATATGCCAAGTTTTTCCAAGTGTGAGTTTTGGTTGGATAAGGTGAAATTTTTAGGGCATGTAGTATCTAAGAAAGGAATTGCTGTAGATCTTAGTAAGGTAGAAGCAGTAGTAAACTGGGAAAGACCAACCACGGTAACTGAAGTAAGGAGCTTTTTGGGTTTATCCGGTTATTATCGTCGATTTATCAAGGGATTTTCCCAAATTTCCCTACCTTTGACCAAGCTGACTAGGAAAAACACCCCTTTTTCATGGACCTCGGAGTGTGAAAAGAGCTTTCAAGAGTTAAAATACAAGCTAACCTCGACCCCTGTTTTAGTGTTACCCGACCCCAATGTGCCTTTCGAGGTGTGTTGTGATGCTTCGAAAAAGGGTTTAGGTTGTGTATTGATGTAAGATAGGCAAGTGGTGGCCTATGCATCAAGACAACTCAAGCCACATGAGGCAAACTACCCTACCCATGACCTTGAGTTAGCTGCCGTCGTGTTTGCTCTAAAGATTTGAAGACACCATTTATATGGAGTTAAGTTTGAGGTGTTTTTCGACCACAAGAGTTTGAAATATCTCTTTGATCAAAAAGAGCTAAACATGAGGCAAAGGCGATGGATGGAGTTCTTGAAAGATTATGATTTTGGATTGAACTACCATCCTGGTAAAGCTAATGTTGTAGCTGATGCTTTGAGTAGAAAGTCCTTACAAGTGTCCCATTTGATGGTGAAGGAGGTTGAATTGATTGAGCAATTTAGGGACTTAAACCTAGGAATGACTTTGACCACTAAGGGCATCAGAGCTTGTCATCTTAGAGTGACAAATGAGTTCAAAGAAAGGATTGTTCAAGCTCAAGGGGACGATGCTGAGTTTCAAGAGACTTTAGGGGCAGTGAAGGCAGGAAAGTTGATAGGTTTTACCCAAGGAATGGACGCTTTATGGAGGTTTAAAGGTCGAATATGTGTACCTGCTAGTGGTGACCTTCAAAAAGATATTTTGGAGGAAGCCCATAAGAGCCATTTTACCTTACATCCTGGTGCCACCAAGATGTATCAAGATTTGAAGAAGATGTTCTGGTGGCCTGGAATGAAGAAAGATGTGTGCACATGGGTGAGTAAGTGCTTGGTGTGTCAAAAGGTGAAGATTGAACACCAAAAACCCTCTAGAATGCTGCAACCTCTGTCGATCCCTGAGTGGAAGTGGGATAGTATCTCCATGGATTTTGTGACTGGATTACCGAGGACCCAAATGAATCATGATACCATATGGGTAATCGTGGATCGATTGACGAAGTTAGCCCACTTTTTACCTATTAAGGTGACTTATTCCTTGGATAGGTTAGCACAATTATATATTCAGGAGATAGTGAGGTTACATGGGGTGCCGTCGACGATAATCTTGGACCGGGATCCGCGGTTTACGTCACGATTTTGGGGAGCCTTTCAAAAGGCGTTTGGTTCAAAGCTATGTCTAAGCACGGCCTATCACCCCCAAACAGATGGTCAATCTGAAAGAACTATCCAAACCTTGGAGGATATGTTAAGGGCATGTGTTTTAGATCAAAAGGGAAGTTGGGATAAGTACCTGCCACTGATTGAATTTGCATATAACAACAGTTATCATGCAAGTATCGGTATGGCACCGTATGAGGCCCTCTATGGACGGAAATATCAATCTCCCTTATGTTGGTATGAACCCGGAGAGCAAAGTTTACTCGGACCTGATATTGTGAGGGAAACAACGGAACAAATCAAGAAGATTAGGGATAAGATTCTTACTGCTCAAAGTCAACAAAAAAACTATGCGGACAAGCGGCGAAAACTGCTAGATTTTCAAGAAGGGGACCACGTGTTCCTAAAGATCACCCCCACTACAGGCATAGGCCGAGCAATAAAAGTAAAGAAATTGAGCCCCAGATTTCTTGGTCCGTTTGAAATCCTTACCAAAGTAGGACCTGTAGCCTACCGTATAGCCCTACCCCCGAGTCTATCCAACCTTCATGATGTTTTCCATGTCTCTCAGTTAAGAAAGTATCAATCTGACCTTTGTCATGTACTAGAGCCAGAACATGTACAATTAAGAGATAACCTGACATTTAACTTACTACCCACGAGAATCGTCGACCAAGGAGTTAAGCAGTTAAGGAACAAGGCTGTACCCCAGGTCAGAGTAGCTTGGGGACAGGGTAAAACCGAAGAACTTACATGGGAGCTGGAATCGAACATGAAAGCACAATACCCCGAGTTGTTCTCAGGTAACGAATTTCCGGGGCGAAATTCTTTTTAAGAAGGAGAGTAATGTAACGCCCCAATTTTTACAGTAATTTTTACTGTCATTAGAAATTACCGAATTACTGTAGGTAATTATTACATAAGATTTGAGGCCGAACAATCCTCAATAGAGGAATATAACATTAGAAGAAAGGTTAGGAGCGATTCATGCGAGAGTCGCAAATCCTGAATTTCTGTACGTATAAAATGACCAAAATGCCCCTGAAGTTATTTTACTCAGAAAATGAGGATCGTGGGCCCCACCTATTCTCAAGGGGATGTTTTGATGATAATAAGGGATTGTTTGTGTTATGTGTGTTAATAGAGCAGAAGGATCTCAATTTTGAGTTCCGACGCGCGAAATGACCTAAACGCCTCGGTGTTTTAACTCCGATGTGCGTGCCGACTGAGTCCGAACCTCACTAAAATGTTTTAAAATTTGTTTTTAAGCCATGATTAACCATTGGTTAAGCTCGGGTGGCCTCGGGCAGTTTTTAAGTGAAAGTACGATTTTGCCCTTGTTTTTGGGCAATTTTGCGAATTTCGGGATTTTTGATTCGTATACCGAAACCTGAGCAATATTAGGCTCAAATTAAAGCTTATTAAATTCTAAATATTAATCTAGAGTCAAAATTATGTATTTAGATTGATTAGAACCCAAAATTGCTCAAAAACACCCAAATTGCTTACTAATTCACTTAAGCCCTTAACCGTAAATTCTCTAAATTACATGAATACCTTGCCTACACCTAAATAATGCATGGAACACACAAATTTCACTTCTTTGGGTTGTAATGGACGAAATTATTGATGTCATTATGCAGCTGAATTATTGCCAAAAGTTGCACTAAAACAAAATGCCAAAATGTCACCATAAGAGACATAATTCCTTAATTTCATACAACTTTGTCTAAAATGATTTTTCCTCCCTTATTTCTCCTGCAAAATTCCGCCAACTACCTCCTCATTTTGGCCAATTAGAAGCCTCAAAATCTTCTATAAATAGGCTTGCTTGAGTGGTCTTGGAATGCTTTGTTCATAACTAGTTTTTAGGAGCACCAAAAACTTTCTTTCTTCCTCCTCTTTAGCTGAATTCTTTCTTCAATTTTTCAAAGAGATTTTGTTTCATTTCACTTCAAGAAATCAAGTTCTCTTCCTCTTCTTCAACTCAGATTAGGTAGGGAGTAATTTCAAAATTTATTTCTATGCTTTGAGGAGTTGTGTTTTTAGCTCAAAATGATGAAATTATGAACTTACCTTAGCTTTTCATTTCGGTTTTCCTCTTCTTTTTTCTTTAACCAATTCGGCCATATGGCCTAGGTGGAACTAAGATGATGGCTTGATGATGAGGACCTTGAGGGTGGGTTGTAAATCCATCACAAGTTAGGCCTCTAAAGCTTGAAAATTCCACTTGATGCAAAACTTTAAAGAATAATGCTTTATGATGCTAAAACAAAGATTTTTAGTTTAGAACTTGAAAGATGTATTTTCCAAGCTTGTATTTCATGTTTATGTTTCAAGTCATCACTTAATCTTTCAAGATAATAAAGAGGTTGCATCTCATATTTAATTTATGCTCTCACTTTATTTTATAATGGCTAAAAGAATCAACGCATGGCATGTTTATTTTATGCCATCACCTAAAGATCCTAGAGGTCAAAGACTTGGCCATGTATCACAAGCAAAGAAATATGATTATTGGAGTTAAAGAATTTATTCTTTAAAAAGTCTTGAGATTGGAGCTTAAAAAGATGTAATAATAATTCTCTTCTCCCTTCACAGGTCTGTGCGGACTACGCCGCTCAGGTTTCTTAATACTCTCTTCTCCCTCTCTTGGTCTGTGCGGATTATCGCCGCTCAGCTTTCTTGCATCATGTTTATATTTCAAGTTCTTGCATCATGTTAAATTTTCAAGTCATCACCTTAAATCTTAAAGATAAAGAAATGGAATTGCATATCATGTTTATAATTCCAAACTATCACCTTATAAAGATAAGATTAAAATAAGGTTGCATAGCATGTTTATAATTCTAAGATGTCACCTAAATCTCTAAAGCTCAAGACTTACTTCTTTTATCTTAAGTGAGAATTTTAATTGTGAAGATCCTCCCAAGTTTGACAAAAGAACTAGTTTCTAACTGAGTTTTAAGACTTTGCAAGGATTTTACGGGGAACTAGTATTTTATATGCACTTAAAATATGATTCTATGTAATTGCATGAGGTTCATGATTCGGCCACTAATCTGAGTTTAGTATCAATGTATGATAATGATTTGATATGTTTGAAGTTGTGATAATTATGGTTTATCATTAAGAGAATGATTCACTGCATATTAGAGATAAAACTAGCTCCCTAGAACAACCGAAGAGCTAGAATTTACCTAGTTTTTGACCCCTTTAAGTTTAGCCAATGCCAAATCTGTTTTAGTATGTTATAATTCTGTCTAGGATTAGTTAGCCACGAAAAATTTGGTATCAATTAGACTAGGATTGATCTCGAACACTAAAAAGAACTTAGCAACTAGAAAACCGTAAAAACAAGATTTCTAGAACTCTAGGGAATGAAATTTATGCATTCTATCCAGAATCTTTAGCAACGATAAGAACCAGGTTTTATTATGTTTAAATAAGGGAGAATGATTCATAATTGGTTTAGTAACTAATTTCAGCATCATAGGGAAAGCTGGTAACAAGAAAGGATTTAAAACATAACTTCTAGCATACCGTAAAACCTTAGGAACAACTTACTACCTATGCTACCCCATTTGATTTAATAGTGTTCTTAAGGCCTATAAATAATTGTAAGGATGGTAATAAATCCCTTAGGTGCATAACTAATTAGTTCTATAATTGATAATTCTATGTAAGTATTGGATGCTTATTAAGTACTTGATACCATTGAATGATTTCCTGGCTTGCATGTTATAGTTGCTGTTACAAATAATGAGAATGCTTATGCATGAAATATTCTTTATTATGTAAAATTTACCTTTGTTGCTAGAAGAAAGTGTATCATTGTAAAAGTGTAATTTGGAAAGGTTCCCGCTAAGGACAGAGTTGGTATTTAAGCGTGTCCATTGTGACCCACCTCTCTTTCCTGGGAATCTCCCAAATGCATGATTATAGTTGATATATATTATTCTAGCTTAAGACTATAAATGAGAAAATGTTATGATGTTTATGAATTGTATTGTGATATAACATGGAAAGATTTAATGGTGACTTAAACTTATAAGAAAATGATCCTTTGGAACCATCAAACTATAGGTGGTGAAAAGGTGATTTTAGCCCCCTAACCCGTTCTCTCAAAAAGGTAGAGTCGGGACTTTAGCTTATCAAAAGGGATAAGTATATGCTAGTGACGACTAGTAAAGTATGAGCTCATAACCTAAATTACTCCCAAAAGGGTGGAGTATAGGGTGGCCCAAGGAAAATAATGATGATGATAAGATTTTAAGTCACCTAAGGCACTAAAGAAATGAAATATGTGCACTGTGTCCATGTGTAGCTAGTATTATATGACGTTCTTTTATGCATGTTATTTTGATAATGATGATAAGGAATATGATGTAATGATAAAGGAAAAGTTCGTTGTAAATATGGCATGTTAAGATTATGATGCATTATAAGACGCATGATTAAAAATTGACGAACCTCGGTTAAGTATTTGTCCGAACTTAAAATGAATCTTTGCATGCTCACTATTTTAGAATAATCCCGAGGTTCCTGGGGACTTTGATGATGACACTGTAGAAGGAGGTACCCTACTGAGAATTCTTTAGCAAGATTCTCACTCCCTTTTCTTTATTTCCGTCATTGTCTCCAGATTCAAATGGCGACATTCGTCCTGTTCGTTGATTACCCTACTTGGGAATTCCACTATGATCCGGTGCATCGCTCGTATCATTTTGAAGGGAGGTGCGCAGTTCGTGTTTTTATTTACATAGGTCGTCCATTTGCACATCCTGTCCCTAGTTATCGATTTTCTCCTACTTCTCCCTATGGCGATGAAATGGTTTTCGAACATGCACGTCCACTTGATGAAAGGATGTTACGTTCTTATCCCGCTTCATCTGCTGTCCATGGATTTCCAAAGTATGTTCCCGAGACGAGATATACCGAAACTGATCCTTCAGAGGACACTCCTACTCATGTATATTCTGAGAGCTCTGCTCCTACTCCCACACGTGTAAGAAAGGGTAGTGAGGAAACAGTTGTTCAGCCGAGGTTAGCAAGAAGGCCGTCCATGTGACCCCAACCTAGTGCATCTCGTGTGTCCCCTCCCGAGGGAGCTCATCAGTGGATCGGATTTATTTCCCCATTTCCAGGACAGTGGCCATAGAAGGTTCTTAGTAGATTTATGTGTGTTCATGCACCCTAGTTTTAGGATAACCTTCCCGGCTTATGGAGTTATCTAGTTTAGGGGCATGTATTTCCGTATGTATATTTTCTTTTATGGGTTTGCATAAGACAATGATGTATGATCATAACCCACCCTTTGAGTGAGGTTATTGTATGTAAATATATGTTATAATGTGCTTATGGATGTTATATGATGGAGCCAAAGTGATATGATGTGATATATTCTTAAACGTCTTATTATACTCCGCTTACTCGTTCACGTTGTACTCGGCTCTCGTTTTCAATTATTTTTTTTAAAAAAAAAATGGCTCGTAATTTCACTAAGTATTTTCAAATTATGAAGAAAGAACCAAAGCAAGGAGTAAAGTCTAGTCATTAATCAGATTCAACCTAGGTGTATTTGGTTAATTACTAGGGTGTTGCAAGAAACTACTCCCTACCTAATCTGAGTTGAAGAAGAGGAAGAGAACTTGATTTCTTGAAGTAAAATGAAACAAAATCTCTTTGAAAAAATTGAAGAAAGAATTCAGCCAAAGAGGAGGAAGAAAGAAAGTTTTTGGTGCTCCTAAAAACTAGTTATGAACAAAGCATTCGAAGACCACTCAAGCAAGCCTATTTATAGAAGATTTTGAGGCTTCTAATTGGCCAAAATGAGGAGGTAGTTAGCGGAATTTTGCAGGAGAAATAAGGGAGGAAAAAATCATTTTAGACAAAGTTGTATGAAATTAAGGAATTATGTCTCTTATAGTGACATTTTGGCATTTTGTTTTAGTGCAACTTTTGGCAATAATTCAGCTGCATAATGGCACCAATAATTTCGTCCATTACAGCCCAAAGAAGTTAAATTTGTGTGTTCCATACATTATTTAGGTGTAGGCAAGGTATTCATGTAATTTAGAGAATTTACGGTTAAGGGCTTAAGTGAATTAGTAAGCAATTTGGGTGTTTTTAAGCAATTTTGAGTTCTAATCAATCTAAATACATAATTTAACTCTAGATTAATATTTAGAATTTAATAAGCTTTAATTTGAGCCTAATATTGCTTAGGTTTCGGTATACGAATCAAAAATCCCGAAATTTGCAAAACTGCCCAAAAACAGGGGCAAAATCGTACTTTCACTTAAAACTTCCCGAGGCCACCCGAGCTTAACCAATGGTTAATCATGGCTTAAAAACAAATTTTAAAACATTTTAGTGAGGTTCGGGCTCAATCGGCATGCACATCGGAGTTAAAACAGCCACAGGGGTGTTTTGGTCATTTCGCGTGTCGGAACTCAAAATTGAGATCCTTCTGCTCTATTAACACACATAACACAAACAATCCCTTATTATCATCAAAACATCACCTTGAGAATATGTGGGGCCCACGATCCTCATTTTCTGAGTAAAATAACTTCAGGGGCATTTTGGTCATTTTATACGTACAGAAATTCGGGATTTACGACTCTCGCATGAATCGCTCCTAACCTCTCTGCTAATGTTATATTCCTTTATTGAGGATTGTTCGGCCTCAAATCTTATGTAATAATTACCTACAGTAATTCGGTAATTTCTAATGACAGTAAAAATTGGGGCGTTACATTATTTATAGTCCCACATCGGCTAGGGAGGAGAACGAAGCATGCCTTATAAGGGTGTGGATACCTCCTCCTAGTCAGACGCGTTTTGGGTGGTTCAAGTCCACGCCAAGAACAAAACCATGAGGGTATGGACATCGAGCCTGCCAAAGCAGACAATATCTGGCGACGCCGGGGGTGCTGGGCTGTTACTAATGGTATCAGAGTCGGTCCCGGAGTCGGTGTGCCAGCGAGGACGCTGGGTCCCTTTAGGGGGGTGGATAGTCCCACATCGGCTGGGGAGGAGAACGAAGCATGCCTTATAAGGGTGTGGATACCTCCTCCTAGTCAGACGCGTTTTGGGTGGTTCGAGTCCACGCCAAGAACAAAACCGTGAGGGTATGGACATCGAGCCTGCCAAAGCGGACAAATCTGGCGACGCCGGGGGTGCTGGGCTGTTACCGAGGTAGGTCTCTTGGAGGATGAACAAGGCTTGGTCTTGATGAGAGGATGAAAGAAAAATCCTCCCTAAAGCTTGATGGAGCTTCGGCCAAGAAGAAAGGAAAAGGAAAGGAAGTTATGTTTCTTGAGCTTGATCTTGAGAATGATATGGCTAAGTGTTTCAAGAAGGATTTAATGGTGGTTGCGTGGTAAGGATGAAGAAGATGAGAGGAAGAAAGAACTCTTAAGGTTCTTAAAAGAAAAGAGAGAAACTAAAACAACTCTTGAAACTAGCTTGAAAAAAAATGAGCAAATGCATCAAGTTCTTCCAAGACAAGTATTTATAGAAAATTAAAACATGATGAAGTGAATGGAGGGAGTATGTTTTGGCCATATCTAGCTTGGGGGAGGAAAAATATCTCCTTCAAGGTATGGTTGTGGTCATTCAAAGGTATGGCCAAGTATGGGTTCAAGCATGGGCTTAAGCATTGTTCTTTGAGTGTGTGACTTATCAACATGTGATGAATCAATGGAGAGTATGGGATGCTGTTTGTACAACCATGGGGAAGAGAAATATCTCATCTAAATGTGGTTTAAAGATGTGTTTAGGTATATTTTTACTTAAACTTTTGATTAGGAGTTTGTAAGCAAGTGTTTAGGTAAGTAAGGAGGTAATTAGAGACTTGTAAGTCTAGATTTAGAAGGTGACTTTACTAAATTAATGAAGTCAAACTCCATTAACTAGGAATCCAATGCCAACATAATTCCTTAATTTAGGGAGATTGGAGAGAGAAAACACTATTCATAGATTCCTTTCTTTAAAGAATTGAAACTAGGATAGGATTTTGAGTTTCCTTAAGCAATCTTAGGTTCTAATTAACCTCAAATAATTATTTTAACTCTGGATTAATCATCAAAATTAATTAATCTTTGATTAGAGCCTAATATTGCTTAGGTTTGCTTAAACACGTCATTAGGCTCGAAATACACTATGCAGGGGCAAAATTATAATTTTGCACAAAAATTGCCTGGGACCACCGGGACTTAAACAGATACTTTTAAACACATAAAAACATCATTTTAAATCTTTGGGGAAAGTGTCGGGCTCGAACGGCACCTTTACCCCCGTAAAAACGTTATAGGGGTATTTTGGTCATTTTGATCCCAAACCTCAGAAAATGAGATTTTCATTTCCGGAACCATTCAAAAACCATCTAATCCCCTTCAAACATTGAGTTGACCCTTCGAGGACCGTCGGGTCGGCTATCCTCGAATTTTGGATGGAAAATGACTTCAGGGGCATTTTGGTCATTTTTTCTTAGACAAAAAAATCGGGGTGTTACAAAAAGCAAGAGAACAAATAAAGCCCTACTTGTTACTAGAAGATCTTTCCACTTCTCTTGATTCTTCTAAGTGTTTTTCTTCCTTCAAAACCTTCTGAAACAACCCTTGATCCTTTTATAACAAAGGTATATGATATCTAAAGGTGGAGGTTAGTGATGAATCAAAATTCTAATCGTTTAATTTTGTAAGTATTGATGAGTAGAACAAGTTTTGTGAAGGAAGCTTATAATTTTATTGACTTGAGCTTTAGATTATAAGACCATGGAAGCAAGATGTTTGGGTTTGTGAAAGAAAAACATGAAGGCTGAAGCATGAAGAAACTTGGTCGATAATGTTGCTTCAAAGTGATAAGGTTTGGTGCTTTTAATATATCCTAGGATAAAGTAGCATTTATGCAGTCAAGTGTATTTCTTTTCCTTTTTAAAAAGAAACAATGGAATGGATGGCTAGGATTTAATCTTGTTAGTCAAGATTAAATCTTGGCCATCCACTTGGCTTTAAAAGATAAGCATTATCATATTGTAAAAATTAAACTATCATTCAGTGTTAGAAATTGCACACTGAAATTTTATCCAAGGGATAAAACACCATACATGATTAATCAAACATTGCCCAAAAATTAATTCTAGGTATAAAGCCTTTATTCCTACCTATTTCTAATCTTAATCCTATAACTTCTCAGTTTCGAGCATCTCTGAGTCCCAATACTAGGGTTTCAGATGTCCCGACATGCTCACGAGGCTTGCAAGCTACTATTGATATTTTTTTTTATAAAAATCCATTAGACCGTTATCATCATTATTGAAACTGTCAGATTTTTGAAATTAAAACTAATAAAGCTCAAATTAATTTTTAAATAATTTTTCAGGTGTAATATTACCACCCACCTTAAAAAGAATTTTGCCTTCAAAATTCATTTGAAAACAATTTCAAAAGTCAAATTTCATGAATTAAACAAGCAAATCACACACAGGCAAACAAAAGACAACAATTGAATCCTAAAATGTTCCTACCTTAGATTGGATTTTTGGTGATGACGTCCCTTCAACACTTATGGTGAAAACCCCACTCTAGTGTTGTCGCTTTATAGTTGGTTTTGAGTACTTTTCTGGACACTCCCATCTCTTATGTCATGGTCTACCACAATGGTAGCATACATATTGCTTATCCAAACAAGGTTTGCTCCCATGATTTTTCCCATATTTTGGGCAACCTTGCCACGGGGTTGACTTCTGTAGCCATTTGTCCTTAGAAGGAATTGGTCGAAACTGTTTCCTTTAGGGTGGAGTCTCCTCATAGTCTTGGTCTTCAAGTGTCAATCTTTTGTTACAAGTGTCCTTACTAGATTGGGTGATTGCTAACCTCTTGTTGGAGTCCTCTGTACGACGAAACTTGTTTACCAAGGTTGCATAATCTCTTATCTCTAAGAGTCCTACAGCAGCTTCAATATCTTCACATAATCCTCCTTCATACTTCATGCACTTCCAAGCTTCATCAGGATTATGTTGACAGATAGTGGAAAATTTGTAAAGCTCTTCGAACTTTGCTATGTACTATACTACACTCATAGACCCTTGCTTGAGTGCCATGAACTCCAACTCCTTTGTATTTCTCACATACACAATTAAGTACTTGTGATAAAAACCCTCCTTAAAAACTTCCCAGGTAACGTTAGTCTAAATCACACACAGGCAAACAAAAGACAACAATTGAATCCTAAAATGTTCCTACCTTAGATTGGATTTTTGGTGATGACGTCCCTTCAACACTTATGGTGAAAACCCCACTCTAGTGTTGTCGCTTTATAGTTGGTTTTGAGTACTTTTCTGGACACTCCCATCTCTTATGTCATGGTCTACCACAATGGTAGCATACATATTGCTTATCCAAACAAGGTTTGCTCCCATGATTTTTCCCATATTTTGGGCAACCTTGCCACGGGGTTGACTTCTGTAGCCATTTGTCCTTAGAAGGAATTGGTCGAAACTGTTTCCTTTAGGGTGGAGTCTCCTCATAGTCTTGGTCTTCAAGTGTCAATCTTTTGTTACAAGTGTCCTTACTAGATTGGGTGATTGCTAACCTCTTGTTGGAGTCCTCTGTACGACGAAACTTGTTTACCAAGGTTGCATAATCTCTTATCTCTAAGAGTCCTACAGCAGCTTCAATATCTTCACATAATCCTCCTTCATACTTCATGCACTTCCAAGCTTCATCAGGATTATGTTGACAGATAGTGGAAAATTTGTAAAGCTCTTCGAACTTTGCTATGTACTATACTACACTCATAGACCCTTGCTTGAGTGCCATGAACTCCAACTCCTTTGTATTTCTCACATACACAATTAAGTACTTGTGATAAAAACCCTCCTTAAAAACTTCCCAGGTAACGTTAGTCTAAGAGGCTTCGAACAATCCATTGGTGCCAACCCACCAGAATTCTGCATCAGCTTCCAACATATAAGTAGCAAAGGCCACTTTTTGGGTCTCCATGCAAGGAAGAATTGAGAAAATCTTTTCCATAGCCTTGATCCATTCTTCAACTTTATTCGGATCAAAAGCTCCTCGAAAGGCAGAAGGTTTGCTTTCCTAAACTCTGTGAACTTTTGATATTCTATGTCCACTTTTGTTCCTCTAGAGTTCCCAACTGGATTTCCTTTGGCATATCGGTCCAACCTTTCCATCATTATGTTGGCTGCTGCAAATTGTTCTCTCATGGTAGCCATCATCTCATGGAAAGTGTCCATTATACCTGCTTCATCTCCGGCTCCATTCTTAATACGCAAATTTGAAGTCATCAGTTCCTGACACACCAAACAAGAATTATTGAGTTGATCAGGCTCAATACCAAGTTAAGTGTGGCAACAACCCGTAGTCATACACATACATAGAATTATAATGTATGACATTTACTAAGGAAGCATAGCCAGTCCATTCCTCAAGGTCCTACTAGGATGAACTGCTCTGATAATGTTGCAACCGGGATCGCGATGGGGACGACGAAAAAGGAATTTTCATTTTGAAGATTAATGGAGTCGCCACCCAAATTTATTAAAATTGGGAAAAACATTGGAAAAACCCATTTGTTTTAAAGAAAGATCTTTGAAATCAGTTTTGAGTTCGGGAGTCGGTTATGCATAGGGAAAGGTAGGAGTTTAACCCTACGCACCCCTAGTACACCCGTCCTTAGACGGTACCTTAGAAAATTGTGCAAATTAATTAATAACCCCTTAAAAAAGAAAAACAAGAAAAGTGACAAAACATATTTACAAATTTAAATAAAACAAATTAAGGAAAATTAATTTTGGCTTGACAGGGGTCGCCTGCTCCTATGTATCCCCTGGTGCAATGGGGAACTCAAAATCACGTAGTTCTGTAAAAAAAGATTATGGGTTGATAAATTTTATTTATGAAAAAGAATTTATAACAAGAAAATTTGTTATTGCACAGAATCCAAGTTAGCACTAGGCCACTCAATGAATTCCCATGATTTAAATAACAATGAAGGTAACACCTGCTACTCAATCATCGTTATTGATCTTTACACAGATTAAAAAGACTTTTGTGAAGGGATGATTCCTTTAGAAAATAGAATCCATTCTCGCACAGGATTTAAGTTAGCATTTAGTTACTCAATAAACCCTTATGATTCAATAACAATAAAGATAACATTTTGTTACTCAATTATCATCACTGATCATTGCGCAGATTAGAACAAATCTTGATGAAAATCCACTTTGTGCACAGAATACAAGTTAGCACTAGGCTACTCAATGAATCCTTATGATTCAATAATAGTGAAGATAACATTTGCTATTCAACCACTATTATTGAACATCACACAAATGTAAAAGATATTTTTTAAAATATATATATATATATATTTCCTTATTTTATTTCATTTTTAGACAAAACCATAATTTTAACAGAAATTGACAAAGTATATTCATAAATATAAACATACAAAATAATTTGGACCAAAATACATAAAACATGTAAAAGAATTAAAACAAAAAATAAAAAGAAAATTCATTCATAAACATAGTTACACACAAGACGCATAATCGTATAAAATACTAAAAAGAAAAATAAAAAATAATAAAATAATAAAAATAAAAATAACACCCACTTAATTCAAGCAAAACACAAGAAAAGAAAAATAAATATATAAATAAACAAATAAATAAATAAAATCATAAATATAAGCATACAATTAATCCAAGCAAAACACATAAATATATAAAATAGTAAAATGAAAGAATATATATATATATATACACAAAACATGTGAAATAAATAAACTAGAAATGTAAAATTATTACAATCACACAATTAATTTAATCAAAACACATAAACACAAAGTATTAAAAAAATAAAATAAAAAAATAAACATAACTAAGCAATTAATTTAAATAAAACATATGAAAGCAAATTAAAAATAAAATTCATAAACACAAACATGAACATACAATTTAGCAAAACAGATAAAGTAATTACACTAAGAAACACAGGCCTTAATTATTATTTTTCTTTTTAGTCTTTTTCAATTAATAGAAACACTAATGCTAAATTCGCTGAAAATTGAAATCAAAAATAAAATAATAAAAAAATCATTTTCAGTAACTCAATGACCAAGTATTTATCTAAATCAAACTAAATAAAACCTTTTATTTTTACTCATTTTAAATCACAAATAACTTGGACTCCAATCAAGCCAGAAGCTAAAATTATAAGAAACAATGATCATGTAAAAAAATCTAAACACACAAACTCAATTTCTAATTTAATAAAATAAAACAACACCTACAAAATAATAATAAAAATAATACATTTTCTAATTAATCTAATACTATCATCACCTCCACCACACACACTAACCTACATAGGCACACAAAACATGCACACACACTATCACACATGCCCACACACGTTTGGAAACCCACACACACTAACATAAACAGTTTCTGATTAAATAAAAAAAGAAATGACAAGCTGAAAAGGGAACATCCCATGCTTTGCTGGTATCCATCTTATTCTTTCCTTTGAAAATGACACAGAGGGTGAGAGGATGGAACAAGAGAGAGAAAGTGAGAGACAAGGAGGGAGGGGAGAGCTACCGGCTAAGAAAGGAAGAGGGGAAGTTACCGTCGTGGCTCGCACCGAGCTCCGTGATGATCCTCACGGTGGCGCGACGGTTCGGGGAGCTGAGTTTGGAGGACACGGTGATGTGGCGGTTCAAGCGGAGGCTTAGGCTGTGCGAGGTGGAGCCGTGGCTGACCTCGCGGTGGTACGATCTGAAGCATCAGACCTTCCGGCAGTGGAGGTGCGTGACGGTTGTTGCGGTCTAGGTATGAGGGTGGCGAAAGGAAGAAGGGGGAGGATTATGATGATGGTTCCAGCAGAAGTTAAAAGAAAAAGATGATCGAAGGAGGAGGCCGCGGTGGTTCGTGGTTCAGGTATGGGTGGCACCGGTGGAGAGAGTGGCGGTTGAAGGAGGAAGATGGTGGCTGAGGCCATGATGGGAGGAGGAAGATGGTGGAGGCCGCGGCTAGGAGAAGGAGAGACCGCCGCGGCCTCCTTCTTCTTTTCCTTTTTATTTCCCTTTTTTTTATGTTTGATGATGATAATACTATAAATGCTACCGAATCTACCTTGTTCTTTCCTTTTGTTTCTGAATCGGATCACTGGACTGGATGTTGATGATCTCTTGCAGGTTCTCAAGTTGATTTTTCTAGTGTTTCTATCTATGTGTTTGAATTTTTCCTCCCTATTTTAAAAATCTTCTTCCTCCAAAAACTGATGCGAATGGTTATATGGTTGTTTCTCCTTGACCAAATCCTTGGTCACTTCCTTTTCGGATTGTCCGAAAAGTATCCGAAGCTCACCTCTCCTATAAAGACAGAAAACATCCATAATTGTCCAAGCATATTATTATCTTTTCTGGTCAACAAATGAGAGGGATATTATAGTGTCCGCCACTGTCCTTGTTTTCTCTTTTTTCTTTTATGGCAGAACGGCTAAAAAAAAAAAGGATCCAATGTTTTTCTTTTTGAATCTGAATTAATGGAAATCAAAGTGTGGGCTGCAACAAAAAGGAAATGAAATAAAATGGGTTGGATAAATTGGAATGGGTTGGAAAGAATCAAAATGGGCAGAACAAAAATTTGGTTTTTATGTTTAATGAACCGGACAAAATCAGGTGTTCACAATTACCCCTCTTTACTTATTTCTTATAAGAGAATATGAAAAATATAAGTTTTACATATTATCTTCGTAAGGGACAAGTAAAGACATAAACATAGATTTTGTTCGGCAATGCATGAAATGTAAATGCAAGAAAAATCAAATTCTAACATTAAAAGAACTAAACATTCAAGAAACCCACATGTAATGCTGCAATTTAGAAACTAATTGTATGATTCATGCAAAGAAAAGAATTTAACATGACACAAACTCGCAAATACAAAAAACCACAAGGCCGACTAGAAATTTACAAGCCGGTGAGACTGACAAGAATTTACAAGCCGACGGGGGTTGACGGGAATTTACAAATTCGTGACCAACTGGATAGGTCAATAAGTGACAGGAAAATAAATGGTGGCAATCTAAGGCCGACTAGAAATGAAAATGACAAGCTGAGGCTAATAGAAAATTAAATTGGCAATCTGAAGCCAACTGAAAACAATCTGTAAATCGAAAATCAAATCGGCAAGGATACCAACTGGAAATGTAAACTGGCAAAGAAGCCGACTGAAAATTAAACCGGCAAGGATACCGAATGACTGAAAATTAAACCGGCACGGATACCGACTGACTGAAAATTAAACCGGCAAGGATACCGACTGGCTGAAAATTAAACCGGCCAGGATATCGACTGACTGAAAATTAAACCGGCAAGGATACCGAATGGAAATGCAAACTGGCAAGGAGGCCGACTGAAAATTAAACCGACAAGGATACCGGCAAGGATACCAAATGGAAATGCAAACTGGCAAGGAGGCCGACTGAAAATTAAACCAGCAAGGATACCGACTGAAATGTAAATCAGCAAGGATACTGTCTAAAAGAGTAAATCGGCAAGGATACCGTCTGAAAAGTAAATCGGCAAGGATACCACAACCAAATCGGGCCATGCTCCAGGAAACTTCAACCGATCAAACTCATAATTCTTGCACTGGACTTTCTGGCATAACTAAGATTTTTTTTTTCTTGCTCATTTCTCCTCTTCTCCTCTACTTTTCCATTTTGAAACTGATGATTACTTTCTATCAAGCTTGATTTGAGATTTCTGAATTGTGTTGCTAGTCATTTGATGTATTGCTGTAAACATTGTTAGACCGTATAGTTGATGCTTAAATTTATCCTACTTGAGACATCATAAATAAACATGCATTTAAAGAGAAGATGAAAGGATCAGCTGAATAAATATCTTTATTGTCTGGTGTATTGGATGACGAAAGCTTTTGAAGAAGACAAAAAAATAAAAGTGAAATACAAAATTACGAGAGAAACGAAATTTCACCCCAGTATAGGTTCTTTATGGCTCAATCAATTGACTCCTTGCAGCCAATTGAACACCATAGCCATGATATCCGATGACATGTCTTTAAATCCCCTCTTCAAAATTGCCCCAGTTTCGGACTTCAATTTGCTTGATTTACTGGGCAAATTTAAAAATTGCCCCAGTGTAAGCTACATCATTGCCACTCTCTAACTTTTGCCTAGGCCGCTCTTTCGAGTTTTCAACCTAGCGAGCTCTCTTCCTCTTCTTTCTCTTTTTTTTTTTATCTTTTTATCCCCTTTTTTGTTTTTTTGTTTTGCCCTTACTTTTGCTTAGGTCGCTCTTTCGAGTTTTCAACCTAACAGGCTTTTTGAGCATCTTTTCAAGCATAAATCTTTTGACTGCATCACTGTTGATTGGCTTAGGCAATTCTTGTCCATCCATGTTTTGCAAAATCAATGCTCCACCTGAGAATGCTTGCTTGACAATATAAGGACCCTCATAACTCGGAGCCTACTTTCCTCGTGCGTCCTCTTGATTAGGGAGAATTTTCCTCAGAACCAAATCTCCTGGATGAAAATCTCGAGGGCGAACTTTCTTATTAAAAGCCTTAGCCATTCTGCTCTGATACAACTGGCCATGAAAAATAGCTGCAAGCCTTTTTTCTTCAATCATGTTTAACTGCTCATATCGAGCTTTCACCCATTCCGATTCTTCCAATTCAGCTTCCACTAAAACCCTAAGCGAGGGGATTTCAACCTCTATAGGGGATACAGCTTCCATTCCATAAACCAATGAGAAGGGGGTTGTTCCTGTGCTTGATCGTATGCTGGTACGATACGCATGCAAAGCATATGGCAGCATTTCATGCCAGTCTTTGTAATTCACCACCATTTTGGCAATGATTTTCTTGACATTCTTATTTGCAGCCTCAACTGCGCCATTCATTTGAGGCCTATAAGGAACTGAATTGTGATGCTTGATCTTGAAAGTCCCAAAGAATTTTTGAACCTCGGCACCATTGAGGTTAGGAGCATTGTCTGTGATAATCCTTTCTGGGATTCCATATCTACAGATAATGTCTCTTTTGATGAATCTGAGAAACACCTTCTGTGTGATATTGGCATATGAAGCAGCTTCCACCCATTTAGTGAAATAGTCTATTGCCACCAAGATGAAACGATGACCATTGGATGCTTTGGGATTAATCGAGCCGATAACATCCATACCCCACATTGAGAAAGGCCAAGGAGATGTCATGCTATGTAACGGAACTGGAGGCGCATTGATTCTGTCTGCATATATTTGACATTTGTGACACTTCCGAACATAACTGATACAGTCATTTTCCATAGTGGACCAGTAATAACCACTCCTTAGGATTTTGCGTGCCAACATATGTCCATTGGCATGAGTTCCACAGATCTCTTCATGGATTTCAGTCATGATTGTTCGAGCTTCATGAGCATCTACACATCTAAGGAGAGTGGTGTCATAATTCCTCTTGTAAAGGACTTCACCATTCAAGAAGAAAGCCATGGCTAATATTTGAATTGTCTTTTTATCCGCCTCATTTGCACCTACTGGGTATTCTCCTTTTTGAATATACTGCTTGATATCATGATACCATGGTTGTCCATCTGGTTCAGTCTCCACATTGCCACAATATACTGGTTCACCTTGCACTTCTACATGGATGGGTTGGACATTAGCATGTACCTCCAAATTAGTCATCACGGCCAAAGTTGCCAAAGCATCTGCAAACTGGTTCTTGTCCCGAGTTAAATGAGAGAACGATATATCATTGAAGCGTTCAATCAATTGAGACAAATGCTTCTGATAAGGTACCAACTTTGGGTCTTTTGTGCGCTATTCTCCATTAACTTGATAGATTCTGAGCGCGGAGTCTCCAAAGACCTTTAGTTTTTTGATTCCCAATTAAATCACAACTTGTAAACCATTTGCACATGCTTCATACTCTGCCATGTTGTTGGTACATTCAAAGTCTAGTTTGATGGAAACTGGGTACTATTTCCCAGCTGGTGAGACTATTACAGCTCCTATCCCACACCCATTCATATTGGCAGCCCCATCAAATACATCTTTCACACGTTCTCTTCTTCCATTTCTTCTTTTTCTACTGTCAATACCTCGCTATCAGGGAATTCAAGCATGGTAGGTTGTCTACCTTCCAAAGGGTTTTCAACTAAATGATCAGCAATTGCACTTCCTTTTATGGACTTTTGAGTAACATATTTGATATCAAATTCAGACAGCATCACTTGCCATTTCGACATTCTTAATGACACATGAGGATTATCAAATATGTATTTCAATGGATCCATTCGAGAAATCAATCAAGTGGTGTAGTATAACATGTACTGCCTCAACCTCTTAGAAGCCCATACTAATGCACAACAGGTCTTTTCAATCACCAAATAGCGGGATTCACATTCATTAAACTTCTTGCTCAAATAATAAATGGCCTGTTCTTTCTTTCCGGATTCATCATATTGCCCCAACATTGCCCCGAGTGAAGTGGGCAACACTGTAAGATACAGTATTAAAGGACGGCCTGGCATAGGAGGAATCAAAACCGGAGGTTTCATTAGATAAGTCTTTATTTTATCAAAGGCTTCTTGGCACTCTTCATTCCATTCTCCAGGTTGATGTTTTCGCAACAACTTGAATATAGGCTCACAAGTACAGGTCAAATTGGCAATAAATCTAGCAATGTAGTTGAGTCTCCCAAGAAAACTTCTCACTTCTTTTTCAGTTCGGGGAGCTGGCATCTCCTATATTGCTTTCACCTTGTCTGGATCCACCTTTATCCCTTCTCTGCTAACAATGAATCCAAGCAATTTCCCTGTAGACGCTCCAAAAATGCATTTATTAGGGTTTAGGCGCAACTTGTATTTTTTGAGTCTTTCGAACAGCTTTCGCAAAACTGCCACGTGATTTTCTCCCTCTTTAGACTTAGCGACCATGTCATCAACATACACTTCAATCTACTTGTACATCATGTCATGGAATAGTGCAACCATAGCACGTTGATAAGTGGCACCAGTATTCTTCAACCCGAACGGCATAACTGTGTAACAAAATGTTCCCCACGGAGTTATGAACATGGTTTTCCCTTTGTCGTGAATATCCATAGGAATCTGATTATACCCGGAGTATCCATCCATAAATGAGAATCAGTGATCTCTGGCTGTATTGTCAACAATGATATCAATGCGAGGGAGAGGAAAATCGTCTTTCGGGCTAGCCTTATTCAAATCTTGATAGTCTACACACATCCTGACCTTCCCATCCTTTTTAGGTATAGGTACAATGTTGGCCATCCAATCGGTGTGTCTTGATACATCCAAAAATCCAGCTTCTAACTGTTTAGTCACCTCCTTTTTATTTTTAAAGACATGTCGGGTCGCATTCTTCTCAACTTCTGCTTTTTTGACTCAGCTTCCGGATACAAAGGGATTTTGTATGAAGCGATCTCTGGGTCTAATCCTGGCATATCCTGGTAGGACCATGCAAAGACATCCAAGTATTCTTCAAACAACGCAATCATTTCTGTTCGTTCAGTGTTTTCCACTATTTTCAGCTCCTTCTTCTCTTCTTCAATGCCTATGTTAATCACCTCAACCACCTCATTGTCTAAGTCAAACCCCTTTTCTATATGTTCCAACAGATTTGAAAATTGCCCAATAGCTTCTTCATCACCTTCGGATTCATAATTATCGCAATCAAGTGCAGCAAGAGAATCAATTGATAAGCATCCAAAGCTTTTTTCACATGGCAAAGTGTTCATAGTATTTAGGTCCTTGGAAAGCATTTGTGGGGGTTGGAATGCCGAAACAAATAGTGGATAAAACGCAAATAATTCGGGAAAACGCCAATTAATGGTTTGAGAAAATGGTGATAAAAAATAAAAAGGAAACAAAAGAATAGAGGTTGAAACAAAGAGAATGGAAGACACGAAGAAAATGTAAAAATTACTGGATAATCATGCAAATTCATTTAAATGATGTCTCGAAGTAGCATACATGAAAGCAAAAACAATTAATACAATCCCAAATAATTACTTTGAAGCAATAACATCAATCAACGGTTCAGCTGTCCAATTCATCAGCGTCTTCTCACGGTTGGCAGCACAAGCATTGTTGCATTCTTCAGACTTCTCAACATCCACCATATTGATAATTGGACAATAGCTAGAGGCACGGCCTTCTTCAGCCATAATCACGGCCGGGTAAGGAAATGTCTCTTTCAGATGAGGGATCTGGTTCATCTTTTCTCTTAGTTTCTTTTGCTCAAAAGCCATGGTCTTGATCTGCTCCTCCAATGACATCTCATATCCTAAACCGAATCGGTTAGACTTCCCTGAGATAGGCAGAGGTGTTTTGATACCCTGCAACCGTAGTCCCAGTCCTTTGCCGTGCTGATAACCATTTTTGGTCATGATATGAGCCACCACTTGATTGACTTCTTGCCTTGGGAACTCATTTTGAACTTGTTTCAGCCCTACTGCCTCCAGATTGTGCCATAAGCTGCTTTCCACTAACTCAATATTTTCAACATAAGGCAATGTAACTGGTTTAGATACAAGGATCTCATTCTCCCCGTGGATTGTAATGACTGAGCCATTCTCAATGTACTTAACCTTTTGATGCAAGGTTGAAGGAATAGCACCAACATTGTGAATCCATGGTCTTCCTAACAGCATATTGTAATCAGACTCAATCTCCATTACTTGGAATAACACCTCAAATTGGCTTGGGCTGATTTCTAATGGCAGCACCATCTCCCCAAGAATGCTTTTCTTTGCTCCATCAAATGCTTTCACAATCATCATTTGCAGTGAAATATCATTCTTGCTTATTGACAAGTACCTTAAGGTCGACACTGGCAAGACATTTAATCCTGACCCTCCATCAATAAGGGCTCTGGGCACTATGTGGCATTTACATTTGAGGGTTATATACAATGCTTGTGGGTTAGTCCGCGACATAACTTCTTCATCTGAAAAGGTGATCATATTGACACGCTTCACTGGATCCACCATATTCACCATGTTCTCCAACGAAGTGTTAGGCTTGACGAAGGCTTCCTTCAGGACTTTCAGCACTGCCTTTTGGTGGGGTTCAGACAACAGTATTAATGACAAAAGGGATATTCTGGCAGGAGTCTTTTTCAATTATTCCAAAATATCATATTCGCTTTGTTTCATGATTTTAAGGAACTCTTCTTCCTCCTCTTCTTCTTTCTTCTTCTCTCCAACATCCCATTCGTCCACGAATTTTCCTTTTTCCAGTTCTTTGGGCCCATAGACCCTTCCACTCCTTGTTATTCCCTTTACCTCGGCCACCACTTTACTTGTTTGGGCTTTTGAGGTTTCCTCTATATCCTTATTTGTTTCCACTTTGGTTTCGTAGTTCCAAGGCACCGCATGTGTATTCTCATAGCCAAAAGGCATCGGCTTTTTCACAGTGAGCACTACTTTTTCTGGTCTCGGAGTTAGTTCAAGTGGCGGTACTCGAAGCACAAAGCGTTCTATCACATTTATTTCCTCAGGAAAAATTGGCCTCTTTTTCGCCTGAATTACGCCCAAGTTGAGCAATCCTTGTACACGAGCCTTGAAATCCCAGCAATTTTCTATACATGGCCGAGACCTCCATAATGGTATAAACAGCTTGATTCTGAAACACCCTAGTAATTAACCAGATACACCTAGGTTGAATCTGATTAATGACTAGACTTTACTCCTTGCTTTGGTTCTTTCTTCATAATTTGAAAATACTTAATGAAATTACGAGCCATTTTTTTTTTTAAACACATAATTGAAAACGTGAGCCGAGTACAACGTGAACGAGTAAGCGGGGTATAATAAGACGTTTAAGAATATATCACATCATATCACTTAGGCTCCATCATATAACATCCATAAGCACATTATAGCATATATTTACATACAATAACCTCACTCAAAGGGTGGGTTATGTTCATACATCATTATCTTATGCAAACCCATAAAAGAAAATATACTTAAGGAAATACATGCCCCTAAACTAGATAACTCCATAAGTCGGGAAGGTTATCCTAAAACTAGGGTGCATGATCACACATAAATCTACTAAGAACCTTCTATGGCCACCGTCACGGAAATAGGGAATAAATCCGATCCATCGATGAGCTCCCTCGGGAGGGGACACACGAGATGCACCAGTCGGGTCGCATGGACGGCCTTCGCTAACCTCGGCTGAACAACTGCTTCCTCACTACCCTCTCTTACACGCAGGGAGTAGGAGCAGAGCTCTCAGAATATACATGAGTAGGAGTGTCTCTGAAGGATCAGTTTCAGAATATCTCGCCTCGGAACATACTGAAATCCATGGACAGCAGATGAAGCGGGATAAGAACGTAACATCCTTTCATCAAGTGGACGTGCATGTTCGAAAACCATTTCATCGCCATAGGGAGAAGTAGGAGAAAATCGATAACTAGGGACAGGATGTGCAAATGGACGACCTATGTAAATAAAAACACGAACTGTGCACCTCCTTTCAAAATGATACGAGCGATGCACCGGATCATAGTGGAATTCCCAAGTAGGGGTATCAACGAACAGGACGAATGTCGCCATTTGAATCTGGAGACAATGACGGAAATAAAGAAAAGGGAGTGAGAATCTTGCTAAAGAATTCTCAGTAGGGTACCTCCTTCTACAGTGTCATCATCAAAGTCCTCAGGAACCTCGGGATTATTCTAAAATAGTGAGCATGCAAAGATTCATTTTAAGTTCGGACAAATACTTAACCGAGGTTCGTCAATTTTTAATCATGCGTCTTATAATGCATCTTATTCTTAACATGTCATATTTACAATGAACATTTCCTTTATCATTACATCATATTCCTCATCATCATTATCAAAATAACATGCATAAAAGAACGTCATATAATATTAGCTACACATGGACACAAAGGCACATATTTCATTTCTTTAGTGCCTTTGGTGACTTAAAATCTTATCATCATCATTATTTTCCTTGGGCCACCCTATACTCCACCCTTTTGGGAGTAATTTAGGTTATGAGCTCATACTTTACTAGTCGTCACTAGCATATACTTATCCCTTTTGATAAGCTAAAGTCCCGACTCTACCCTTTTGAGAGAACGGGTTAGGGGGCTAAAATCACCTTTTCACCACCTATAGTCTGATGGTTTCAAATGATCATTTTCTTATAAGTTTAAGTCACCATTAAATCTTTGCATGTTATATCATAATACAATTCATAAACATCATAACATTTTCTCATTTATAGTCTTAAGCTAGAATAATATGTATCAACTGTAATCATGCATATGGGAGATTCCCAGGAAAGAGAGGTGGGTCACAATGGACACGCTTAAATACCAAGTCTTTCCTTAGCCAGAACCTTTCCAAATTACACTTTTACAATGATACACTTTCTTCTAGCAACAAAGGTAAATTTTACATAATAAAGAACATTTCATGTACAAGCATTCTCATTATTTGCAACAGCAACTATAACATGCAAGCCAGGAAATCATTCAATGATATCAAGTACTTAATAAGCATCCAATCCTTACATAGAATTATCAATTATAGAACTAATTAGTTACTAAACCAATTATGAATCATTCTCTTAACAATAAACCATAATTATCACAACTTCAATCATATCAAATCATTATCACACATTGATACTAAACTCAGATCAGTGGCCGAATCATGAACCTCATGCAATTACATAGAATCATATTTTAAGTGCATATAAAATACTAGTTCCCCGTAAAATCCTTGCAAAGCCTTAAAACTCATTTAGAAACTAGTTCTTTTGTCAAATTTGGGAGGATCTTCACAATTAAAATTCTCACTTAAGATAAAAGGAGTAAGTCTTGAGCTTTAGAGATTTAGGTGACATCTTAGAATTATAAACATGCTATGCAACCTTATTTTAATCTTATCTTTATAAGGTGATAGCTTGGAATTATAAACATGATATGCAATTCCATTTCTTTATCTTTAAGCTTTAAGGTGATGACTTGAAAATTAAACATGATGCAAGAACTTGAAATATAAACATGATACAAGAAACTGGAGCGGCGGGAATCCGCACAGGACCAGGAGAGGGAGAAGAAAATATTAAGAAACCTGAGCGGTAGTCCGCACAGATTTAGCGATGTAGTCATACAGGACGATAGAGGGAGAAGAGAATATTATTATTACATCTTTTTAAGCTCCAATCTCAAGACTTTTTAAAGAATAAATTCTTTAACTCTAATAATCATATTTCTTTGCTTGTGATACATGAGCAAGTCTTTGAGCTCTAGGATCTTTAGGTGATGGCATAAAATAAACATGCCATGCGTTGATTCTTTTAGCCATTATAAAATATAGTGAGAGCATAAATTAAATATGAGATGCAACCTCTTTATTATCTTGAAAGATTAAGTGATGACTTGAAACATAAACATAAAATACAAGCTTGGAATTTAAACATGAGAAATGCAAGTTCATTTATTCATTCTTGAAAATTTAGTGATGACATAGAAGGTAAACATGGTTATGCAAAGCATAAACTTAATCATGGATGCAAATTCATTTTGTTTCTTTACTAGAGCTCCTTCAAGACTTTAAAATAATTATAAATTCAACCCAATACATATCTTAACAAGAAATAAAACATAAAAGGAAAAAAAAATACATCTTTCAAGTTTTAAACTAAAAATCTTTGTTTTAGCATCATAAAGCATTATTCTTTAAAGTTTTGCATCAAGTGGAATTTTCAAGCTTTAGAGGCCTAACTTGTGATGGATTTACAACCCACCCTCAAGGTCCTCATCATCAAGCCATCATCTTAGTTCCACCTAGGCCATATGGTTGAATTGGTTAAAGAAAAATTGAAGAGGAAAACCAAAATGAAAAGCTAAGGCAAGTTCATAATTTCATCATTTTGAGCTAAAAACACAACTCCTCAAAGTATAGAAATAAATTTAGAAACTACTCCCTACCTAATCTGAGTTGAAGAAGAGGAAGAGAACTTGGTTTCTTGAAGTGAAATGAAACAAAATCTCTTTGAAAAAATTGAAGAAAGAATTCAGCCAAAGAGGAGGAAGAAAGAAAGTTTTTGGTGCTCCTAAAAACTAGTTATGAACCAAGCATTCCAAGACCACTCAAGCAAGCCTATTTATAGAAGATTTTGAGGCTTCTAATTGGCCAAAATGATGAGGTAGTGGACGGAATTTTGCAGGAGAAATAAGGGAGGAAAAATCATTTTAGACAAAGTTGTATGAAATTAAGGAATTATGTCTCTTATGGTGACATTTTGGCATTTTGTTTTAGTGCAACTTTTGGCAATAATTCAGCTGCATAATGGCATCAATAATTTCTTCCATTACAGCCCAAAGAAGTGAAATTTGTGTGTTCCATGCATTATTTAGGTGTAGGCAAGGTATTCATGTAATTTAGAGAATTTACGGTTAAGGGTTTAAGTGAATTAGTAAGCAATTTGGGTGTTTTTGAGCAATTTTGGGTTCTAATCAATCTAAATACATAAT
Source organism: Dalbergia cochinchinensis (assembly GCA_031216125.1). Classification (NCBI taxonomy): domain Eukaryota; kingdom Viridiplantae; phylum Streptophyta; class Magnoliopsida; order Fabales; family Fabaceae; genus Dalbergia; species Dalbergia cochinchinensis. Next base: position 32,835,416 of record CM062377.1, on the reverse strand, counting down.
TTTGACTCTAGATTAATATTTAGAATTTAATAAGCTTTAATTTGAGCCTAATATTGCTTAGGTTTCGGTATACGAATCAAAAATCCCGAAATTGCAAAAGCGCCCAAAACAGGGGCAAAATCGTACTTTCACTTAAAATCGCCGAGGCCACCCGAGCTTAACCAATGGTTAATCATGGCTTAAAAACACATTTTAAAACATTTTAGTGAGGTTCGGGCTCAGTCGGCACGCACATCGGAGTTAAAACAGCCACGGGCGTTTTGGTCATTTCGCGCGTCGGAACTCAAAATTGAGATCCTTCTGCTCTATTAACACACATAACACAAACAATCCCTTATTATCCTCAAAATATCCCCTTGAGAATAGGTGGGGCCCACGATCCTCATTTTCTGAGTAAAATAACTTCAGGGGCATTTTGGTCATTTTATACGCATGAAATTCGGGATTTGCGACTCTCGCATGAATCGTTCCTAACCTCTCTTCTAATGTTATATTCCTTTATTGAGGATTGTTCGGCCTCAAATCTTATGTAATAATTACCTATGGTAATTCGGTAATTGAGTAATTTCTAATGACAGTAAAAATTACAGTAAAAATTGGGGCGTTACAGATTCCATGTCATACCTCTCATCTTTCTTTATTATGGATGCAGATGCTGTGATGTTGTATCCAGCCTCCTTCAAGCCGTTGAACACTTTTTCCATTGTTGTTCGAAGACTCGAAACCTTCTTAATCGAAGGTTCGTCTATCTCCAGAACATTTACCCCACTTCCTCCTTCATGTTTTGGGATCGGGTTATTAACAATGTCTGGTTTCAAATCTTCCTGAAAGTCTAGTCTCCCACAAGCAATTAATCTTCTCACTGCCATTTTGAATCCTTCACAATCTTCAATGGAATGTCCCGCAATATCTATATGATATTTACAAGTAAGGTTTGGGTTATACCATGCTGGATATGGTGATTCTAATGGGTGCACTGGATATGCAAAGATCAGGTGGGCATCAACTAGTTTTTGAAAGAAATCAGCATTTGAAATGGATAGCTTTGGAAAGGGTGGAAGGTTAGGAAATCAATTGCGGTTCTGGTTTTGAAAATTTGGCCAGGGTGCTGGGGTAAATGTTGGGCGAGTTGGTTGATATGGCCTTATGTGGATGTTGTTAACTTGAGGCTGAGAATATGGGACAGTTTTTGGGGTTGGTGTGGCTTGGTAAACTGAGTAAGGAGGGAATGATGACATTTGGGGTCGTGAACGTGTTGGTGTATACCTTGGGATGAAGGATTGCTGACCATGCACATAATTCACATCTGTCTCCTTCTTTCTGGGCGGGAAGCTTTTTCTTGTGTCTTCATTGCTCATGGGAAGCTTGCCGGCCTTTGCTAAGCTCTCAATTCTTTCTCCAGCAGTTATTAATTCAGAGAAATCCTTGTAGGCTGCTCCTGTCATTGCCCTGATGTAAGGGGATCCCAAGGTCCCCAAGAAGTAAGAGCACATTTCAGTAGGGATAAGTGGTGGTTGAACTTGGCCAGCCAGGGCTCTCCATCTTTTAGCATATTGCTTGACCAATTCATCCTTCTTCTTCTGCATGGAGCTTAATTGCTCCCAGGTAGGTGCCACATCAAGATTGAACTTGTATTGGCTCATGAACAGATCCGCTAATTCTCTCCAACTAGAAATCTTTGAATGGTCTAATTGAATATACCATTCCAAAGCAGATCTAGTCAGACTTTCATGGAAGAAACTGAGGAGAAATTTTTCATCTTTTGACCATATTGCCATCTTAGTGCAATAACTCTTCAAGTGAAAAAGAGGATTACCCGTCCCATTGTATTTTGAGAAATTAGGGACCTTGAAGTCTTTAGGGACTATCAGGTCCATAGGCGGGTGTCGCAACCAGGATCGCAACGGGAACGGCGAAAAAAGAAAATTTGTTGAAAATATTGGAGTCGCCACCAAGTTTATTAAAATTGGGAAAACATGGAAAAATCCATTATTTTTAAAAAAACAATGATCTTTGAAACCAGTTTTGAGTTCGGGAGTCAGTTATGCATAGGGAAGGGTAAGAATTTAATCCTACGCACCCCTAATACACCCGTCCTTCGACGGTACCTTAAATTAATTGTGCAAATTAAATAATAACCTTTTTGAAATATTTACTTTTCTATTTTTTTACTTACAAGAAAATTAAAAGAAATTTATTTTTTTTAAAGAGAAGAATTTTTAGTGCACCGAACTGTCACAGTTCAAATGTTCTAAAAATGAGTTAACTAGTCGTCACGATTAAGTTAACCTTTTTATTTGAAACGAAACATTTGACAAAAAGCATATAATTTTAAAAAGAATTCTTCTAAATAATAAGTATTTGTAAATAGAATCTAAAAAGAAGTGAAAATTTATTTTTTTGGTATTTTGTAAGAGAAAATATAAAATTCTTTATGAGAGATATTTTGAATATCAAATTTTCACAACTCAGATATCCAAATATCAAGTTAACAAGCTGTCACAGCTAAATTAACCTTATTATTTGAAATAAAAGAAAGATAAATAAATGAATAAATTTAAATCAAAAATTAAAATAACTAATAAATATTTACAAATAAGATAAGAATAAATTATTTTTGTATTTTTATAAATCAATAGAAACAAATATAAAAGAGAACAAGCATTTTGAAGGAAAATTTCGAATCATTAAGCTGTCACAACTCAAATGTTCGAAATATCGAGTTAACAAGCCATCATGGTTAAATTAACTCTTTATCTACAACAACAGAAATTAAATAAAATACTTTGAAATAAAATTATTAGAAAAAAAACTTATAAATAAACAAAATGCATAAATAGCAAAAAAAAAACTAGGAAAATTATTTACAAATAAATTAAGTAGTAAAGGTTAATTTGGAAAAAAAAAATTTAGAATATTAAGTGTCACAGCTAAAATATTCTACAACATAAAGTTAACAAACCGTCGCGGTCAAATTAACTTCATTCTTAAAAAAAAGATATTTACAATTTAATAATTACCTCAAATTAATATAAAAACAAAGTAATAATAAAATATTTACAAACAAAATAATATCATGAAAATCTAATTTTAAAAGAGAGTTTTAGAATATCAAGCTGTCATAGCTAAAATATTCTAAAACATAAAAATTAACAAACCGTCACGGTCAAATTAACTCTATTTTGAAAAGACTTTGAATATCAAGCCGTCGCAGCTAAAATGTTCTGAAACATGAGATTAACAAACCGTCTCGGCTCAATTAACCCCCTTTTTTTATACAAATCATCAATTAATTAAGTATATAAATTTTAATAAAATACTCAAATATTTATTTTGAATCCTGAATGGATAAAATTTCTCTTTTTAGACAAAATTCTAATTTTGACAGGAACCTACAAAGTTAAACACGATTAACTAAAATAAAACATATAAAATAATTAAACCAAAATAATTCATAGCATAATTACACACACAATGCATAATTATATAAAATAACAAAACTAAAAGATAATTCACAAACGCAAATACACAAAATATGTAAAATAATTAAACTAAAAATGCAAAATATTACAATTACACAATTAATTTTAATCAAAACACATAAACACAGAAAGTAATTAAACTAAAAAACACAAACACGATTTATTTGAATAAAACATATGAAATAATTAAACTACAAAAAAAACACATAAACATAGAACAATTAAGCTAAAAATAAATTATAAACAACAACATAAATAATTTAAGCACAACACATAAATATATAAAATAATTAAATTGAAAAAAAGTAAAATTACACATAAAATAAAAATATTTAAACTAAAAATGAAGATAAATCCCTAAACACAAATACACAACCAATTCAAATAAAACACATAAGCATATAAAACGATTAAATTAAAACAGAACAAATATAATTATGCATTTAATTAACGCCAAATATAAACATAAAATAGTTAAACTAAATAGAAACGAAATTAACACATAAATATAAACATAAAATTGAACATAAGAAAAACTAAACCGAAAAAGATCCTAATTACCTTCCTTTTTTATTAAGAAAACACTACCGCCTAAACGCCTAAAAATCAAAGAAAATATTAAATCACTCTTTTTTTTTATTTTTGTTTTGCATAATTAAATTACCTTGAAACTAATTTATTCATTTTCACTAGAATACTAAAATTAAAGAAAAAAGACATATCATAAACTCTCTTTTTTTTATATAAATCAAAATAATCAAATATTAATTTTGAACCAAATTACATAAACTTCTTTTTTTTTTATTCGTTTTAAATCACAAATAACTTAAACTCCAATCGAGTTAGAAACTAAAATTAAAAATTAAACAATGATCATGTAGACACATCTAAACACACAAACTCAATTTCTAACTTAATAAAACAATACCAACAAAATAAAAATAATGATAATAATAATACATTTCCTAATTAATCTAGTACTACTACTATACCCACCACATACATACTATCACAACATGCACGGGCACACAAAAAAAAAAAAAGCACACACACACGTGTATAACATACATGCACATTCAAAAACCCACACACACTAACGCTTACACATTCTGATTTATTTTTTATTTTTTTATTTTTTAAAAGGAAAGAAATAACCAGCTGGAAAACGCGTCCCCTGTTTTGCTTGTCTCCTTTTTATTCTTTCTTTTAAAAAAAACCGACAGGGACATAGAAGGTGAGAGGATGGGACAAGAGGGAGAGAGTGAGAGACTAAGAGAGAGGGGAGAGCCGCCGGCCAGAGGAGGAAGACGCTCTGAGGGGCTGGCCGGCCAGATCGCCGAGCGATGGGTTCGAGTGGCTCACGGTGACTTATGCTCAGCTGTAAACCGAGCGGAGGGGAGGCGACCAGCCGGCCGCACACCAACACGAACAGATCGGCGGTTTGGTTGGTTCATGGCAGGCAGATCGGAGTTGAGGTTCATTAGTGGGGGTGGCGTTCGCGAAGAAGGGTGAACGTCGGCGCGGTAAAGCTTCACACTGTTAGCGCCGCGACGCCGAGATACTGGCGCGGTGGTGATGTGCGCGCGGTAGTCACAGCGTGGAGAGGAGTGCGCTCGCGTGGTTAGGCTGGTGGCTCGCGGTGCGGTTCGTGGAGGTTAAGGGGAAAGGGTGCTGGGTTCGCAGTGGTGAGTTTTGTTGAAGCATGGAGGGATGATGATGATGGTGCGCCAGGGAAGAAGGGAAGACGGTGGTTCGTGGCTTGGAATGTGGTGAAAGTTGAAGATCTAGCGGAGGCTTGGGGTGAGGATGGTGGGTTGAAGTTCATAGAGGTTGGGGGAGAGAAGCGATGGATGATGATGGCTGCGATGGAGCTGGGACTGATGATGATGGTGATTTGAGGGGATGATGGTTGGTTTGTGGTTGTGAATGTGGCCGAGGAAGGTGGCGGCTTGTGGTGGTTGGAGGTGATGGAGAGGTGGTCGTGTTAAGGATAAGAAGGGGAAGGGGTCTCGCGGTGGTTGGAGGCTGTGGTGAGGGTGGTGTTTGTTGGTTGATGAGGGAAGAAGGGAGAAGATGATAGTGCTGGAGAGGGGCCGTGGTTCGTGGCTGGGGCTCGGGCGGTGGCTTGTGATGGTGCACGGATCTAGTGGCTGGGAGGCAGAGGAAGAAAGTGATGACAATAGTGATCATGGGAGGCCGCGGCTGGTGGCAGAGGAGGAGCACCACCGCGGCCTCCTGCCTATTTCTCTTCTTTTTTTGGTTAATTTTTTTTTTTTGATGATGCTGATGTTGTAGCTATTACCTTCTTTAGTTCTGGATTGAATTGTTGATTTTTTTACTTGAGTTCTCCTTGCTGGTTTCTTTTGTATATCTTGATGAACTGGACAGTGTATGTTCTTGCTGATGGTAGTGCTGATGATCTTCGTTCTCCAACATTTTTCTCCTCCCCATGTTTTTATGATCCGTGTCAACATGTATTCTCGTTTCTTCAGATTCCACCGAAAGAGGGATCCAAGTTCAAAGACATCATCATGGCCTCTGTTAGATTTTTCTGCTTTTCCCCCTCCCCATGTTACTATTAATTCACAGGCAGCCAGATGAAGGAGTCCGTGAACTCCTTTGTTTCCTTCTCAATTTTATTTTCATTTTTATATTTAATAAACAAGAAATGAAACTATAAATAAAATAGGTAAATTAAGTACAAACTATTGGATTTTATTGTTAAAAAGATTGAATAAAATCGGTTGTTCACAGTTGCCCCTCTTTATTCATTTCTTGTAAGAGAATATGAAAAACTTAAGTTTTATATTTTCTTCATAAGGAATGAATAAAGACATGAACATCGATTTTGTTCGACAAATGCATGAAATATGAACAATCAAAATTTAAATAGCAAAAATAATATGCAGATATGAGAAAGTCAAATGCAAAGGCTAGCAAGAGTCTAAAGGCATTTATGTCGATTAAACTTAAAAGCCAACAAGGGTTGGCTGGAAATGTAAAAATGGTATTCTGAGATTGATATGAAATGTAAAAATTAGCATCTGATGCCGACTGAAAAAGTAAATTGGCAATTGAGGCCGACTGAAAATGTAAACTGGCATCTGAGGCCGACTGGAAATGTAAATTGGCATCTGAGGCCGACTGAAAATGTAAATTGGCATCTGAGGCCGACTGGAAATGTAAATTGGCAGCTGAGGCCGACTTGAAATGTAAACTGGCATCTGAGGCCGACTAGAAACGTAAATTGGCATCTGAGGCCAGCTAAAAACGTAAATTGGCATCTGAAGCCGACTGAAAATGTAAATTGGCAACTGAGGCCAGCTGAAAACGTAAATTGGCATCTGAGGCCGATTGAAAACGTAAATTGACAACTGAGGCCGACTGAAAACGTAAATTGGCAATTGAGGCCGACTGAAAATGTAAACTGGCATCTGAGGCCGACTGGAAATGTAAATTGGCATCTGAGGCCGACTGAAAATGTAAACTGGCATCTGCCGACTTGAAATGTAAACTGGCATCTGAGGCCGAGTGAAAACGTAAATTGGCATCTGAGGCCGACTGAAAATGTAAATTGGCAGCTGAGGCCGAGTGAAAATAGTAAATTGGCATCTGAGGCCGACTGGAAATGTAAATTGGCATCTGAGGCCGACTGAAAAGTTAAACTGGCATCTGAGGCCGACTTGAAATGTAAACTGGCATCTGAAGCCGAGTGAAAACGTAAATTGGCATCTGAGGCCGACTGAAAATGTAAATTGGCAGCTGAGGCCGAGTGAAAATAGTAAATTGGCATCTGAGGCCGACTTGAAATATAAATTGGCAACTGAGGTCGACTTGAAAATGTAAATTGGCATCTGAGGCCGACTGAAAATGTAAATTGGCATCTGAGGCCGATTTGAAAATGTAAATTGGCATCTGAGGCCGACTGAAATGTAAATTGGCATCTGAGGCCGACTGAAAACGTAAAATTGGCAACTGAGGCCAGCTGAAAACGTAAAATGGCATCTGAGGCCGACTGAAATGTAAATTGGCATCTGAGGCCGACTGAAAACGTAAAATTGGCAACTGAGGTCAGCTGAAAACGTAAAATGGCATCTGAGGCCGACTGAAATGTAAATTTGCATCTGAGGCCGACTGAAAACAGTAAATTGGCATCTGAGGCCGACTTGAAATGTAAATTGGCAACTGAGGCCGACTTGAAAATGTAAATTGGCATCTGAGGCCGACTGAAAATGTAAATTGGCATCTGAGGCCGATTTGAAAATGTAAATTGGCATCTGAGGCCGACTGAAATGTAAATTGGCATCTGAGGCCGACTGAAGACGTAAAATTGGCAACTGAGGCCAGCTGAAAACGTAAAATGGCATCTGAGGCTGACTGAAATGTAAATTTGCATCTGAGGCCGACTGAAAATGTAAATTGAAAAAGAAAATAGTCTCTTTTTTCATTTTTCAAATCATATGCACAAAGCCTTGAATTATCCACTTTCAGTTTACTCCAAACACATTAATGAAAAACTAACCGTAACTCAATTGAGCAAGCCTCGAGGAGAACTTTAACCGTTCAAACTCACAATCTTAGCATTGGACCTTCTGGTACGACCCAGACTTTGTTTTCTTCTGTGATTTTGCTCATTTTTATTTTTCTTCCCTCTTCCCTTTCAGAAGGATGATTACTTTTCTGTCAAGCTTAGCTGAAATTTCTGAATTAATGCTAATCATTGATGTATTGCTGTAAACATTGTTAGATTGCGTAATTGAAGCTTAAATTTATCCTACTTGAGACATTATGAATAAACGTTCATTCAAAGAGAAGGTGGAGGGATCAACTGAATGGACATTTTCACTGTCTGGTGTATTAGATGACAAAATGCTTTGAATAACAGAAATGCGAAAGATAAAATTTTGGGAGACACAAAATTTTTGCCCCAGTTTAGGTTCTTGGTGGCTCAATCAATTGACTTCTTAAAGCAAGTTGAATGCCATAGCCATGATATCTGACGACATGTCTTCAAATTCCTTTTAAAATTGCCCCAGTTTCAGCCCTTATCTGCTTGACTTGCTGGATTATCAAAAATTGCCCTGGCCAGCTGCCAAGCGAAGATGCTTATCTTTTCTGCTCTAACTTTTGCCTAGGCCGCTCTTTTGAGTTTTCAGCCTAGCGAGCTCTTTTGTTTTGCTGTTTTGCCCTAATTTTTGCTTAGGTCCCTCTTTCGAGTTTTCGACCTGACAGGCTTTTCCTTTTTGCTTTGCCCTAACTTTTGCTCAGGTCGCTCTTTCGAGTTTTCGACCTAACGGGTTTTTTAAACATCTCTTCAGGCATAAAATCTTTTAACTGCATCACTGTTGATTGGTTTAGGCAGTTCTCATCCCTCCATGTTTTGCAAAATCAACGCGCCACCTAAGAATGCATGCTTGACAATGTAAGGACCCTCATAACTTGGAGCCCACTTTCCCCGTGTGTCCTCTTGATTAGGGAAAATTTTCTTCAGAACCACATCTCTTGGATGAAAATCTCTAGGGCAGACTTTCTTATTAAAAGCCCTAGCCATTCTGCTTTGATACAACTGGCCGTAGCAAATGGCTGTAAGCCTCTTCTCTTCGATCATGTTCAATTGCTCATATCGAGCTTTCACCCATTCAGATTCTTCCAGCTCAGCTTCCATCAAAACTCTGAGCGAAGGGATTTCAACCTCTATAGGAGATACGGCTTCCATTCCATATACCAATGAAAAAGGAGTTGCCCCTGTGCTTGATCGTATGTTGGTACGATACGCGTGCAGAGCATACGGCAGCATTTCATGCCAATCTTTGTAGTTCACAACCATTTTGGCGATGATTTTCTTGATATTTTTATTTGCAGCTTCAACCGCACCATTCATTTGAGGTCTATAAGGAGCTGAGTTGTGATGCTTGATCTTGAAAGTCTCAAAGAACTTCTGAACTTCGGCACCATTGAGGTTAGGAGCATTGTCTGTAATGATCCTTTCTGGAATTCCATATCTGCAGATGATGTCCTTTTTGATGAATCTGAGAAACACCTTCTGCGTGATATTAGTATATGAAACAGCTTCCACCCATTTAGTAAAATAATCTATCACCACCAAGATGAAACGATGACCATTAGATGCTTTGGGGTTAATCGGACCGATAACATCTATGCCCCACATCGAGAAAGGCCAAGGAGACACCATGTCAGGTAATCAACTAGGGGAGCATTGACTCGATCTGCATATATTTGGCATTTGTGGCACTTCCGAACATATCTGATACAGTCATTCTCCATAGTGGACCAGTAATAACCACTTCTTAAGATTTTGCGAGCCATCATATGTCCATTGGCATGAGTTCCACAGATCCCCTCATGAACTTCAATCATGATTATTCGAGCTTCATGAGCATCTACACATCTGAGGAGAGTCGTGTCATAGTTTCTCTTGTAGAGAACTTTACCATTCAGGAAGAAAGCCATGGCTAGTCTTCGAATTGTCTTCTTATCCACCTCATTTGCACCTGCTGGGTATTCTCCTCTTTGAATGTACTGTTTGATATCATGATACCATGGTTGGTCGTCCGGCTCGATCTCCACATTGCCACAATAAACTGGTTCACTTTGCACTTCTACATGGATGGGTTGGACATTAGAATGGACCTTCAAGTTAGTCATCACGGCCAAAGTCGCTAAAGCATCCGCAAACTGGTTCTTGTCTCGAGTTAAATGAGAGAATGATATGTCATCAAAGTGCTCAATTAACTGAGACAAATGCTTCTGATAAGGTACCAATTTCGGATCCTTTGTGCGCCATTCTCCATTAACTTGATAGATTATGAGCGCGGAGTCTCCAAAGACTTTTAGATCTTTGATTCCCAAGTCAATCGCAACTTGCAAACCATTTGCACATGCTTCATATTCTGTCATGTTGTTGTTACATTCAAAGTCTAATTTGACAGAAACTGGGTACTGCTTCCCAGCTGGTGAGACTACTACAGCTCCTATTCCACATCCATTCATATTGGCTGCTCCATCAAAGTACATCTTCCATACATTCTCCTCTTCCTCATCTTCTCTTTCTAGTGCCAACACCTCGTCATTAGGGAATTCAAACATAGTGCGTTGCACACCCTCCAGAGGGTTTTCAGCTAAATGATTAGCAATTGCACTTCCTTTGATGGACTTTTGAATGACATATTTGATATCAAATTCAGACAGCATCACTTGCCATTTTGACATTCTTAATGACACATGAGGACTATCAAATATGTACTTTAACGGATCCATTCGAGAAATCAGCCAAGTAGTGTAGTACAACATGTACTGCCTCAACCTCTTGGAAGCCCATACTGTAACGCCCCAATTTTTACTGTAATTTTTACTGTCATTGGAAATTACTGAATTACCATAGGTAATTATTACATAAGATTTGAGGCCGAACAATCCTTAATAAAGGAATATAACATTAGAAGATAGGTTAGGAGCGATTCATGCGAGAGTCGCAAATCCCAAATTTCTGTACGTGTAAAATGACCAAAATGTCCCTGAAGTTATTTTACTCAGAAAATGAGGATTGTGGGCCCCACATATTCTCAAGGGGATGTTTTGAGAATAATAAGGGATTGTTTGTGTTATGTGTGTTAATAGAGCGTATGATCTCAATTTTGAGTTCGACGCATGAAATGACCAAAACGCCTCAAGGTTTGTTGTAACTCCGATGTGCGTGCGATGAGCCCGAACCTCACTAAAATGTCTTAAAATGTGTTTTTAAGTCATGATTAACCATTGGTTAAGCACGGGTGGCCTCGGCGCTTTTAAGTGAAAGTACGATTTTGCCCTGTTTTTGGCGCTTTGCGATTTCGGGATTTTTGATTCAGTATACCAAACCTAAGCAATATTAGGCTCAAATTAAAGCTTATTGAATTCTAAATATTAATCTAGATTCAAAATTATGTATTTAGATTGATTAGAACCCAAAATTGCTCAAAAACACCCAAATTGCTTACTAATTCACTTAAGCCCTTAACTGTAAATTCTCTATATTACATGAATACCTTGCCTACACCTAAATAATGCATGGAACACACAAATTTCACTTCTTTGGGCTGTAATGCACGAAATTATTGATGCCATTATGCAGCTGAATTATTTCCAAAAGTTGCACTAAAACAAAATGCCAAAATGTCACCATAAGAGACATAATTCCTTAATTTCATACAACTTTGTCTAAAATGATTTTTCCTCCATTATTTCTCCTGTAAAATTCTGACAACTACCTCCTCATTTTGGCCAATTAGAAGCCTCAAAATCTTCTATAAATAGGCTTGCTTGAGTGGTCTTGGAATGCTTGGTTCATAACTAGTTTTTAGGAGCACCAAAAACTTTCTTTCTTCCTCCTCTTTGGCTGAATTCTTTCTTCATTTTTTTCAAAGAGATTTTGTGTCATTTCACTTCAAGAAATCAAGTTCTCTTCCTCTTCTTCAACTCAGATTAGGTAGGGAGTAGTTTCTAAATTTATTTCTATGCTTTGAGGAGTTGTGTTTTTAGCTCAAAATGATGAAATTATGAATTTACCTTAGCTTTTCATTTTGGTTTTCCTCTTCTTCTTTTTCCTTTAACCAATTCAGGCCATATGGCCTAGGTGGAACTAAGATGATGGCTTGATGATGAGGACCTTGAGGGTGGGTTGTAAATCCATCACAAGTTAGGCCTCTAAAGCTTGAAAATTCCACTTGATGCAAAACTTTAAAGAATAATGCTTTATGATGCTAAAACAATGATTTTTAGTTTAGAACTTGAAAGATGTATTTCCTTTTATGTTTTATTTCTTGTTAAGATATGTATTGGGTTGAATTTATAATTCTTTTAAAGTCTTGAAGGAGCTCTAGTAAAGAAACAAAATGAATTTGCATCCATGATTAAGTTTATGCTTTGCATAACCATGTTTACCTTCTATGTCATCACTAAATTTTCAAGAATGAATAAATGAACTTGCATTTCTCATGTTTAAATTCCAAGCTTGTATTTCATATTTATGTTTCAAGTTATCACTTAATCTTTCAAGATAATAAAGAGGTTGCATCTCATATTTAATTTTTGCTCTCACTTTATTTTATAATGGCTAAAAGAATCAACGCATGACATATTTATTTTATGCCATCACCTAAAGATCCTAGAGCACAAAGACTTGCTCATGTATCACAAGCAAAGAAATATGATTATTGGAGTTAAAAATATTTATTCTTTAAAAAGTCTTGAGATTGGAGCTTAAAAGGATGTAATAATAATTCTCTTGTCCCTTTACTCGGGTCCTGCGGACTACCGCCGCCAGCTTTCTTAATATTCTCTTCTCCCTCTATGGTCCTGTGCGGACTACCGCTCAGGTTTCTTAATATTCTCTTCTCCTCTCTACTGGTCTGTGCGGATTACCGCCGCACCACTTTCTTGTATCATGTTTATATTTCAAGTTCTTGCATCATGTTTAATTTTCAAGTCATCACCTTAAATCTTAAAGATAAAGAAATGGAATTGCATATCATGTGTATAATTCCAAGCTATCACCTTATAAAGATAAGATTAAAATAAGGTTGCATAGCATGTTTATAACTCTAAGATGTCACCTAAATCTCTAAAGCTCAAGACTTACTCCTTTTTATCTTAAGTGAGAATTTTAATTGTGAAGATCCTCCCAAATTTGACAAAAGAACTAGTTTCTAAATGAGTTTTAAGGCTTTGCAAGGATTTTACGGGGAACTAGTATTTTATATGCACTTAAAATATGATTCTATGTAATTGCATGAGGTTCATGATTTGGCCACTGATTTGAGTTTAGTATCAATGTGTGATAATTATGGTTTATTGTTAAGAGAATGATTCATAATTGGTTTAGTAACTAATTAGTTCTATAATTGATAATTCTATGTAAGGATTGGATGCTTATTAAGTACTTGATATCATTGAATGATTTCCTGGCTTGCATGTTATAGTTGCTTTGTTGCAAATAATGAGAATGCTTATACATGAAATATTCTTTATTATGTAAAATTTACCTTTGTTGCTAGAAGAAAGTGTATCATTGTAAAAGTGTAATTTGGAAAGGTTACGGCTAAGGAAAGACTTGGTATTTAAGCGTGTCCATTATGACCCACCTCTTTCCCGGGAATCTCCCATATGCATGATTACAATGATATATATTATTCTAGTTTAAGACTATAAATAAGAAAATGTTATGATGTTTATGAATTCTATTGTGATATAACATGCAAAGATTTAATGGTGACTTAAACTTATAAGAAAATGATCCTTTGGAACCATCGACTATAGGTGGTGAAAAGGTGATTTTAGCCCCTAACCCGTTCTCTCAAAAGGGTAGAGTCGGGACTTTAGCTTATCAAAAGGGATAAGTATATGCTAGTGACGACTAGTAAAGTATGAGCTCATAACCTAAATTACTCCCAAAAGGGTGGAGTATAGGGTGGCCTAAGGAAAATAATGATGATGATAAGATTTTAAGTCACCTAAGGAAATGAAATATGTGCACTATGACGTTTCTTTATGCATGTTATTTGATAATGATGATGAGGAAAATGATGTAATGATAAAGGAAAAGTTCATTGTAAATATGACATGTTAAGATTATGATGCATTATAAGACGCATGATTAAAAATTGACGAACCTCGGTTAAGTATTTGTCCGAACTTAAAATGAATCTTTGCATGCTCACTATTTTAGAATAATCCCGAGGTTCCCGGGACTTTGATGATGACACTGTAGAAGGAGGTACCTTACAGAGAATTCTCTAGCAAGATTCTCACTCCCTTTTCTTTATTTCCGTCATTGTCTCCAGATACAGATGGCGACATTCGTCCTGTACGTTGATACCCCTACTTGGGGATTTCACTATGATCCGGCGCATCGCTCGTATCATTTTGAAGGAGGTGTGATTCGTGTTTTTATTTACATAGGTCGCCCTTTGCACATCCTGTCCCTAGTTATCGATTTTCTCCTACTTCTCCCTATGGCGATGAAATGGTTTCGAACATGCACGCCCACTTGATGAAAGGATGTTACGTTCTTATCCCGCTTCATCCGCTGTCCCACGGATTTCCAGAGTATGTTCCCGAGACGAGATATTCTCAAACTGATCCTTCAGAGGACACTCCTACTCATGTATATTCTCGAGAGCTCGCTCCTACTCCCACACGTGTAAGAGAGGGTAGTGAGGAAACAGCTTGTTCAGCCAAGGTTAGCAAGAAGGCCGCCCATGCGACCCCAACATGGTGCATCTCGTGTCCCTCCCGAGGGAGCTCATCGATGGATCGGATTTATTCCCCCATTTCCAGGACAGTGGCCATAGAGGGTTCTTAGTAAACTTATGTGTGATCATGCACCCTAGTTTTAGGATAACCTTCCCGGCTTATAGAGTTATCTAGTTTAGGGGCATGTATTTCCTTATGTATTTTCTTTTATGGGTTTGCATAAGACAATGATGTATGAACATAACCCACCCTTTGAGTGAGGTTATTGTATGTAAATATATGCTATAATGTGTTTATGGATGTTATATGATGGAGCCAAAGTGATATGATGTGATATATTCTTAAGCGTCTTATTATACTCCACTTACTCGTTCACGTTGTACTCGGCTCACGTTTTCAACTATATGTGTTTTAAAAAAAAAATGGCTCGTAATTTCACTAAGTATTTTCAAATTATGAAGAAGGAACCAAAGTAAGGAGTAAAGTCTAGTCATTAATCAGATTCAACCTAGGTGTATTTGGTTAATAACTAGGGTGTTACACATACTAACGCACAACAGGTCTTTTCAATGGCCAGATAGCGAGATTCGCATTCATTAAACTTCTTGCTCAAATAATAAATGGCCTGTTCCTTCTTTCCGGATTCATTATATTGCCCCAACATTGCCCCGAGTGAAGTAGGTAACACTATAAGATACAGTATTAAAGGACGGCCTGGCGTAGGAGGAATCAGAACTGGAAGCTTCATTAAATAAGCCTTTATTTTGTCGAAGGCTTCTTGGCATTCTTCATTCCATTCTCCAGGTTGATGTTTTCGCAGCAACTTGAATATAGGCTCACAAGTACTAGTCAAATTGACAATGAATCTAGCAATGTAGTTGAGCCTCCCAAGAAAACTTCTTACTTCCTTTTCAGTTCGGGGGGCTGGCATTTCTTGTATAGCCTTCACCTTATCCGGATCCACCTTTATCCCTTCTCTGCTGACAATGAATCCCAGTAATTTCCCCGTGGAAGCTCCAAAGATGCATTTATTTGGGTTCAGTCGCAACTTGTATTTTCTGAGTCTTTCAAACAGCTTTTGTAAGACTGCTACATGGCTTTCTCCCTCTTTGGACTTAGCGACCATGTCATCTACATACACTTCAATTTCCTTGTGCATCATGTCGTGGAACAGTGCAACCATAGCACGTTGGTAAGTGGCACCGGCATTCTTCAACCCGAACGGCATGACTGTGTAGCAAAATGTTCCCCACGGAGTTATGAACGTAGTTTTTCCTTTGTCATGAACATCCATGAGAATCTGATTGTACCCGGAGTATCCATCCATGAATGAAAATCGGTGATTCCTAGCCGTATTATCAACAAGGATATCAATGTGAGGGAGTGGAAAATCATCTTTCGGGCTGGCTTTATTCAAGTCCCGATAATCAACACACATCCTAACCTTCCCATCCTTTTTAGGCACAGGCACGATGTTGGCCACCCAATCCGTGTGTCTCGACACCTCTAGAAACCCGGCCTCTAGCTGTTTAGTCACTTCTTCTTTTATCTTTAGCGACATGTCGGGCCGCATTCTTCTCAACTTTTGCTTTTTCGGCTCAGCTTCTGGGTACAAAGGAATATTGTGTGAAGCAATCTCTGGATCCAGTCCTGGCATATCATGATAAGACCATGCAAAAATATCCAGATATTCTTCGAACAAGGCGATCATTTCTGTTCGCTCAGGATTCTCCACTATTTTCAGCTCTTTCCTTTCTTCTTCGGTGCCCATGTTAATTACTTCGACCACCTCATTGTCTAAGTCAAATCCTCTATCCATGTGTTTTAGTAACCCTGAAAATTTCTCAACAGCTTCTTCATCTTCTTCAGACTCATAGCTATCACAATCAAGTGTAGTAAGAGAATCAATTGATTGGCCTTCAAAATCCCTTTCATGTGGCAAAACTCTTATACTTAAATCCCTGGAAAGTAATTGCGGTGGGTTGGAATGCCAAAACAAATAATGGGTAAAACACGAATAAAAGGGCACAGATTAATGATTTGAGGAAATAATGCTAAAGAAAAAGAATAACGGATAGGAAAGAGAAAAATGCTAGATAAACATGCAAGTTTATTCAAATGATGTCTCAAAGTAGCATACATAAAAGCAAATACAATTAATACAATCCCAAATGATTACTTTGAAGTAACAACATCAATCATTGGTTCGGCTGTCCAATTCATCAGCATCTCATTGTGGTTGACAGCATAAGCATTGTTGCATTCTTCAGGCTTCTCAACATCCACCATATTGATGGTTGGACAACAGCTAGATGCATAACCTTCTTCAGCCATTATCACTTCAGCCGGGTAAGGAAAGGTCTCTTTCAGATGAGGGATCTGTTTCATCTTCTCTTTTGGTTTCTTTTGCTCAAGAGCCATGGTCTTGATCTGCTCTTCCAATGATGCCTCATATCCTAAACCAAATCGGTTTGGCTTCCCTGAGACAGGTAGAGGTGTTTTGATACCCTGCAACAGTGGTCCCAGCCCTTTGCCGTGCAGATAACCATTTTTGGTCATGATATGAGCTACTATCTGATTGACATTTTGCCCTGGGAACTCATTTTGTGCTTGCTTCAACCCCACCACCTCCAAAGTGTGCCATAAGCTGTTTTCCACTAACTCCACATTTTCAACATATGGAAGTGAGACAGGTTTAGATACAATGATTTCCTTCTCTCCATGGATCGTAATGACCGAACCATTTTCAATGTACTTAACCTTTTGATGCAAAGTTGAAGGAACAACACCAATATTGTTAATCCATGGTCTTCCCAGTAGCATGTTGTAATCAGACTCAATCTCCATCACTTGGAATAAAACCTCAAATCGGCTCGGGCCGATTTCCAATGGCAGCACTATTTCCCCCAGGATGTTTTTCTTCGCTCCATCAAAAGCTCTTACAATCATCATTTGTGGCGAAATATCGTCTTTGCCTATTGACAAGTAGCTCAATGTCGACGCTGGCAAGACATTTAATCCCGACCCTCCGTCAATGAGGACTTTGGGCACTATATAGCCTTTGCATTTAAGGGTTATATACAGTGCTCGTGGGTTAGCCTGTGATACGATTTCTTCATTTGAGAAAGTGATCATATTAACACGCTTTACCGGATCCACCATGTTCACCATATTCTCCAACGAGACATCCGGTTTCATATAAGCATCTTTCAAGACCTTTAGCACTGCCTTTTGATGAGATTCAGATGACAAAATCAGTGACAACAGGGAGATTCTAGCAGGAGTCTTTTTCAATTGCTCCAGTATGTCGTACTCACTTTGTTTCATGATCTTCAGGAACTCCTCTTCGTCATTTTCTTCTCTTCCCCTTCTTTCGGCATCAAAACCCTTTCCCACGTTCTCCTCTTCGACAAACTTTCCTTTTTCCTGCTCTCCGGGCCCATAAATCCTTCCACTTCTTGTTATTCCTTTTACCTCCGCTACCACTTCACTTGTTTGGACTTTCGAGGTTTCCCCTATGTCTCCATTTGCCTCCACATTAGTTTCATAGTTCCAAGGGATAGCATGTGTATTCTCGTAGCCGAATGGTGCTGGTTTCTTCACGGTGATCACCACTTTCTCTGGTTTCGGAGCTCGATTCAGTGGAGGGACGCAAAGTACGAAGCGATCAATCACATTCACTTCTTCTTGGAAACTTAACCTCTTTTTTGCTCGAATCACACCCAAATTGAGCAATCCCTGTACACGAGCCTTGAAATCCCAACAATTTTCTATATCATGGCCAAGACCTCCACAATGATATAGACAGTTTGATTCGATATCATATCTCTCATCTTCTTTCATCACGGACGCAGGTGCTATGATATAATACCCAGCCTCCTTCAAGCCATTGAACACTTCCTCCATTAGTGTTTGAAGATTCAGAACTTTCTTAATCAAAGGTTCTTCCACCTCCAAGGCATTCACACGACTTCCTCCTTCGTGTTTTGGGATCGGGTTGTTAACAATGTCTGGCTTCGAATCTTCTTGAAGGTCTAGTCTCCCACAAGCAATTAATCTTCTTACTGCTGTCTTGAAACCTTCGCAATCCTCAATGGAATGCCCTGCTATGTCCATATGGTATTTACAGGTCAGGTTCGAGTTATACCAAGCTGGGTATGGTGGTTCTAATGGGTGAACAGGATATGCCGAGATCAGATGAGCATCAACTAACTTTTGAAACAGATCAGTATTCGAAATAGATAGCTTTGGAAAAGGTGGGAAGTTGGGGAATCGATTACGGTTTTGATTTTGGAAATTTGGTCGAGGTGCTGGGGTGTATGTTGGGCGGATTGGTTGGTATGGCCTTATGTGGAGGTTGTTAACTTGGGGTTGGGAGTATGGAACAGTGTTTGCGGTTGGTGTGGGTTGGTAAGATGAGTAAGGAGAGATATGGGTTTGGTATGATTGCGGACGTATTGGTGTGTATCGTGGGACGAAGGATTGCTGACCATGCACATAATTCACCTCTGTCTCCTTCTTTCTGGGTGGAAAACTTTTCCTAGTGTCTTCACTGCTCATGGGAAGCTTGCTGGCTTTTGCTACGCTTTCAATTCTTTCTCCAGCAATTATCAACTCAGAGAAGTCTTTGTATGCTGCTCCTGCCATTGCCCCAATGTAAGGGGATCCCAAGGTTCCCAAGAAGTAAGAACACATTTCAGTTAGGATGAGTGGCGGTTGAACTTGGGCAGCCAAGGCTCTCTATCTTTGTGCGTATTGCTTGAATGATTCATCCTTCTTCTTCTGTATAGAGCTTAATTGCTCCCGTGTAGGTGCCACCTCAAGATTGAACTTGTATTGGCTCATGAGCCGATCTGCCAATTCTCTCCAGCTAGAAATCTTTGAGTGGTCTAGTTGAATGTACCACTCTAGAGCAGGTCCAGTCAGGCTTTCATGGAAGAAGTTGATGAGAAATTTTTCATCCTTCGACCATATCGCCATCTTAGTACAATAACTCTTCAAGTGAAAAAGAGGATTACCCGTCCCGTCATACTTTGAGAAGTCAGGAACCTTGAAGTCCCTAGGGATTACTACATTAGTAGAAGGGCAGAGTTGTTCAACTTCCACATACCCATAGGGGCTAGGTCCTTGAATAGCCCGAATCTACTCTTGAATCTTCTCCATCCATTCCTCTTTGAACTTTCCTTTTTCTGCCTCTGCACGACTATTTTCTGAGGAGGATGACTGCTTCTGGATGACCACACGAGGTTGCTCCCAGACAGGGGTAACATGCCCATGCTCATGAGTTTGCACATTTTCTAAGGAACGATAACCTTCTCCGATAGGGATTACCAATGGTATCACGGGTGGTGGTTGCCCATGGAGTTCATTCGGGATTTCACCCAGATCATTCATTCCTACAGTGACGTTTAGAGCTACACCCGGTACCACAGGCATACCCAGTGTCGTGGTCTTTGGTTGCACATTTGCTGAATGAGCTCCCAATAGGTTAAGTGATTCTTGTATGGCCCGCATCATATCCTCCAATCTTCCTTGGTTGTTTGACAATTCATTCAGTTTTCCTCTCACCGCATCAACTTCATCGCTCAGATTTCTTCCTACTTCAGAAGTAGTTGTGATTGGGATACCCCTTTCTGTGTCACCATTCCCTCCAGCCATTTTGGTCCGGGCTCTGGTATTGTGAATTCGAGTTTGATCGGTATCGATTTTCCTTGGGCGCCCAATTGTGATGGATTTTTACCTATTAAAAACAAACTTCAGTGAAAAGAAAAAGACAAAAACATAGTTATTTGTTAGAAATCATCAGTTGAACCGAATCTTGATGTGAGTATCTTTGATGATAACCGTTCCTCAGAACGTCTCGTTCAAAAGTACTAAGTCGTGGGTATTGCTATGAGACCAACACAATGCAGAGAAACAAAGATTTTTATTCATCAAGGGGTATTATAACTGTCATCCCCTTTTTGTTTTACATTCACTTCCAAAACGAGAAAAGAAATACATCATAAAGCCATAAAGGCCTTTCTCAACATCTTTCAGCAATTATTCATTTCATTCTCCCAATCAAGTCTTTACAGTAGTCAACAAAACTGCTAATCTCAATCGGGGTCTTGAAAGGGATTATTCCTTGCTCGGCCAATCCTAAGTATCTTGGAACATCTTCGATGGCCGCATTAGCCAATCCTGCCAAGTTTGAAAAGCGAGTCTTCAGCTCATGAATAATGTGGTTCTGATGTTGTATTTCGGAATCCAAACCTGCAACTCTTTCCTTTTCTTCTTCCAGAGCAACTTGATATTCCATGATCTCATCATGCATGTGTTGGCTTAGTTCTTCAATCTTCCTTTGATACTCATTGTTCAATTCTTCCATTTGTTGTCTCATTTGTTCTTCACCTTTTAACGCAGTTTCTTCAGCAATTTTGGCCTTTCGGAGTAGATCTTTCAGTTGTTGATTTTCAGCTAGCACTTTGTCACGCTCCTGTCTCCGAAGTCCAAGCTCTTTGTTGGCAGCTTTGAGGCATTCCTTAGTTTTCATCATGTGTTCATGCCCCATCTTCAGCTTCTTGCTTGTTCCGTCTAGAGCTTGATCCTTTTCAGTGCTTTCTCGTTTTAACTTCATGTAGTTATGGTGGACACTTTTCAACTCAGCTTCTACTTGCATCTTTTCTTGTTCAACCTTGTCTAGTTTCTCCTTCACTTTCTTGATTTCTTCATTTTCATGGAAACCCCAGGTTGATACATTGTCCAGAAGAGTAACAGTTATGACCTTGAAGGGCAGCTTGATCTCTTGAGCCCTATTTTTCACCCATTGATGATAACTTTCTTTCACAGCACAACTCCTAACTCCCAGTTCTTTTCCCTTCTTGAAAATCTTGTTTCAAGCGGACCGGATCTTCTGGAATAGGTCGATGTCTTTGGAGTCTTGATAATATGAGATAAACGGAGTAACTGCAGCTTCAGAAGGAGGTCCCATAATGGGATAACCGAGTTGGCATAACACCAAGACAGGATTATAATTTATGCATCCTCGGGTACCCATGAGAGGTACATTTGGAAAGCTTCCGCACTGATAAATCAGAGTTTGACCATCCTCCCTCCAAGGATACCATCGTATCATCTTTTCATCCAATTTGGCTAGGTCTTGAGCCCACTCTTGTCCACTCTTCTTCTTGATATTATGCATTCGTAGGTCTTCAATCGGACAAGGCGCCTTGTAATTCCTTTGGAATATGTGCGAAGTAACCCACACATATAACATTGGTAAACAACACAGAATTCTCTTACCATTTCTCTCATGGCAAAAGTTCAGAGTACAATAAACATCTGCCAGGAGGGCTGGAACGAGATTATGACCATGGAACTTGCGAGCAAGGAATACGTCAATAGCCGCAAAGTCTACAAGGCCTTCAATGTTCGGAAATAAGACAGTGCCGTAGATGGTGAGGGCCAGTACATCTACGAAAGCATCCCAGTCTTCGACTTGAGCTAAACGACGCATATGCTCTTCGAGATAATCCCTTGAGAATCCGTAAGTCCCATTTCTACATTTCTGTGCTTCATGCAGATTCCTTATGCCTACCCTTAGGACAGTCGATAGGGTTTGTAAAGAAGGATAATGGCCTTGGTAGTGATAGGGTTTTTCTCCTTCTAGTGGTAACCCCAAAATCTTGTCAAATTCTTCGATGGTAGGTGCTAGTTGGCAGTCTTGAAAAGTGAAACATCGGAGCGGAGGATCATAGTCTCGTGCAAGGTCTTTGTGATTGCTTCTTCTTGCTCTTCCACTTCTAAGAGATTCAAAATTTTTCCATATTTTCTGGTGAGAGACAAGCGTTGTGGTAGCTTCAGCAATTGACCCAAAGACCTCAAGCTTTTAGTGTCAGGTGTCTTGGCTTTGAGACGTAGAGTTCTTTTCAACTTTTCACCTTTCTGACTGTCTGGTCTCATATTTGTTTCCATTTTCCCAAAGATACTCATAATAAGATTTCAGTTCAACTTTCTAACAAACCTGCCATAATAGAAAGAAAAATTTGATTTAAATGAAAGAAGGAAAAGTAAACAATTTAGGAAATGAACAGAAATTATGTACAAAGAACAATGATAGGAAATTATGTACAAAGAAAGGAGTTAAGGAAAATGCACGCTCTCTTTGTGTCCTATGTGAGGTAAATTCTGGAGGTTAATTCTATGGTCCTATGGTCGTTCTACCTTGTGAACACTTTCACTGGGTGGGTCTATATTCTCAGAGTTCTACGGCCTCTAGAGTTAAGATTCATTTCAGAACGTTACCCACAACAGTAGGTGAACCGCTAGATGTAGGGCATTCATGAAAGAATCACACTCTAGATGAGATTTTTGCGATAACCAAACAGGATGAACATCCAAAATGGCTACCGCTACACAATCTCTTTCCTATCTCAAGTTACACTCAGACCCGGGTATAGGGCCCCACTCGTGTGATTATTGTGTAAGTGTTGTGTGTGAAGAGAGCATACAAACCTGAAATCCTAAAACTACCCATGACTAATACCTGCAAAAATCAACACAAACAAATATGTACAGGACTTAGAAATAGTCATCTATCCTAAGGTTTTAACAAATAAAGCCATCATTATAAACAAACACATGAAATACAAAACTCTATAAAGAAATAAAGCATAAAGAAGAAAACCAGACAAAGTAAACAAAGAAAAGGAAAATAAACATCAAAAGGCTATATTTAATTTGCACAACTAACTAAAACAGGCCTGACTCTCTTGGTCATCCCCAGTGGAGTCGCCATCTGTCGCAACCGGGATCGTGACGGGAACGGGGAAAAAAGAAAATTTGTTGAAAATATTGGAGTCGCCACCAAGTTTATTAAAATTGGGAAAACATGGAAAAACCCATTATTTTAAAAAAAAACAATGATCTTTGAAACCAGTTTTGAGTTCGGGAGTCGGTTATGCATAGGGTAGGGTAAGAATTTAATCCTACGCACCCCTAATACACCCGTCCTTCGACGGTACCTTAAATTAATTGTGCAAATTAAATAATAACCTTTTTGAAATATTTACTTTTCTATTTTTTTACTTACAAGAAAATTAAAAGAAATTTATTTTTTTTAAAGAGAAGAATTTTTAGTGCACCGAACTGTCACAGTTCAAATGTTCTAAAAATGAGTTAACTAGTCGTCACGACTAAGTTAACCTTTTTATTTGAAATGAAACATTTGACAAAAAGCATATAATTTTAAAAAGAATTCTTCTAAATAATAAGTATTTGTAAATAGAATCTTAAAAGAAGCGAAAATTTATTTTTTTGGTATTTTGTAAGAGAAAATATAAAATTCTTTATGAGAGATATTTTGAATATCAAATTGTCACAACTCAGATATCCAAATATCAAGTTAACAAGCTGTCACGGCTAAATTAACCTTATTATTTGAAATAAAAGAAAGATAAATAAATGAATAAATTTAAATCAAAAATTAAAATAACTAATAAATATTTACAAATAAGATAAGAATAAATTATTTTTGTATTTTTATAAATCAATGGAAACAAATATAAAAGAGAACAAGCATTTTGAAGGAAAATTTCGAATCATTAAGCTGTCACAACTCAAATGTTCAAAATATCGAGTTAACAAGCCATCATGGTTAAATTAACTCTTTATCTACAATAACAGAAATTAAATAAAATATTTTGAAATAAAATTATTAGAAAAAAAACATATAAATAAAAAAAATGCATAAATAGCAAAAAAAAAAAACTAGGAAAATTATTTACAAATAAATTAAGTAGTAAAGGTTAATTTGAAAAAAAAAAATTTAGAATATTAAGTGCCACAGCTAAAATATTCTACAACATAAAGTTAACAAACCGTCGCGATCAAATTAACTACATTCTTAAAAAAAAGATATTTACAATTTAATAATTACCTCAAATTAATATAAAAACAAAGTAATAATAAAATATTTACAAACAAAATAATATCATGAAAATCTAATTTTAAAAGGGAGTTTTAGAATATCAAGCTGTCATAGCTAAAATATTCTAAAACATAAAAATTAACAAACCGTCGTGGTCAAATTAACTCTATTTTGAAAAGACTTTGAATATCAAGCCGTCGCAGCTAAAATGTTCTGAAACATGAGATTAACAAATCGTCTCGGCTCAATTAACCCCCTTTTTTTATACAAATAATCAATTAATTAAGTATATAAATTTTAATAAAATACTCAAATATTTATTTTGAATCCTGAATGGATAAAATTTCTCTTTTTAGACAAAATTCTAATTTTGACAGGAACCTACAAAGTTAAACACGATTAACTAAAATAAAACATATAAAATAATTAAACCAAAATAATTCATAGCATAATTACACACACAATGCATAATTATATAAAATAACAAAACTAAAAGATAATTCACAAACGCAAATACACAAAATATGTAAAATAATTAAACTAAAAATGCAAAATATTACAATTACACAATTAATTTTAATCAAAACACATAAACACAGAAAGTAATTAAACTAAAAAACACAAACACGATTTATTTGAATAAAACATATGAAATAATTAAACTACAAAAAAAAACACATAAACATAGAACAATTAAGCTAAAAATAAATTATAAACAACAACATAAATAATTTAAGCACAACACATAAATATATCAAATAATTAAATTGGAAAAAAGTAAAATTACACATAAAATAAAAATATTTAAACTAAAAATGAAGATAAATCCCTAAGCACAAATACACAACCAATTCAAATAAAACACATAAGCATATAAAATGATTAAATTAAAACAGAACAAATATAATTATGCATTTAATTAATGCCAAATATAAACATAAAATAGTTAAACTAAATAGAAACGAAATTAACACATAAATATAAACATAAAATTGAACATAAGAAAAACTAAACCGAAAAAGATCCTAATTACCTTCCTTTTTTATTAAGAAAACGCTAGCGCCTAAACACCTAAAAATCAAAGAAAATATTAAATCACTCTTTTTTTTATTTTTGTTTTGCATAATTAAATTACCTTGAAACTAATTTATTCATTTTCACTAGAATACTAAAATTAAAGAAAAAAGACATATCATAAACTCTCTTTTTTTTATATAAATCAAAATAATCAGATATTAATTTTGAACCAAATTACATAAACTTCTTTTTTTTTTATTCGTTTTAAATCACAAATAACTTAAACTCCAATCGAGTTAGAAACTAAAATTAAAAATTAAACAATGATCATGTAGACACATCTAAACACACAAACTCAATTTCTAACTTAATAAAACAATACCGACAAAATAAAAATAATGATAATAATAATACATTTCCTAATTAATCTAGTACTACTACTATACCCACCACATACATACTATCACAACATGCACGGGCACACAAAAAAAAAAAAGCACACACACACGTGTATAACATACATGCACATTCAAAAACCCACACACACTAACGCTTACACATTCTGATTTATTTTTTATTTTTTTATTTTTTAAAAGGAAAGAAATAACCAGTTGGAAAACGCGTCCCCTGTTTTGCTTGTCTCCTTTTTATTCTTTCTTTTAAAAAAAAACAACAGGGACATAGAAGGTGAGAGGATGGGACAAGAGGGAGAGAGTGAAAGACTAAGAGAGAGGGGAGAGCCGCCGGCCAGAGGAGGAAGACGCTCCGAGGGGCTGGCCGGCTAGATCGCCGAGCGATGGGTTCGAGTGGCTCACGGTGACTTATGCTCAGCTGCAAACCGAGCGGAGGGGAGGCGACCAGCCGGCCGCACACCAACACGAACAGATCGGTGGTTTGGTTGGTTCATGGCAGGCAGATCGGAGTTGAGGTTCATTAGTGGGGGTGGTGTTCGCGAAGAAGGGTGAACGTCGGCGCGGTAAAGCCGCCTTTATTAGCGCCGCGTATTGAGATACTGGCGCGATGGTGATGTACGCGCGGTAGTCACAGTGTGGAGAGGAGTGCGCTCGCGTGGTTAGGCTGGTGGCTCGCGGTGCGGTCCGCGGAGGTTAAGGGGAAAAGGTGCTGGGTTCGCAGTGGTGAGTTTTGTTGAAGCATGGAGGGATGATGATGATGGTGTGCCAGGGAAGAAGGGAAGACGGTGGTTCGTGGCTTGGAATGTGGTGAAAGTTGAAGATCTAGCGGAGGCTTGGGGTGAGGATGGTGGGTTGAAGTTCATAGAGGTTGGGGGAGAGAGGCGATGGATGATGATGGCTGCGATGGAGCTGGGACTGATGATGATGGTGATTTGAGGGGATGATGGTTGGTGTGTGGTTGTGAATGTGGCCGAGGAAGGTGGCGGCTTGTGGTGGTTAGAGGTGATGGAGAGGTGGTCGTGTTGAGGATAAGAAGGGGAAGGGGTCTCGCGGTGGTTGGAGGCTGTGGTGAGGGTGGTGTTTGTTGGTTGATGAGGGAAGAAGGGAGAAGATGATAGTGCTGGAGAGGGCCGCGGTTCGTGGCTGGGGCTCGGGCGGTGGCTTGTGATGGTGCACGGATCTAGTGGCTGGGAGGCAAAGGAAGAAAGTGATGACAATAGTGATCATGGGAGGCCGCGGCTGGTGGCAGGGGAGGAGCACCACCGCGGCCTCCTGCCTATTTCTCTTCTTTTTTTGGTTAATTTTTTTTTTTGATGATGCTGATGTTGTAGCTATTACCTTCTTTAGTGCTGGATTGAATTGTTGATTTTTTTACTTGAGTTCTCCTTGCTGGTTTCTTTTGTATATCTTGATGAACTGGACAGTGTATGTTCTTGCTGATGGTAGTGCTGATGATCTTCGTTCTCCAACATTTTTCTCCTCCCCGTGTTTTTATGATCCGTGTCAACATGTATTCTCGTTTTTTCAGATTCCACCGAAAGAGGGATCCAAGTTCAAAGACATCATCATGGCCTCTGTTAGATTTTTCTGCTTTTCCCCCTCCCCATGTTACTATTAATTCACAGGCAGCCAGATGAAGGAGTCCGTGAACTCCTTTGTTTCCTTCTCAATTTTATTTTCATTTTTATATTTAATAAACAAGAAATGAAACTATAAATAAAATAGGTAAATTAAGTACAAACTATTGGATTTTATTGTTAAAAAGATTGAATAAAATCGGTTGTTCACAGCGGGCATAGTTGCTCAATCTCTACACCGCCATAGGAGCTAGGACCTTGGATGGCTTTAATTTGTTCTTGTATCTTCTTCATCCATTCTTCCTTGAATTTCCCCTTTTCTATTTCTGCATGACTATTCTCTGAGGAAAATGACTGTTTCTGAACGACAACACGAGGCTGCTCCCAAACAGGGGTAGCATGCCCATGCCTATCAGTATGCACATTTTCTAAGGAACGATAGCCCTCTCCAACTGGTAGCATCAATGGTATCGTAGGTGGTGGTTGTCCATGGAAGTTATTTGGGATTTCTCCCATGTCATTCATCCCTAAGGTGACATTTAGAGCTGCACTTGATACTACAGGCATACCTAATGTTGTGGCATTTGGTTGCACACCTACTGGATGAGCTCCCAATAGGTTAAGCGACTCTTGTATAGCCCGTATCATATCTTCCAGTCTTCCTTGGTTGTTTGACAGTTCATTCAATTTTCCTCTCACCGCGTCAACCTCATTGGTCAAATCTCTTCTGGCTTCAGAAGTAGTTGGAATAGCACTTCCTGTGTTACCATTTCCTCCAGCCATTTTAGTTCGAGCTCTGGTATTGTGAATACGAGTTTGAAATGCAAAGACTTGAAATATAAATATGAATGCATTTCCATTTGTTGTTTCTTTAAGTCCTAGACTCAAGACTCCTATTAAGAGTAACAATTCTAAAACACCGATCAATTGCACAAAATGGACATGAGCTTTAGAGTCTCTCATCATTATGGTTCCAAGAACCTTGTTTCCTCAGACTCACCATCAAGTTCAAAGCATAAACCATCAAAGAAAACCAAATAACATCTTCATTTGTTAAGAACTCCTAAAAGGAAATCTTAAGCTTTAAAGGTAAAACAAATGATGGTTTTGCAACCAACATCAAAGATCCTTATTATCAATTATCAAGCCATGACTCTTAAATAATAAAACCATCAAGGCCGAAAAGAAAAGGAAGAAAAGGAAAGCATAAAAACTGAAAAGGAAGAAAAAAAGGAAAGAACCAATATTTCAATATTCTAATCCAAAGATGATACAAGAGAAAAGAAAGAAAACTTTAAAACAAATCCTTACCAAAGATGTGTTTCTCGTTGAAAGAAAAAGAGCTTGATCTTGAAAACGGATGAGAAGAAAAATTCTTCCTTAGGGCCAAGATGATTTCGGCCAAGAAGAAAAGAAAAGGAAGAAAGGTTTGTCTTGAGTTGTTGGTCTAGGAAGTGGAAAGGTTAAGTGATTTAGGGAAGGTCTATGGTGGTTGTGTAGTGGTTTAGGGTTTAGATGTGGTGGTTGATGGTGGTTTCCTTGAAGAATGAAGAAGAAGAAAAAGAAGAACTCTTGAGAGCAAAGAGATAAAACTAGAATTGTAAGAATGATCAAATGTTCTTGCAAGCTTTCATGAGAGAGTATTTATAGAGAAAATGAAATATGAGAGGATAAGGGGGAAGGAGAGGCCGCGGCAATCACAAGAGAAAAGGGAGAGAAAAATATCTCATTCAAGTGTATCATGTCATGGCATGGTGTAGGAATGGCTAGGTATGGTTTAGGTATGGCTAGGCATGGCTTTCTTTGATTGTGTAAGTAAATAAAATAAAATGTGATGAGATGAATGAAGGGGGGTGGCCGCCATTTTTTTATGAAGGGAAAATGGGGAGGAAATGTTTCTTTTTAATATAGATTAGGAGTGTGTTTAGGAGGATCTTTGATTAGAAGTTTGTAATCAAGTATTTAGGTAAGAAAGTGAGTAATAAGGCCACTCAAGACATGGCTAAGGAGTGCTCTTGCCTATTTAGTGGAGTCAAATCTCATTCAACAAGAATTACCATCACATCTTTGAGTCCTTAATTTAAGGAATTAGAGAGAGAAAATACTATTCAATGAAATATGACATAAAGTCTTGAATTAAGAAAGGGATTTTGTGTTTCTTTAAGAAATCTTTGGCGATAATTAATCTCAATTAATTATTTTGACTCTAGATTAATTATTAAAATTAATTAATATTTAATTAGAGCCAAATATTGCTTAGGTTTCGTTAATCATGTAATTAAGCTCATTACACCCTTAACTAGGGGCAAAATGGTAATTTTTTATAAAAACTTTCCGAGACCACCCGGGCTTAGACGAACATTAAGCATCCCTCAAAAATGACGTTTCAAACCCCCGGGTAAGGTCCGAGTCCACTCAGCAGTTAATCTCGCGTTAAATTACTGCAAGGGTATTTTGCTAATTTTGCGCATAGAAACCCAAAAATGAGATTCTTCTGCTCTATTAACACATATAACACACATAGTCCCCGCTCAATATCAAAACAGGCCTTTGAGGATGGCCGGGGCCGGCTATCCTCATTCTTCGGTAAAAATAACCTCAGGGGCATTTTGGTCATTTGTACACGGGAAAAATTGAGGCATTACAAGTTTTAGTCGCTGCAATGAGCTTTGAGGTAGAGCATCCTCAGCAGCATGGACAGCTTCACTGTAGCGAGTTATCGTCAATGTAGCGAGCCTATGAACATGCACTGGAACTGGCGATGAAGTCTACTCGTTGCAACGAGTAAACAAGCTTGGCGGCCCAAGATTAAAAGTTTGTTTTTGCATTTTTTTTTTTACTCACTTGGGCATTTTTTAGCAAATTCTAGGATGATGTGAGACGGGAATGTGAGAATCCTAAGGCATTCTTTGCCATTCTAGGAATAGAAACTAGGTTTTACTGTAGAAAGCTCTTTCCTTCTCTTCTTCTTCTCCCCTTCAAGAACACATTCCCATACCTTGCTTTTGTTATTTTTGCTACAATTTTCTGCTTTCAATCTCTTAGTTTTTACAATTTTCTACTTGTAACCTCCTTCATGGAGGAGTAGTTCTATTGCTAGCTCAAGGGATTCAAGAGATAAGGTTATGTCTTGAAACATTTTGATCTTAATGCAATACTAGGTGATGTGCTCTTTCTCTTTTGTGTTTCCTTCTCTTTTCATGTGTATTGATTAATATGCATGTTGAGTGAAGTGCTTTTATATGTATATGATGCATGATTTGTCAGCATGCATATTTGAGCTTGTTAATTAAATGTATACTAGTTAATTGATTGGTAAGCATTTGATTAACCAAGAGAATAGAGTTAACTCTTGATTAAGAATTGAGTTATGGTGGTTGGCAATTAATCTAGTTCATACAATTAGGTATTGTAGCAACTAGTTCTTACCTTTTTAGTTTATTGACTTTAAGGAGAATTACATTGTTAATTATGTGATTGCATGGTTAACAATATAGCTACCCACCAGATGTTTGTTTATTTGTTTATGGTAATGAAAGACACACCTTAACTTGAGAATCCCCTAGGCTAGCTATAACATCCCCTACTGCTTTATGAATTGATGATTGTCCCCACAAACCAATATGGGTCTTTTTAGCGTGTTTTGTCCTCACTCACACGCTTCCCAAGAAAACTTCACAGGAGGTCACCCATCCCAAAATTACTCCAAGTCAAGCACGCTTAACTGTGGAGTTCTTTAGTAATGGGGTACCGAAGAGAAAATGCATCTTGTTAGTATAGGTAGTACAAATCAATTCATATAAGCCCTCCTTAGCTGTATAGTCTCATACCTACACAGTCTCAGGATCCCTCTCATTCAGGTGTGTAATTGGTTCATTCATATGCCCCTCCGCTTGGAAGTCTACCAGGAGCCGTTCCTTATCCGTGACTTCTTGCACCAGTGATCACTCCCCAACTTCATCACCGAGCGTTACATGCCCACCAGCTTCCATTTGATTTGTCCTCAAGCCACACCATACTGGGAGAGGTACAGGCTCTAATACCATTTGTAATATCCCCTACTGCTTTATGGATTGATGACTGTCCCCACAAACTAACACGGGTCTTTTTACCATGCTTTGTCCTCACTTACACACTTCCTAGGAAAACTTCCTAGGAGATCACCTATCTTAAAATTGCTCCAAGTCAAGCATACTTAACTGTGGAGTTCTTTAGTGATGGGCTACTGAAAAGAATATGCATCTTGTTAGTATAGGTAGTACAAATCAATTCATATAAGCCCTCCTTAACTGTATAGTCCCATACCTACAAAGTCTCAGGTCCCTTTCATTCAGATGTGTAATCAGTTCATTCATGTAGCCCTCTTCTTGGAAGTTTGCCAGGAGCCGCTCCTTGTCCGTGTCTTCTTGCACTAGTAATCACTCACCAACTTCGTCATCGGGCGATACATGACAATTCAATCCTAAGTAGAGATGTTTTAGGATTCGATTGTTAGCTTTTGACTGAATTGCTTGAGCTGTGTGTGAATTGCTTGTTTGATTCATGAAAATGTCTTTTGAAATTGTTTTCAAATGAATTTTGATGGCAAAATTCTTTCTAAGGTGGGTGGTAATGTAACGTCCTAAAAATTATTTAAAAATTAATTTGAGCTTTATTAGACATAATTTCAAAAATCTGACAGTTTTAGCAATGATGAGGACGACCTAATGGATTCGAAAAAAAAAATTAATTATAACTTGCGGGCCCGCGGGCCCGTTAGGCCAGCTAAAACCCTAAATTTGGAACCCGGAAGTGCTCAAAACTGAGAAATTATAGAATTAAGATTAGAAATGGTAAGGAATAAGGATTTTAGGCTTGAAATTAATTTTTGAGCAAATGTTTTATTACCCAGGTACGGTGTTTTACTCGTTCGGTAAAATTTCAGTGTGCAATTTTTAACACTGAAAGATAGCTTAATCTTTAGAAAAGGATAATGTCTATCCTGTAGGGCCAAGTGTAAGGCTAAGATTTAATCTTGCAAAGCAAGACTAAATCCTAGCCATTCATTTCTTTTTATTATTAGAAAAATACACATCTTTGACTATATCATTAATATATTTAATCTAAGATATATTTTAAGCCACAAAACTTTATCTTTTCAAGGCACATTCTCGGCCATGAACAAGAAAGACCAACAGCCTCCATCTTTATTTCCTTCATGAGCTTAGAACTTGATTCAAACCTCAAAACACCTAACCTACACTTACTAAAACTTCAACTTCCTTTACAAAACTTGTTCTACTCATCAATACCTATAAAACTAACCGATAAGAATTTGAATCCATCACCCTTTTCCACCTTGAGAGATCATCCTTTACTCATTAAGGAAGGGATTGGTGTTGATTTGGTGGCCTTGAAGTGACCAAAATCCTTCTTGGAGCATCCTTTGGAGCCAAGATCCTTAAAGCCACCAAAGTAGGGTTTTCTTTGGCCTTTTCTTTCAAAATTTATTCTGAATGTTTTTGATCCGTTTTAATCCAAATTTTTAGTTGTATTGGCTGATGATATATTGATATTGGTATATTAATTTTGGTGGAGTGTTTGGATGATGTTAGAAAACCCATTTTGGCAAAACAAGTTTTGAATAATGTGCTAGAATTCTCAAATTTGTACTGGTAGGTTATGAATCATGAATTTTCGGAGGTATTTGTAGACGTTTTCATGAGCTGTAAAAATTATATGTTGAATCTAACACCTTAAGGCAACTCTATAATTTTTCTTGGTTTTTAAAAATGGCTTTTACTATTTTATAAAAATCAGAAACCGAGGCTATTGTTGAGTTGTCTGGACAGCTAATTTTGAAGCTCTGAGATTGTCTAATTTTTTTTCTATACCAAATGATTGAATCATCACTTGAAATTTTTACAAGGTTTTGAGGACATATTGAAGTCTAACTGTGAATTTTTGTGTGATTTGATATGATCATTTGATAGGGTAATAAAATTGGAAATTTGACTATTGGCTATAAATAAGGGGTTTCTAACCTCTGAATTTGTCTAATTTTGTTAACATAGTTAGAGAATTTTTTTTTCTGAAATTTTTATGAAACGTTATGGACACATTTAAGTGTCTTATATAATTTTCATAGCCTCTGAATTGATTGTTTGATGTACAAGTTAATTGGTTCTACAAGGGTGTGAAATCTGTCCATGTGCTATATTTATGCTAAGGCATTACTAATTGTGACATAATGACATTTGATTCAAGTATGATGTATATGAGTGCATGCTAGTGACTTTAAGGATTAGTTTGAGGCATGATTAGAATCATATTGTGAATGAATGTGTATATATGTCTCATGCATGCATTTGGAAAAGAAAAGTGAATGATATACATGTGTGGCAAAAGAGAATATATGAACTTCAATCGTGCATGTTCTGACATATGGAGAAAATAGAAACAAGACTTAAGTTGAATGAGGGGAAGGTAAAAAGAGAAACTTCCCTAATATGCATGTCTTGACATATGGAGAAAACAGAAACAAGACTTAGATTGATTTGAGGGGAAGGGAAAAAGAGGAACTTCTCCTGAGATATTATGAGTCGATAGACATATCGGCTAGGAATAGAACTGTGTGTGATTCAGAAATGGAAAAAAATGAAGTCTGATGATCATGTATAGGAATGAGCTCAATCCTGATAAGCAATCTATTTCCTTGGTGTAGTGTGATCCACTATAAATATCATTTGGTATAAACTATTCTTTGTAGAGTTGTCCACAGCAGATACCCGTTGGGTGTAAACTAAGTCTTTCCTATGTTGATGAAAAAGAGAAAAATACACTGAATTGAGTTTTGCAGCATGATATGAATTAAGTTTTTCCTATGTCAATGAAAAGAGAAAAATGCACTAGATTAAGTTTCTTGGCCACAAAAAGAAATGCATAATTTATCATCATTTTTGCATATAGGTTTACTCGATAATGCTTGTAAGAATGAAATTTCTACTTGTGTTTAGGTTGTTATTTTTGAATTGCCTGCTTAGGATGTTTGAACATTACAATATATGTGCATTAAGTGATTGATCACTAAAAACTACCCACTTTGGAAGTACGATTTGGAACTCTAAAAATGAACCATTGTTATAAAGTGCATGATCACTCTTTTTCTAATAAATCGAAGTGGCTGGGACAATGACGATGATATTATGATTATATGTTTGGGGAATTGCCCTATTGAGAATTGTATAATTCTCACCTATATGTATTTTGTGTTCCCGTGTCGTCTCCAGGTTGACTTAGAGAACTATGGGACTGCTACACAAAGAAACTTAGGATTACAGTAGTTTAGTAGTTGTTGTTTTTCTTATGTGGTATATAGTTATAGGTATATATGAAAGTAAATATAATAGAGATTGTATATGTATTAAAGCTCACAGTAGAGCTTCCTTATGTAATTGACTTTATAGTAAATAAATGTTTTGTATCTTTGTTATATATTTTAATCGAATTATGCTAGTTATTACACGAACCCATTGAATTTGCTATAGTTATTTAAGAAAGGTCCGCTAATTTACAAGTAATAACTCTCGAGTCCGATTTCATGACTTAAGGATGACGTTCTACTTAGGAGGATATAACACTAGCTCATTTATCATTATTAATTTCAATTTATTGCCATGTAAATTTCTCATGAAACAAAACCCCACCTTAAAATCCAATTAATTAGTGTCGAGACAACCTGTGTTACACACCACTATCTAGGTGCCTTGTGTAACTTGGTTTGGGAATTTATTTTCCTTTTAAACTTGGTGTTGACAACAGCTGGCTACCAGGGCTCAAACGGTAAATCCGAGTATCTTCATTAAAAGGAAGATAAGCACCCATGGTAGTTAGAAAGAAAGTTACAAAAAACTGGAAGTGTGCTGAAGGTTCAAAGAAGAAGGTTGAAAGTTAGCAGAACAATTGAAGTTGCTCAAAGAAAGTAAAAAAGTGAAGGAAAACAAGAAGACGAATGTTGAAGAAGAAATGATAAGGAGAGCTAAAAGAAAAAGACGTTAAAATGATTAAAAGAAAGAGTTGGGTTCAGTTTTGCTGTATTAATGGGATGTCATTTCAACAACTTTTCTGTTAAGAAGGGTGATGTATGACCATTACACCCATCAAGCCACATTATCCCTTAGCATGCAGGTGTAAGGGGCATATGTTACCACCAAAAAAAATTAGGCTAATTGAGTTAATTGGGCCCAATTAAGTTTACACAGTTAAGGGAAAATTAGGCTTATAAACAAGTGTCACGGCTCACTAAAAGATGTGAATGGTAATAATGCAGGTTACAAGCGGTACCAAGGTTAGGCAAGAATAGTTATAACAGTTGGGAGCGTGTTGTAACACCATCCTAACTACCATGTCTTACTCGAGTGTTAACATAGTAATTAGAAAAGTATTACTCACATTCATAATCTATACTAGCCGAAAGAAATGAAATAAGGAAATTTAGACACATATATTGCTACACTCGTATATACATATATGAACATCATCTTCAAGTTTGCAATATGTACATCGTACTAGGAAACAAACTAGCTAACTTCTAAGCTAGTCAGGAACTCAGTTTACCAAAAAAAAAAATCTCTAATATCTAGTCTAACCTGCTCAAAGTCGAAGCCCGACAAAATTTTATACAAACAGAAATGGACCTTACAAAATTTAATAGAATCAATCTGCAGGCTAGAGGATTTCTAGTACTAAACTACCACTTTATACACATCAGGAATCCTTGAAAATCTCACTTCCTACTGGATGAAACCATTGGCCATCGGTATGATGCCCTTACCTCCACCAGGGACATCAGGACCCTCAGGTGGGTCTGAGTCTGAAGACGAGGATGATGGATAGCATCTGCTAAAGGGGGTGTTGGTGGTGCATGCGAGATATCAAATATCACTAGGTGCCATGTGGAGAGGCACACCATCATAAGGGAAAGCAGGGTCAAAGTCAGCTGTAAATACAGAAGTACTAAAAGAACAACCGAAAAACACATAAACACAGACTTGCGATTAATCGACTACAAAAAGAGAGTCGAGAGCAGGATCATAATGCCACACCCTATAGCGACTCACCTATTTGTATTTTCTCTGATAAAATAATTAATTGTGAGTAACGAGTAGGGATTTTAAAAATTTCAACCGACATAGTTAGGATAGGAACAATATAAGGATTCTATAAAAAAAATAAAAATTAATTAAATATTATTAAAATTTTAGAATAATAATAATTTAATCAATTATGTAGGATGAGATCTTATAAATGATATTAGGACAAAATAAAAATTAGGATCAGGTGCTGAATTGATAAGAAACAGTACACCGAAATGGTAATAACTGGTATACCGAAACATCGAGATTGGCCTAATTAATGGATATTATCATGTCTTAAATTTATTTTTACTTAGAATAATTAAATAAATATGGATATTTCTAATACTGATAGAAAGCAAATTGATTCGAAAATATCAATTCCCTTACTTTCTCTCCAAGTTAGTAAGTTTATAAAATGGAAAAAGGCAAAGAAATTCCATTTCTTCTCGGTTTTTCTTCACAGAACCATGTTTTTCACTCTTTCTTCTTCATTGCTTTCTTTCTTCTTCACTTCTCCATTTTCTAAATTTTTTCCCTTTGGAAAACTCCATCAAAACCACAATATCTACAATGGATACTCTTAGGTAAGCATCTAAACTACTTCAAAAACATCTTCTCTATATCATGATCAATTGAAAACTTCATTTTTCCTGGCACTTGGTCCACTTTCAAGCACAAAAATAGGGGCTGAAAGAAAGGGATTTGAGGCTTGATAAATAGAAAGAACTAGAGAAAAAGCTTGGAGGAAGATAGGAAATTATTCTAGTCTTTTACTTCATGATATTTGCTATTTTGCTAAGATAAGTGCTTGAACTTTGTTGAGGTTATGCTTGCTGAAAATCTGAAAATCAAATTTTAGAACTTGTGGTGGATTAAGTTGTGATGAGATTATACATATTGGAACCTGAATTTTATTTCAAAATTTCAGAATTTAGAAGTGCTTGGATTATTATGAACTCGTGTATTGGAATTTTTATTGCTAAAATTTTATAGCATTAAATCTTGGATTGTATGACATAAGAGGTGCTTTAAGTGGGTATGTGCTGGAATTTTATTATGCTGAAATTTTACAGCATTAACTCTTAGGTTGCATGATCTTGCTATACATAATAATCAAAGCTTAAAAAAATGGCAACAAGACTTGGATTGTATCTTCAAAAATTTAGGAGAAATTATTATCCAAGGAATGATGATTCATAGTAGAAATAGCTTGAAATCCATTGCATGGAACTTGGTTCAATTGTTGGAAAATTGATAAGAATTATTGCTAACCAAAAGATGTAACAGAAATTCTGATGGTATAAAACCTATTAAAAGCCTAGTAGACTTTGCAAAAAAACCATCACAACAGTATACCAAATGTTACAGGAAATATCTCATAAATGTTAAATAGAGACATTATACATATTCAAGAGATTTTAAGAGAATATTTTATAAGAGTTTAAGTAGATTCCAAGGAAAAATCCAAAGTAAAGTATGAAAAATAGAATTCTTAAAGAATAAATCTTACCCAATAATTATGAGAATTTTTATACGAATGATACAAGTGCACACAAAGAAAGGAAACTTAAGAAAATGAATCATATGCAATGTAAAATTGCTTAGTGGTAAACTCTTGGATTCACGGGTAGTAGTAGACGTGCTATGCCCTTAGAACTATATCAGATTATAATCGCGACGACATTACAACATTATGAGTAAAGGGATGTACTGAGAATAGTGAGGCTATTGAGATGAGATGTAGTAGACATACTCCATTTGGTGAACTATATCAGGTTGTAATGCGACGGTGTGACATCGTTGACAGTATGATCCAAAGAGAAGTATATCAGAAGAGTCCTATGAGTCCTACTATTAAGTTTAAAATTATCTAATAAAATTAAGTCATAAGAAATAATGACTCTACCTAACGAGACCATTATATAAATAACTGAAGTTACATTGCTTATTTTGCATTAAGTTGAATATCATTGAGTAGTAGACTGGTGTATTTCCTACTGGGAATCATTGATTCTCATCCTTGCTGTATGATGTATTTTATATAGATGGCCTTAATCATGCTTTTTTCTTGAGATGCCTGAATTGCAGTGGTATTATGACCTAGAGT
Source organism: Dalbergia cochinchinensis (assembly GCA_031216125.1). NCBI lineage: Eukaryota > Viridiplantae > Streptophyta > Magnoliopsida > Fabales > Fabaceae > Dalbergia > Dalbergia cochinchinensis. Next base: position 32,796,544 of record CM062377.1, on the reverse strand, counting down.
TAGGTCACTATACCTGGTCGTTGAGTCTCGTATCCATGTTTATAAACTATTTGCTCGCCCGTTCGCTACTACTGTTATAAGTCCTACGTTTGCTCCAAAGTCCCCATTTTCTGCTTTTCTCTGTATATGACTCATCCACCACAGCCTGCCATCCATGCTAAGTCTGATCCTTCATAGGAGACATCTTCTAGTTGTAACACCCTAAAAATTAATTTAAAATTAATTTGAGATTTATTAGTCATAATTTTAAAAATCTGATAGTTTGAACAATGATGAGGACAGTTCAACGGATTCGTAAAAAAAAAGGTGAATAGTAACTTGTGGGCCCCGCAGGCTCGTTGGAACAGTCAAAACCCTAGAATTGGGACCCGGAGGTGCCCAAAGCTGAGAAAAGAGAGGATTAAGGTTAGAAATAGATTGAAATAAAGATTTTATGCCTAGAATTTATTTTTGAGCAATGTTTGATTACCCGGGTATGGTGTTTTACCCGTTCGGTAAAATTTCGGTGTGCGATCTCTAACACCGAAAGTTAGTTTAACCTTTACAAAAAATATATGTATATCCATTTAAATCAAATGAATGGCTAAGATTCAATATTTAATAACAAGATCAAATCCTAGCCATTCATATTAGTTTCTTTTCATAAAAAAATTAAACTTTATATTAAAGAAATAATTTATGCTTGTTATAAGATAAACTCAAGCCACCAAACTTTGACATTTCTTCTTGTCATTCTCGGCTATGAACTACATGAATACAGCCTCCATTTCTTTCCTTCCAAACTTCCATTAATAAGTATCAAGCTTCAAAAATCATAACCTAAAGTTGCTAAACACTCAAACTTCCTTCACAAAACTTGTTTTACACCTCAATACCTACAAAACTAACCGATTAGAATTTGAATCCATCATAGTTTTCCATCTTGAGAGATCATTCATCACTGCCTAAGGGAGTCTTTGGGCTTGAAGTGGTGGCCTTGAAGTGAAGGGAAATCAATTGGAACAACCTTTAAAGTTATAAAGCTTTGAAGCTTTCAAAGTAGGGTTTTCTTTGGCCTTTTTCTTTCAAAATTTTTCTGAGCAATTCTTACTAGTTTTAGTCCAAAATTTCTAGTTAATTTGGTTTATATTATGTTGATATTGATGTATGAATTTTTGTGAAGTGTTTGGATGAGGTTAGGAAGATCATTTTGTCAAAAGATGTAGAGTGATACTTGCTGGATTTTCGATTTTCTTACAGGCAGTGTGTGATCACGAATTTTCTGGGCATGTTGTAGACATTTTTGTGAGCTTAAAAAAATATATGTTGGAGATAACATCTTGGGGTAGTCCTACAAATTTTATTGGGTTCTTATTTTGAGTCAAACTACCTTAGAAAAATCAAGAACCGAAATTAAGCATATGCTATCTGGATTGTGGGAACTGAAGCTGAAATTTTTTATGATTTTTTTTCAATAGCAAATGATTGGATTATCCTTTGACATTTTTACAGGATGCTTATAACATCTCGAAGTATAACCATGATTTTTATTCTGAATTGATTCAATCACTTGCTAGAGTTAAAAATTATGAATTTCGGTTCTTGAACTGAGGTAGAGGGGTTTCTGACCACTAAATTTGTAGAATTTTGTTAATATAGTTAGAGAATCTAATTACCCTGAAATTTTTATAGAACCTTGTGACACATTGAGGTGTCCTTGATAATTTTCATAGCCTCTGAAATGATTGTTTTATGTGCAAATAAATTCTTGCCACAATAATGTGAAATCTGCCATTATGCTGAAAATAAATTGATGCTTTGAATTGATGAAATAATGGCATCTTGTACTAGTGTGACATGAGTACTTGAATATGAGTACGAACAATTGAGTATGTGAACTTATTGATAAGGTTAGGTATACTTAGATATAAATGATTATTACGATTGCTCATATGCGAAAGAAAAGCATAAGATTATGTTTCTTGGGCTAGAGAAAGTAAATCCAGTTTGTTAAGGAAAGTAAACCTAACTACCAAGAAGAGCATAAGACTTATAATCCTTGGGCTGGAGAAAGTAAATCTGGTCTGTCAGGGAAAGTAAACCTGACTACCCTAGAATTGAGTCGAGGAAAGTAAACCTGGCTAGGAATAGGTCTGTGTGAGAATTGGAGAAAGTAAATCCAATGATTATGTATAGGAATGAGCTCAGTCCTAAAAAGCAGTCTATTACCCATTATTGTCATACTGGGGAGGTGGTACATAACGCCCAGATGTGACAGGATTAGTCGAGGGCCAAGGCAAGTTGAAAAAGTAAACTTTCTAAGTAATCCTTTGTCTAATATGCCAAGTGAAAAAGTTCAGTATCGATATTGAGACCAATATGTTTAAGTGATGAATGTTATGTTTTTGTGTTCCAGCGTCGTCTCCAGGTTGATGCAGAAAATTGAGAGACTGCTATGCAAAAGAACTCGGAAGTGCAATAGTGTAGCAGTTAATGCTTTTATTAGGTTGTATTTAGTGGAATGGATATGTATGTAAATATGTTAGAGGACAAAGGTGTGTTAAAGCTCATAAAAGAGCTTCTTTTATGTATTAAACTTTGTATTAAATAAATATTTTGGTTTCATTGCTAAATATTTCAGTAGAATTATGACCTAGTTATCTCACGAATCAATCAAAATGGCTATAGATATTTAAGAAAGGTCCGCTAATTTATAAGTAACAACTGTCGAGTATGATGTCATGACTTAAGGATGACGTTATACTTGAGAAGATGTTACACTAGTTCCTCTACTCCTTTCAGAAGTAGTGGAGACTGGCAGGGCTACGTAGTTGATGTGCCTAATGGGCACTACTCTCCACTTGCTTGACTGATTATGGTGTATCCAGCTTGTTTATAGACATAGTATGACTTAGAGTCCTTCATACTATCTGCCTATCATGGGCTCTTACGTTTGACCTTTTGATGAGCCACTGATTGAGGGAGTTAGGTGTATATGTATATAGTTAGTTGTATTTTGTTAGGCCCTAACCCGGATTAGGTGGTCACTGTGAGGACCAGGGTAGGGTTATTTATACTACGAATGTAATTCAGTGTGAATGTATATAGTACAACTGTATGACTTAACTTACTATGGATGTGATATAAGATGTAAATTATCATATGACCGACTTCTTAGAATGCGCTTTATATTTCCACTATTTCTATACATTGATTATTACGTTAAAAAGACTACGAAATGCAACAAACTAGTATAGCTTTAGTGCAAGGCTCCTATTTATTACATCTTATACGTATATAATTCATATAGTCAATAGATTAAAAATCAAGAAGATAGGTTATGAGTAACAACTACTTACTATGTTATGACTCGAGCATACCATTATAGTAGGATAGGTGTTACACACCCACTGTGACAAGCCAAGGTAAAACACTAGTGACAGCATCTGCTAGATCTAAATAATACAAAATAAATATAGCTGTAGGGATGAGAATATTATAAAATTCTCAGTAGGGTACTCCCTTAAATGTGAACAAAATATAACTAGTAAATTCATTTATATAGAAATCATCATGCTCAATCATATGAATAATTAGTAATGTACATAATTCATGTAAAGTCAAATGTAAAATGGTAGTAATCATGTGCTTTTCTCTTTTAATCCATGAAATTCAATTTAGTGCAGTTGTCTCTTTTCGTTAACATAGGGAAGGCTTAATTTTATACCGAGTGGTATCTATAATGGATGACTCCACAATGAACAATAGACTGCTAGGACATGAGCTTATTCCTATACATGATCATCGGACTTCATTTTTTTTCCATTTACAAATCACACACAATTTTATTTCTAGCCGATACGTCTACTAACTCACAAAATTCCTAGGGGAGTCCTTATTTTTGCCTCCCCTAAACCTAAACCCTAAACTCACAAAATTCCTAGGGGAGTCCTTATTTTTGCCTCCCCTCTTTAACCCACATAAACCTTGTCTCTATTTTCCCCATATTTTAAAACATGCATAGTTAAAATTCACATATTCTCTTTTTGCCACAATTATGTAACCGCATCATGTACTTCTCTTTTTTTTTTTCTAAGGCATGCTTACATCATATATAAGCATTCAATTACATTGAATTCTCATTCATGCCTTATAAACAAATCTGTAAAGAAGCTAGCATGTATTCATATAACATATTCTTCGACTAAATGTCATTCTATTATTAATTTAAGACATTCTCACCATTCCAGCACTTTGACAGATTTACCATTTTAGTAACAACATTTAATTTATCTATGAAATGGCCAATTCAAGGGCCATAAAAATTCTCCACGACACCTTAATGTGTCTAAAAGGCCCTGTAAAATTTTCATAGCAAGCTGAGTCCTGTAACTATATTAACTAAATTATACAAATTTAGAGGTCAGATACCACTTTTTCAGAACTCATAATAGGATTCTCATAAATTTTAACCATAGCAAATGATTGAATCAATTCAAGAGAAAAATCAGGGTTATACTTCAAGATGTTGTCCACACTCATTAAAAATTTCAAAGGAAAAATCAATCATTTGCTATTAAAACAAAATTAGACAAATTCATAGCTTCAATTCCAAGAGTTCAGACAGCATAGGTACCAGTTCAATCCTAGATTTTTTTAAGGCAATATAAGTTGAAATTAGAGTCAAGAAAATTCATGGAACTAGACTAAGATGTTGGCTTTAACATATAATTTTTCTAGGTATAAAAATACCTGCAAAAAAGTCAAAAAAATCGTGATCATACACTACCTATAAGAAAACTAAAAATCCAGCAGGTATTACTCAACATCTCTTTGACAAAATTGATTTTTCCACAACACCAAACTAACCCACCTATGCAAATACATCAATATCTAGGTATAACATCACATAAAAACCAGATTGTATCACATTGAAACCAGCCAAAATCAGCAAGAATAGAAATCACAAAAATAAGACACAAAAATCCTACTTTGAAAGCTTTTGAGCTCTATGCTTCAAAGGATGCTCTACTTGATTTCTCTTTACTTTGAGGACTCCTAATCAAACACCAAACCTCCTCTAAGCAGTGAGGAAGTGAGGGATCAAAGTGAGAATTGGTGGCAAATGGAAATTTCAATCGGTTATATTTGTAGGTGTTAAGGTTTAGAATAATTTTAGTGAAGGAAGCTTTTGATTTTGACAAAGTTTGGCTTAGGATTTTTGAGGTTGAAGATCAAGGTTTCAAGGTTTTTGGTAAAGAGAAAATGGAGGTTCTGGTTCTTCTCTCTTCTGGCCGAAATTAGAAGATGGAAATTATGAAGTTAGGTGTGTTAACTTGATCTTATAAGGTGTGATATCATTGGTTGAACATAAAGTATAATTCTTTTCATTAAAGGAAATTAACATCAATGGCTAGGAATTGATCTTTCATCCAAGATGAAATCTTAGCCATTCATTTGGCATTCAAAGGGATAAACTTCATTATTTTATAAAGATTAACTAGCTTTCGTGTTAAAAATCACACACCGAAATTTTACTGAACGGGTGAAACACCGTACCCGAGTAATCAGATATTACCCGAAAATTAATTATAAGTACAAAATTTCATTTCCAAATATTTCTAAGCCTATTCCCATGTTTTCCCAATTCCGGGCACCTCCAGGTCCCGAATCTAGGGTTTCTGCTGTCCCAATGGGCCCACGGGGCCCAAAAAATACTATTCACATTTTTTTTATTGCCCATTGAATTATTCTCATCATTACTGTGTCTGTTAGATATTTGAAATTATGACTTATGAAGCCCAAAATAATTTGTAGAGTGTTACATTGTAACGCCCGGTGATAAAGTTGATGAGTGATCGTCGTTGCAAGAAGGCACGGACAAGGAGCAGCTCTTGGCAGACTTCTAAGCAGAGGGGTACATGAATGAACCAATTACATACCCAAATGAGAAGGATCTTGAGACTGTGTAGGCATGGGACTATACAGTTAAGAAGGGCTTATATAAATTGATTTGTACTGCCTATACCAACAAGATGCATCTTTTTTTCAGTAGCCCATCACTAAAAAACTCCACAGTTAAGCATGCTTGACTTGAAGCAATTTTGGGGTGGGTGACCTCCTGGGAAGTTTTCCTAGGAAGTGTGTAAGTAAAGACAAAGTACGCTGAAAAAACCCGTGTTGGTTTGTAGGGATAGTCGTCAATTCATAAAGCAGTATGACATATTACAAATGGAACCAAAACATGCACCTCTCCCAGTATGATGTGGTTTGGGATGAACCAAGCAAAAGTTGGTAGGCATGTAATGCCTGGTGACGAAGTCGGGGAGTGATCGCCGATGCAAGAAGGCACTGATAAGAAGTGGCTCCTGGCAGACTTCTAAGCGGAAAGGTACATGAATGAACTGATTACATACCCAAATGAGAGGGATCCTGAGACTGTATAGGTACAGGACTATACAGTTAAAAAGAGCTTATATGAATGATTTGTACTACCTATACCAACAAGATGCATCTTCTTTTCGGTAGCCCATCATTAAAGAACTTCACAGTTAAGCGTGCTTGACTTAGAGCAATTTTGGGATGGGTGACCTTCTGGGAAGTTTTCCTAGGAAGCGTGTGAGTGAATACAAAGTATGCTGAAAAGACCCATGTTGATTTGTTGGGACAGTCGTCAGTTCATAAAGCAGCAAGGGATGTTACACGTGTTATGTCAGTTGTGAGGCATTGCCTAGAGTGAAGCAGGAATGGTTACAACAACTAAGGAAAAGGAGTCCAGAATTCAAGCGTGAAGCCATGGTAACCATCTGGGGCAATAATACAAGTGTGCATATGTAAACCACACAGATGGTTACCACCAATGAAGAGAAAAGTGGACCAGACCGGCCAGTTCTACCGGGTTAACTGGGAACCGGTCCAGTGACCGGTCTAGTTAAGATAAAAAAAATCGGGGGAAGTCAAAATCGGTCAAAACTGGTCAAGAACCGGTCAAAATCGAGAAAACCTAGAAAACCGATGAACCGGACCAGTCAGACCGGTTTTTTTTTCCAAACTTTTTTTTTTTGTTCTAAAACCTAAATAGTGATATCTTATGGCAGTCATAGAGTAAAAACAAAAACAAGAAACAAAAGAAGGACACTAACAAAAATTATTGGGTTGTTATTCTCCTCTTTCTGTCATTCATAAACTGGTCACCACAAACCTCACTGATTACTAACAAATATTGTTTTCAAATACTTTATAACCGTGTTGTAAAGCTGAAACCAGAGAAATTTTATATGGATTATGTTTATTTTTATGGACCTATGAATATTTTTTGTTGATCATGTTAATCTTAATGATTTAATATATTTGTTTATATTCTAATTAATCAGATGTATATATTTATATAATTTTTTTATTATATTTCGATTGAACCCCGATTGAATCAGTACCTTGACCGGTTCATGCCCAATCTGGTTTTCTCTTCCTTGGTTACCACAAACGGTTGTCTAGTCGAGGCAAAGAGATTTTGGAATTAATATAAAAGGACCAAAGAGGGAGAGAGGAGGCACAAGAAGTCACCTACACAACTTTTATCACTTATTTTGTTCTAAGTTTCCTTTTTAGGAGTAGTGTAGCATAGTTTACCCAATTACAATTTCTCATTTCCATGTTCTTTGGCTTTAGCGTCGATGTTGTATAACTTCAGCTCCTCATTAATAAAATTCTTACTTTAATCTGAATTCAAAACTTATTGTGATTTAATGTTTAGAGAACCCATAAGCAAGAGGTAGATTTCCCTTCTTGATGTAACCGCCTTTTCTTGGGATCAAAATTCTTGGCTTGGTTCAACTCAAGGGATTTAATCAAGCCAAATTTTACCACAACACACACAGAGCATGAAGGGTGGTTTCATGAACCCCAAGGTTACACCAAGTACAAAAAGGGGTATTCGTCAAATGTCTAGTAGCTAGCATGAAGTTTGTTGGCAGGGCATCACTAGCAAGCTGCCATAAAAAGAAGTTAACCCTGTCCAAACCTTTCCATCTCCAAATAAGGTTAAATAAGGAGTCAACAGGCAAATTTCTAGTTCCAGCAATCACACCTTGCAGATTTCAGAGAGAAATCACCATCATAACTAACAGACCAAGCAATAACATCAGGACCCGCAGAATCTCTAGGAGGAGCAATTGCAACAATAAAGGAACATACCTAAGGGGGCAAAAAATGTCCAATCATGCACCAATCCCAATCTTCCATCACTGTCACTAACTAATGGACCTTGGCATCTAACAAAGTAGAAGAGGCCGTAGAAACAGCAGTAGAAAGCAAAGAAGGGCTCCAGGGCACCCACCTCTACCTCCAAAAAGAAACAGATTTTCTATCACCCATACGCCAAATAATATTTTCCTCAACATGCTGCCATGCACTACAAATACCCTTCCAAACATTAGAACCCACGCGAAGCCTCACAATGGGGAGTAAATCATCGCCACATGCACACTTGCTCCGAAGAAACCGCTCCCAAAGATCACCAGGCCTGTTAATGAGCCCCCACATGTAGGCCAAATTAAACAATTTAGCACTTCTGAGCCCCAATCCACCACTGAGCCTAGGTAGATAAATCATGTCCCATTCGCCAAGATGCATCTTCTCCTAACCACCCCACAAGAAGCGCCTCGACAAAGCATCAATGGTCTCACAAGTAGAATTGGGAAGACACGAAGTCTGCATAGAGTAAGAAGGTATTGCAGAAACCACAGCTGAACAAATCGTATGACGTTGGGTGCATTAAAAACTTTAAAAGCTCACTCAATTTTTCCCCCCCTTAACGAGTTCTCTAAACATACTCGTTAAAAGAAATCCATAAAATAACAATAAATATACGGCCCGGTGTTTTGAGAAATGATAATTGCTAACCCCTTCACAACTATGTGCATCTAACTTCGATCCCGAAAGTATTAAATTGGGCCCCTCATCAAGGAGGTAGCAGTAGATTCAGTCACATACAATTTTTGCGGCGTAGTTGTATAAAATATAAATAGGCATTATTTATGTGGTTTTCATACATTGCACATGTTGCTTTTCAGTACTGTCAAGTAGCTTTGAGTTCCATGCTGCATCATCCCAAATATCTAGAAGCAATATAATCTCCAATTGCCAAGCTTGACGTTAAACCAGGAGACTCGATTCCAAAAAGATTAATAAGACCAGGTATGCCATGAATGTCCTCTCCCTACATTAAAGAAACAACAGTTAGGCCAAAATTTTCAGTATTTAGATAAAATGAGGAAAATCCGACACCATCACTTTCGAACTCCAAAGGAATGTGTTCTTTAGACTGAAATAAATAGCAAAGGTAACGATGCAAGTGTTTATTTTGGGCATTGCTAATAAAACTTCGCTCATACTGACATCATGCATGAACAATTCAATCATCCAATCATAAAGCATCTAATACTAAAATTTGAAAGCCCAATACAACAACAAGAATTAAGCCTTGTCTCACTATGTAGAGTTGACTAGGATCAAGTGACACCATAGAACTATATTCATATGTCACATTTGAAAGCCCAATGAATGGGTATAATATTCGCATTCCTACTTACCATTGCATCATTCCATCTTTATCTATGACATAAAAATAAAGTTAGATGCAAGAAAAAAGATAATGTCAGGTGGCAAGAAAAACTAAAAAGCATCCCATCATGGGAGGGAATAGTCTAACAAGTACTGTGAAGTCTACTACATGAATCAAACTACACTATATTATCATTTTATAAACCATGACTGTCTCCCTTTATTTCTAGCTATTAGGCTACTCTCCATCTGAATTATTCTCCTTATTACCATTTCTGGTCCCTATAGATCTCCTCCACACATGACCAAATCACTTACCGGAGATGAGATTCTATCACCTTTTTCATAATAGGTGCTATCCTAACCCTCTCGTATGCATTCATTCTTAATCTTATCTTGTCTAGTTTATTCACTCATCCAAGGTAACACTACCATCTTTGCAATATTGAGATTAGTTATTTGCTGAATTTTTACTATCCAATATTCAGTTCTGTATACATTGCAGATCTTATAGTTGGGTGGTAAATTTTTCTATTAAGCATGAGTGGTACTTTTCTATCATAAATAACATTGAAAGCACTCTATTTCATTCATTTAGCTTGAATTCTAAGGTTTATATCTCCTTCTATTTCCCCGTTATTTCCTGTTGTGACCAATGATATTTAAATCAAGTGACTTGTCAAATGGTATAGTCTCCAATTTTCACCTCTAAGCTAGAGTTAGTGCACCTCCCTCTAAATTTACATTCCATGCTTCCATCTTACTTCTAATTTAATGAAAATCATATGCTTCCAAAGCTTGTCTAAGCTGCACTTAACTGCACTTTTTCATTAATTTCCTCTCTCGACTCTCCAAACAAGTCAATATAATCTGCAAAAACCATGCATCATGGGGCCAGCTCTTGGATATGTCCATTAAGTACGTCCAAGACCAAGGTAGAACAATAAGGGCTCCGAGTTGACCCTTAATACAGTCCTATAATTGTAGGGAAACTTGATGTGGTCCAAACTTGTGTTCTTACACTCATACATATCTTTGGTTGCTTAAATATACACAATACAAATTCCTTTACATGTATATGTAGAAGAAACAAAAAGCAATAATTCAAAAGGGAGGCAAGTAAAGCTCCAAGAGAATTTGAGAATAAATTAAAGGTTAGGTCCCTAAGAGTGCATCTGGTTTGAACATTTTCTGTTTTCATTTTCATAGACAATAGAAAATAGAGGTGAGAATACATTTGGTTGATTCTTTTTGAAAATATTTTCTGAGAATTTATTCTAAAATCACTAAAAATCTGAAAACAATTCTTCATTTTCAATGTTCTCTAGCAAAATTTTGAAAACAAGATATTGAAAGGAAAGAATGAAAATGCAGTGGCATAGTTGTAATATTAATCAAATGTATCATTCTTCTTCATGTTTCATCTGCAGGAACCACATAGCCCAAGACTCTCACCCATCGCAACACACACTGTCAGCTGCGCTTTCCCTGTATTTTTGCCACTGTGTTCTCGGCTGCGGCTGCCACCGTGTGACCACTATGCCTTCCCTGCAACCACCGCGAGGTGCCACCACCATAGCAAGTTTGATTTTTCCTGTCCTTCTATTAGCGTCAAACTTGTCTCAATGAAGTGGGCTTTTACTTTTTAACAGTTAAGTGAAGCTGCGGTAGAACGAATCATAATTCCCTCAAAATAAAAAAGTTATGAAAGATCATGTTAATTTTCGTGGCTGTGTAACAAAAGAATGTGGGTTTGCATGTGGTTGTTCTTATCTTAACTAGGGAATTATTGCATTATTGCAGTTGCAGATGGAACCATGGTTTGAGGTTGTCTTTAATTTGTCTTAATTATATTTCTTGTCCTGAACCTATTTGTGAAAATGGTTCACATGATGTCTGCATTATCAATTGTAGCCTAATTTATGTATCTTTTTTCTCCCACTAAGAAGTAGTGCTGTTAAATAGTGATTTATGTCAGTGAAATTGAGGATTGCTCTCTGCTTATGTAAATGACATTACTCAAGTCTTTTTCTACTTGTGAACCCAGCTTTTGGTTTGAGAGCTCACTCATTACATCATAACCACATGGCCTTGTACAACTTCCCCATATATCAATATGGCCTTACATATGATTTGTGGCTTTATGATGTTGTTAAACTCATACTAATTATTCTTAGTTCCCCACAAGTGCATATTCGATCGAGGTTTAGAACAACTGAATTAAGTGTTGTGTCTCTTGCAGTACTTGTGTTATCACTAAGACTAAAAACAATTTGAGACAAAAACATGAGGGCAAGTTTAGCAACATCCATTGTCGGTCAATATTAGTCTTTCATGCTTGTGAAAATAAGTAGGGACAAATTCCCTGAAACATTAGAAGTGTACAAGAGGAGGGGGTACAAGGCTAGTTTAGGAAGGGGAATGATGGCTGAATCAGCAGAGGCTGCATCAAATTCGGATGGGCTCACTAGTAGTCCTGTGGCTTAACCATTTTGGGAGAGAAGGGTTGTTTTGCTGAGAGGTTGTTACATGTATGCAGTTGAGGGAAAGAGAGTATTTGTATCATAGTGGGTGGGATTTTTTTTTTAAGGCAGGATTTCTATTTTAGGCCAAGAGACTCTGCGCTGCTCAGTGCTCAAGAATTCCTCTCTGTATCTATTACTGCTTTTGTCTATTTCCTTACATATATACATCATCATTCCATACATTGTTGCTTTACTCTTGTTTATCCTTATTACTTACATAAACTACAGATACTAAAATAATTTGGCTTCTTTATTCATTGAATAAAAGCAAGGAGCTACTTAATCTATGAAATACAACAGTAGTTATCATTTCCTGCCTGTCATATTGTTGATGAGCTCTCAAACGAAAATAAAAGAAGACACTCCATTAAGCATAGATTTCCTGAGATCTCCTTTATCTCTTGCACATTCTTGTGAACCATATTATCTCTATCCATCAAGTGTATGGTCTGCTGACTTTATCTGCTCTTTTGATGCAAGATGTGAAAGTTTCAAGTCATGAAGTAGATATGTATTCCTTGTGGCCACGTCAAATCCTTTATTTTCTAAAAGTATGTTTATGAGTTTGGATTTTGGAGGGGAACGAAGGGGAGGGAAAGAATTGTAGTGTAAAATTTTAAAATTTTATACTACAAGTCCTTCCATGCCCTCCCTTTCCCTCCAAAATCCAAATTTGCAAAGATACCGAAATAGATCTCTTATTGGGTTTGATTCTAATCTTGTAATATTATTGTCTGCAGTAATAAACCACTCAAATATCAATTAAAGATTCTGAAAATACATGCTATGATAATTGAAAGCAATCATGTTCAATTATTATATTCATGGATTCTTTCTTAATTGACTTTTGTTTAGTTAATACTAATGTTGTCCTTTTACTTGAACTTGTGTTCTAAATGTGGAACTTATCTCTCTAAGCACTTTCTCAGAGCCTTGATTTTGAACTTGACCACTGTTATTATCTTGCAGTGTTGCTTTGGCAAAGACAACCAATTTATGCTGTTGGATGATCATGGTTTACTTTAGAAGCTAGTTTAGATTTACTTTCCCTATGAAACATGCCTAGCAAATTGACAGACTCTCTTTTAAGATCCTTAAGATCTCCAACAATGTGTTTTTAGGAAGATTATTTCAGAGAACATCATCAATTCCTTTTGGGAGGAGAAAGGAGCCTGAATCCTTATGTAATATGTTGTCTTTGCAGTTATTTGGTGTATTTGGTTTGAGCGTAGCTCACACATTTTTCATGCCAGATATTTAGATAAGCAGGTTTTGTAGGATAAAACCAGACACCTAGCGTCTACTTGGTGTAAGGCACATGACCTTTTCAAAGGGTTTCCCTACCTGATATGATAAGAGATTCAAGACTTTGATCTTTTAATGTTTTCTTTTTGCTTTGAGGATCTCATCCTCTTCAACCTGTATTATTCTTCTCTTCTTGTTAATGAAATTTCTTCTTATAGCCACAAGAAAAGCAAAAATAAAAAGTCATCATCAACTCAACATGCAATACATACTTCATGGAGAGGCAACGATGATTCTATTTAATAGACAATAACACTTGTATTTGAATTTATTTTTGCTTAGTTATATTTAACATATAACACTTGTATTTGGGTTTATTTACATTAAGACAGCAATATTGATGGCTTGTTATTTTTTTAGTCAATATGACACGAATTAATAAATAATTAATTTAAAATGGTCATGTATGCATTGATATATACTATAGTGTTTAAATATTTATTTACTTAAAATCAAAACATAATAATTGATAATTATAATTCAAAAGTGAGCAATTTATTTTATTCTTGGACTTAATATTTTATAGTGTTATTTCAGATTTTTATAAATTTTTTAGTAGATGAACCTATGCAAATTAAATATATAGATTTTTTAGTATTTAATACCAAATATAATTTTATCATCTTAAATTTGATTTTGAGAATTATATTTTGAAAACAGACAAACTAAATATATTTCCATTGTTTCCACTTTATGAAAACAGAATCTACCTTTATAAATTAAATGCATTTCCTAATTTTGAAAATTTGAAAATGGAAATCTTTTTAAGAAAATTAAAACAGAAAATATTTTCACAAATCAAATGCACCTAAAGTTTCAATGGTATTTTCAAACCAGTTGCTATAGTTTAGTAGTTTTAATAGGATCCTAGTACTTCTAAAACTTTTTAAATAGGTCCCTACCAGCTAGCAGCCTTGTATTGTAGACTTGGTTAACTGATGTTTGCAGTTATTTGCAAGTGATTATGTGCAGCAGTCATTGGATTCAAGGACATGATTATAAAGTTCTATAATTCAAAAAGAGCTAGCTAAAAATTTAGATAAGCGATAGAGACTGATTTAAAAAAATTTAGAAATATAAGGTTCATGTTATAACCTTCTGAACTACAAGGACATATTATACCTAAACAATAAGGACCTGTTTATTCTAAAAATTAAAATGAGAACCAAAAAGGGAATTAATCAGTATGTGATTTCTCGGAAGGGGGAGAGACAGAGATACAGAAATTATTCACGAAAGAGGTGAAAAAGATACATGGAAGAATGCAAATGAATTCGTGAGGAGAAGCTGCAAGAATTCAAGAGCATATGATTATGAATAAATGTAAAATCATGCCATTCTATTTGTTGAAAGTGAAAGAAGGAACAAAATGATAGACAAGAGAAGCTTCTTTTCTTTTTTTTTTCCTGTTTACTGATACAAAATGATATACAGCATATTTGTCAGAACTAGACTAAAATCACGTCATATTGGCCAAATGATTATAGGAATATATAACATTGCCATGATCTCTACGGATGCCATAGAAGTTGCTAGATGGAAAAACAAAAAACTTATTACAACAATTTTATATTCCTTACAATGTTCTATAAGAATATACTTTGAGCCAGGAAATAATTATCAAAACAATAAACGTGGTGTAGTTGAAACCGCTAAGGTAGACTATGGAGGTGTAGCAGGCACTACAAAGATTGCAAGAAATAAGGATATCTAACAATAGAACAGTGGTATTATAGAAAAAAGATAGACTATAGTTCCAAATATGCTTAACAGGACAAAAGTGAATTCATTTGGAGAGAATCCATATGGGATATCATGTGACTAGTCTGAAATATTTTACTGACCTGTATCACAAAATCAACAAACGGCTGACTCGGTCCTGAAAGTTTTGGTCGGATCCCCGAATATCCTGGCTCTAGAGACCCATCCTTCAAATTTGGGTAGTACTTTCTTATCTCTGGATAAAACCGCTCAGCACGATTTGGATGTACTGAATAGTCAAACCTAGGATCAATGTTCACTTGAGTAAAGTTTGTGATCCAAATCAACATATTTTCTTTTCATGGGCATATATGAAAACACACCATGAAAGAAATGGACAATATGAATGCAAAGTTTTGCAGCATCAACCTTTGTAATTACTAATAACTCAATTGTCCAACAAGAAATTAGAGTATAAAATGCCTATATCAATAAGTAGATAAGTGAGCACAACCAGTACGTGAAGGGAAGCATATTAGAGTAATATCATCTTGAAACACTAACAGACACAAACACATACTAATCCACAGAGTAAATCTGAGCTATAGATTACTGATAGGAATAAAAATTAACAGATAATGCCTATACTTGTAGATTCTTATAGCAAAGTGCACAAAACAAAAAAGTGTGCAACATACAGGCTAATGAACTAAAAGAAACTGTAAAATGATTTCACTATAAATGCAATCAACATAGAGAACAAAGAACCTTTGAACCATGACATATCAGTGAAAGCATGTACCAGAGTCATTGAAGGGTAAGTAAAATATTAAAGTGATACTGGTAAGGTGACAAAAACTTAAATCTGTTTTGTCAATCAGTTATAAATGATAAATAATAAACCATGTAATGGAACCATGTCAGTCAGACAAGAGACTAAACATTGCCATCGGTCATACGAAGCAGTAAAATTCAAAGGCATGCAAATGACAGGTTATTAAGGAAGTACTTATTCAGAAAGCTGGAGATATCATCAATGCCATCAATCCATTCAACATCTGGGCCAAACTTGACCTGACCATTCATGTCTAAGGTAACATGCACCCCAAGACCACCATCCTCTGGTATAGGATATATTAAACGTCTGAAAGGAGTGACTTTAGTATTAGACAATGTGAAGTAGCAACCACGTGCACAGTAGGCTAAAGGAATGACTCCACTTTGTAGGCCAGTAAATCTTTTTGCAAGGGCAGGAGCACTTAGGCCTGCAGAGTTCACTATGAGTTTAGGAATTAGTACTAGCTCTGGGTGCAAAATTGATGTCCCATTCCAATCTCTGAGATTCTTGGTTTCTGATATATGAAGACAAATCTGATTTCCTTCAAGATGGCCACCAATGACAGCTGAATTATACGTGAAGGTTGTTCTGTGATTTTCAGCTTCTCCCTGGACCAACATGGGGTTTGTATGCCTGTCAATATGCAAATTTAACTCCAAATAAAGAAATTGATTGCAGAAAAGATATGCTGAAGCCAAATTTAATTTTGATTAGTGTTAATCCACCTTTCAAAAATGGTAAAAGAAGCTAGAAATGCATACCACTAAAGCAAGCATTAAAGAATGGGAATCAACAATCCCAGAGAGCGGTGACAGTATTGCTTTTACACATTGCAATTCAGGTTCCATTTTCATGGCCTCAACACCATCCATCATCGTCAACACATCAACTCCATTTAGCATTCCGCAGTTTAAAATGTCATTTAGCTTTGGAATCTCCGAAGACTGAGTTGCCACTATAAGCTTACCAATTTGTTTATGTGGAATATCATTCTTAGAGCAGTACTCATATAACATTTCTCTACCCCTTACACAAAAAATTGCCTGCAAAACCGATTGCATTACATTCTATTCAGAAGAAGAAAAACTAAAGTCATGTTTTAGTTCATTGGCTGTGAAAAAAAGTGTCTGCAAATAGAAATATGCATGATATTGATAGGATGGAAACAACCTGGTTTAGTAGATATTAACCTACCTTTTACTTTCGATATCTATGGCATAAAGAATCAAATTTTGAAAATTTCACATCTACATGGAAGAGAGAAATAAGAATCATATATCAGGTGGAGAAAAATACCCTTCTCAAAAGATATCCCCAAACCAAGGTACTGCAACAGTTCAATTATGAGTCTATGACATTCAAAGCATCCTACCAAAACTTTGTAGAACTACAGCATCATGATTCATCAAATGTTTATACTTTATACCAAGTGCCAAAATCCTTACTAATGAATTCACCTGAACCTCCAACGCAAAGTGAAATCTAGTAAGACATTGCCTCCCAATTTATTTACTTAAAGTAATTTGCCTTATATGTCACTATAAATCTAATAATTCTGTGGACTGTGACTCAGTCACCTTGAATCCAACACAATGAGTCTCCATTACACACTTTGCTTCCTCACTAACTAACACGATGCCAATATACAACCAGAATTACAACATAAAAAATGTAAACTCTTTTTTTCCTTGGGCTAATATTAAAAAATGAGTAGTTTAAATAACAAGGGAGGCATCCAGTAAGTATGCTGGCTGACCTTGAAGGAGTTGCGAGGGTAATAGATGCCAGCGTGAATAACTTCACTGTTTCGAGAACTGGCGCCAGTGCCAAAGGTTGGAGCTGATTCAATGACCAAGACCTCCCTGCCCTTGAGTGCCAGTGCTCTTGCCACTGCTATGCCCACCACGCCAGCCCCTATCACTAAGCAGTCCACTTTCTCCCTTGGGGCGGAGTACGATGTTGTTCTGTCAGCTGGGGTGCCGATGCCTCTGACCGAATGCTTCCATTTAATGCGAATGTTACTTCTGGATGACGCAAGTCCTTCCAAGATTGTTCGGAAGCTTTGAACTGTTTGCCACCGCATTTCTCCTTCGCCTCCGCCTTCCACTTGCTCGCTACAGGAACTTGAAGGTACAGAAAATTATACTCCCACACCCCGCTCCTTCACTTTTAAGTTGCTTTTAGCAAATCGGCAAAAAATTATGAGTTGGCTTATTTATATTTGAGATGCCGTACCGATTAATTAAATAGAGTCTATATCATTCATTGTTAAATGATATATAGATCTTATTTAAATAGAGTCTATATCATATTCAATGTAGATGAATCGGTACGGTGTTTTATATCGTATAAGCACAAACAGGGATGTGATACTTGTAGGCACAGAGATAACGCATCCGCCAACTCATTTGAATCCACACAGTGAAAGTATTTATTTTTTTATCTGAGTCTTGCATACAAAAGGCATTTCTGGTACATAAAACATTTTTTCAACGGAATTGCTATTTTAACAACGCATTTGGGTGTCTATACTAAGACATCGTATAAGTAAGGTGGCATCCATATGTGAAGTTAAAAGTTTGGGTCTATGGTAGGAGTGCTCATTTTAGAGCTGAAAGATGAAAAATTGATTCCCTGTGCAGGGGAGCCCAAAAAAAAGAGTAAATTACACTTACCTCTACTGAGATTTGTAAAAATACAATTTACATCCCCTCTGCTTGTCAAATTTTAACTATTTATATTACAGTCATATTCCTCATTCATAGAACACCGTTAACTTAACAGAATAATATTTTTACGATATTAACTATTTTTAATTAATAAAATTATAAAAATATATTTACCCACTCTGTTAAGTTTAAGAGTATTTTTATAATTTTATTAATTAGGAACATTTAATATCACAAAAATATCATTTTGTTAAGTTTACTAACGGTGTTTTATGAATGAGGAGTGTGACTGTAATATAAATACTTAGAATTTGACAAGTAGATGGGGCGTAAGTGTAAGTTTGGCATTCACTCTTTTCTCTAGCATTGTTCTGAGATTTCTCTCAATCAACCCTTCACAACTCCCCTCCCCCAAAAATTGGCATAAGTTTCTTGAAGCTCACTTTCCCTCACAAACCTAATCACACCTCTCGCTCTCAACATGTCTGTCACTCTCTATGCCTTGCTCTCGGGGTCCCTGCTTTGTTTACATAGCAATTAGCTACCCCACCATTGGCGGTCATGTTGCTATTTTTCGCACCATGGTCTATGCCTATCATCAGTAGTCTTTGATAGTTCCCTTTTTCCTGTGTTAGATTATGGTCTTCTTCGATTTTTTTTGTTGGGTTCTTTTTCTGGTTAGTGGTTGTGTTCTATAATCTCTCTTTTTTTTTGGTATTCCCTAAACAGCCATCATAACTCCCATTTTGTATTGCATTGTGAAATTGTGAGTATCACTATTATTGTCTCTGCTCCCTAGAGTTATTGAAATGTCCTACAAATGAGTTGATTATGACACATTTCGATTTTTATTGTCTAATTCTTCTCTTTTAGGACCTATTTGTGAAACCATTACATGATATGATAGAAGAACACGTGGTCTAGACTTTAGAGAATGTGATGCTTATTCCTTTTGGAAGACCTCTACGCAACCCTTTAGCTAGTTTTAAAGATTGAAGCATCCTATATCCTACATATTCTTTCTCATATTTGATCATTAGAAATTGTCCAAGAATTTTGGTTCATATAGGGTGCAGATTTATCCACCATGATGCCTTCCAATCTTATTTGAAAAAGAACCCAAAACAAAAAATGTCTAACCTATTGGTTATTCTAGTTTGAGTAACAACTGAGTTTTAAGAAGAAAAATCTAGTTTGAGAAAGTGTAAATTAATTTTGAGGATCATTAGTTTGAGAAAAAGTGTTGAAAGGAAAAATTTACACTTTGACCCATAAACTCTTGGAAATTGCGATTTTGACCCCTTTAGGGGCTAAAGTGTAATTATCGACATCTTGGTGTTAATGATGCGATTGATATGTTATGAAGACTATGTTCATATGATTTGGTGAGAAATTATATGACTTGAAATAATTGTGCAAGATTATGTATTGATGACTATGCATGCTTGATTCCTGAACTATACAAGTAGTGATTTCAATTGTATTGAATATATCCTATTGAACATGGCATATGTATTAACTGAGTCCGGTTTTTAATTTCCGATATATTGGGTAGGAACATGTTTACTTTTCAATGAGATATTGATAATAACATGCTTATTGATATGTGCAAAGAATGTGATGCATGCCTATATGATCAATTACATGATGATTTGTAGCATGTTTTGATTATGTACGAATGACTGAGATGCATGATTGACATGTTCTATGGCATGAAGCAAATTTGGGGAAGATCCATTCCTAGCCGTTATGCTGCCAGAAATGTTAGAAAAACTATGAAGTTTGTGAGCGTGAAATGTTGAATGAAAAGTTATCATGACAGCTATGATTATATGCTCATGTTTGCATCTTTAAATAACATGCTAAGATTAAAGTGTTAGCTCCAGAACCCTTGCGCTCATATGTTTTGAATGACAACAAAACTAATTCCAAGAAAATACTTTTAAGAACAACTAATGTTTACCTTGAATTTCTTGACAAAGTATAACAAATCAAATTTGGTTAGTATGTTATAGACTTAAAGGAAGAATAATGTCTCACTTTGCATATGCAAGTATGATTTGTCTCATAGGAAGAGATTAAGCCTAATAGAAAGTGAATGTTATTTCAAGCAAGGCACATATACATACTTATGGAATAAAGCATAGAAATGAACTTGAATCGAGAATAATTTCACTACAGATGTGCAAACATGTTTATCTCGTGTGAAGAGATTAAGCTTAAATGAAGTGATCATTATCTTATGCAAAGAATGTGCAAATGCTTAAGGCCTGAAGGAGATCAAGTCAAGAACCAAGAAACCAAGGAAAGGGACTTCATAAAGTAGCACAAGACATCAGAAAGTAGCACAATTGATCAGAAAATAGCACGGGACATCAGAAAGTACACTCAAAATAAAGAAATCAGAATATGTTCATGTGTAATGTGTTACTCACTCTTCAATCATCACAATCGCAAAGATCTAATCAACAAAGAAGATTTGATTGAAGATGAGAAAGTGAAAAACACTTCAAAGAATTGATTGCGTACTTTACAAAGCTCACCTGTGAGTGGAGCAAAGAATGCTATAGGAAAGGGAGGGGAATTTGAAATTTGAATTTCAAATTATCGAGTCAAACCCAGTTTCAAACTAGTACATCATCTCTTATGCCTCGATGATCAACTACCCTGGCTTCATGAAGGAGTTCAGAAAGCATGCTCAGAGAGTAGAAAAGTAGTTTTTGATAGGGGATCAAAAAATTCATATTTACAATGGCTTCTGCAACTGATGTGACAATTTTGTCAACCTCTCTTCTAGCTATTTCTTTCAATACATAACTAATGATTAACATGTATCACTTGAAGAACTGATCTATGGCAACAGTCACAAAGAAAGACTATTATATAAAGAGATGCTAAGCCTAAAAAATGTCGAGAGAGATTTGTAGATTCAAGAGAGGAAACTTTGCAAAAATCTCCTCCTACTTCCTGGAATATTCAATCCTTAATCATGTAATTAGTTTCATCCTTGAAGTGTAAAGAAAATTTTTCTTCTATATTTTTAGTTAGATTTATGTTCTTTTTATGGAAGAAATAGAAGAAAGAAGTCATTTAACTTTTCCTAAGAACTTATTAAATGTATCATCTTTAAGGAAATTTGAGTGTAGATTACTTTGAGTGGCAACCCAAATACTTAACCTTTGTATCCTTGATCCATTAGTGGTCAGAGTGAGACATAGCTTAGAAAGGCTAAGGTAAAACTATTTGCAACCCGATAGTAAGGTGCTCTTACTCATCACAGTTTATCTTAGAGAGACTAGTCAAAGACTACTTGCAGCTTGGAGAAGCTGGGGAAAGACTATTTGTGGCTTGGAAAGGCCGGGAACAGACTACTTGGAACGTGCTGAAGGAGTTGCTTGTTAGTCACGATTGGGCTTGGAGAGGCTGGTGTCAAGACTACTCAGTTAGACTTAAAGAGGTCAGAGTCAAGACTACTCAATTGTGCTTAGAGAGGCCAGTGCCAAGACTACTTGTAGCTTGGAGAGGCTAGGAAAAGACTACTAACATCGTGCTAAAGGAGTTGCTTGTCAGTCATGGGTTGGCTTGGAGAGGCTAGAGTTAAGCCTACTCATGTTAACTTGGAAAGGCAAGTGCAGAACTACTCGAATTTCTTGGTTACAAGTGATTTCTGAAATCCTTGGATAGTAGCTTGAGAAGGCTAATGAAAAGACTATCCATCTTTACTTGCTCAGATTGAGAAAGTTGCTGTTATAGTGGAACCTCAACAGTTGTTGATGTAACGCCCCGATTTTTTTCGCGTACAAATCACCAAAATGCCCCTGAGGCCATTTTTACAAGGAGAATAAGGATAACCTGCCCCAGCCATCCTCAAAGGGCTGTTTTAGTATTGAATGAGGACTATGTGTGTTATATGTGTTATGTGTGTTAATAGAGCAGAAGAATCTAATTTTTCAGTTCTTGCACTCAAAATTACCAAAATGCCCCTGTGACTGATTGGCACAGAATTAATTCCCGATTGGACCCGGACTTTACTCAAGAGTTTGAAATGTCATTTTTAAGGGATGTCTAACGACTGTCTAAGCACGGGTGATACCAGGAAATTTTTATGAAAAATTACTGTTTTGCCCCTAATTAAAGGCATAATGAGCTTAATTAGATAATTAACCAAACCTAAGCAATATTAGGCTCTAATTAAAGATTAATTAATTTTAATAATTAATCTACAGTCAAAATAATTAATTGAGGTTAATTAGGGCCTAAGATTGCTTAAAGAAACTGAAAACCCTTTTCTTAATTCAAGAATTAGTGTCATGTCAATGTGAAATAGTATTTTCTCTACTCCAATTCCTTAAATAATGGGAATGGTCATGTGATGAGATTCCATGTTAATCAAGGTGGATTTGCACTAATTAAACAAGAACACTCTTTAACCTTGTGTTGAGTAACCTTAATCATTCACTTTCTCACCTAAACACCTAATTACAACTCCTAATCAAACCTATTCCCTAAACCATTTCATAACACAAATGAAAAAAAGATATTTTCCACCCCCATGGCCTTGTAGTGTACAGCTACCCTTCCTCCATTCACTCCATCAAATGTTGAAATTCAATTAAAATAACACACTCAAAGACCATGCTTGAAGCTATACTTAACCATACCTAAGCCCATACCTAGCCACTCCATGTACTGAGATATTTTTCCTTCTTTTTCCCTCCAAAGGCCGCCAGCCACTCCTCCTCCTCTCACCCTGTAACGCCCTGATTTTTCTGTTTGAATAAAAATGACCAAAATGCCCCTGAGGTCACTTTCTACCCAGAATGCGAGGATAGCCGACCCGGCAGTCCTTGAAGGGTGAAATCGAGATTCAAAGGGGACTATGTGTGGCACGTATGCTAATAGAGCAGAAGAATCTCACTTTTGAGTTCCGATGCGCTAAATGACCAAAATGCTCATGTGGCTATCTAGCACCGTTTAATGAGCCGACTGAGCCCAAACCCCGCCCCAAAGGTTTAAGATGATGTTTTATGAGCCAGGGCATGTCTATTTAAGTATCGACGGTCCCAAACATTTTTTGTGCAAAAATTATGATTTTGCTCCTAAAATAATGATTTTGAGCTTAATGACGTAATTAAGCAAACTTAAGCAATATTAGGTTCTAATAGAAGATTAATTAATTTCCATAATTAATTTAGAGTCAAAATGATTTATTAAAGTTAATTAGAACCTAAAATTACTTAGATTAAATCCAAACCTCTTTTAAAAACTCAAGACTCCAAGTCATGAAATCTTGAATAGTATTTTCACTATTCTAATCCCATGACTCAAGAAACCTAGGATGTG
This sequence comes from Dalbergia cochinchinensis, assembly GCA_031216125.1. Lineage (NCBI taxonomy): Eukaryota > Viridiplantae > Streptophyta > Magnoliopsida > Fabales > Fabaceae > Dalbergia > Dalbergia cochinchinensis. The sequence continues at coordinate 32,772,623 of CM062377.1, read as the reverse complement.
ATTGATAATCTTGATTGAATAGGGTTGACTCCCCTAATGGGTAGGAGTACTCACTAATCATGCCCTAAGTAGCCTTAATCACTCATTCTTTCACTCAAACACTCAACCACAAACTCCTAATCTTAAGCCTAATCAAAGATACACCTAAACACATCACTAAACCACAATTAAATGAGACATTTTCCTCCCCCTTGGATACCCCAATAATGGCGCCACCTCACTCCCCCATGCATTACAAGTTTGTTCACTCAAACACTCAAAGAAGCATGGCACACCATACCTAGTCTACACCTACAACCTTGCCTTGAAGTGACACAACTAAGAGATATTTTTCTCTCCATCCTTTCCCCCCCCCAAAAGTGGCGCCACTTTCCTCTCCATTCTCACCCCTCATGTTTCGTTTCCTCAATAAATAAGCACCAAGGGATCTTGCAAGAACTTTTTCTCATTCTCTTGCACCTCCCAACGACTCTTTTTCTCTCAACTTCAAGGAGTTCTTCTTCTTCTTCTCCAATCTTCCAAGAGCAAGCTCTCCCTCTCTCAATCAAGAAGCACATTCAAGGTAGGGAGTTATGTTAAGAATGCCTTTCTTTGCCTTTGTTTAGCTAGTGGTTTGAAATGACAAAGTGTTGATTCTTATTTCCTCCTCTTTCTCTTTTTCGGTTTTGAGTCCCTCTCTTCTTCCCTTGATTTTTGGCCATGATGGCCTACATTGGAAGGAACCATGGCTTGATGATGAGGATCTTGAGTGTTGGTTGAAAAACCACCACTTAGTGACCTCTAAAGCTTGAAGGTTTCACTCTTTTAAATGGTTTTTAGCAAGGAAAGAATGTGTGGTGTTTTCAAAAGAAATTAAGTGGTGAACTTGAGCCTAGGACTCAAAAGATAATTAATGGGTCGCATCCATATTTACTTTTCAAGTTCTTGCATTACATATTTACTTTTGAGTTTTTTATATCACGTTTATTTTCAAGTTATCACTTAAGGTTTAAAGATAAGAAATGAAAATGCATTTCATATTTATGTTTCTCGTCTAGCACGTTTACTTTTCATGCCATCACCTAAGAACTCAAAGATTAAAACAAAGAGTTGCACATCACCTAATGATTAATCTCGAAGCTCGCCTATTTCGGCCTTAAAGTCGATTGTTGTGGAGCCTAGAGCACTAAAATAAAGAAATGAACTTGCATTTCATATTTACATTTCTTGCTCAACATGTTTATATTTCAAGTTTTTGCATCTCGTGTTTACATTTGAGCCTTGCACATCATGTCTACGTTTCCATTGTCATCACCTTATGATATCAAGATTAAAACAAAGCTTGCATTAGCATGTTTACGATTATGTTACCACCTAAATGTCTAAGGCTCAAGGTCTACCCTTTTTAATGTCACATAGTAACTTCAAATCCATTGGCAAGAGCCTTTTACAAAAATGTTTTGATTTCAAAGGAAATGATGAAAGGAAGTTTAAAATGGTTGTGAGAACGAAGGAGTGACTCAGATGTGTTTTAAACTTGATTTTTCGCATTTTGAAGGTGCTGGTAATCGATTACACAGCCCATGTAATCGATTACCAGAGAACCTTAATGCATTCGGATGAGAACTTTTGCCCTGAGTAATCAATTACAACACAATGTAATCGATTACACATTTTGGACTCTAGTAATCGAACACCATATCATGTAATCAATTACTCAGATGTTCTTGGGGTTTGGATGAGAACTTTTTCCCTGAGTAATTGATTACAACACAATGTAATTGATTACACATTCTAGACTCTAGTAATCGATCACCATATCATGTAATTGATTACTCAGATGTTCTTGGGGCCCAAGAATGCAACAGTGTAATTGATTACAAGGCTAATGTAATCGATTACCAGAGCCCTCAATTCCGTTTTTGAAAACCCAAGGCTGTATAATCAATTACAAGGCTCATGTAATTGATTACCAGAGCCTTCAACTCTTCTGTTTTAAAACTCGATTACCAGAACCTAATGAATGCAGTAGATACTTTCCCTACTTGAATGACATAAAGTTATGATTTCATGCTACTTGGATTTATGATTTTTGTACGATGTGAACCTATGATCTTGTTTACCATGAATCTATGAAGTTTGCATGATATAAATTGATGAGATAAGAATAACCAATTGTGAATCATGAGCATGTTTATTTTATGAGCAACATAAATTCGTTAACTCAAGTTATGATGTATTGATGCATATGACTATGAAGTACATGTTTATATGACCTTGATGACTTATCTTGAATATGGAATTATGATTGAATGTACATACTCTATGAGTTCCTGTGGCATAAAGCAAGTTTGAAGGAAATCCAATGTACTGCCATTACGCTGCTGAATTTCCGTCAAACTTGAGGACTTGAGAAAAGTTTTCGAAAACTCCTAGGTGACACCGGTTTGGCCGAGCACCCCCATGATAACTGTGATACGTTCTGGGTGACACCAGTTCGGCCGAGCACCCCCAGTACAGATGTGACATGTATTGAGACGCATTTTGGGTGACACCGATTCGACTGAGCACCCCCAGAAACAAAACCGTGAGGGTATTGACATTAAGCTTGCTAAAGCGGACAAATAATTGAGTATTAGTTGCCAGTAATTGCGTTTCAAAGAAGGAAATATTCCTATGGACTCCCCGAATTAAAGGTTATGATAGGTGATCCTTATGCCCCCTAACCCGTACCCTAGAAGTCGGGATTTATTATGTTACGCTTATCAAGAGGAATAAGTAAGAACTAGTGACAACTAGTTAGGTATGAGCTCATAACCTAGAGATGTTTTTAGGGTGGCCCCATGATGTAAAGTATAAAGTTTAATGTCACAAAGTTAAGAAAAGAGAAAGTTCCACGAGAAAAGTTACGTGTTTCTTTATGCCACCTGTATGATATTGCTTGATGATGTATTCTACTATCTTCTTGCATAAGGTATTGCCATGTATTCATGATTTGATATGTTGGATACATGACATTAAGACTCATTCTAAAATAAACGGACCTTGGATGGTTATGCTTAAAACCTAACAATGAACTATATGTATGCACACCTTTTTATAATAAACCCAAGGTTCTTGAGGATGTGTACGATGACACTTAGATAGGAGATTTCCCTACTGAGATTCTTTAGTAAGATTCTCACTCCCTTTCTTTTTCGTCACATCTTCAGACTTCGATGGTGACCTTCGTGCTTTTCATTGACTCCCTCACTTGGGAAGTTCATTTCGAATCGAAGCATCGGTCGTATCATTTTGAGGGGAGCTGCATAGTTCGTGTTTTTATGTTTTTGGGACGCCCCTTCGTACACCTTGTACATAGTTACCGCTTTTCTCCGACCTCTCCCTTCAGTGACGACATGGTCTTTGAACGTGCGAGGATGCACAACGAGAAGATACTCCGTACATATACTTTTGGATTGACCATTCGCGACTTCCCATATTACGTTCCCCGCTCCAGGCACTCGAAGACTGACCTTCGCCTACCCACATCTACTTCGAGAGTTCTACCCCCACTCCCCCTTTGAGCGTAGATGGTAGTAAGGAGACGGTCAAGCAGCCGAGGTTGGCACGGAGGCCAGCCATGCAGCCCCGATGTGGCACTCATGCTCAGGCATCTTGAGTGCCCACTCCCGACGAGCTTTGTCCATGGATCAGCTATGTCCCACCCTATCTGGACTACCGGCAGTAGGACTCTTGGGGATCGTTAGTGCACACACACTACCACTAGTTTAGGGTAACCTTCTTTTGTTCTAGAGGTTATCCATCTTAGGTGCACAAGGGTAGGATGTAACATCCTAATTTTTAACCCAATACTCTAGAACATATTTAGGTTAATCATTAGTCTATTACTCTTTTAGTCTCATTCCTTACAACCTTTCATTAAAATACTTAGCGGAAACTACGAATAAATTTTTCTTTTTGAAACTTGAAAGCAAAACGCGAGCCGCGCACTAACCTAACGTTCGTCATAACCATCACGTGCAAGAAAAAGTAACCACACCATTGATAATCATGAAACATAGTATTATACATAACAATCATAATATCATCACATCTTCGTAGATACATAGACTACTAACATCATTGTACTATCATTTACATCAAAACATGCCCATATAAGTGAAGTCATCCTTATCCACCTATGAGGTTAGATAAGTGTCAACCCAAAAGCTAAGCTATCTATGCCTCCGCAGCGACCCTCTGCTCCATCTGCTAGTGTGTCCCTTAAGCGCGCGCCTCAAAAGAAGTCACGAGCCTCGTTGTAATCCTCGTCTAGAGACAAAACGGAAGAAAAGGAAGGGATGAGAAACTCATTCGAGATTCTCAGTAAGGATTCTCGACTCTAACACTAGTGTCATTGTCGTCGTCCCCAGCCACCTCGATTTTAATTATGAAAAAGGTGTACATGCATAAGGATTGGTTTTAGGCTTTACAAATCTATTTATCCGAAGTGGGTGTCTTTTAGTATGTGTCTTAATGACATGAATGCAACAGATATTTGATGAATGCATGACAATACCATATGCACATTAACACGAAAATCGTAATACTTGGGCACATCATAAAGAAACATAAATCATATATGTGGCATAAAAGGCATAGTACTTTTCATGTGACATCTTTCTCATAACTAAAACTCTTAAGTTCTTTTTCTTAAAGACCACCTTCTTAACATATCCACCAAAAGTCCAACCGATTCACCAGCCCGGCGATAATCTGGTCACCAAACTACGTCTCACCTATCGGCTAGGAATGAGCTCAATCCTAACTAGTCGTCACTAGATTTAACATGGGCTAATAGAGGGGGTATACATAACTTTCTTGGATCACCTATCTTAGGATCATTTCTTTCTTTGAAACGCTCACCGTATCTAGTACACAATAATTGTCCGCTTTGGCAAGCTCAATGTCAATACCTCACGGATTTGTTTCCTCCCACCGTAGCGGGAGAAATGCGCCTCAAGACTATGTCACATCTGCTCGGGGTGCTCGCCAACCGGTGTCACCCAGGAGTTTTCACAAACTTTTCTCAAATTCTCAAGTTTGATGGGAAATTCGGCAGCGTGACGGCATACGCCGGATTTCCTTCAAACTTGCTTTATGCCACGAAACATATAGAGCATGCATAGTCATTCAACATCAACATAAGGCATCATATTCATCGTATGCATTGTAAGCATCATAATATCATAATTTTACATAACGCATCGTGGCAGGAGCATCAACACATCAATACTATACACTCTCATCAGAGATCACATGCTCAAGTTGTTCTCGTAATAAAATATATATCCTCATGAATTCCTCATATGAATATCATCATCATCATTTACATACCACGTGCATCATCATAGAACATTCAAACGCTTACCCTTACGGTAGCTTATGCCTTGACCCTTACGGGTCTTAATCTTGAGATATAGTTCTCTAACATCTGTCATTCATATTTTATGCACCTAAGGACTCATAATTAATCATCACTCCTTATTCTCATATTCATACTCAAATCTGAAAAGCATAGGGCAGAATTTCTAACTTGTGGTTACGGGGTCCTAGAACTTACGTTTTAGACCCTTTCTCGGTTCCGTCTTCGCCTAAGGCGCTATAAATTAAATCTAAATCAATTATGAAACATTCCTATGCTTAAGAACTAATTATAGATCACATTTATCATGTTGTAACGTTGCTGGACAGAATCCAGAAAACTAAATGTTCTAAGAGTTCTAAATTTACATTTTTACGGTTTTCTAGTTACTAGTTTCCCTATAGGTGCTAAAATTCAATTCTAATCCAAATGTTACCAAGTTTTTCATGTCTAAACAATCTAAATCTGATTATGTTCCCATTAAAACAGTTTGGATAAGTTCCAAAAACAAATGGGTCAAAACTATGTTAAATTCTAGCTTTACGGTATTTCTAGTTAGCTAGTTTCTTACCTATCACGCATAGAATCGCTTCTACATCATCATATGATATTTTCACACGTTCCAACACATCAAAACATCATCATACAGCATCACACTCATCATATTAGAACCGAAAACATCTTGCCTCAATAAGAGAATTAAATTGACATTTCTAGGTACATAAGTTAACTAGTTTCTCTTGGAATCAATCTAGAACTTCTAAAACTCTTTTCAAAATATTTTAATTCATCAAGAGGCTAAGAGAAGCCTTAGGTCACTGACCAAAACATATTCCATCGCCTAAAAGAGAATAAAATCACAACTTGTGATGACATAACCTTATAAAGTTTTGTAAAGCTTTAAGGAAAACTTAAAACATAGACTATTGGTCCTAGTAGCTAGATGAAAACTCATTGCAAGTCCATCATCACTACTTGGCCGAAAATATGCATTCAAAGAATGGTTTCACATTAAACTTTAACTTGGAATGAAATGGGCAAGTCTTTGAGCTCTAGGTTCTTAAGTTATGACATAAAATAAACGTGTTCATGCTTTTCATTTTTAATCTTGCTTACAAAATAAAGTGATGACGTAAAATAAATATGCAAGGCATAATTTAAACGTGCAAGCTTGAAAGTAAAATGCAAAGCATAAACTTAAACGTGCAAGTTTGAAAGTAAAATGCAAGGTTCAATTCCTTATTTTAGTGCTCTTGGCCCAACAACAATCGACTTTAAGGCCGAAATAGAAAGGGTTCGAGAATTACATTAAGTGATGATACAAGTTCCATTTTAATCTTTATGTTCTTAGGTGATAGCTAGAAAGTAAAGATGCATAGCAAGAATGTAAATATGAATGCAAGCATAAAATACATTATGCAAGTTCATTTTATCTTTCAAGAGCTCTTAACAAGACTTTAAAGGAATTTAAACCATGACCCAAACTCATCCAAACAAGGTAAAGTCAAGCTTAGAGTTCTTAAAACTCAACATAATATTCTTAGGAAATCAACCCACGAAGCTTAGAAAAATTAAGGAAATGGCCGAAATCTTCAAGAAGAAAAAGGAACATTTTAAAACTCTAGAGTTCATGATCTTGATGATATATTAACACCAACATCATGAGTCCTCATCATTGAGTTCATAGAGCCATTTTAAAACATCATCAAAGCTAAAGTTCTCAAGAGTTCAAGAAAGGAAGAACTAGAAACATTTTTGTTCAAGAACAAAGATCAAGCTCTAGAGTTTGTTTCAAGTGATGAACATCATCATGAAACTCTCATCATCAAGCTCTCACTTCTTCATTCCCAAAGGCCCATGGCCGAAACATGAAGAGGAAGGAGGAGAAGAAAAGAAGTTCTAAAAGGAATCAAGAGAAACTATGAACATCAAACTTGAAAAAAGAACTTTAAAGAAGAGAATACATGAAAGGAAATCCCTACTTGATGTGATGAACTTGAAGATGGAAGAAGAAGATGAAGATGATGAAGAACTCCAAGAACTTGAAGAACACAAGAGCTTTGAGAGAAAAGAAAAGCTTTGAGTGTTCCTAAACTTAGCAAATGATCTAAAAGTGGTGCAAGCTCCTTAAGGCATTCTATTTATAGAGAAATGAAGCAAATGGAGGGGGTGAGGGGCTGATGCATTTTCGGCCAAGGGGAGTGCAGCCCATGAGTTCCATGAGGTGAGATAATGTGGTCTTGAGGCATGGTTCAAAGTATGGTGAGGTATGGTTCAAGGTATGGCCTCAAGCATGGTTCTTTGAGTGAAAAACAATTCAACATGTGAGGTAAAAGAGAGAGAGGTGGCTGAATGTGCATCAGCCATAGGGGGAGGATTTCTTGCATTTTAATTGTGGTTTAGAGTTGTGTTTAGGTGTATCTTTGATTAGGATTAAGGTTAGGAGTTTCTAAGAAAGTGTTTAGGTGAGAAAATGGGTAATTAAGGTTGTCAAGACATAATTAAAGAGTGTTCTTGCATCATTAGTGAGTTATAACTTTATTTTAGTGTATAAACAATTCTAGACACAATTCCTTGATTTAAGGAATTGGAGAGAGAAAACACTATTCAAGATTCCAAGAGTGAAATCTTGAGTTTTAGAAAAGGGATTTAAATCTAATCTAAGCAATTTTAGGTTGTAATTAATTTTAATAATTTATTTTGACTCTAGATTAATTAGGAAAATTAATTAATCTTCGTTTAGAGCCTAATATTGCTTAGGTTTGCTTAATTACGTCATTAAGCTCAAAAACACTATTCTAGGGGCAAAATCGTAATTTTGCACTAAAATTGCCCGGAACCACCGGGACTCAAACAGATATTTTGAAACATGTAAAAACATGGTTTTAAACCTCTAGGGAAAGTTTCGGGCTCAAACGGCACCTTTACTCGCGTAAAACGCTATAGGGGTATTTTGGTCATTTTGACCCGAAATCATGAAAAATGTGACTTTCGCCTCCGGAACCACTCAAGGGTCATTCAATCCCCTTCAAACATTGAGTTGACCCTTCGAGGACTGCCGGGTCGGCCATCCTCGAATTCTGGGTCGAAAATGACCTCAGGGGCATTTCGGTCATTTTCCACTCAGACAGGAAATCGGGGCGTTACATAGGAGATGACTTCCTTTATGTTTCCTTTGTATTTCATTGTATTTTTGTTTCAGTTGTATTTCACACTATGATGTACTAAACTTATATTAATATGACATTATTGTGGTGTGCCTATGATCATCCCATGTTATGAAGTTATTTGATTTTCTTACCTTGTGCTCTCTTCTGTATGAGCTATGTTTTATGATAACATTCGCTTAGGATACACACGGCTCTCACCTTGCATTTATATTTCAAAAAAAAAAAATTTATCCGTATTTTCTGCTAAGTATTTTAAAGTAAGTTTTAAAGGATGAGGCTAAAAGAGTAATAGACTGATGGTTAACCTGAATACATTCTAGGGGTATTGGGTTAAAAATTAGGATGTTACACACCCCTTCATATTTCATTTTAGCTATAAATAGGTGCCAAAGGAAGCTTGCAAGAACCTTTGCTCATTCTTGTAACTTCAGGCTTTCTTTCTTTGATCTCAAGAACTCTTCTTATTCTTCTTCTCTACTATTCAAAAGCCACCATCCTTCACCACTCCTCAACCCCAAACCACCCCACAACCACCATCAACCTCCCTTAAAACACTTAGCCTCTCCATTCCCAAGACCGAAACCCAAGACAAACCTTTCTTCCTTTCTTTTTCTCTGGTGGTCGAAACCATTTCCTTGCCCAAAGGAAAGATTGTTCTTCTCATTCCTTCTCAAGATCAAGCTCTCTTTCATTCATTAAGAAAAAAAATACTATTGGTAGGGAGTTGTTTAAAAAAGATTTCTTTCTTTTCTTTTGTGTTAATCTTAGATTAAAATGTTGAAATGTTGATTCCCTCCTTCTCCACTTCACTTCGGCTTCTTGCTTTCCTCTTCTCGCCTTTCTTCTTTGGCCTTGATGGCCTTGTTCTTGAAAAACCATGGCTTGAGGATAAGGATCTTGGATGTTGTAACACCCCGATTTTTCTGTCTGAGGGAAATGACCAAAATGCCCCTGAGGTCATTTCCTGACCCGAATTCGAGGGTAACCAACCTGGCTGCCCTCAAGGGTCAACTCAATGTTTGAAGGGGATTGAATGGCCTTTGAATGCTTCCGGAAGCGAAAATCTCGTTTTCCGCAGTTTCGGGTCAAAATGACCAAAATACCCCTCTAGCGTTTTACGCGGGTAAAGGCGCCGTTTGAGCCCGAAACTTTCCCCAGAGGTTTAAAAACACGTTTCATGTGTCTAGAGGTCTCTATTCAAGTCCCGGTGGTCCCGGGCAGATTTAGTGCAAAATTACGATTTTGCCCCTAGAATAGTATTTTTGAGCTTAATGACGTAATTAAGCAAACCTAAGCAATATTAGGCTCTAAACGAAGATTAATTAATTTCCCTAATTAATCTAGAGTCAAAATAATTTATTAAAGTTAATTAGAACCTAAAATTGCTTAGATTAAACTTAAATCCCTTTTTAGAACTCAAGATTCCTAGTCTTGGAATCTTGAATAGTATTTTCTCTCTCTAATTCCTTAAATCAAGGAAGTGTGTCTAGAGTTGTTTAGACTCTAAATTGAGGATCTAACTCACTAATGGTGCAAGACCACTCCTTAATTATGTCTAGACCACCCTAATTATCCATTTTTCCTTACCTAAACACTTTCTTACAAATTCCTAATCTTAAGCATAATCAAAGATACACCTAAACACAACTCTAAACCACAATTAAAATGCAAACTAATCCTCCCCATGGGCTGATGCATTTTGGCCACATCCTTCCCCATTGACCACATGTTTAATTATTTTCTCACTCAAAGAACCATGCTTGAGCCATACCTTGAGCCATACCTCACCATGCTTTGAACCATACTTCACCATACCTCAAGAACACATTATCTCACCTCATGGAACACATGGAACCCTCCAATTCTGCACCTCTTGGCCGAAAACACCTTCAGCCTTCACACCCTCCATTTGCTTCATTTCTCTATAAATAGATGGCCTTGAGGAGCTTGCACCACTTTTAGATCATTTGCTAAGTTTAAGAGCACTCAAAGCTTTTCTCTTTCTCTCAAAGTTTTTTTGTGTTCTTCAAGTTCTTGGAGTTCTTCAAGTTCTTCATCTTCTTCATCTTCTTCTTCCATCTTCAAGTTCATCACACCAAGTAGGGATTTTCTTTCATGTATTCTTTCTTTAGAGTTCTTGCTTCAAGCTTTATGTTCATAGTTTCTCTTGATTCTTTTTAGAACTTCTTTTCCTTTCCTTGTTCTTGCTCATTTTCGGCCATGGGCCTTGGAGTTCAAAGAAATGAGAGCTTGATGATGAGAGTTTCATGATGATGTTCATCACTTGAAACAAACTCTAGAGCTTGATCTTTGTTCTTGAGCAAAAGTGTTTCTAGTTTTTCCTTTCTTGAACCTTTGAGAACTTTAACTTTGATGTTGTTTCAAAATGGTTCTAATGACTCAATGATGAGGTCTCATGATGTTGGTGTTAGTATATCACCAAGATCATGGATTCTAGAGTTTCAAACATTTCTTTTCTTTCCTTGAAGTTTCGGCCATTACCTTTCCTTTTCATGCTAGATGTTTGATTTTCTAAATATGTTATGTTGAGTTCTAAGAACTCTAGACTTTTACTTTGTCTTGGTTTGATGAGTTTGGGTTGAGGTTTAAGTTCCTTTAAAGTCTTGTTAAGAGCTCTAGAAAGATGAAATGAACTTGCATAATTTATTTTATGCTTGCATTCATATTTACATTCTTGCTATGCATCTTTATTTTCAAGCTATCACCTAAGAACATAAAGATTAAAATGGAACTTGCATCTTCACTTAATTTAATTCTCAAGCCTTTCTATTTCGGCCTTAAAGTCGATTGTTGTTGGGCCTAGAGCACTAAAATAAAGAATTGAACTTGCATTATCACCTAATTAATCTCTCGAATGCCTATCTATTTCGGCCTTAAAGTCGATTGTTGTTGGGCCAAGAGCACTAAAATAAAGAATTGAATCTTGCATATTTACTTTCAAGCTTGCATGTTTAAGTTATGCCTTGCATATTTAATTTTAAGTCATCACTTTACTTGGTAAGTAAGATTAAAAATGAAAAGCATGAGCACGTTTAGTTTATGTCGTAACTTAAGAACCTAGAGCTCAAAGACTTGCCCATTTCATTCCAAGTTAAAGTTGAATGTAAACCATACTTTGAATGTATGTTTTTCGGCCAAGTAGTGAGGATGGACTTCCAATGAGTTTTCATCTAGCTACTAGGACCAATAGCCTATGTTTTAAGTGTTCCTTAAAGTTTTACAATTCTTTATAAGGTTATGTCATTATAAGTTGTGATTCCAATCTCTTTTAGGGGATGGAATATGTTTTGGTCACTGATCTAAGGTTTCACTTAGCCTCTTGATGATTTAAAACGTCTTGCAAAGAGTTTTAGAAGTTCTAGATTGATTCCGAGAGAAACTAGTTAACTTATGTACCTAGAAATGTCAATTTAACTTTCTTATTGAAGTTAAATGTTTTCGGTTCTGACATGATGAGTATGATGCTGTATGATGATGTTTTGATGTGTTGGAATGTGTGAAAATATCGTATGATGATGTAGAAGCGATCCTATGCATGATAGGTGAGAAACTAGCTAACTAGAAATACCGTAAAGCTAGAATTTAACATAGTTTTGACCCATTTGTTTATGGAACTAATCCAAACTGTTTTAATGGGAACATAATCAGATTTAGATTGTTTAGACATGAAAAACATGGTATCATTTGAGCTAGAATTGAATTTTAGCACCTATAATGAAACTGGTAACTAGGAAACCGTAAAAGTGCAAGTCTATAACTCTTAGAACATTTATTTTTATGGATTCTGTCCAGCACCCTTACAACATGATAAACATGATTAATAATTAGTCCTTAAGCATGGGAATGCCTCATAATTGATTTAGATTTAATCCATAGCGCCTTAGGCGAAGACGGAACCAAGAAAGGGTCTAAAACGTAAGTTCTAGGACCCCATAAATACAAGTTAGAGGTTTCACCCTATGCTATTCAGATTTAAAAGTAAATGTGAGGATTATGAATGATGTTTAATTATGAGCCTTTAGGTGCATAAAATATGAGCGACGGATATTAGAGAACCATATCTCATGATTAAGACCCGTAAGGGTCAAAGCATAAGCTACCGTAAGGAATAAACGGTTGAGAGTTCTATGATGATGCATGAGTTATGTAAATGATGATGATGTTATTCATATGATGAATTCATGAGGATATATGTATATGTGGCATAAAGCAAATTTGGAAGGAATTCGTGTAATGCCATCGTGTCTAATTCCCGACAAATTTGGGGACTTAAAGAGATTTTGAAAATTAAGGTACTAAGATGGGTTCTAGGATGACACCGGTTCGGCCGAGCACCTCCATAGAACTCATGTGACATCGGTACCATTTTATACTCTTAGGTGACACCGGTTCGGCCGAGCACCCTAAGAGATTTGCCCCCAACCCGCACTCGCAGTCGGGATTTATGATTTATGATACGCTTATCGTTAAGTGGTAAGTAAGAACTAGTGACGACTAGTTAAGGTATGAGCTCATAACCTAGATGTATGACACGCTCGGGTGACACCGGTTCGGCCGAGCACCCCAGTTCGATTGTCTTTAGGGTGGCCCATGAGGAAGAGAAGTTCATGATTATGATTATGTCACTAAGTTTTGTCCCATATGAATGTTACTATTGCCACTTTATGCCACCAATGATGATGATACTTGATGTTATGTTTTATGTATGTGCATTAGGTCGTGCCATGCATACATTTTCTATTATGTTGCATTCATGACATTAAGATCATCTTAAAATGAATGGACCTTGGCTAAAGTATATTTTGAAGTTTAAAATGAACTAAATGCATGTTCAGACATTTCGTATAATTAAACCCAAGGTTCCTGAGGACGTAGATGACGACACCTAGGTAGTAGGAGGCCCTACTGAGATTCATTAGTATGATTCTCACTCTCTATCTCTTTCTTTCCGCCACGCCTTCAGATGGCGACGTCAGTAGTGTTCGTGCACACGCCGACATGCGGGGTGCACCATGAGCCGGGCCACGGGTCATTCCATTTTGTGGGACGATGCACAGTTAGAGTATTCATGTTCATGGGGCGGCCCTTCACTCCCTTGTACATTCCCATCGTTTCTCCCCGCCTCACCTTTTGGCGATGGCCTGGTGTTCGAAGGCCAGGCACGCCCCCCGAAGTTAGAACACACACCACTTAGATGGGGATGAACCTTCTTTTGTTTAAAGGTTATCCTATTAGTTGCACTCGGGTAGGGGAGTAGATTATGTTTATGTTTATGTTGTATTTCCTTTCATGTATTTCCATGTACTAAATCAAGTCCCACGCTTATAAGTGGGCAAATTATAATTATATATGAGATGTTATTCAGTGTCTCTCATGATGTGCCCTTATATGCTTTATGCTATGACGTTATGAGATGTATGTTTTGTCCGTTGCAAGTTATATCGCATCACGCGGCTCTCACTTTCATTTCAAAAAAAAATTACCCGTATTTTTCGCTAAGTAATTCAAAGTTAAATGAGAACTATGAAGTAACAGACTAATGATTAACCTAAATATGTTCTAGAGTATTGGGTTAAAAATTAGGATGTTACATGCACCACTTTTAGATCATTTGCTAAGTTTAGGAACACTCAAAGCTTTTCTTTTTCTCTCAAAGCTCTAGTGTTCTTCAAGTTCTTCATCTTCTTCATCTTCTTCTTCCATCTTCAAGTTCATCACACCAAGTAGGGATTTCCTTTCATGTTTTCTTTTCTTTAAAGTCCTTGTTTCAAGCTTGATGTTCATAGTTTCTCTTGTTTCTTTTTAGAACTTCTCTTCTACTCCTTTTTCCTTTTCATTTTCGGCCATAGGCCTTGGAGAACAAAGGAATGAGAGCTTGATGATGAGAGTTTCATGATGATGTTCATCATTTGAAACAAACTCTAGAGCTTGATCTTTGTTCTTGAGTAAAAATACTTCTAGTTCTTCCTTTCTTTAACTTTTGGAATCTTTAACTTTGATGATGTTTTAAAATGGTCCTAAGGACTCAATGATGAGGTCTCATGATGTTGGTGTTAATATATCATCAAGATCATGGACTTTAGAGTTTCAAAATGTTCTTTTGATCCTTGAAATTTCGGCCATTTCCTTTTCTTTTACATGCAAAATGTTTTGATTTTCTAAAGATGTTATGTTGAGTTCTAAGGACTCTAGACTTTACTTTATCTTGGTTTGATGAGTTTGGGTTGAGGTTTAAGTTCCTTTAAAGTCTGGTTAAGAGCTCTAGAGAGATAAAATGAACTTGCATAATTTATCTTATGCTTGCACTCATATTTACATTCTTGCTATGCACCTTTACTTTCAAGCTATCACCTAAGAACATAAAGATTAAAATGGAACTTGCATCATCACTTAATATAATTCTCAAAGCCTTTCTATTTCGGCCTTAAAGTCGATTGTTGTTGGGCCTAGAGCACTAAAATAAAGAATTGAACTTGCATTATCACCTAATTAATCTCTCGAATGCCTATCTATTTCGGCCTTAAAGTCGATTGTTGTTAGGCCAAGAACACTAAAATAAAGAATTGAACCTTGCATATTTACTTTCAAGCTTGCACGTTTAAGTTTATGCCTTGCATGTTTAATTTAAGTCATCACTTTATTTTGTAAGCAAGATTAAAAATGAAAAGCATGAGCACGTTTATTTTATGTCGTAACTTAAGAACCTAGAGCTCAAAGACTTGCCCATTTCGTTCCAAGTTAAAGTTTAATGTGAATGCTTTCTTTGAATGCCTGTTTTCGGCCAAGTAGTGATGATGGACTTGCAATGAGTTTTCATCTAGCTACAAGGACCAATAGTCTATGTTCTAAGTTTTTCTTAAAAGATTTACAATCTTTACAAGGTCATGTTATCATGAGATATGACTTTATTCCCTTTTAGAAGATGAAATATATTTTGGTCATTGACCTAAGGCTTCTCTTAGCCTCTTGATGAATTAAAATGATTTGCAAAGAGTTTTAGAAATTCTAAATTGATTCCAAGAGAAACTAGTTAACTTATGTACCCAGAAATGTCAATTTAAATCCTTTACTAAAGCTAAATGTTTTCAGTTCTGATATGATGAGTGTGATGCTGTATGATGATGTTTTGATGTGTTAGAATGTGTGAAAATATCATATGATGATGTAGAAATGATTCTATGCATAATAGGTAAGAAACTAGCTAACTAGAAATACCGTAAAGCTAGAATTTAACATAGTTTTGAACCATTTGTTTATGGAACTTATCCAAAATGTTTTAATGGGAGCATAATCAGATTAGGATTGTTTAGACATGAAAAACTTGGTAACATTTGGATTAGAATCGAATTCTAGCACCTATAGGGAAACTAGTAACTAGAAGACCGTAAAAGTGCAAGTTTAGAACTCTTAGAACATTTATTTTTCTGGATTCTGTCCAGCACCCTTACAACATGATAAACGTGATTAATAATTAGTCCTTAAGCTTAGGAATGTCTCATAATTGATTTAGATTTAATTTAAAGCGCCTTAGGCGAAGACAGAACTGAGAAAGGGTCTAGAACGTAAGTTCTATAACCCCGTAACCACAAGTTAGAAATTCTGCCCTATGCTTTTCAGATTTGAGAATGAACATGAGGATTAGGAATGATGATTTATTATGAGCCCTTAGGTGCATAACATATGAACGACGGATGTTAGAGAACTATATCTCAAGATTAAGACCCGTAAGGGTCAAAGCATAAACTACCGTAAGGGTAAGCGTTTGAATGTTCTATGATGATGCATGTGTTATGTAAATGATGATGATGTTATTCATATGAGGAATTCATGAGGATATATGTTTATGTGGCATAAAGCAAATTTGGAAGGAATTCAGTGTAATGCCATCGTGCCGAATTCAAGCTAATTTGGGGACTTAAAGAGATTTTTGAAAATTAAGGTACTAAGATGGGTTCTAGGATGACACCGGTTCGGCAGAGCACCTCCATAGAACTCATGTGACATCGGTACCAATTTATACTCTTAGGTGACACCGGTTCGGCCGAGCACCCCTAAGAGAATTGCCCCCTAACCCGTACTCAAATAGTCGGGATTTATGATTTATGATACGCTTATCGTTAAGTGGTAAGTAAGAACTAGTGACGACTAGTTAAGGTATGAGCTCATAACCTAGATATGTGACACGTTCTGGGTGACACCGGTTCGGCCGAGCACCCTCAGTTCGATTGTCTTTTAGGGTAGCCCATGAGGAAGAGGAATTTCATGATTATGATTATGTCACTAAGTTTGTCCCATATGAATGTTTCTATTGCCACTTTATGCCACTAAGAATGATGATGCTTGATGTTATGTTTTATGTATGTGCATTAGGTAGTGCCATGCATACATCTTCTATTATGTTGCATTCATAACATTAAGATCATCCTAAAATGAATGGACCTTGGCTAAAGTATATTTTAAAGTTTAACATGAACTTAATGCATGTTCAGTCATTCTGTATAATTAAACCCAAGGTTCCTGAGGACGTAGATGATGACACCTAGGTAGTAGGAGGCCCTACTGAGATTCTTTAGCAAGATTCTCACTCCCTCTATCTCTTTCTTTCCGTCACGTCTTCAGATGGCGACGTTCGTAGTGTTCGTGGACACGCCGACATGGGAGGTGCACCATGACCCGGACCACGGGTCGTTCCATTTTGTGGGTCGATGCACGGTTAGAGTATTCATGTTCATGGGTCGACCCTTCACTCCCCCTGTACATTCTCATCGTTTCTCCCCCGTCTTACCTTTTGGCGATGACCTGGTGTTCGAGCACGCACGCCCCCGAGAGGAGAGGCTTCGCCGTACCCCACCGTCTACGTCCGCCACGCGAGACTATCCCGATTACGTGCCCCGGACCTACTTCTCGAAGACCGACCCGTCCGAGGACCCGCCTACCCATCCGTATAGCGAGAGCTCTGCCCCCTCTCCACCATCGATGAGGGAGGGCAGTGAGGATACCGTGACTCAGCCACGACTTGCATGGCGACCGGAGATGCGGCCATACCGCGGGGGTCACTCTCGATCCCCGTTCCGCTTCTTTACGCCCGAGGAGCTCACCCAGTTTCCCGGATACTTGCCTCGTTCACGAGATGGACGTCAGTAGGAGGTGACGATCGACCGATGGAGTACCCGGTTAGAGCACACACCACTTAGATGGGGATAAACCTTCTTTTGTTTAGAGGTTATCCCATTAGATGCACTTGGATAGGGGAGTAGATCATGTTTATGTTTATGTTGTATTTCCTTTCATGTATTTCCCTTGTACTAAATTAAGTCTCACACTTATAAGTGGGCAAGTTATATATATATATATATGAGATGATATTCAGTGTTATTCATGGTGTGCCTTATGCTATGACGTTATGAGATGTATGTTTTGTTCGTTACATGATATATCGCATCACGCGGCTCTCACTTTGTTTTTCAAAAAAAAAAATTTACCCGTATTTTCCGCTAAGTATTTCTAAGTAAAAATGAGAACTATGAAGTAGCAGACTAATGATTAACCTAAGTATGTTCTAGAGTATTGGGTTAAAAATTAGGATGTTACAGATGTTGGTTGTAAAACCATCATTCGCTTGACCTCTAAAGCTTAAAGGTTTCACTTCTAAGAGTTTTGGCAAATAAAAATGTTATTTGATTTTCTTGATGAGTTTTTCCTTGAGCTAAATAAAATAATATGTTTGTGTTGTCTCTTAATTAACTTAAGTTCAAGATTTGCCCCTTTCAACCTTAAAGTTGATCGGTGTTCTAGAGTAATTACTCTAGATAGGATTCTTGAGCAAAAAACTTAAAAGGAATTAATGGACATTCATTCACTTTACAAACCTTGAAGTTGATCGGTATTTTAAAGTTATTACTTTAAATAGAAGTCTTGAGCCTAGGACCTAAAGAAATAATAAACGGAAATGAATTCATATTTATGTTTCAAGTCCTTGCATTTCATATTTATATTTGAGCCTTGCATATCATATTTATTTCCAAGTTATCACCTAAAGCTTGAAGATAAGAAAATGAACTTGCATTTCACGTTTATGTTTCTTGTCTAGCATATTTATATTTCAAGCCATCACCAAAACTTAAAGATTAAAAAAATGGGCTTGCATTCTCATATTTATATTCAAGCCTTGCATACCATATTTATATTTCCATTGCCATCACCTTATTATGCCAAGATTAAAATGAGGCTTGTATTTGCATATTTAAGCTTATGCCAATCACCTAAATAACCTAATACTCAAGACTTACCCCTGTCAACTTGCATGGGGATTTTGGTCCATGGAACATCTATCTTTATAAATGTGATTTGGTTCTTCAAGGAATGAGGTCCTAATAGATGATATATAGTTGTCTTGAGAAAATGAAGTTTGTGTCTTACAACTTTTCCTTGAAACATATGTTTATTCTTAAAGTGTTTAAAATATGGTTCACATAACCAAAATTCTTGTATTAAGCTTTCTACCTTTGCTACTGAACTAAGGTTATTATTTGTGTTTCTATAAGGATAAAATTAATCACAAATGTATTTCTTGATCTAGAATTAATTCTGAGAAAGACTAGTTACTAGACATGCTTATTTTGTAAATTTGCATACTCTTAGGAAATTAAATTTTAATTTCTGTTCAAACCTTTCCAAATTTGATGTATGCTTTATGGAATGTATTTAACATGTGAAAATTGTTATTAATAAGTGTGATAATTATTTTTAGTAATTAAGGAAAGACTAGTAACTAGAAAGAACCAAAAATGTGAACTCTAGAACTCTTCAAAATGAAAATTGTGGGTTCTGTCCAGCAATGTTAGTTAAGTAAAAAGGATTTTTACCACTTAGTAAATGTATAGGAATCACTCATAAATGGATTAGGAACTTATTCTAGTATTATAGGAAAAGTCAGTAATGAGAAAGGGTAAAAAACATAACTTCTAAAGCACCAAAATAGTTCATTTTCTTTTCTATCTAAAAACTATCCATATTTGTTTAATGTGTTCTTAAGGTTAATAATTAATGAGAATCTTTGAAATTGATCCCTTGGATACATAAGAAGATAATTATGAAAGATAGGTTTACCCAATTTTAGAAGTTTAACTGATTAAGAGGTAACGAAAGTGCATAGTTAAAGAGATAATGTGATTCAATATTCTTGGACATGTATGTGATGATTTTACAGGCATGCTTAGTCACTGATTATCAGAATTATTGTGTCATGATATAAATGCACTTGGAATGTTTAAGATGCATATATTGAAGTAATACGAAAGCATGTGACATTATATGATATGTTTGTTTTCTTGCATCTTAACATGACATGCTAATGCTAAGGTGACATAAAACATATGGAAATGATCCTCTTGACTCCCCGAATTAAAGGTTATGAGAGGTGATCCAATAAGGAAGTGATCCTTTGGACTCCCCGAATTAAAGGTTATGAAAGGTGATCCTAGCCCCCTATCCCGTACTTAAAAGTCGGGTGTTAACTTATCTTAAAGATAAAAGTATGCTAGTGATGACTAGTGAGGAATGAGCTCATAACCTAGAACTCTCAAAAGGCGAGAGTAATAAGGTAGCTCCAAATGAGAAAAAGAAATGGTCTAAGTCACCTAAAAGATAAATTAAAGAAATTCATGTTATAATTACTATGTTCCATAAGTATCACTTATGTTTGTATTTAGTATGTTGCACCTTGCATTGACATGCATTTCATGACGAGGCATGATGCATTCATGACATCCAAGAAGCATATTAAAATGAATGGGCCTCAGTAAATGGTATTTTAGAACTTAATAATTGAACCTTATGCATGCTTGGTATTTCATAATGAAACTCGAGGTTCTTGAGGATGTAGATGATGACACTAGGATAGAAGGACACCCTACTGAGATTCTTTATTAAGTTTCTCACTCCCTCTATCTTTTCTTTCCATCGTGTCTTCAGAGGACGATGACCATATTCGTGATCTACATTGACGCGCCCATTTGGGAGATGCATTATGACGCCGCCCATCGGTCATATCACTTCATGGGTCATTGTGCTATTCATCTTTTGGTGTACATGGACCGTCCCTTTGCAAACCCATTTTCCAGTTTTCGATTTTCTCCCGCTTCCCCTTTTGACGACGACCTCATCTTCGAGTGTGCACGTCCTTGTGAAAAGCAGACTTGCAGTACCTAGTCGGCCGCTTTTGTTATCCCTAACTTCCCAGAGTACGTACCCCATTCCCTCATGGCTCATTCAGAAACGGATCCATCTAAGGATTGAGCTACCTAGGTGCCATCCAAGGGTTCCTCCCCCACTGTGCCTATGAATTTGGTGAGGGGAGCGAGGCCATAGTGACGCAGCCAGTTCATGGAGGATGAGTGAGGATGACGCCACGACGTGGAGCCCATATCCGACCTGCTCACCATTTGGCCACTCTGGTCGAACTGGCTCAGTAGGTTGGTTATGTCCCTCCCCTTTGGGGCAGGCAGTAGTAGGAGCTGGCAGCGGTCTTGGTAGTGCTTTTGCGTATAGTCTGCATAGGATAGCCTTCTTTTACTTTTGAGGTTATCTTCTTTAGATGTACTCTAGTGGGTGAGGTTTTCTGGTCTATGTATTTTATGTTTCCATGTATTCCGTTCAGATGACTGTACTTATGCTACTATTCAACTTGGTGAATGGCAGAATCTTTAGTACATATATATAATATGATGGTTGTTACGTTATGATCTTGTGATTTTATTCTCAGTATGTATTGTTTCTTATTATGGTTCATGACTCAAACAAATACAAAGTTCATCTTATGCACAGCTCACGTTTTCATCTCTTATTCCAAAAAAAAAAAATTTATCCATAATTTCACTAAGTATTTTCTAAAAATTAGAATGAAAAACTGGAACAAAAAAGTAATGCCTAATAATTAACTTGAATATGTCCTAGGCGTGTTAGGTTAAATATTATGGTGTTATAGTTGAGTACTGGATGTAGGAAGATTGGCCAAACCAATATAAAATCTTTTCTGTTCTACTCTCTCTTTGATCTCTTTTATTTACATTTGTGCATCATTAACTTTCATTTAGTCTTATATATATCCTGCTCCTTTTATGTTATCTTCTTTAATAGTGAGCATTTTATTTGATAGGATTTAGAAAACTACTTTTTGAAGCTACTAAAATTATTTCTACTACACTTCAAGTTTTATACTTGTTAGTAATCTTTTCTTTGAAGCTTCAGAACATCGCGAATAAGGATCATTGCACGATTCAATCCCATTTCTCGTGCACATCTTTACCTATATAAAGGTGACATAAGTCACATGGAGATGATCCTCTAGACTCTAGGAATTAATAGTTGGGAGAAATGATCAGATAAGGTGATCTTTTAGACTCCAGGAATTAATGGTTATGAAAGATTACCCTATGCCCACTATCTTGCACTCTGGGAGTCGGGAATTAGCTTATCGAGAAGATAAGTATAGACTAGTGACCACTAGTTAGGTATGAGCTCATAACCTAATACTCTCAAGAGGAGAGTACTAGGGTGGCCCTTTAGAAGAGAATAAGAAAGTTAAGTTTGTAACACCTCGATTTTTCAGTTTGAGTAAAAATGACCAAAATGCCCCTAAGGTCATTTTTTACCCGGAATTTGAGGATAGCCGGCCCGGTAGTCTCCGAAGGGTCAACTCAATGTTGAAAGGGGATTAGATGAGCTGGGAATGATCTCGGAGGTGAAAATTTCATTTTTTGAATTTTCTGCCCAAAATGACCATAATACCCCTATAATGTTTTACGCGAGTATAGGTGCCGTTTGAGCCCAGAACTTTCCCAAAAAGTTAATATGATGATTTCATGTGTTTGGCGATGTCTGTTTAAGTCCCAGTGGTCCCGGGCAATTTTTGTATAAAATTATGATTTTGCCCCTAGAATAGTGCTGTTTGAGCCTAATAACGTAATTAAGCAAATCTAAGCAATATTAGGCTCTAATTGAAGATGAATTAATCTCCATAATTAATCTAGAGTCAAAATGATTTATCAAAGTTAATTAGGACCAAAAATCACTTAGATTAAACTTAAACCTCTTGTGGAACTCAAGATTTCAAGTCATGAAATCTTGAATAGTATTTTCTCTCTCCAATTCCTTAAATTAAGGAATTATGTCACAATTGTTTATGTTCCAAAATGAGTTTTAATCTCACTAATAATGCAAGAACACTCCCCAATCATGTCTTGACATCCCTAAACATCCATTACCTCGCCTAAACATTTACTCACAAATTCCTAATTTTAAGTCTAATCAAAGACACACCTAAACACTAACTCTAAACCACAATTAAAATGTGAAATTTTCCTTCCCCTTGGCTGATACATATTTGGCCACTCCCCCTCCATTTCCATCCCATGTTGATTCATTTGAACATTCATTTACCATGCTTACACTATGCCTAGGCCATGCCTTGCACTATACTTTAAACCTTACCTAGCCATACCTCCAACCTTACCTTGAATGACACATTGGAAGAGATATTTCCTCTTTCTTTTTCCTCCTCATGGCTGGCCACCCCTCACCCTTTCATAACCTCATTGGTTTCATTTTTCTATTAATAGCTTGCTTGGATGAACTTGAATCACTTTTAGTTCATTTGCTAAGTTTCAGTTTTCAAGAACAACTTAGAGTTCTTTCCCTTCCTCTCAAGTTCAAAGAGTTCTCTTACCCTTCTTCATCTCCTTCTTCTTACTCTTAAAGAGCTACCTCCTCATAGCATCAAACCATCTCACAAACACCAAACAATAACCATCAAACACATAACTTTTCATTCCCAACCACCATGCCCACACAAAAGCATTTTCTTTCCTTTTCTCCTGACCTTGGCCGAACCTCTTCCTCAACTTGGAAGAAGATTTTCCTTCCATCCTCACCTCAAGAACCAAGATTTTTATCTTCATACTTGGTAACAATGTTGTTCTTTAAAGTTTTATCTTTTAAAGCTTTGATAAAAATGAGTTTTTGTTGAATTCTTTTGGTTTTTAGAACTTCTTTTCTCCTCTTTGATTTTCGACCTAGGAGCCTTTCCTTGAAAGGAAAACTTATAGTTTGATGATGAGGTTTCAAGATAATGGACTTATGATTATCATTTGTGAAACTTCTAAAGCTTGAAACTTAGTTTTGATTTCACCACATTTTGGTTATTCCTTTCCTTTTCTTAACTATGGTTTCAGTTTCTTTTCCTTTTCCTTCTCTTGTTTTGGTTTCTATTTTTCTTCCCTCTTTCTTGCCTTGGTTTCAGTTTTGAGAGGTTATATTTGGGTAAAAATGACTCAAGGATGAGAGCACATGATGTTGATGTGTATGTGTCATCAAGATCATGGCCTCTAGAGTTTTAAAGTCTTATTCTTTTCTTCCTTCATGGCTTTGGCCTTAATGCCTTTCCTTCAATGTTCAAGGTTTTGTTTAAAGAGAGTTGGTAGATGATTTGATTTCTTTAAATCTATTTCCTTGAGCTTGATGATGATGTTGAAACCATAAGGTTTCTTTGAAATCTTGGTACAAAGAACTCTAAAGCTCACTTTATCTTGTTAAGATATGTGTTGGATTGAGGTTTACACTTCTTTAAAGTCTTGTATGAGCTCTAGTTAAATATAAAATGAACTTGCATTCATATTTACATTTCTTGCCTAGCATCTTTATTATTCAAGCCATCACTTAAAGTCAAAAGATTAAAACAAGAGCTTGCGTTTTCATATCACCTACATAATTAATCTCGAAGCTCACCTATTTCGGCCTTAAAGTCGATTGTTACCGAACCTAGAGTACTAAAATAAAGAATCGGACTTGCATTCATGTTTATATTTCCTTGTCTAGCATATTTACTTTTCAAGTCACCACCTCAACTTAAAGATAAGAATGAAGTTGCATCTCATGTTTCTTTTGAGCCCTCACTTTACTTTTCTAATAAAGGATAAAATGAAGTGCATAGCACGTTTATGTTCTTGTTACCACTTAAAGATTCTAAAGCTCAAAGACTTGTCCATTTATCTCAAGAAGAAGTTGGATATGGAAGCATTCTCTTGAATGCACATTTCGGCCATGTGATGAGGATGAGCTTGGTATGAGTCTCATCTAGTTACAAAGGCCAATAATCTATGTCCTAGTATTTTCTTAGGCATTAAAAGCCTTATAGGAATACTATCTACATGATTTTATCGATCAAAATTTTTTTAGAATGTTTTAAATTAGCTACTGCCCTATGGTTAATTTTAGTCCCTTTATATAAAATAATTTGGTGTTCAAAGAGTTTTAGAAGTTTTAAAATGATTCCAAGAGAAACTAGTACTTAATATGCCTTAGGAATGTGAATTTATGTGTTCTTTGGAATTTTAAATATCTCAGTTCTGCCTTGGTGTGTTGGCTGCTGTATGATGCTGTTTGGATGTGTTCGAATGTGTAAAATTTTAATGGTTGAGGTAGGGACTATTCCGTGTATAATAGGGAAGAAAACTAGTTTGCTAGAAAACTGTCAAGTTGAGATTTTGCAAGTCTTTGACCCATTTAATGTTAGCTATTGTCAAAACTATTTTAGTATGATAAGATTCTATTTAGGATTGTTTAAACATGAAAAACTTGGTAACCTTTGAGGTAGAATTGAATTTTTGCTCTTATAGAAAAACTAGTAACTAGAAAATCGTAAAAACATGGTTTTCTAGGACTCTCAAGGATCAAACGATGAATTCTGTTTTGGTATGATTAAAAATGGTAGAAACATGTTATATTAAGTGTGTATGTGAAATAAACACTCATAATTGGTCTAAGAATTAATTATAGTGCCTTAGACGAAGACGGAACTTAGAAAGGGTTAAAGATGTGACTTCTAGAAACCCCGTAATCAAGCGAAACTAATTTTGCCCCAAAACTATTAGGTGCTGTTTGGGAATATTCATAATCATTAATATCAGTAAGGATCTCTAGTTGTGAACCTTTAGGTGCATAAAAGGTTAGGAATGGATAATCGGTTAGCTAGATCTCAAGATTTAGGCCCGTAAGGTTAAAAGCATAAGATTTTGTAGGGTATGTTGCATAATGAACTTTTTATCTCAAATGAAAGTATAAGATGTTGGTATGACCTTGATGGGTTGTCTTGAATAAGAATCTATGGTTGAAAACACATGCTCTACCTGTTTATGTGGCATAAACCAAAATTTGGGGGAATTCGGTGTATAGCCATTATGCTATCAAACTTCCACCAAATTTGAGGGCTTAGAAAGTTTTCAAAAATATATGAGATTTTGATGTGACATAGAATTATGAATGCATTCGGGGAGACGGCGATACATAACACCCCAAAAGCAAATCTTAGAGGGGGACGGCGATACGTAACGCCCCAAAGAGGACAATATTCACTGTGTGACGCGTTATTTTACGATTATGATTATTATTATGACTACGCTTATCATAGGATAAGTAAGAACTAGTGACCACTAGTTAAGGCATGAGCTCATAACCTAGAGAAAATTTTAGGGTGATCCCTGTGATGCAAAGTACGATGTTTGAATGTCACAGTTAAAGAAAGAGAAATGTTTTACATAAGAAACATATGCCACTTTATGCCACTTACATGATGATGACTGCTCTATGAATGTTTAAATGATTCTTGCTTAGCGTATCGTCATGCATTCATGCTTTATTATGCTACATCCATGACAATAAGATTCATTCTAAAATAGCCGGACCTTGGTTAACATTGTTTTAAAGTTTAAAAATGAACTTGATGCATGCTCACTTATTTTATATATTAAACCCAAGGTTCCTAAGGACGTAGATGATGTCACCAAGGTAGTAGGATACCCTACTGAGATTCTTCGCTAAGATTCTCACTCCCTTTATCTTTCTTTTCCGTCTCGTCTTTAGAGCTCGATGGCGACATTCATGATCTTCGTTGATACGCCCACCTGGGAGATGCACTACGACCCTGCCCACTGTTTTTATCATTTTGTGGGTCGTTGTGTCGTCTGTCTTTTTGTCTACATGGATCGCCCCTTTGCACATCCAGTCTCCAACTTCTGTTTCTCCCCTGCCTTACCGTGGTGACGACCTTGTGTTCGAGCGCGCATCGCCCCGTGAGGAGCGGACTCGCCGCACTCCACCAACCATATCTGCTATCCGGGATTTCCCGCAGTATGTACCCCACTCCCCTTCGTCATTCTCGGAGACGGATCCTTCCGAGGACTCTGCCACTCAGGTGCCTTTCGAGGGTTCCTCCCCCACCGTGCCGATGGATTTTGGAGAAGGCAGTGAAGCCACCGTCACATAGCCGATGCGTGGAGGACGAGTGAGGATGATTCCCCGCCGAGGAGCCCATGCCCCACCAATGCAGCATATAGCCACTCCGGCCGAGATAGCTCAGTGGATTGGATATGTCCCTCTATTTAGAGGAGATCAGTAGTAGCAAACTGCAGTTGTGTTCTGGTGCCCGAGCTTCTGACTAGATTAAGGTAGCCTACTTTTACTCTAGGGGTTATCTTGTTTTAGGTGCACTTTTGGAGATGGGGGATTCATGTATATTTGCTTTACTTTTCATTTATGGATGACTGTACTAAACTTATGTGACGACTCTATATCTATGTTATGTCTTTCTTGTACCTAATCATGATGATGTTCTTTTTACGATTTTATGTTATGTCTATGATGGTTGATCTTTTCTTTGTATGTTAGCCACACGTTCTACTTTATGCGTATTCGCGACTCTCACTTTGCTTCCACGTTTCAAAAAAAAAAAATTACCCATATTTTCCGCTAAATATTTTAGAGAAAGGTTTAAATAATGAGACTAAAAGAGTAATAGACTAATGGTTAACCTAAATATGTTCTAGGAGTATTGGGTTAAAAATTAGGATGTTACAAAGTTACTTAAGAAAGTAAAAAGGAAAGATTATGTTATGATAGCTTATGTTCTCTATGCCATGTTGATTTATTATGATTCTTAAGATATGTTGCATATGGCATTGGCATGTATTCATAATAAGGTATGATGCATTCATGATATTAAGAATCATACTAAAAGACACAAACCTTAGCTAATAGCTTTTAAACTTAATAAATGAACCTTAATATGTCCATTGCTTTCATAATGAAACCCGAGATTCCTGAGGACGATGATGATTACATTTGTTTGGAGGCAAAAACCCTACTAAGATTCTTGTTTCAGTTTCTCATTCCTTTTCTCTTTGTTTCTATCTCGTCTTCAAAGGGTAATGGCGATGTTCATGATTTACACTGATGCCCCCACATAGGATATGCATTTCGATTCAGTCAACCGTTCTTATCATTTTGTAGGTCGATGTGCCATTTGTTTGTTCGTCTTCTTGGATCGCCCCTTCGCGCACCCAGTACTAGTTTTCAGTTTTTGACTGCTACTCCTTTTATGAATGATTTTGCCTTTGAGCATGCACATCGGTGTGCAGAGCAGTTTCCTTATGCCCGTCCTGCCACTTCAGCTATCCATGATTTCCCAGTCTACATACCTTGATCACCCCCTCGTCCTGTTGAGCCATGCCTGGACTCATCAGAAGATTCACCCTCCCAATACTCTTTAGACGATTCCGCCCTTACTATCCCCAATCCCCATGGAGGTGAGAGGTAATAATGATGCAGAGGCTACTATCAAACAGCCACTGAGAGGAGTTGAGCACATTCATAGAGGAGCTACCTGTCCTCGCCAAGGTGCCCATGTTTACCCTACTGGCCATCTTGCCATGCCCAATGATCTTGTTCGTGTGATTGGTTATCTTCCTCCCTCTCGAGAGTGCTGTTAGTAGGTGTTGATGGTGGACATCTTGGAGCGCTTGTGCATATTGTGAATAGGGTAGCCTTCTTTTGATATTTTTGTTAGAGGTTATCTATTCTAGGCGCGTCCCAGTAGGCATAGTAAGAGGAAATGTTTTAGTAGTTTGTTATTAGTTTCTATCTATATGCCATTTACATTTCTTCCGGATTACTATACTTAGCCCAACATCTATTGGTGGGTACGATACCATTATAGTAGTTTACTCTTGTGTGTGATATGGAACGATTAATACTTTTGCTATAAATACATATATGATGATGTGATTATGTTCATGATATTATGATGTATGTGTTTCGTATATGCCTGTAACATGTTTTTATCATTTCCTCTTACATGTGAAACGAATGACGTATTTCATTTAGTATATGTGGGTCACATTTTGTTTACCCATATTGTCGCTAAATATTTTTCATGATTTAAAGTTAACAACTAAAACAAAAGAGTAATAACTAATAATTAACTTAAATGTGTCCTAAGCATGTTGGGTTAAATATTAGGGTGTTACAAAACACACAGCAAGTACAAGAAAACTGAGCAATCTCATATAGTGAGATTGAATACACATTTTACCACCAAAAAAAAAGGTACTATCCAAAAAGAAGCTTGCTCACCCTTTTGAAATAGTATATAGCCAAATTAAGATTTAGTATAAACACCACTTCATTCCAACAAATAGTAACCAAAGAGGGGAAAAAATCATCCAAATCTTAGGAATGAAATAAATACCAAAACCCCTCATCTCAAAAAAGAAAAACCCTAACCCCCAGGGCCCATCCTAGAGTTAAAAGTTCAAAACCCCAGACAATTATCCAATAGCAAAAACAAGGGGGAAAAAACCTACCAAAATCAAAGGAACCAAGACAAACATCAAAAGTCCTAACCTCCAAAACCCCAACCCTAATAACCATGTTCCCAGAACTATCAAAACCAATAGAAAAAGAACAAACACAAAAAGCCCAATCTTAAAAACCCTAACTAACCCCCAATCAACACAACAATACAGCATCCAAAACAAACCTTAGAAAGCAAGTAGATGAAAGCTCAACCTTGAAAAAGTAAACTCTTTGGAAAGGTTTCTCAAGACTCCAAAGACATCAAAAAGTGAGCTTTTTAAGCATGAAGAAGAGAACTTTGAAGATGAAAGAAAAACTGAAGATCTTCAAGGCCACAGAAACTATAAAAGAGTTTCTAATATAAAAACAGTTTCGTAGAACAAAGTTCTTAAAGATATTTCTAAAGATATGAGAACCAGACCATCCCTTAGAAATTAATCGAACTATGTATTCATCTCCACCATAGAACTTGAATGTGTTAGCTCCAGAACACTGTGCACTCATGTGTTTTGAATGACAACAAAACCAATTCAAAGAAAATACTTTGAAAAATGACTGATATTTCTCTTGAGTTCTTGAGTTTCTTGTTAGATTATTACAAGTATCTATTGTTTAGCAAGAGCAAGGCTTACTCAAATGAGTATATATATTTCACTATGCATGTGTAAACATGTTACAAGATTTGTCATAATACAGAAGTGAAATTATATCTTTATCCAAGCTTTTGATAGCTAACGATCAGAGGTAGGCTGCAACACTACAAGAAACCAAGGAAAGAGACCTCAGAAAGTAGCACTAGATATTAGAAAGTACTCTCAAGATGAAGATACTAGACTATGTCCATATGCAATGTGTTACTTAATTTTTAATCATCACAATTGCAAAGAAATAATATGTAAAGAAGATTTGATTGAAGATCAGCAAGTGAAATCTCTTCAAGGGACTGATTACGCACATCAAAAAGTTCACCTGTAAGTGGAGCAAAGAATGCTACAGGAAAAGGAGAGAAATTTGAAATTTGAATTTCAAATTATCAAGTCAAACCCAATTTCAAACTAGTATGTCATCTATTCTGTCTCTTTGATCAACTACCCTGGCTTCATGAAGGAGGAGTTCAGAAAGCTTGCTCAGAAAGTAGAAAAGTAGTTTCTGATGGAAGATCAGAAAGCTCATATTTACAACGGCTTCTGCAACCAATATGATAATTCTATTAATCTTTCTTCTAACTATTTCTTTCAAGACACAATTGATGATCAACACATGTCACTTGAAGAACTGATCTATGGCAACGGTCACAAAGAAAGGCCTTTATATTAGGAAATGCTAAGCTTGAAGAATGCTGAGAGATTTGAAGATTCAAGAGAGGTAACTCTGTAAAAATCTCTTCCCACTTCCTGGAATATTCTATCCTTATCATGCAATCAGTTTAGAAAATCTTCCTTCTATATTCTTAGTTAGATTTATACTCTTCTTATGAAAAAAGTAAAAAGATGAAGTCGCTCTTGTTTCCCAGGTTTATTTTAAATGTATCATTGTTAAGGAAACTTGAGTGTAGGTTAGTTTGAGTGACTATCCAAACCCAAACCTTGGTAACTTTGATCCATTAGTGATCAGTGTAAGACATAGCTTAGAGAGGCTAAGGTAAAACTACTTTCAATATGATAGTAAGATGTTTTTACTTGTCACATTTTATCTTGGAGAAGCTAGTCAAAGACTACTTGCAACTTGGAAAGGCTGGGGAAAGACTACTTACAGCTTAGAGAGGTTGGGGAAAGACTACTTGCAGCATGGAGAGGCTGGAGCAAGACTACTTTCAATGTGTCAGTAGGGGTTACTATTGTTCACGGTTTAGCTTGGAAAGACCAGTGTCAAGACTATTTACAACGTGATAGTGGAGGTGGCTACCGATCACTGGTTAGCTTGGAGAGGCTAGTAGAATACTACTCATGTTAGCTTGGAGAGGTTAGTACAGAACTACTCAAAATGCTTGGCTACAAGTGATTTCTGAAATCCATGGATGATAGCTTAGGAAGGCTAATGTAAAGACTTTCCATCGTTACTTTCTCAGGTTAAGAAAGTTGTTGTTATAATGAAATCTCAGTAGTTATTGAGTACTGGATGTAGGCAAGTTTGCTAAACTAGTATAAAATCCTTTTTGTCCTTTCTCTCTTACTCTAATATCCTTTATTTACCTTTGTTGCATCATTAACTTACTATCAGCTTTATATATATATATATATATATATATATCCTTCTTTTTTTATGTTGCCTCTTTTAATAGCAAGCGTTTTACTTATTAAGGTTCAGAAAGCTATCTTCTGAAGCTACTAACTTATTTCCATTACACTATAAGTTTTATACTTGATAGTATTTATTTTCAGAAGTTTCAAAAAATGTGAAAAAGATTCAGTGCATGATTCAACCCCCCTTCTCATGCACATTTTCACCTACAAGTGGTATCAAAGCCAAGCCTCTAAAGGGTTGAGTAATCCAATGATTGCAGAGGATAAAAATCCAAAAGGAAAAATGGCATACATCATCTTTTTAGGATCAATCTTTTATCTGATGATTCTTTACTGACAAGACTCTAAGTCATGGCACAGTTCACTTATATGTTGAAAGGGTTTCAAAAGAGACCTATTTTATGCACTTTCCAAAGAAGAAAAGTTCAATGGTTCCATCAAGTTGCATCTTTGTTCATATACACCTTAAGCTTAATCCGTATATTCTACCCTTGTATAGGTTGTTACATAAGAAAGGCTATATGAGACAATCAGTACATGATGTTGAAGGAACTCAACTTGTATCAAGATATCTTTGATCTTATTTGTAACATGTCAGATATCTTACAATGTTGAAGCAATGAAAATTGATAAAGCTTCTATAATAACTAGAAAGATCTGATATTGTTATTTGAGATTGGTTTTAGAGAGCAATTCTCTATCAGTGATTATGTTTGAAGTCTATAATGAC
Organism: Dalbergia cochinchinensis; assembly: GCA_031216125.1. Taxonomy (NCBI): domain Eukaryota; kingdom Viridiplantae; phylum Streptophyta; class Magnoliopsida; order Fabales; family Fabaceae; genus Dalbergia; species Dalbergia cochinchinensis. Next base: position 32,740,388 of record CM062377.1, on the reverse strand, counting down.
TATATCAAATGGATATCTATCTCATGAATGACATATCAGGACAAAGATCATCTTGAGAAAGAACATTTGCTCATAGTAGCAAGTCACATATCATGTATCTGTTCAGCTCTTAATCAACATATCCCTGTGCAAAAATGAAGAGTGTACCAATCATCTAGAAAGTCTTGATCAGAAGGACTTGTTGTGGTAAAACTAGCTGCCATTTTGTGCTTCATAGCGAAAGAACATCATTAGAGACATATGAGGTAAATGTTTCTGCATCTCACCTCTATTATTATTTTATTTCTTTTTACTACTTGAGATGAGTTGCTAAAAGGTCATCAAGCCTACTCATCTATATATCTCAATTTGTCTAAGAACTCATAGAGCTGCCATGAACACTTGAGAAAGTCTAGCGTAAAGCAGGAAAGCTGAAGGAGAAAATTTCTCCGAGAAAGTTTACTCTTCTCAAGTTTTTTGAAGTCTCCAAAATGCTATATAAACATGTCAGAAATTTCTTTTGAATGCTTGAGAAGACTTTATGGCATCATAAGATTTGACCTGTTTTATTAGACAAAACTCAAAAAGACTATGTTTTTGTGAAAATGGTCCGTATCTATTGTTTCCTGAAATTGGATTGAGATATACAAGTGAAACTAAAGCAGAAAATCTACGCAAATATATCATATATATATATGTTTGTATTCTCTTTTGTTTCTTTTTTAGAGATACATATATATGAAGAGATACCTTTATAAAAAATATATCCTCAAAAGGAATTCCTTTAAAAAAGGTCAGAAAAATCTCTTTCTCTGAAACTAACTAAAAAGGACCCATAAAAATCAGGATACTAAAAGGTCACACTCTTTCTTGCAAGTATATCTGAAATCTCTAGCTGAAAAGATAAAGAAGCACTCTAATGATAATATTTCCATATATCAGGTCTAAATTCTAAATGTTGCCATAGCTCCTAAGAGATATTTCTCTCAAGATTCTCTTATGATGATGAAAAGCCTAAGGAAGACTTTGTTGATAATCTTGTTTATCCTGAAGAAAGTCCTGAGTTTTTTTATCTCGAGGCAACCCCAAAAAGCTAGCAGATGAAAGTATAAAGCTTCAGAAAGTGAGCTCCAGAACCTCAGTCTTTCAGAAAGTTTGCTTGGACTTTTTAAGATGATCAGAAAATAATCTTTTTGACAAGCAACATGAGCAATTTGAGGACGACACAGAAGCTGGATGAACTGAATATGCTGTAACTTCATGAAAATTTAATCTTTAAAAATAATCTTCTATTGTCAAGGTTCTTGGAGTATTCCCAAGGATACGAGAACGAAGTCATTTCTTAGTTATCTATCAACCATGCTTTCATCACCATCATGGTATCTATATGTGTTGAGAAAACTTTGTGTTTTCAAAGTTAGGTGGAAGCTATACTTGGTATGCTAACCAAGCTCAAGAGAAAAGCAAAGCCGACTCATCATGTTAAAGACATCATAATCCATTCTAACAAGAAGCTCAAAGGGAAATTTGGATAAATTTGATCACATCAGGGCAAGCAAATCTATTCAAGGAAAAATGATCAAAAAGGAATGGCTGAAGCGTGTTAAGCTCTTTGAACCTAGATACTATGGATAAGGAATTAGATATAAGATCATCTCTTGAGGTAAGTTACCTTGCTATGCTCTGGAACTTTTTTGTGCTATTTATCCTACAAGAATTCATTTAGCACTTCCTATCCTAATCTGGTTTTGAAATTTTCTTTTTGCTTATTTAAAAATGGCGATGCTCAGTAAACAGATGTGCCTACTGAAGATCTTATATTAAGATGTATTCACAATATCCATAACTGAGATCTCTAAGTTGTTTTTTGGCTTTAAAAAGTTTTTAAGTTTTCACTTATGCATAAGCATTCCTGCATGAAACTCTCTGTGTGGTTTCACTACACTCTCCTCTAAAGATCAAGCAAAGTAATCTAAAATCATAAAAGTACATATCCTCCTAAAGACTCTGCTTCTCAGTTTGGAAGAATATCAGAAGACCAGTATACAAGATCAAACCTACCAACATGTGTTTTAGAAGTCAGTTTGCAAGACCATAGATCTTTGCGAGGAATGGTGTATCAGTTTGCAAGATTAGAAGGGAATCAGGTTGCTGAGTATGAAGATAGATCGATCATAAAGAAGAAGATATGTTTAGAAGAAAGTTGTTTGGTCAGAAAAAAGCTCTGAAAGATCAGTGAATGATGATTATATAAAGTGTAACGCCCCAATTTTTACTGTAATTTTTACTGTCATTGGAAATTACTGAATTACCATAGGTAATTATTACATAAGATTTGAGGCCGAACAATCCTTAATAAAGGAATATAACATTAGAAGATAGGTTAGGAGCGATTCATGTGAGAGTCGCAAATCCCAAATTTCTGTACGTGTAAAATGACCAAAATGTCCCTGAAGTTATTTTACTCAGAAAATGAGGATTGTGGGCCCCACATATTCTCAAGGGGATGTTTTGAGAATAATAAGGGATTGTTTGTGTTATGTGTGTTAATAGAGCAGAAGAATCTCAATTTTGAGTTCCGACGCCTTGAAATGACCAAAACGCCCTGCTTGTTTTAACTCCGATGCCGACTGAGCCCGAACCTCACTAAAATGTTTTAAAATGTGTTTTTAAGCCATGATTAACCATTGCTTAAGCTCCGCTGGCCTGGCCGGATTTTTAAGTGAAAGTACGATTTTGCCCCCGTTTTTGGGCAGTTTTGCGAATTTCGGGATTTTCGATTCATATACCAAAACCTAAGCAATATTAGCCTCAAATTAAAGCTTATTAAATTCTAAATATTAATCTAGATTCAAAATTATGTATTTAGATTGATTAGAACCCAAAATTGCTCAAAAACACCCAAATTGCTTACTAATTCATTTAAGCCCTTAACCGTAAATTCTCTAAATTACATGAATACCTTGCCTACACCTAAATAATGCATGGAACACACAAATTTCACTTCTTTGGGCTGTAATGCACGAAATTATTGATGCCATTATGCAGCTGAATTATTTCCAAAAGTTGCACTAAAACAAAATGCCAAAATGTCACCATAAGAGACATAATTCCTTAATTTCATACAACTTTGTCTAAAATGATTTTCTTCCTCCATTATTTCTCCTGAAAAATTCTGACAACTACCTCCTCATTTTGGCCAATTAGAAGCCTCAAAATCTTCTATAAATAGGCTTGCTTGAGTGGTCTTAGAATGCTTGGTTCATAACTAGTTTTTAGGAGCACCAAAAACTTTCTTTCTTCCTCCTCTTTGGCTGAATTCTTTCTTCAATTTTTCAAAGAGATTTTGTGTCATTTCACTTCAAGAAATCAAGTTCTCTTCCTCTTCTTCAACTCAGATTAGGTAGGGAGTAGTTTCTAAATTTATTTCTATGCTTTGAGGAGTTGTGTTTTTAGCTCAAAATGATGAAATTATGAATTTACCTTAGCTTTTCATTTTGGTTTTCCTCTTCTTTTTTTTTTTCTTTAACCAATTCAGGCCATATGGCCTAGGTGGAACTAAGATGATGGCTTGATGATGAGGACCTTGAGGGTGGGTTGTAAATCCATCACAAGTTAGGCCTCTAAAGCTTGAAAATTCCACTTGATGCAAAACTTTAAAGAATAATGCTTTATGATGCTAAAACAATGATTTTTAGTTTAGAACTTGAAAGATGTATTTCCTTTTATGTTTTATTTCTTGTTAAGATATGTATTGGGTTGAATTTATAATTCTTTTAAAGTCTTGAAGGAGCTCTAGTAAAGAAACAAAATGAATTTGCATCCATGATTAAGTTTATGCTTTGCATAACCATGTTTACCTTCTATGTCATCACTAAATTTTCAAGAATGAATAAATGAACTTGCATTTCTCATGTTTAAATTCCAAGCTTGTATTTCATATTTATGTTTCAAGTTATCACTTAATCTTTCAAGATAATAAAGAGGTTGCATCTCATATTTAATTTATGCTCTCACTTTATTTTATAATGGCTAAAAGAATCAACGCATGACATATTTATTTTATGCCATCACCTAAAGATCCTAGAGCACAAAGACTTGCCCATGTATCACAAGCAAAGAAATATGATTATTGGAGTTAAAGAATTTATTCTTTAAAAAGTCTTGAGATTGGAGCTTAAAAGATGTAATAATAATTCTCTTCTCCCTTTCTGGTCTGTGCGGACTACCGCTCGGTTTCTTAATATTCTCTTCTCCTCTATCAGTCACATGCGGACTACCTAGCTCCGGTTTCTTAATATTCTCTTCTCCTTCTATCGGTCCTGTGCGGATTACCGCGCCCAGTTTCTTGTATCATGTTTATATTTCAAGTTCTTGCATCATGTTTAATTTTCAAGTCATCACTTTAAATCTTAAAGATAAAGAAATGGAATTACATATCATGTGTATAATTCCAAGCTATCACCTTATAAAGATAAGATTAAAATAAGGTTGCATAGCATGTTTATAACTCTAAGATGTCACCTAAATCTCTAAAGCTCAAGACTTACTCCTTTTATCTTAAGTGAGAATTTTAATTGTGAAGATCCTCCCAAATTTGACAAAAGAACTAGTTTCTAAATGAGTTTTAAGGCTTTGCAAGGATTTTACGGGGAACTAGTATTTTATATGCACTTAAAATATGATTCTATGTAATTGCATGAGGTTCATGATTCGCCACTGATCTGAGTTTAGTATCAATGTGTGATAATTATGGTTTATTGTTAAGAGAATGATTCATAATTGGTTTAGTAACTAATTAGTTCTATAATTGATAATTCTATGTAAGGATTGGATGCTTATTAAGTACTTGATATCATTGAATGATTTCCTGGCTTGCATGTTATAGTTGCTGTTGCAAATAATGAGAATGCTTATACATGAAATATTCTTTATTATGTAAAATTTACCTTTGTTGCTAGAAGAAAGTGTATCATTGTAAAAGTGTAATTTGGAAAGGTTACGGCTAAGGAAAGACTTGGTATTTAAGCGTGTCCATTATGACCCACCTCTCTTTCTCGGGAATCTCCCATATGCATGATTACGATTGATATATATTATTCTAGTTTAAGACTATAAATAAGAAAATGTTATGATGTTTATGAATTCTATTGTGATATAACATGCAAAGATTTAATGGTGACTTAAACTTATAAGAAAATGATCCTTTGGAACCATCAGACTATAGGTAGTGAAAAGGTGATTTTAGCCCCCTAACCCGTTCTCTCAAAAGGGTAGAGTCGGGACTTTAGCTTATCAAAAGGGATAAGTATATGCTAGTGACGACTAGTAAAGTATGAGCTCATAACCTAAATTACTCCCAAAAGGGTCGAGTATAGGGTGGCCTAAGGAAAATAATGATGATGATAAGATTTTAAGTCACCTAAGGCACTAAAGAAATGAAATATGTGCATTATGTCCACGTGTAGCTAATATTATATGACGTTCTTTTATGCATGTTATTTGATAATGATGATGAGGAATATGATGTAATGATAAAGGAAAAGTTCATTGTAAATATGACATGTTAAGATTATGATGCATTATGAGACGCATGATTAAAAATTGACGAACCTCGGTTAAGTATTTGTCCGAACTTAAAATGAATCTTTGCATGCTCACTATTTTAGAATAATCCCGAGGTTCCCGGGACTTTGATGATGACACTTTGTAGAAGGAGGTACCCTACTGAGAATTCTTTAGCAAGATTCTCACTCCCTTTCTTTATTTCCGTCATTGTCTCCAGATTCAGATGGCGACATTCGTCCCTGTTCGTTGATACCCCACTTGGGAATTTCACTATGATCCGTGCATCGCTCGTATCATTTTGAAGGGAGGTCTTGTGATTCGTGTTTTTATTTACATAGGTCGTCCATTTGCACATCCTGTCCCTAGTTATCGATTTTCTCCTACTTCTCCCTATGGCGATGAAATGGTTTTCGAACATGCACGTCCACTTGATGAAAGGATGTTACGTTCTTATCCCGCTTCATCTGTCCACTGATTTCAGTATGTTCCCGAGACGAGATATTCTGAAACTGATCCTTCAGAGGACACTCCTACTCATGTATATTCTGAGAGCTCTGCTACACCCACACGTGTAAGAGAGGGTAGTGAGGAAACACTTGTTCAGCCGAGGTTAGCAAGAAGCCCGACCATGCGACCCCAGCCTGGTGCATCTCGTGTGTCCCCTCCCGAGGAGCTCATCGATGGATCGGATTTATTCCCCATTTCGGGACGGTGGCCATAGAGGGTTCTTAGTAGACTTATGTGTGATCATGCACCCTAGTTTTAGGATAACCTTCCCGGCTTATAGAGTTATCTAGTTTAGGGGCATGTATTTCCTTATGTATATTTTCTTTTATGGGTTTGCATAAGACAATGATGTATGAACATAACCCACCCTTTGAGTGAGGTTATTGTATGTAAATATATGCTATAATGTGTTTATGGATGTTATATGATGGAGCCAAAGTGATATGATGTGATATATTCTTAAACGTCTTATTATACTCCACTTACTCGTTCACATTGTACTCGGCTCACGTTTTCAATTATGTTTTTTTTTTTTAAAAAAAAATGGCTCGTAATTTCACTAAGTATTTTCAAATTATGAAGAAGGAACCAATGTAAGGAGTAAAGTCTAGTCATTAATCAGATTCAACCTAGGTGTATTTGGTTAATAACTAGGGTGTTACATAAAGGCTTTGAACTCAGAGGAAAAAGAAGAATCTGGGATTAGGTACGAAAGTTCCTCTAGGAGTCAAAAAGTAAACCTTGAAGCCTTAGAAATTAGTTCCTTCAGAAAGTGAGTTGAAGATTCAGTATACTCCCTCTCTGAAAGAAAGATGAAAAGGTGGGAGTTTCTATCCACGATGTCAGAGTTTCTGTTTCCCACGTCACTTCGGCTTTAGTCACGTCATATCTCTTTGAACCCCCCACATTTCTTCTTGTTCGTAACCACCATCCTCCTGAGGAAGTCATTTTCTTTCTTCTATGTTTAAACCTTGTCTCTTGACCTTTTCATACATATACTCATCTCTCTATAATCCTCTTCTTTACTTCTGTAACCGTTCACCTTTCACCCTGAACCTTGTCCTTTCTTTGACCCTTCTTGTGTTCCTTCTTTCAACCTCATCTTCTCAAACGTACCCTTATACCTCTTCAATGGAGAAAGATAAGAATTTGACTGAATCTATCCCTGCAGAAAAACCCTTTTACATGTTTAAAGACGTTGGTATGCAAGATCGCTTTGAGAGATTCTTCATGTCTAAAAAGATGGCACCTGGCAAGTCTTTGTGTAAAGACCTGCGTAAAGAAGTCACCATTCTCAACAATGTCTTTACTTTCCAGAAGTGGGAAAATTTTCTGGAAATAAATAAACTCATCTTTCCTCATCTAGTTAATGCTTTTTTCTCTCATCTAAAGAGACCATCACCATCACAATTCAAGGGAATAATTAGAGATTACTCTATCAAAATCACTGCCTTAGGTCTTGCAAAGATCATTAAAGTACCTTATGAAGGGATCGTTTGCAAGTCTTCACCTAACTAGGCAAAGTCTCTCGGTGTAAATGAAGGAGACGTGTCTAGGTATCTCACTAATTCCATCATCCACAAACCTAGTGAGATTACCACAGCCTTGTTAAGCGCTAGGGCAAGAAAAGTATACACAGTAGTTTAGTTTTCCATCCTTCCACGTATTACTAGCACAGATACTCTCATTGGAATGGATTGCATGCTTCTTTATTGCCTAATGGCAAAGAGAAAGGTGAACCTCCCTTTGCTCATTCTAGAATACATGATAAGCGTTGCAACAAAGGAAACTCATAGAACTGCAAGTGTTCCTTATGGCATGCTCTTGACAAAGATACTTCAAAAGTTGGACTTCCCTTTTGACAATGAAAAATATGAGTTAGTGGAGGAACCATCTTCACACCTTTCTCTTTCAGAACTTCAATAAAGAGGTCAATCCTCCAAATAATCGAGCCCTCAAGGTAAAGTCCCAAAATAAGAGGTGACTAAGCTCGAGGGGCTTTTCAGAAGTCTCAGTCTAACCAAGAAAAAGCTAAAGGGAAATGAAAACTCATTCTCCCTAAAAGTGAATCTGATGAAGAGAATGTTCCTTTAATCCAATATTTTGAAAGAAGAACAAAAAGAAGAAAGGAGGCAAGCACTCAAGCATCAAAAGCGATAACCAAACCTGAAAAAGTTATCAGCAGAAAAGAAATTGAGCTAAGATGCAAAAGATGCAGAAGAGTGTATCTGCTGTCACTGTTCTTCGGGAAGAAGTAAAAAAATTTCAAGAGGAAAAATATCATGCACCTGTGCTGAGTGATAATGAAGATCAAGAAGAGGAAGAAGCTGAAGAAGAACAAGCTGCAACATCATCATCTGAAGAAGAAGAAAACCTTCTGAGCAGTGAAAAGGCCAAATTGTGTGTCATGACAAGTTCTAGACCTGTTCCAGAAGAATCTCAGATAAAGCCTATTATTGAAGAGCCAGATGAGGAAAACGTTGTACCATGTTCTGCTCTAGTTCCCTTTATATCAAAACCTCACTCTTCTATTCATATTTCTCAAATAGAAGAAGAAGAAGATAACAGAACATTTGAAGGCGCAGCACTTCTTGTTCTAGAAGCTGACTCATCTACTTTAAGTCAGGATGTTCCTGTTTCCTCTATCCCAGCACAAGAAGATCCTGCTCCTTCCTCTATCCAAAAGTCAGTTAAGGTTGTTCCTGAGCCTATCCCTGTTCCAGATGCTTATGTATCTGCCACTGCATCAGCTGCAAATGCTCATGGACAAAACTTTCGCCGTCCATCTATCGAACAAAATAAGAATGGGGCTGATTCACCAAGATCAGAGGACATTGTACCCCAAGACTCTCCAGAGCCATCTCGCAGAGCTGCTCTTACACCTATAAATCTGCTACCTTCTTTCTTAATAGAAAGTTCAGCAAGTTATCAAGTCATCCTGTGGAATCTAAGAGAGATTTCCTCTAGGCAAGATACATTTGAAGCAACCCTGGCTGCACATGCTGCTCAATTGAGACAGATGGAAGATCTTCAACTTCAGATGTTTCAATGGATACAGCGTGTATTTCCTGGCACACCTCCTTTTTGATTAAGCCAAAAGGGGGGAGTTTTGTTTGAAGAAAATCTATGTCGAAAAGGATTCATGGGGAGCTATGCTGATATGAAGATGTGCTAAGGACTCAAGGGGAGTATATACTGAGGGGAAGCCTAAAGAATTATTTTGCTTAGCATGTTTCTAGCAGTCTTTTTTTGTATATCTTTAAACATGTTTTATGTTTATATATGTTTCCTTTTTCATGATTTCTTTATGTTCTTTTATGTCTTTTATATATCCTTTTTAGCTCATGTGTTTGATGCATACATATTTATCATGCTTCATGTTTTCTTTAAGTTTTGGTTCATATCAATGTTCTTTCTAAGCTCAGCTAATTATATCTCTCTGTGTTAGGTGCTTGCTAGTATACGTATGATTTGAACTGTTTATTCACATATACGCTGTATATGAGCTTACATATGCTTTATGATTAGCTATGGCAAAGTATCTTTAGGAGCATAAGATATTTGTGGCTCTGATACTCGTTTTAATATGCTGAGTATTGATATGTATGATGAGCTTAATCATTTTTTTTTAACTCTTGTAAGAGATGTTTTTCTAAAAGTTTTAAGTATAACTTGATCCATGTCTGGTTGCATAAAGTTTCTGACCTGTCTTTAGAAACCTGCACTTATGCATGATAAAAAGACCAAGATTAGTTAACAAACTTCTGAAATCCCTCGAAGAGTAATGTGTTTTTGTTTTCACAAAACCTGTTTTAAAATGATTCATACAACTTTTGCCTTGAAAAAACCTTGCTTTCATGATCTGGTTCTTATAGAAAAGTTTCATAGCTCAGTTCAAAAGCTCCTTCTTGATGTTTTAGGGATTGATCCCTAAACAAGCTTTAGAAACCTTGAGTAGCAATATGTTGATCCCATCCTTCTTATGGTTTCTCTGAGCAATAGAAACTACATAAGCATCAGTTTGCTTTTCAAAAATTATAAATGCTTTGTTTCATTTTTTTTCATACCTTTGACCATTTTATTCAAAGTTTTTTTCTTGGATTAAGACTTGTTGGAAATGGATTTTGTTAATATAAAATATCACAAGTTCTTACTTATTATGTTTTCAAGCATGACGATCTTTAAAAAGTTCCTTCTTTTGACAAATGATCAAGCTAGTTGTTTATCCATAGCTTAAGCATCTTTCTTCTTAACATCTACTCTCATAATGATCAAAAAGTACGATTAAGTTTGTCCTATGCTTAAAACAAAACAACAAAGGCCTTGATTAAATGTCACTTAAGGCTAAAATGTTTTTATGTGATTTATATCATGCCTTAAGAAAAAGAACTTCCTGAAAATTTCTTGTTGTTATATATTGAAAGAATATGCGTATCACATTTACACTTCTGTAATATTTCTTTCAATTATCTCTTTAAAAGATTTTCTTCAAATTGGTTTGTCACCATGAAAAGGGAGAGATTATTAGCTTCAGAACCCTATGCGCTCATGTGTTTTGAATGATAATAAAACCAATTCAAAGAAAATACTTTGAAGAACGACTGATGTTTCTCTTGAGTTTCTTGTTAGATTATAACAGGTATCTATCGTTTAGCAAGAGCAAGGCTTACTCAAATGAGTATATATATATTTCACTATGCATGTGTAAACATGTTACAAGATTTGTCATAAGATAGAAGTGAAATTATATCCTTATCCAAGCTTTTGATAGCTAACGATTAGAGGTAGGCTGCAACGCTACAAAAAACTAAGGAAAGAGACTTTAGAAAGTTGCACGAGACGTCAGAAAGTACTCTCAAGATGAAGATATCAAAATATGTCCATATGCAATGTGTTACTTAATCTTCAATCATCACAATCGCAAAGAAATAATCCACAAAAAAGACTTGATTGAAGATCAGCAAGTAAAAATCTCTTCAAGGGACTGATTACGCACATCAAAAAGTTCACCTGTAAGTGGAGCAAAGAATGCTACAGGAAAAGGAAAGAAATTTGAAATTTGAATTTCAAATTATCAAGTCAAACCCAGTTTCAAACTAGTACGTCATCTATTCTGCCTCTTTGATCAACTACCCTGGCTTCATGAAGGAGGAGTTCAGAAAGCTTACTCAGAAAGTAGAAAAGTAGTTTCTGATGGAAGATCATAAAGCTCATATTTACAACGGCTTCTGCAACTGATGTGATAATTCTGTCAACCTCTCTTCCAGCTGTTTCTTTCAAGGCACAACTAATGATCAACACGTGTCACTTGAAGAACTGATCTGTGGCAAAGGTCACAAAGAAATACCATTACATAAGGAGATGTTAAGCTTGACAAACACTGAGAAATTTGAAGATTCAAGAAAGGAAACTCTACAAAAATCTTTTCTTACTTCTTGGAATATTCTATCCTTATCATGTAATCAATTTTATCCTTAAAGTGTAAAGAAAATCTTCCTTCTATATTTTTAGTTAGATATATGCTCTTCTCATGGAAGAAGTAAAAGGAGAAAGTCGCTCTTATTTCCCAAGTTTATTTTAAATGTATCATCTTTAAGGAAACTTGAGTGTAGGTTAATTTGAGTGACTACCTAAACACAAACCTTTGTAACCTTGATCTGTTGGTGATCAATGTGAGACATAGCTTAGAGAAGCTAAGGCAAAACTACTTTCAACATGATAGTAAGATGTTCTTACTTATCACGGTTTAGCTTGGAGAGGCTAGTCAAAGACTACTTGCAGCTTGAAGAGGTTAGGGAAAGACTACTTGCAGCTTAGATAGGCTGAACCAAGACTACTTTTAACATATCAATAAAGATTGCTACTATTCACGGTTTGGCTTGGAGAGGACAGTGTCAAAACTACTTACATCATGACATTGTGGATGGCTACTGATCACAGGTTACATTGGAGAGGCTAGTACAAGACTAATGTTAGCTTGGAGAGGCTAGTAGAACACTACTCATGTTAGCTTGGAGAGGCTAGTAGAACACTACTCATGTTAGCTTGGAAAGGCTAGTTGCAACGCCTCGATTTTTTATCTGGGAGAAAAATAACCAAAATGCCCCTGAGGTCATTTTCTATCAGGAATTCGAGGATAGCCGGCCCGACAGTCCTCGAAGGGTCAACTCAATGTTTGAAGGGGATTAGATGGTCCTTGAGTGGTTTCAGAAATGGAAATCTTGTTTTCTGCAGTTTCGGGTCAAAATGATCAAAATACTCTTATAGCGTTTTTACGTGGGTAAAGATGCCGTTCGAGCCCGAAACTTTCCCTGAATTTTTAAAATGATGTTTTCATGTGTTTAAAGGTACTTGTTTAAGTCCCAGTGGTCCTAGGCAATTTTTGTACAAAATTATGATTTTGCCCCTGAGATAGTATCGTTTGAACTTAATAATGTAATTAAGTAAACCTAAGCAATATTAGGCTCTAATCGAAGATTAATTAATTTTCATAATTAATCTGGAATCAAAATAATTTATTAAAATTAATTAGAACCTAAAATCGCTTAGATTAAATCTAAATCTCTTTTTAAAACTCAAGATTCCTAGTCTTGGAATCTTGAGTAGTGTTTTCTCTCTCCAATTTCTTAAATTAAAGAATTGTGTCTAGAATTGTTTATACACTAAAATGAGTTTTTATCTTACTAATGAAGCAAGAGCACTTCCTAACCTTGTCATGAAATCCTTAATTACATCCTTAGTCACTTAAATACTTTCTCACAAATTCCTAAACTTAAGCCTAATCAAAGACGCACCTAAACACAACTCTAAACCATAATTAGAAAGAGAGATTTTCCTCCCTTCCTTGGCTGATGCATTCGACCACTCCTCCTCCTCATTTCCATCACATGTTTAAAATTTCAAACACTCAAAGAACCATGTCTTGAGCCATGCTTTGAGCCATACCTCACCATACCTTGAACCATACCTCACCATGCTTCAAGAACACAACATCTCACCTCATGGAACACATGGGCTGGCCAAAACTCCTCCTCCTTATTACACCTCTCATTTGTTTCATTCCTCTATAAATAGCATGCTTGGATGAACTTGAATCACTTTTAGTTCATTTGCTAAGTTTAAGTTTTCAAAGAGCATTTTGAGCTTTTCTTTTCTCTCAAGTTCAAGAGTTCCTCTTCTTCAACTTCTTCATCTTTTTCACTCATCTCAACCTCAAGTCACTTGGTAGGGATTTTGTTCTAAGTGTTTCATTCATTAAAGTTCTTATTTAGTATTGTGCTTTATGATTTCTCTTGAAACTTCTTAGAACTTATTTTCTTCTTCTTTGATTTTTTGTCCAAGAGCCTTTGGGAACTTGGAAGTGAGAGCTTGATGATGAGGAATCCATGATGATATTCATCACTTGTGTAACCTCTAAAGCTTGATCTTGGTTCTTGAGTAAAAGATGTTTTTGGTTTCTTCTTTTCTTATTCTTGAGAAACTTAACTTTGATGATGTCCTAAAATGAATATGTGAACTCAATGTGAGGACACATGATATTGGTGTTAATACATCTTTAAGATCATGGCCTCTAGAGTTTTAAAGTCTCATTCTTTTCTTCCCATGTATTTGGCCACTTTTCCTTTTCTTTAAGATCATTTATTCTTTTAATCCATTTCCTTAGAGCTTGATGATGAAGTTCACACCATATGGTTTCTTTGAAAACCTTGGTACAAGAACTCTAAAGTTCGCTTTATCTTGCTATGATAAATTTGGGTTAAGGTTTAAGTTCCTTTAAAGTCTTGCAAGAGCTCTTGTGAAGAATGTAAAATGAACTTGCATTCATATTTACTTTGTAACATTCTAATTTTTAACCCAATACTCTAGAACATATTTAGGTTAATCATTAGTCTATTACGTCATAGTTTCCTTTTTACTTTAAAATACTTAGCGGAAAATACTGGTAAATTTTTTTTTATTATAAAAGCAAAGTGAGAGCCGCACGACACGATAAGCAATAAAGCACGTAAGGAAATAAAGTAAGCATCTCATAAATATCATAACATAAAGCAAGTAAAGGCACATCACGATAAAACTGAACTGCATATTTATATAATATGATATGCCCACTTATGGAGAGTGGGACTTAGTTTAGTACAACATGAAACGAATACACCTAAAAAGAAAATACAAAGGAAAGTGCGATGGAAAGCATAAAACCAAACTCCCCTACCTAAGTGCAACTAAAGGGATAACCTCTACACAAAAGAAGGTTTATCCTCATCTAAGTGGTGTGTACACTACCCAGGGTACTCCATCGGTCATCCGCTACCTCCTACTGACGTCTATCCAGCAAACGAGGCACATACCCGGCAAACTGGGCAAGCTCCTCTGGCGTGTAAAGGCGAAGCGGGGATCGGGAGTGACCCCCACGACGTGGCCGCATCTCCGGTCATCATGCTAGCTGAGGCTGAGTTACGGTGTCCTCACTACCCACTCTCATCAGTGGTGGAGTGGGGGCAGAGATCTCGCTGTACAGATGGGTAGGCGGGTCCTCTAACAGGTCGGTCTCCGAGAAGTATGTTCGGGGCACGTAGTCGGGGTAGTCACGCATGGCTGAAACGGCGGTGTGCATACGGAGCACTCTCTCGTTGTGAGTACGCGCGAGCTCAAAAACCTACTCGTCATCGCCGTAGGGTGCTGTCGGGGAGAAGCGATGGATATGCACAGGGTGGGCGAAAGGTCGTCCAATGAACACGAAGACACGAACCGTGCACTAACCCTCAAAATGGTATGATCTGTGCTCTGGATCATAGTGCACCTCCCACGTTGGGGTGTCTACAAAAACCATGAAAAAGACGTGACGGGAACAAAAGATAGAGGGAGTGGGAATTTTGCTAAAGAATCTCAGTAGGGCCTCCTACTACCTAAGTGTCATCATCTACGTCCTCAGGAACCTTGGGTTTAGTACCTCATATCTCATAAAGAAAATCTCATGGGTTTTTCAAAAACTTTCTAAGTCCCCAAATTTGTCAGAAATTCGGCAACGCAATAACAGCACGCCGGATTTCTTTCAAATATACTTTACACCACATAAACAAATAAAACATGCATCCCCAATCATAATCCCATACGTTTACATAATCATTCTCAAATAAAGCATACGTTCACATGTAACATTGAAACTCATTATGCTTTTAATCCTACGGTATCTTATGCTTTGACCCTTATGGGCCTTAAACCTGAGATGTAATTATTCTATCATTCTCTATCGACCTTTTATGCACATAAGGATTTTCTTCTAACAAATCTTACTATCATTTATGCTCTTTGATAAATCTGGGCAGCACCATTCTTCAAGGGCAGAGTTATACATTTATGATTACGGGGTTCTAAAACTTACGTTTTAGACCCTTTCTCGATTCTGTCTTCGCCTAAGGTGCTATAAATTAAATCTAAACCAATTATGAGGCATTCCTATGCCTAAGAACTAATTATAAACCATGTTTTCCATATTATGAGGTTGTTGAACAGAATCCAGAAATTAAATGTTCTAGGAGTTCTAGGATTGCACTTTTACGGTTTTCTAGTTACTAGTTTCTCTATAGATGCTAAAATTCAACCCTACTTCGAATGTAACCAAATTTTTCATGATTAATCAATCCTAAACTGATTGTTATCATACTAAAATAGTTTTGGCATTGATTAAGGTTAAAGGGGTTAAACACACATTAAATTCCAACTTTACGGTTTTTCTATGAAGCTAGTTTCTCCCCTAACATCCATAGAAGTATTCCTACCTCATCATATATCATTTTCACACATTCTAACACATCAAAACATCATCATACGGAAACAAACATATCAAGGCAGAACCGAATTGTTCAAGTCCAAGAAGACATATAATTTGATGTTTCTAAAATATATAAGTTGCTCGTTTCCCTTGGAATCATTTTAGGACTTCTAAAACTCTTTGCAAACCATCTTATTTTATCAAGAGGCTAAAAACAACCTTAGGTCAGTAACCAATTTAATTCTTCTTTAGAAGAGGAATAAAATCATAAATCTTGTTGGTCATAACTTTATAAAACTCATCAAGCTTAAAGAAAATCCTAGAACATAGGTTGCTGGCCCTTGTAACTAGATGGAACTCATTCCAAGCTCATCATTATTACGTGGCCGAAATTATACATTCAAACAATGCTTCCATATTAAACTTTAACTTGAGATAAAATGGGCAAATCTTTGAGCTCTAAAGCCTTTAAGTGATGACAAAATATAAACATGCTATGTACTTCATTTTTATTCTTCATTACAAAGTAAAGTGAGAACTTTAAAGTAAATATGTAAGACTTGGAATTAAATATGCAAGGCTTGAAATTTAAATGCAAGGCTTGGAATTTAAACATGTGAGACTTGAAGTAAATATGCAAGGCTTGGAATTTAAATATGCAAGGCTTGAAATAAATATGCAATGCAAGTTCATTTCTTTATTTTAATGCTCTAGGCCCAACAACAATCGACTTTAAGGCCGAAATAGAAAGGCTTTGAGAATTAATTAGGCGATAATGCTAGTCTTGTTTTAATCTCTAAGTCCTTAGGTGATGACTTGAAAATAAAGATGCAAAGCAAGAATGTAAACATGAGTGCAACCTCAAAGTAAATATACAAGTTCATTTATATCTTATTAGAGCTCATAAAAGACTTTTAGAGGAACTTTAACCTTAACCCAAACTCATCATGACAAGATAAAGTGAGGTCTTGAGTTCTTAGAACTCAAGATAACATTCCTTGAAAATATAACCATAAATGAACTTTATAACACCTTTATGAAAACTCAAGCTTTAGAGATTTCTTTGTGGTGAACATAAAGTTACAAACTAGAACTCTCATCATCAAGCTTCATATTGGACCACCCAAGTTGGTTGGCTGAAATTTTAGACAAAGAAGAAAGGAAAGAAACTGAAACTTAAGAGCAAGAAAGAACCATTTTGAAACTCTAGAGACCATGATCTTGATGATGTATTAACATTGACACCATGGGTCCTCATTATTGAGTTCATGTAACCATTTTAAAACATAATCAAAGTTAAAGATTTCAAGGTTCAAGAAAGAAAGAACTATAAACACCTTTTCTTAAGAACAAAGATCAAGCTTTAGAGGTTGTTCAAGTGATGAATATCATCATGAAACCCTCATCATCAAGCTCTCATTCCTTTGTTTTCAAAGGGTCATGGCTGAAAATGAAGAAGGAGGAGAAGAAGAAAAAAAGTTCCAAAAAGATTCAAGAGAAACCATGAACACATAACTAGATTAAGAACTTAAATGAAAGAAACACTTGAAAGAAAATCCCTACAAAGTGATTGGAGGTTGAGATGAGTGAAGAGGATGAAGAACTTGCAGAACTTGGACACTTGAACTTTGAGAGAAAAAGAAAACTTTGAAGTGCTCTTTGAAAACTTACACTTAGAAAATGAACCCAAACTGATACAAGTTCATCCAAGCCTGCTATTTATAGAGAAATGAAACAAAATGAGATGTGTTTAAAGGAGGGAGAGCTTCGGCCATTACAGCCACAAGGAGGAGAAAATATCTTCTCCAAGGTATGGTTCAAGGCATGGTGGGAGGCATGGCTAGGTATGGGTTCAAGTATGGGTGCAAGTATGGGTCAAGCATGGTTCTTTGAGTGAGAAACAAATCAACATGTGATGCAATTAGGGGAGGAGGTGGTCGAAACATGCATCAGCCATGGGGAGGATTCCTTGCATTTTAATTGTGGTTTAGAGTTGTGTTTAGGTGTATCTTTGATTAGGATTAAGATTAGGAATTTGTAAGAAAGTGTTTAGGTGAGAAAATGGGTAATCAAGGTTGTCAAAACATGTTTAAGGAGTGGTCTTGCATCATTAGTGAGTTATAAATTCATTTTAGTTCATAACCAACTCTAGACACAATTCCATGATTTAAGGAATTGGAAAGAGAAAATATTATTCAAGATTCCAAGATTGGAATCTTGAGTTTTAAAAAGAGATTTAAGTTTAATCTAAGCAATTTTAGGTTCTAATTAATTTTAATAGTTTATTTTGACTCTAGATTAATTATGAAAATTAATTAATCTTCGATTAGAGCCTAATATTGCTTAGGTTTGCTTAATTACGTCATTAAGCTCAAAAACACTATTCTAGGGGCAAAATTGTAATTTTGCCCAAAAACTGTCCGGGAGCACCAGGACTTAAACAAACGCTTTTAAACATGTAAAAACATTGTTTTAGACCTTCGGAGAAAGTTTCGGACTCAAACGGCACCTTTACCCGCGTAGAAACGCTATAGGGGTACTTAGGTCATTTTGACCTAAAACTGCAGAAAATGAGATTTTCGCCTCCGAAACCATTTAAGGGCTATCCAATCCCCTTCAAACATTAAGTTGGCCCTTTGAGGACTGCCGGACCGGCCATCCTCGAATTCCGAGCAGAAAATGGCCTCAAGGGCATTTTGGTCATTTTCCTCTCAGATAGAAAAATTGGGGCGTTACATACTTTCCTTGCCTAGCATATTTATTCTTGGCCATCACCTAAAACGTAAAGATTAAAACAAGAATTGCATTTCCATATCACCTAAGAATTAATCTCGAAGCTCGCCTATTTCGACCTTAAAGTCGATTGTTGTGGAGCCTAGAGCACTAAAATAACAAATTGGACTTGCATTCATGTTTACGTTTTCTTGTCTAGCATATTTATATTTCAAGTCATCACTTAATTCCTAAAAAATAAAATGAACTTGCATATTTACTTTCAAATCTTGTATGTTTATTTTCAAGTCTTGCATATTTATTTTCAAGTCTTGCATATTTATGTTTCTAGCACCTCAAATTTATATTTCAAGTGCTTGCATCTCATATTTACTTTGAAGTTCTCATTTTACTTTATAATGAAGAATGAAATGGGATGCATAGTATGTTTACATTTTGTCATCACTTAAAGACTCTAGAAGCTCAAAGACTTGCCCTCTTTATCTCAAGTTAGAGTTTAGTTATGGAAACATCCCCATGGATGCATATTTCGGCCATGTGATGATGATGAACTTGGTGTGAGTTTCATCTAGTCACAAAAGCCAACAATCTATGTTCTAAGATTTTCTTTAGGCCTTAAGAGTTTTATAAGATCATTACCAACAAGATTTATGAGTTAAACCTCTTCCAAACATGCCTTGAATTAGCTACTGACCTATGGTTATTTTTAGTCTCTTTTTAGAAAATGAAATGGGTTTCAATGAGTTTCAGAAGTCCTAAAATGATTTCAAGAGAAACTAGTAACTTATATGTATTAAGGACATGATTTTTGAATGATGCTTGAGCTTTAATGTTTCGGTTCTGCCTTGGTATGCTTGCTGTTGTATGATGTTGTTTTGGCATGTTAGAATGTGTAAAAATTATATATGTTGAGGTAGGAACCTTTTTATGCATGTTAGGAAAGAAACTAATCTTACAGAAAAATCGTAAAGTTGAGTTTTAGCATAGTTTTGACCCATTTGTTTTTAGCCACTGCCAAAACTGTTTTAATGAGATAACATTCAGTTTAGGATTGTTTAATCATGAAAAACTTGGTAACATTTCTGTTTCTGTTCAGTAACCTTATGATGCAGTAAACATGGTTTATAATTAGGTCATAGGCATAGGAATACCCCATAATTGGTTTAGGTTTGATTTATAGTGCCTTAGGCAAAGGCGGAACGTAGAAAAGGTCTAAAACGTAGTTTCTAGAACCCCGTAATTGCAAGACTTAGAAGTTGAAAATCTGTATGGAGTTGTTTGGTTTGCTCCTAAGCATAAAAATTAATAAGGATAATTAGTTGTGAACCCATAGGTACATAAAAGGTTAATAACGAACGCTAGGATAATTATATCTCGAGTTTAAACCTCGTAAGGGTCAAGGCATAAGACACCGTAGGTTTAAGAGCATAATGAACTTCAGTGTTTCATGTGAATGCATGTTTATTATGAGAATAACTTGAGCATGTGATCTCCTATTAGAATAAATAATGTTGATATGTTAATACTCATGCTATGATGCCTTATGAAAGGAATTTCGATGTTATGATGCTTATGGTGCATATGATGATTATGAATGATTATGTATATATATGAATGTGGCATAAAGCAAATTTGGAAGAAATTTGGTGTGATGCTACCAAATTTCTGAAAAATTTGAGGACTTAGAAAGTTTTCAAAAAGATATAAGTTTTTGAATGTGACATTGTACTGTAAGAACGCGTTCTAGGGGACGGCGATACGTAACACCCCAAAGAGTACAATATTCGTTGTGTACTTGATGCCAGCGCGACGCGTTCTGTTATGATTATTATTATTGTGATTATGTTTATCAGAAATGACCACTAGTTAAGGTATGAGCTCATAACCTAGAGATAATTTTAGGGTGATTCCTGTGTAGCAGTATGATGTTTTGAATGTCACACAGTTACAGAAAGAGAAATGTTTTTACATGAGAAAAATATGCCACTTTATGCCACCTACATGATGTTGATTTCTCTATGGATGTTTATTTGATTTCCGCCTGATGCATTTTCATGCATTCATGCTTTATTATGTTGCATCCATAACATTAAGATTCATCCTAAAAGAAATGGACCTTGGATAATTAAGTTTAAAACCTAATAAATGAAGTATATGCATGTTCACCTTTTTCAAAGAAACCCAAGGTTCCTAAGGACGTAGATGATGACACCTAGATAGCAGGTTTCCCTACTGAGATTCTTTAGTAAGATTCTCACTCCCTCTATCTCTTCTTTCTGTCACGTCTTCAGATGGCGACATTCGTGGTCTTCGTGGATACCCCAACGTGGGAGGTGCACTATGATCCAGAGCATGGATCATATCATTTTGAGGGTCGATGTGCTGTTTGCGTTTTTATGTTCGTCGGACGACCCTTCGCTCATCCTGTACATACCCACCGTTTCTCCCTTGCCTCACTGTTTGGTGACGACCTTGTGTTCGAGCGTGCCCTCCCTCGTAAGGAGCTGATTCGTCACACCCCACTGACCGCATCTGCTATCTGGGATTTCCCATAGTACGTGCCTTGCTCCCCATTATCATTCTCAGAGACAGACCTTTCCAAGGACTCCGCCACCTAGGTGCCTTCTGAGGGGTCCTCCCCCATCGTGCCGATGAACCTTGGAGACAGCAGTGAAGCCACCCCGACAGACGATGCGCGGGAGACGAGTGAGGATGACTCCCCGTCGAGGGGCCCATGCTCGACTGATGCAGTGCATAGCCACCCCAGTAGAGATAGCTCAGTGGATTGGGTACGTTCCTCCTTTCCAGAAAGGTCAGCAATAGGAGACTGCAAATGTGTTCTGGTGCCTAAGCTTCTGACTAGAGCCGGATAACCTACTTTTGTTTTTGGGGTTATCGAGTGTAGGTGCACCCTTTGTGATGAGGGAGTTTTCTTTTTCATTTTCTATTGTATTTTCCTTTCTACTATATTTTCATTTCAAATGTACTTGTTTCTATATTGTACCAACTAAGTCCCGCTCTTCATGAGTGGGCATATTATATACATATGCCGTGAGTTTTATCATGATGTGCAATTACATGCTATATGTTCTGATGTTCGTGAGTTTCTTGTTTACTCTGGTGTCTCGTTTTCTTTATGCACCTTATCGTCCGTCATGTTGCGCGGCTCTCACTTTGCATTTACATTTCAAAAAAAAATTTACCTGTATTTTCCACTAAGTATTTTAATGAAATGTTTAAAGAATGAAACTAAAAGAGTAATAGACTAATGATTAACCTAAATACGTTCTAGGAGGAGGGGGTTAAAAACTAGGATGTTACACTAGTGTAAAGACTATCCATCATTACTTTCTCAGGTTGAGAAAGTTGTTGTTATAATGAAATCTCAACAGTTGTTAAGTACTGGATGTAGGAAGGTTATCCGAACTAGTATAAATCCTTTGTGTCCTTCCTCTTTTACTCTGATCTCCTTTATTTACCTTTGTTGCATCGCTAACTTACTATCGGTCTTATATATATCCTTCTCTTTTTATGTTGTCTCTTTTAATAGCGACAGTTTTACTTATTAGGGTTCAGAAAGCTA
This sequence comes from Dalbergia cochinchinensis, assembly GCA_031216125.1. Taxonomy (NCBI): domain Eukaryota; kingdom Viridiplantae; phylum Streptophyta; class Magnoliopsida; order Fabales; family Fabaceae; genus Dalbergia; species Dalbergia cochinchinensis. The sequence continues at coordinate 32,718,246 of CM062377.1, read as the reverse complement.
CCTTCTGAAGCTACTAACTTATTTTCGCTGCATTATCCACTGCATTACAAGTTTTATACTTGATAGTATTTATTTTCAATAGTTTCAGAAAACGCGAAAAGGATCAATGCACGATTCAACACCCTTCTCATGCATATCTTCACCTACATTATTGAAGAAGCTATGAGTGATCAAATTTGGGTGGATGCTATGCAAGAAGAACTTGACCAATTCTAGAAAAGCAAAGTCTGGACACTCATTACAAGGCCCAAAGGGAAGATTATAATTGGAACAAAATGGGTGTTCAAGAATAAGCTTGATAAAGCTAGCAAAGTCATCTGGAACAAATCAAAATTGGTTGCATAAGGTTATAATCATCAAGGGGGAATTGATTATGATGAAACCTTTGCACTAGTAGTGTAACGCCCCGATTTTTCTATCTGAGTGAAAATGACCAAAATGCCCCTGAGGTCATTTTCCACCCGAAATTCAAGAATAGCCGACCCGGCAGTCCTCGAAAGGTCAACTCAATGTTCAAATGGGATTGTATGCAAGTAAATGTTAACGGAGCAAAAAATCTCTTTTCTGAGTTTTCGGGTCAAAATGACCAAAATATCCCTATAACGTTTTTGCGCGGGCATAAGTGCCGTTGAGACCAGAACTTTCCCGAAAAGTGTAAAATGATGTTTTTATGAGTTTCGACATGTCTGTTTAAGTCTGGGTGGTCCCGGGCAATTTTTGTGCAAAATTACAATTTTGCCCCTGGAATAGTAATTTTGAGCCTAATGATATAATTAAGCAAACCTAAGCAATATTAGGCTCTAATCGAAGATTAATTAATTTCTATAATTAATCTAGAGTCAAAATAATTTATTGAAGTTAATTAGAACCTAAAATTGCTTAGATTAAACTTAAACCTCTTTTAAAAACTCAAGATTCCAAGTCATAGAATCTTGAATAGTATTTTCTCTCTCCAATTCCTTAAATTAAGGAATTGTATCTACAATTGTTTATATTTCAAAATGAGTTTCAATCTCACTAATGAAGCAAGAACACTCCTTAATCATGTCTTGATATCCTTAATTGACCACTATCTCACTTAAACACTTACTTAACAATCCCAAATCCTAAGCCTAATCAAAGCTACACCTAAATACACCTCTATAGCACAATTAAATGAGATATTTTCCTTCCCCTTGGATGCTCCAAAATGGCACCACCTCACCCCCCAATGCATCACATGTTTGTTCATTCAAACACTCAAAGAATCATGCTTAGGACCATGCCTTAGGCTATACCTAGCCATACGTTCCACTATATCTCACCATGCCACCATGAAACCAATTCTCTCACCTCATGGAACATGAGGTTTCGGCCACTGCCTCCATTATTTCACCCTTGGTTTTGTTTTTCTAGAAATCCACATTCAAATGAACTTGTAAGAACCTTTAGATCATTTGCTAAGCTTTGAGTTTTCAAAAGCAACCTCAAGTTCTTCCTTCTCTCTCAAGTCCAAGAGTTTTCTTCCTCTCATTCTCTTCATCTTCTTCAAGCTCACTTCAACCTCACCACTTGGTAGGGAGATTATTCTAAACTCATTCCTTTACTTGGATATGCTTTGTTCTTGGATTAAAATGTTGTTTTGATGAACTTTCTTGGGTTTTTCCTTTTCAATTTTCCTCCTCTTCTTCTTTCTTCATTCCCTCAAGGCCTAATTTATTCCCAAAGGTGGTTTTGTTCTTCAAAAGCTTTAACCTTTATGTTAATGTTTTGATATAAAAAGTTCTAGTTTCTCTTAGTTCAAACTCTCTTTCTCTCATTTTTTTTAAATTCTTGGCTATGAAGTTTGGCTTGAGAGGAAATCTTTTTAGCTTGATGATGAGGTTTCAAGATAATGGTTCTATAGTTATCATTTGAGAAACCCCTAAAGCTTGAAACTTAGTTTTGATCTTAACACACTTTGGATTTCTTTTTCTTTTCCCTGGCCATGATTTTAGGTTTCTTTTCTTTTTCTTTTCTTTTGATTTCAATTTTCCTTTCCTTTTCCTTGGAATGGATTTCGGTTTCTTTCTCTTTGTCTTGTTTTTGATTCTAAAGAAAGGTTGTTAGTTATTTCGATCTCTTGATCCATTTCCTTGAGCTTGAAAATGATGTTCAAACCATAAGGTTTCCTTGAAACCTTGGAACAAAGAACTCTAAAGCTCACTTTGTCTTGTTAAGATATGTGTTGGATTGAGGTTTAGATTCCTTAAAAGTCTTGTATGACCTCTAGTAAAGAATATAAAATGAACTTACATTCATATTTACATTTCTTGCCTAGCATGTTTATTTTTCAAGCCATCACCTAAAACTTAAAGATTAAAACAAGAGATTGCATTTTCATATCACCTAATAATTAATCTCGAAACTTGCCTATTTCGGCCTTAAAATCCATTGTTGTGGAGCCTAGAGCACTAAAATAAAAGAATTCGACTTGCATTCATGTTTATGTTTCTTTGTCTAGAGCTCAAAGACTTGTCCATTTATCTCAAGCAAAGGTTGGACATGGGAGCATTCTCTTGAATGAAAAATTCGGCCATGTGATGATGATGAGCTTGGGATGAAATTTCATCTAGTCACAAATGCCTATAATCTATGTCTTAGGGATTTCTTAAGCATAGATGAACTGAAAAAATACTTCAAGCATGATTTTACATGTTAAATTCCAACCATGGACCATCTAAAATAGTTTCTGCCCTTATTCATTTTATGATGATTTTAATGAAATAAGTTGGTTTCCAAAGAGTTTTAGAAGTCCTAAAATGATTCCATGAGAAACTAGTATTTTATGTGTATTGAAAATGAAATTCTATGCTTAATATGATGTTGTATGTTTTTGGTTCTACCTTGGCATGTTTGCTATTGTTTGGTGATTTTAATATGTTAGAGTGTGTATAAATTGATGAGAATTAGAGTGGAGACTATTCTGTGCATGTTAGATAAAAAGCTAGTTTACTAGGAGACCGTAAAGTTGTAATTTTAGAGGTATTTGGCCTAATTAACCTTAGCCATTATCAAAACTATTTTAGTATGATGAAATTCTATTTGGGATGGTTTAATTATGAAAAATTTGGTAGCATTTGGTGTAAGAATGATTTTTAGCACTTAGGGAGAAACTAGTAACTAGAAAATCGTAAAAAAACATGAATTCTAGAACCTTAAGGATGTAGATTATAAATTCTATTTTGGGAACTTGATAATTTGGTGATAGGTAGCTGAACACTTGGTAAAATGTGTGGGATACACTCATAATTGGTTTAGGAATTAATTATAGTACTTTAGGTGAAGACGGAACTTTGAAAGGGTCTAAAACGTAGTCTCTAGAACCCCGTAATTAAATGATATCAAATCTTCCCACATTTTTATGATGCTGTCCAGATTTGTTTATGATCATAAAAATAAGTGAGGATTATTAGTTGTGAACCTATAGGTGCATGAAAGGTTAAAGACGGATAATAGGTTAGCTAGATTGCAAGATTAAGACCCGTAAGGGTCAAAAGCATAAAATGTTGTGAGCTAAGGGACATAATGAAGTTTGTTAGTATGGATGCATGTGTTATGAGGAACAGGTTTATATACCTTTCATGACTCATTTTGAATATGGAATTATGATTGAATGTACATACTCTATATGTTTTGTGGCATAAAGCAAGTTTTGGAAAATTCGGTGCATAGTCGTTGTGCTGCCGAATTTTCACCAAACTTGAGGACTTAGAAAGTTTTTGAAAGACATGAGATACATTCTAGGTGACACCGGTTTAGTCGAGCACGCCCAAGAACAAATGTAACATAGTACTGAGATGCGTTCTAGGTGACACCGGTTTAGCTGAGCATCCCCAGGAACAAAACTGTAAGGATATTGACATCGAGCTTGCCAAAGCGGACAAATAACTGTTTACTAGATACCAGTAATTGCATTTCAAAGAAGAAAATATTCCTATGGACTCCCCGAGTTAAAGGTTATGATAGGTGTTCCTTATACCCCTTAACCCATACTTTGGAAGTTAAGATTATTATGTTACGCTTATCGAAAGGGATAAGTAAGAACTAGTGACGACTAGTTAGGTATGAGCTCATAACCTAGAGATATTTTTAGGGTGGCCCCCATGATGCTAATGTTTAATGTCACATAGTTGAGAAAAGGGAAAGTTTCACATGAAAAAGTTATATGCCACTTTATGTCACCTATATGATGTTGCTTGATGTTGTACTCTATTATCCTCTTGCATAATGTATTACTATGCATTCATGCTTTGATATGCTGCATACATGGCATTAAGATTCATTCTAAAATAAACGGACCTTGGATAATCATGTTTGAAACCTAATAATGAACTATATGCATGCACACCTTTTATATTAAACCCAAGGTTCCTAAGGATATGGGCGATGTCACTTAGATAGGAGACTCCCTACTAAGATTCTTTAGTAAGATTCTCACTCTCTTTTCTTTTCGTCGCATCTTCAGATTTGGATGGCGACATTCGTGGTTTTCGTTGACACTTCAACATGGGAGGTTCACTATGATCTGGGGCACGGATCCTATCATTTTGAGGGGAGCTACGCCATCTGAGTTTTCATTTTTTTTGGGCGACCCTTTGCACATCCTCTACACAGTTATCGTTTTTCTCTGACTTCTCCTTTTGGCGATGATATGGTCTTCGAGCGTGCACGGACACACAATGAGAGGATACTCCATACATATACCACTGCATCTGCCGTTCATGACATCCCGGACTATGTTCCCCGCTCCAGGCATTCAGAGACTGACCCATCGGAGGACATGCCTACCCATCTATATTCTGAGAGTTCTACCCCTACTCCCCCATTGAAGGTGGAGGGTAGCGAGGAGACGGTTACACAGCCGAGGTTGGCACGGAGGCCAGCTATGCGACCCCGACATAGTGCCCATGCTCAGGCATCTCGTGTGCCCACTCCCGATGAGCTTCGTCCATGGATCAGCTATGCTCCACCCTATCAGGACTACTAGCAGTAGGTCTCTTGGAGGATCAGTAGCACACACACCACCACTAGTTTAGGATAACCTTCTTTTGTTCTAGAGGTTATCTATTTTAGGTGCACGAGGTAGGGGGTGACTTCCTTTATGTTTTCCTTTGTATTTCCATTTCAGTTGTATTTGCACTATGATGTACCAAACTCATCCCGCCTTCCATAGGTGGGCAGTTATTATATTAATATCATATTATCGTTGGTGTGCATTTGATTGATTATCATTATGAGGTTATTTGATGTTCCTATCTTGTGCTTTCTTTTGTATAAGTTACGTTTTACGATAACACTCACATAAGATACGCTCGGCTCTTACTTTGCATTTATATTTCAAAAAAAAATTTATCCGTATTTTTTGCTAAGTATTTTAAAGAAAGGTTTGAAGAATGAGACTAAGAGTAATAGACTAATGGTTAACCCAAATGCATTCTAGGAGTATTGGGTTAAAAATTAGGATATTACAAGTAGCTAGGCTAGAAGCCATAAGAATGCTACTTGTTTTTGCTGTCTTCAAGGGTTTACTTTTTACCAGATGGATGTCAAGTCTGCATTCTTAAATGGATCCCTATCTGAGGAAGTATATGTGAAGTAGCCTCCTAGTTTCAAGAGTGAAGACCTTCCCAACCATGTCTTCAACCTGACAAAGGCACAATTTGTACAACGTGTAGACTCAGATATTGTTTAATGTTGGTTTAGAAAGTGGTGAAGATTTAGAAAGTGGTTCCTTTGTTCAAAAACTATTTATTCTAGGAGTGATGAAAAGGGCAGAATAATTCTCACTCTTTTGAATTTCTCTCTCCCATGTTGCCTCAACTTCTAGCCTTTAAGTTTCATACATTGAGAACTTCCCTCACATAACACGTCACATATAACCCATTCACCTTCAACCTCAAACATTTTTCTCTTAACAAAATCATTGCATCTTCTCTTCTGCAAACCACTTTCAATAACCTCCATTATTCTCTAACCCTCAATCCTTTCACCCTTATTCTTTTCATACCTGATCAACAATGGTAGAAGGAAAACCTTTGGACCACACCATTGCCAAAAGAGGACCTTTTCATATGTATGATGATCTAGAACTATAGGATCAATGCAAGAAAAGTTGCTCTAGAAAAGGCACTAAGAAGGGAGCTTCGAGAGGAAGTGTCAATACTTAAATGACCGAATCTTTCCTAGATTGGTAAGGGCTTTTTACTCTCAATAATCTATAAGGATTTTGAAAATTTCAATAGACACAGTTTTGATCGCAACAATATGAGGAGTTTGTAAAAAGAAATTATATTATTAAAAAAATTCAATATAATAATATTTTTAACCAAAGATATAGGATAATATGGATGAGACCCTATAAGTGGTATAAGGACATCGATAAAAATAAGGATAAGGGTATTTATATATTTTAACTCGATAAAGTTTATTTTATGTCAATCGGGTACCGAAATGGTAATAATCGATACACCAAAATGGTAATAACCAGTGCACTAAAACACTGAGTCTGGTAAAAATAATGGATATTATTGAATCCCAGATAATTTTTACTTATGATAATCAAATAAGTATAGATATTTCTAATACTGATAAAAAGCAAATTGATCCGGAAATACTAATCTTTTTACTTTCTCTCCAAGTTAGTATATTATAAAAAAGAAAAAAGAAAAGAAATGACATTCTTTTCAGTTACACCCATAGACTTCACGTTTCTTCTTCTTTCCTCCACCATTTTCACTTTCTTTTGCTTGAAACTCCATGAAACCACCAAATCTTTGAAGATTACACTTAGATAAACACATAAACTAGTTCAAGAACACTTCATCTACATCAACCTCAAGCCAAAACCTTATTTTTCTGCTTTAAATAAATCCAAACAGCAGCTGATATAGAGGCTGGAAAGTGGGTTTCAGGCTTGGATTAGAGGAGAAAAAGCTAGAAAAAGTTTAGCAAAAGACTTGGAAGAAAGGTAGGAAAAATCTATATCTATTACTTGGTGATTGTTTGGCTAGTTTGTTAATATAAATCCTTGAGATATGTTTGAAATTATTTTATGAAATCTGAAATTTATCTTCAAGATTCATATATATGTGAGTTGGATGAATATAAAGGATGCAATAGATATGAGTTTTGAATTGGTTTGCTAAATTTTTGAATTTTAACAGGGCAGCATTTTCCTTGAATTTTCTGACCTAGTTAAAGGCCTTCGATTGAGATTAAAATTTTATATGATATAACTAACGTGTTAAGGCATCTTAAGTAAAAATTTTGAGGTATTCTGGTCACTTTTTCTATGTTTAAAAAATCAAGAACCGAAATTGTACCTATACTACCTGAACTATTAGAACTGAAGCTGCAAATTTGTCTATTTTTGTTACTATACCAAATGATTCATTTTTCCTTTGAAATTTTTGCAAGGTATTAGAGACATCTTAAGGTTTTACTAGGATTTTTATTCCCAATTTTCTGGTTTCATTTGCTAGGGTTAAAAATTAGGGAATTCAAGAATTTAGCTGAGAATCGATGGTCTCTGACCACCAAATTTGTCTAATTTTGTTAACATAGCTAGAGAACTCTTTTTCCTATGAAATTTTTATGGAACTTGTGGACACAGTGAGGTGTCATTGAGAATTTTTATAGTCTTCCATTTGATGGTTTGAATTGCATATTAAATTGTGCGAAAATATATGAAAGCTGCCATTGTGCTGAAAATAAATTGATGCTTTGAATTAATGAAATTTCAAGGAAATCTCAGATAAGTATAAGAAACCGAGCTTCATAAAGAGAGGGAATGTAAGAAAATAAGTCTCACACAAAGAGACGAAAATCAAGAAAGTAAGCTTTACATAATAGTCAATTGCTTAATGGGAAGCTCATGGATTCCCGGGTAGTAGTAGACATGCTACGCCCTTAGAACTATATCAGGTTGTAATCGCGACAGCGTTACATCATTATGAGAAAAGGATGTACTGAGAATAGCGAGGCTATTCTAGATAAGATGTAGTAGACGTACTCCATCTAGTGAACTATATCAAGTTGTAACGTGATGACATTGCATCATTGACAGTACGATCCACAGAGAAGTATATCAGAAGAATCCTATGAGTTCTACTATCAAGCCTAAAATTTAATAATAAGATCAAGTCAAAGAGGAAATGAAATTGATAAAATAAAATGAAGTATATCATGTTAAAGGGATGACCTATATAAGATTATAACACAAGGTGTTACAAAGAAAAAATTGAGATTGATGTATTGAGAAAAAAATATTTTGAGATCTATATCAGGATATAGTACGAGATACTATACTAAGTGAAGTATATTAGATTGTAACACGAGGTGTTACAATAAAGGCACTACATCAAAAGAAAAGTATATTAGAAAATCATAAGTAATTCTTTTCTAAGCCTAAAGTTGTTTATGAGCTTATGATAAAGAAATAATGAAGTAAACGAGATAAGTATTATATGAAAAACCAGAATAAGATAAATTTTAAGACTATGTCAGATATTACTGTGTAGCAGACTAGTGTTTTTCCTACTAGGAATCTTTGATTCTTATTCCTGCTGTTATCATATTTTTTATATAGATTGCGATGATGGTGATTTCTTTTGTGGAGATTTTTAGCTGGTATTGGAACTATGGTCTAGACGTTTTGATGAATGGACGATAGAGAATTAATCAGTTCTTTTTATTTGCTTTTGATGAATTTTGAGCAGTACCCTACCTAGACTAGAGGGTTCCTGCATGAACTAGGGTAAGGGTTTGATATAGTTACAGGATATTGATGATTAGTCACCGATTACTTCAATTATGTATTTTTGACATATTATTTATGTTCAAACTTAGCGTCATAGAGAGGAAGCGCTTTAAGCTTGTCATGAAAAGCAGGCTCATATGTAATAATATATGTACACTCCTCTAAGATCAAGTAGAGTTCACAAGTAACAACTACTTACTATAAGGTTATGGCTTAAGCATAGCTTTATGGTGTGAAGGGTGTTACATTTAATGGTTTCAGAGCAGTTCATCCTGTTAAAGCCTGGGGATGGTCTGACTTGCTTCTAAAGCATGCTCTGAAATCTTAGTGTCATGCAGTAGGATTTTATCTAGTGAGATAAAAAGTAGAACTTTTTATGCATGACTACTTACTTTTGAAGTAGTTAGTAACTATCATGCTTAGCATTGTATTGAGCCTGATCAACTCAATGCCTTTTGCTTGGTATGATAGGAGGCTAATGACTTTGGGTAAGCGCAATAGGACTAGCAATAGCAATAATGATGAGGTGCCTGGGGAAGATGTTGTAGCATTATACGTGATTTTCAGAATATGACCCTAGCAATCAAAGAGCAAGCTATGGCTGCAAACTAGATCATGAGCACCGTTAGGAGGTAAGCTCATCAAAGACACCAGAAAAAGGGCTACTATTTGCGTTATTCCAAGGATCAGAAACCACCCAAAATCCAAGGAACCTAAACCCAGATAAGACTGAAAGAATCTTTAAAGTATCAAAGTGATTGGATTCATAGAAAGTAGGTTATGCTGCCTAAGTATTGAATACAAAAGCTGATTATTGATGGATAGGCACTAGAACGCTAGTTAAGGAGGAGAATAAGAGTGCTCTAGTGGAAGGATACAATTGGGAGCTATCAATGGCTAGAAGAAAGCTATTACCACATGGCATAAGGTTCAAGCCTACTCTGCCACCACCAAAACGGGATTTTCCTTATGGGAATGGAAAAGGGTAGCAATTGCAAAAACTAGTTAATAATAAGGAATGCTTAGAATATGGAAAAAGTCACGATAATAAACCATGTTTAGTTGGACAGTATGTTGGTTATCAATGTAGAAAGCCAGGTCACAAGGTTAGGAATTGTCCAACTAGAGGTATACCACCTCTGTCTAGGCCATAATAATAAGGACATGTTGTGCCATGAATACTGAAGGTGCTACACCATCAAAAGGACTCATTTAAGAGGTAGAATGTGGAAAGCATAGTAGTTAAGAATACATATTGTTGTTAGCTAATGTGATGGAAGGTAAACAAGAATTAGAAGAGATACTAGTCGTATTTTCGGAAGATGTACCAAATTTCCTGTACAAAGGAGGATAAAGTTCTCTATTGAATCGGTACAGAAATGGATCTAATTTCAATAACTCCTTAGCGGATGTTTCCTTTAGAATTGGCATAACTGACGAAGCAGATTGATAAGATGTTAAGTAAACATTTATCCGACCTAGTGCATCACCATGGGGAGCTCCTGTACTCTTGGTGAAAAAAAGGACGAAGGTATAAAGCTATGTGTTGATTGCAGACAACTGAATAAGGTGATGATCAAGAATAAGTATTTTCTTCCAAGGATTGATGATCTCATGGATTAATTAAGGCTTTGTTTGGGAGTTTGGAGGGGAAAGGAAGGAAAGACATTGGAGGGGAAGGAAAAGTGAGGGAATGAAGGAGTTTAGAGGATTGATCCTCCATTTGTTTGGGAGTAGAAGATATATAGAGGGAAGGGAATTGGGGGATTTGTAATCTAGTTTTACAATTTTACCCTTCTTTACAATAAAATAATATAATTATTTTATTTTTATATAATTGACTATTTTAGTTAAAAATACATATTTCTACTGATTAAAAAAAATAAAATTAATTTTTTTTACACTTTTCTCCCTTAATAATATATTTAATTATTTTGGGGAAAAAATTAAAAAACTACTCCCTCAAAATTTTCTACTCCACACAATAGATCATTTTAAAAAATATCTTTTTATTTTTTATATCTAAAAATGACTTTTCTCATTAATATTTTAAAAAAGTCTATCAAAAAATTTTTACAATTTTTTAAAAAAAAATCATATTTATAAAAAAATAATAATATCATGCAAAAAATTAATATTTTCAAAACAAATTATGAAAAGGGACAAATAAAAAATATAACTATCAATTAAATAGACAACCTTGCAAAAAGGAAAAAATAACAATATTCCATTAATTGAAACTCAAATATTCCAACAATATCAAGTATTTAATCAACCTAAATACTAAATCATTAGTTCACAAATAGAATCCATTTAAAAGTTACATCAAGCAGGACCACTAACACCAAACACCATCTCAAATAACAACCTCTTACGTTTGTCCTGAGGACAACCGATTACTCCTCTAATGCACTCGGGATGATCAAGAAGATACATGTATACACGGTTAATCAAGTGGTCTTCAATTTGCAAATCTTCGAGCATCTTCCAGACTTCACTTTCTGGAATTGGAGCCTTCTGCTTACCTCTTTCATATGCGTGATGCTCCCTAAAAGCTCCAACAAGATCTTGAAGAACCATCTTTATCCCTTCAGCTTCAGTTTCATCTCTAGACGTTTTAGTCCTTTTACCTTTGGGCCCTTAGCTGCGAGATACAGGAACTTCTGGAGATGTGACTTCATTGTCAATAGCATCTTGAATGCTATCCAAATTGAACTCACTGGTTTCAAGAGACTCTGATTCACCAGACACCGCCTTTTTGTTTCTAATCTCCTTGGCAGTCTCAGCATGCTCTCCAGTAGCTCTATCTTCGCCACACAATAGCATCATCTTATCATTGTAACAGCCTAGTAATTAACCAGATACACCTAGGTTGAATCTGATTAATGACTAGACTTTACTCCTTGCTTTGGTTCTTTCTTCATAATTTGAAAATACTTAGTGAAATTACGAGCCATTTTTTTTTTTTAAACACATAATTGAAAACGTGAGCCGAGTACAACGTGAACGAGTAAGCAGGGTATAATAAGACGTTTAAGAATATATCACATCATATCACTTAGGCTCCATCATATAACATCCATAAGCACATTATAGCATATATTTACATACAATAACCTCACTCAAAGGGTGGGTTATGTTCATACATCATTATCTTATGCAAACCCATAAAAGAAAATATACTTAAGGAAATACATGCCCCTAAACTAGATAACTCCATAAGCCGGGAAGGTTATCCTAAAACTAGGGTGCATGATCACACATAAATCTACTAAGAACCTTCTATGGCCACTGTCCTGGAAATGGGGGTATAAATCCGATCCATTGATGAGCTCCTCGGGAGGGACACACGAGATGCACCAGTCGGGTCGCATGGACGGCCTTCTCGCTAACCTCACTGAACAAGCTGTTTCCTCACTACCCTCTCTTACATCGTGTGGGAGTAGGAGCGAGCTCTCAGAATATACATGAGTAGGAGTGTCCTCTGAAGGATCAGTTTCAGAATATCTGGTCTCGAGAAGATAGTTTGTAAATCTATAAGGTACAGATGAAGCGGGATAAGAACGTAACATCCTTTCATCAAGTGGGCGTGCATGTTCGAAAACCATTTCATCGCCATAGGGAGAAGTAGGAGAAAATCGATAACTAGGGACAGGATATGCAAATGGGCGACCTATGTAAATAAAAACACTGACTGCGCAAGACGTCCCTTCAAAATGATACGAGCGATGCACCGGATCATAGTGGAATTCCCAAGTAGGGGTATCAACGAACAAGACGAATGTCGCCATTTGAATCTGGAGACAATGACGGAAATAAAGAAAAAGGAGTGAGAATCTTGCTAAAGAATTCTCAGTAGGGTACCTCCTTCTATAGTGTCATCATCAAAGTCCCCAGGAACCTCGGGATTATTCTAAAATAGTGAGCATGCAAAGATTCATTTTAAGTTTGGACAAATACTTAACCGAGGTTCGTCAATTTTTAATTATCGTCTTATAATGCATCTTATTCTTAACATGTCATATTTACAATGAACATTTCCTTTATCATTACATCATATTCCTCATCATCATTATCAAAATAACATGCATAAAAGAACGTCATATAATATTAGCTACACATGGACACAGTGCACATATTTCATTTCTTTAGTGCCTTTGGTGACTTAAAATCTTATCATCATCATTATTTTCCTTGGGCCACCCTATACTCCACCCTTTTTGGGAGTAATTTAGGTTATGAGCTCATACTTTACTAGTCGTCACTAGCATATACTTATCCCTTTTGATAAGCTAAAGTCCCGACTCTACCCTTTTGAGAGAACGGGTTAGGGGCTAAAATCACCTTTTCACCACCTATAGTCTGATGGTTCCAAAGGATCATTTTCTTATAAATTTAAGTCACCATTAAATCTTTGCATGTTATATCATAATACAATTCATAAACATCATAACATTTTCTCATTTATAGTCTTAAGCTAGAATAATATATATCAATTGTAATCATGCATATGGGAGATTCCCGGGAAAGAGAGGTGGGTCACAATGGACACACTTAAATACCAAGTCTTTCCTTAGCCAGAACCTTTCCAAATTACACTTTTACAATGATACACTTTCTTCTAGCAACAAAGGTAAATTTTACATAATAAAGAACATTTCATGTACAAGCATTCTCATTATTTGCAACAGCAACTATAACATGCAAGCCAGGAAATCATTCAATGATATCAAGTACTTAAAAAGCATCCAATCCTTACATAGAATTATCAATTATAGAACTAATTAGTTACTAAACCAATTATGAATCATTCTCTTAACAATAAACCATAATTATCACAACTTCAATCATATCAAATCATTATCACACATTGATACTAAACTCGGATCGGTGGCGAATCATGATCCTCATGCAATTACATAGAATCATATTTTAAGTGCATATAAAATACTAGTTCCCGTAAAATCCTTGCAAAGCCTTAAAACTCATTTAGAAACTAGTTCTTTTGTCAAATTTGGGAGGATCTTCACAATTAAAATTCTCACTTAAGATAAAAGGAGTAAGTCTTGAGCTTTAGAGATTTAGGTGACATCTTAGAATTATAAACATGTTATGCAACCTTATTTTAATCTTATCTTTATAAGGTGATAGCTTGGAATTATAAACATGATATGCAATTCCATTTCTTTATCTTTAAGATTTAAGGTGATGACTTGAAAATTAAACATGATGCAAGAACTTGAAATATAAACATGATACAAGAAAGCTGGAGCGGCGGTAATCCGCACAGACCAAAGAGAGAGGAAGAAAATATTAAGAAACCTGAGCTGGCTGTGAGTCCAACAGGACGATAGAGAGGAGAAGAGAATATTATTATTACATCTTTTTAAGCTCCAATCTCAAGACTTTTTAAAGAATAAATTCTTTAACTCCAATAATCATATTTCTTTGCTTGTGATACATGGGCAAGTCTTTGAGCTCTAGGATCTTTAGGTGATGGCATAAAATAAACATGCCATGCGTTGATTCTTTTAGCCATTATAAAATATAGTGAGAGCATAAATTAAATATGAGATGCAACCTCTTTATTATCTTGAAAGATTAAGTGATGACTTGAAACATAACATGAAATACAAGCTTGGAATTTAAACATGAGAAATGCAAGTTCATTTATTCATTCTTGAAAATTTAGTGATGACATAGAAGGTAAACATGGTTATGGAAAGCATAAACTTAATCATGGATGCAAATTCATTTTGTTTCTTTACTAGAGCTCCTTCAAGACTTTAAAAGAATTATAAATTCAACCCAATACATATCTTAACAAGAAATAAAACATAAAAGGAAAAAATACATCTTTCAAGTTCTAAACTAAAAATCTTTGTTTTAGCATCATAAAGCATTATTCTTTAAGGTTTTGCATCAAGTGGAATTTTCAAGCTTTAGAGGCCTAACTTGTGATGGATTTACAACCCACCCTCAAGGTCCTCATCATCAAGCCATCATCTTAGTTCCACCTAGGCCATATGGTTGAATTGGTTAAAGAAAAATTGAAGAGGAAAACCAAAATGAAAAAAGCTAAGGCAAGTTCATAATTTCATCATTTTGAGCTAAAAACACAACTCCTCAAAGCATAGAAATAAATTTAGAAACTACTCCCTACCTAATCTGAGTTGAAGAAGAGGAAGAGAACTTGGTTTCTTGAAGTGAAATGAAACAAAATCTCTTTGAAAAATTGAAGAAAGAATTCAGCCAAAGAGGAGGAAGAAAGAAAGTTTTTGGTGCTCCTAAAAACTAGTTATGAACCAAGCATTCCAAGACCACTCAAGCAAGCCTATTTATAGAAGATTTTGAGGCTTCTAATTGGCCAAAATGATGAGGTAGTGGACGGAATTTTGCAGGAGAAATAAGGGAGGAAAAATCATTTTAGACAAAGTTGTATGAAATTAAGGAATTATGTCTCTTATGGTGACATTTTGGCATTTTGTTTTAGTGCAACTTTTGGCAATAATTCAGCTGCATAATGGCATCAATAATTTCGTCCATTACAGCCCAAAGAAGTGAAATTTGTGTGTTCCATGCATTATTTAGGTGTAGGCAAGGTATTCATGTAATTTAGAGAATTTACGGTTAAGGGTTTAAGTGAATTAGTAAGCAATTTGGGTGTTTTTGAGCAATTTTGGGTTCTAATCAATCTAAATACATAATTTTGACTCTAGATTAATATTTAGAATTTAATAAGCTTTAATTTGAGCCTAATATTGCTTAGGTTTCGGTATATGGATCAAAAATCCCGAAATTCGCAAAGCGCCAAAAGCAGGCAAAATCGTACTTTCACTTAAAAGCGCCGAGGGCACCGAGCTTAACCAATGGTTAATCATGGCTTAAAAACACATTTTAAAACATTTTAGTGAGGTTCGGGCTCAGTCGGCACACACATCGGAGTTAAAAGCGGCTTGAGGCGTTTTGGTCATTTCAGCGTCGAAACTCAAAATTGAGATCCTTCTGCTCTATTAACACACATAACACAAACAATCCCTTATTATCCTCAAAATATCCCCTTGAGAATAGGTGGGGCCCACGATCCTCATTTTCTGAGTAAAATAACTTCAGGAGCATTTTGGTCATTTTATACGTACAGAAATTCGGGATTTGCGACTCTCGTATGAATCGTTCCTAACCTCTCTTCTAATGTTATATTCCTTTATTGAGGATTGTTCGGCCTCAAATCTTATGTAATAATTACCTACAGTAATTCGGTAATTGAGTAATTTCTAATGACAGTAAAAATTACAGTAAAAATTGGGGCGTTACAATCATAATTTGGGATGGGCTTTTCCATCCATTCTTCAGCTTCAGGTTTAGTCTATCAAACCAACAATAATAACTTCCAAGTTTAGAAAGATACTAAGCATTAATAACTTTGAAGGAGAAAATCACAATTCAACAAAGGCCAGGAAGAAAACTCCTAATTGGATCCCAGGTTAATAAACTACAATTTTGTTAAAAAGCTAAATTATTACCTCAATTAGCTTTTGCCAAACTTCAGGTTCAGCACACCAACGCTTTGTAACTGGATCCCAAGCAAACCCGCTAAGCCCATTTTTGAATAAGTCATAACATCTTGTGAAACCTCTCTTGATTAGCTTCCAACGACTTTTCACCTTTTCCTTTACAAAAGGCCTTTGAAATTTTTCTTGTAGTTCATTTGTTATTGCTTCATAGGCTTTTGACGTGAAACTCCCACCCACTTTATTTCCCATGTTTAGCTAATTTAGGAAAGCATCAACAAGAGCATTATCCATCTCTTGTGTCCATGTCTCTCTTTCTGACTTAGACATAATTACCTATAATTGAGAGAGTTGGCAATTGAAATATGGGTAAGAATGTGTCAAAATAAGACAAACACATCTAAAATAGTCATCAACTCATCAAGATCTGATAGCTCTAGTTATGGACTTGTGATCTGTAGACTCAAAAGTAGATGAATTGTGGAAAATAAATTTGTCTGTTTGTTTTGGCAAGGTTCAGAATTCATCACTTTGCAAACTTTTGTGCTCAAATACTCAATATCTTAATCCTTTTTCATAACATTAATTATAACAAATTTTAAAGTAGGTAGAATCACAGCTGTTATGCATGGTCCAGCTATTAGACTTGCACTCTTTGGGGCAAGAAACAGATCATAGCCAAAAGGACCTGTGTACAATAATTTAAAAAAAATAAAAACATTGTAGAGCAATAGAACAATCAGATGTTAGGAAACTGAGTATAAAACTAGGTGCAAGTATCCAATGATGGAACTAGGCAATAGTAAATTAGCATACTTGCATATATGACTTTTCTATGCATCATATAAATGAATATATAACCCTCCCATCCTAAAACAGATATGCACATATTTCAGAAAACAAGATGCACAACAGTATTTAACTTCATAATCAAAGCTCAAGTGAAAGCAGCATAGATAGTGTAATAATAGTGATATAAATTTGAGGTTCTACATATGTTCATAGATGTGGAAATCATTGATACAATATAGATAATGAAATACATGAACACTATACAGATCCTGTAGAAACAGTGAATAAACGTGCAATGTTCTCTAGAACGATTCTTCATATAATCTCTAAAAATTTTACTTTCAAATAAGTACACTAAAAGGAAAAGAAATCAGTTAGTATAATCTCTCCACATAGCTTCTGCTATAGAATTTCTAAAATTCTCCCCTAAACGAGTATGTTCTTTATCCTTATCATATACCGGGTCATGAACATGTTGGTGAGGTGCAACTTGATTGTCAATTTCTTCATCCACCTCAACAACCAAATCTTCATCAGAATCCACCATCATCAAGTAATTGTGCAAAATACAACAAGCAACAATGATCCTATTCTGAGTCTTGATTCCATAGGTAGGTTCAGTTCCACTTGCAATGATAGGAAATCTTTTTTCAAAACTCCAAATGCCCTTTCAACAACATTATGCAAGGATGAATGCCGATGAGTGAATAATTCATGAGGCGTTTGAGGTGGATTTCTAAGGGAGAATTCTTTCAAATGATAACGTGTTGTTCTATAGGGTGTAATTAACCCTTTTCTCAACATGAATCCAGCGTCAAGCACATAGTATTTACCTAATAAAAGGGAAATATTCCATTACTACGATATATCTAATAGAACAAAAAGGAAATTAAAGACCAATTATATTAATTACCTCTAGGTATTCTAAGATTGTCTGTTCTATGTAGTGCATTTTTTAGTATCCTTGAGTCAGATGCGGTGCCTTTCCATCCAGGTAGAACATAACTAAATTTAAGGTCAAAGGAGCATGCAACCAACACATTTTGTGTTAGGAAATCTTTCCTGCCTCGATACTTTGAAGCTTCAGCTGATGGCACTTTTACACGAACATGTGTACAGTCAATTGCCCCAACACAATCCTAGCATAGAATTTTTTTTATTAATATAATTTCTTTTAAAATATTTTGGAATTATGAATTAAAACAAATTTACCTTAAAGAATGGGTTAAATCGGTTGCTCTTCAAAATTTCCATAGGAATTTGCGAGCCATCAAGTTGTTTAAGATATTTATCTTCTAGCTCAACTATTGATCGAAGCACACGATGAAGATGACGCCTAGTGGATTCCCCAGAGCGTCGAAACCAAAATTGGACCTCTCGATTTCTAACATTATGTGTTAGAATGTAGAGTGTTTTGGCAACTTGTTCCTCTAAGGTTACCCGTTGTGTTGGTTGGAGACCACCTTCTCGTTTTAAGATATCACACAAGTCTAAAAAAGCTTTGGGACCCATTCTTATTATCTTACGACCTTTATTATCTTACGACCTTCACTACTAGCAATTTGTTTCATTATTTTTACTCATACCCTCTCCTTCTCTAATGTTAAAGTACGCTTAATCATCCTATCTTGAGAACGTTTTCTAATTATGTAATAATAAACTACAAGAAAAACAACTTGGACAATAATCATCCTATGTTTCTATCTCCAACTTAACAATGTAAGGTTCATGTTTCCTCATTGATCATCCATCTATATACAGGTAATGACATGATAAAAAGTATCAGATTTTATATATACATGTACATTGCATTATAATGTGATACTTTACATTATGCAGAAAAGTGATATGAAGACACAACATTATGGCACCAATTACATCTCAATTGGATAACTAAGGGGGTAGTACTACACATAAATACAGAAGCTGTTTGAACCAAAAGAATGTATATGCAAACACTTAATCAAACCACACAGCCACATGCATGAGACCAGTTGAAAAGTAGCTCTAAACTTTACTCTCAATCTGGAAAGTAGGTGATAAAATAATTCAATTTGGAATGGGATAGGTACTCAAATAGTTCTCATTGTCATAATGATAGGTACAAAAGCATGAATATACTAATGCAAGTGTAGTCACAACACAGAACCATGGCATCAGATTGTTGTTTACCTTCTCTAAAAAATCGCAGGATGCTACTAAAACGTGGTTTATCTAGGTCCCACTGAAATCACTCACCACCCATCTTTTTTTAGGTATGGTGATTATTATTCTAAGAAATAAAGAAAAAACCTTATAAATTGCACGGCTATAGCTTTAACATGTTCACATGCATATGGCCCAAACATACAAAAAGTCTAAACTTCTAGGTGGTTCTTATACTTTATGTATTGCATAATAAATAATAAATTAGTTCAACAGTGTAACCCAAAACCAAAGCTACCGAAATTATTGACAAAGAGAAAATAAGAAAATCCCTGTAGCTAGTGCAGCATAATTCCTTATTTCTTCCACCATGTTTTATGAAAAATTTATAGAAACTTTCCCTAAGATTAGAGACAGGGAAGACAGTACCCATGACTTTTGGTATTAAAATTAGCCCATTATATTCTTCTATATATACATACATATATCAAATTCTTTTTCATCAATATGTATTGCAATATTAATCTAAAAGACCGTAAACCCAAGGTCACGGTGACCCAATGTCCTCGTGTATTTGGGCATTTTCAAAAATGACATAAATGTGCCCTTTTCAAGTGGCCTACTTCTCCCAATTCGTTCTCTGCTCTCAGTCTACAAGCACTTAGCTACAGAAATAGGATCATACTTCATTGGAGGGAGAACAATGAAGAAATGAGTTAAAACTAATGTCATGGTCAGTCACTACCATGAAAGTGTTGGGTTATTTTTGGCATACAAACCTAATTAATTCACCTTCTGCAGCAAGCTATCTTGAACATATATGTCAATGGGAAATTAAAGGAGGTTTGATTTTCAACTTACTTCTCTAACTGGCCCAATGGATGTTTAGGTGAAACAACAAAACAGGATAAGTTAGACCAATGAATGTGATGCAATGCTAAGTCTTATTCCCCAATTTAATTCCAACATGCATATGATAGCAAGTAGTACTGAAATCACCTAAAGAAAAAGGACCCATATGCACATACCACAATTTTACCATAATACAGTAACTCCATAAGAACATAAAAACATAACTAGCTACTTATTTGGTTACTTTCAGTTCTCAAATGCATACTAAATATGATATATAAGTGATGAATAACATTTAGGAAACAAAAGAACCTCCCAGGTTATCTTACCAACCTCTAACTCCTCCTCTTGAGAAAGCCTCCGAATCAATGAGGAGTGTGTCTGCAAACTCTGATTAACATCCTAAACAACAGCAACAACAACAAAGACAATAGAATTTTTTTAGTCAAAATCATATGACAAAACAAAACATCAGCAGAGCACTTGCAAGTCTTCTCAAAAAGAGTACTGCAACACAGTTGCAAAGTTAGGCATGCGCTAATCAGATAGGCTTTCGGCTAAAGTTAACAACATATAGCTTTAAATTCATGATTGCAGAAATGACGTTTCTGCAACAAAGAAGAAGAATCAAAAAGAAGAAAAGGGTTACCGTATTGTTTTCTCTAGTGTTTAGAAGTATGGGAAGAGGGAGGCAGTGAAGTCACGCTCTTGAAACTGATGATAATGGCTCTCAATACATGATCTGTAGGCGAAGGAGACAGGAATATCGTTTAAAAGCCACAATCCAAAACGTAGAAGTTGAGGATGTAAGCGATGGTGAAGAAATGCAAAGAAACAGAGATGCTAACCTTGAAATGGCGAAATCAACAGCGTTGAAGAAGCATAGAGATTTGTCCTCGTTGATTCGTCCTCACCGATTCGTGCTTGGCGATGGAATCGATTTGTCCTCGCCAATTCATTCAATAGAATCGAAGGAATCAAATGGAAGAATGAGGGATTAGGGTTCGAAGAAATTTGGGATTAGGGTGCGGCACAGAGAGAGTGATTAGAATGCTTCTTAACAAGGTTTCTGAAATTGAAAAAAATGAATAAGGGTAAAATGGTATTTTCAAATTATATCAGCTAAAAACCCCTCAAAATGGAGGAACTTGAAATAAGGGCGAATAGAGGATATTGGAGGATTTTAAAAATCCTTCAAACTCCTTCTTCCATCACTTTTAAAACTCACAAACACAGATTATTCCCCCATTGTCTTCCCCTCCCTTTCCTTACCCCCCAAACCCCAGCTCGCAAACTAAGCCTAAGGGGAGTGATAGTATTCTCTAGGATTGGTTGGAGATTGAGATACAACCAGATTCAAGTTTAGGAGGAAGATATTCCAAAGCATGCTATGGGCATTATGAATATATATAGTGATATCTTTTGAGATAACTAATGCCCCAATAATATTCATGGACTACATCAATTGAAACTTCTAACTTGTCCTCAATAAGGTTGTGATTATTCTATAGATGATATTTTCATCTATTCAAGTGTTGAGGAAGAACATGAACAAAATCTTAGAACAGTGCTACATATTCCCCATGCCAATCTATCCAAGTGTGAGTACGGGCTATAAGAAATAAGATTCCTAGGTCATGTAGTATCACAGGTAGGAATCGCAGTCAACCCAACAAAGATCGAAGAGGTACTAAAGTGGGAAGGTCTAACTATAACCATGGAGATTTGATGTTTTGGGATTAGCTAATTTCCACTAAAGGTGTATCAAGGGATTTTCCTAGATGACCTTACCCTTAACTAAGTTGAACTAAAAGAAAGCACCTTTTCCATGTATAGTAAGATATGATAGGAGTTTTCTGGACCTCAAGTAGAAGTCAACCATTGTATCTGTAGTGGTCTTGTCAAACCCACATGGTTCAATTGAGATTTATTGAGATGAATCAGGAGAAGGCTTGGAATGTATTTTTGATGCAGAATAGAAAGATGGTGGCTTAGACTTCAAGACCACTAAAGCCACATCTCAAGCTGGCAATAGTAGGGTTCATTTTGAAAATCTCGAGATGCTATTTATATGGAGTGAAGTTTGAGGTGTTTTCTAATCATAAGAATCCCAAGTATCTCCTATATTAGAAAGATGAAACCATAAGGCAATGGAGAAGGATGAAGTTCACTAAAGACAAGGAGCTCGACTTGAACTACTATCCTAGAAGAACAAATATGGTAACAGATGCCTTTAGCGGAAGAACTTTGGGTAATTCTTGAATAATGACTAAGGAGACCGAATTGGAAGAGTTCTTTCTCCGAAGTCTTAAGTTAGGGATAGAAGAGAGGCCTGGAAGTGTATGTTTGGGTCAAATTAGGATCACAAGTGAAATTAAGAGTGAGATTTCACAAGCTTAGTAAGATGATCCAAAATTTCATAAAAACCATGGCTTCAGTTCAAGTTAGTGAGCAGAACCGTTTTGCGCGACATGAAAATAGGATATGGAAGTATTAAGATCAAGTGTACATATCTGTAGCAAGGGAGCTTCGTCATTGTAGTCTGAATCAAACTAACAGGGTGGTCTTTGAGTACACCTAAAGAGTTACTAAAATGTATAGAGATCTTGAGAAGATGTTTTGGTGACCAAAGATAAAGGTGGATGTAGCAAGAATGTTTTCAAAGTGTTTGACTCCCAAAGGATGAAGATGGGATATTAGAAGCCACTAAGTACACTACAACCTTTGGAGATTCCCAATAGAAAAGGGAAACTATTTCAAATGGACCTTCTAATGAAATTGCCAAGGAAACTATCAGGACATAGTGCTAATTGTGATGTAGTGGACAGACTAACTAAATTTGCACATCTCCTAACAGTCAAAGTTACTTCGTATCTTGAAAAAAAAAATTAGTTGAGCTTTATATAGAACGATTAGTGAGATTACATGGTGTTCTTTCTATTATAATCTCAAACTGAGATTCGCTTTTCACCACAAGATTTTTGGGAGATTTTCTGAAAGCTTTCGGAAGAAAACCTTGTCTAAGCACGATTTAACATTCCGAGACCGATAGGCAAGTTTGATGGACTATCCACACATTGGAAGAAATACTGAGAACATGTGTACTGGAACATTGTGGGAATTGAGACAATTGTCTACTATTAATTGAATTCTCCTACAACAACAACTATCACACAAGTATTAGAATGGCTCCTTATGATGCTCTATATGGATGGGAGTGCTAATCACCTTTATATTGGTATGGATCAAGTGAAAATAGTCTTTTGGGACTAGACCTCATCCAACAAACTATCGAGCAAACAAAGAAGATTCGAAGTAAGATTTTGATTGCTTGAGGTCGGCAAAGGAGCTATGTCAATAAGAGGAGAGTACCATTAGAATTCCTAGAAGGAGAACGCGTGTTTTTGAAAGCGATCTCTATGCCCAGGATAGGTAGAGCCATTAAAGTCTATAAACTAAATCCTTATTTTACAGGTCCTTTTCATATCCAAGGTCATATAGGCTTAGAGGCATACCGAATAGCTTTACCTCCATGCTTGTCAAAGATTATTCATGACATATTCCATAAGCCACAACTTCGGAAATACAAACTGATTATAGTCATATACTGGAATCTGAATCCTTACGGCTATAAGATGACTTGACATTCGAGTTACCACCAGCACAAATAATGGATAGAAATGTGAAACAACTTCAAGAAAGATCCGTCTCTTTTGTAAAGGTTGCATCGGGTAAAGAATGATCTAAGGAGTATACATGAGAATTAGAGTAAAGTATGTGAGAAGCTAAATTTTGAGGACAAAATTTCTTTTAAGAGAGATAGAATGCAACGATATGTTTTTTTTTAGTGTTGTTTGTGATAAAATAATTAATTGTGAATAATCTATAAGGATTTTGAAAATTTCAATAGACACAGTTTTGATCGCAACAATATAAGGAGTTTGTAAAAAAATTATATTATTAAAAATTTAATATAATAATATTTTTAACCAGAGATATAGGGTAATATGGATAAGACCTTATAAGTGGTATAAGGATTTCGATAAAAATAAGGATAAGGGTATTTATATATTTTAACTCGGTAAAGTTTATTTTATGTCAATCGAGTACCGAAATGGTAATAATCGGTAAACTGAAATAGTAATAACCAGTACACCAAAACACTGAGTCTGGTAAAAATAATGGATATTATCAGATCCCAGATAATTTTTACTTATGATAATCAAATAAGTATAGATATTTCTAATACTGATAGAAAGCAAATTGATCCGGAAATATTAATCTTCTTACTTTCTCTCCAAGTTAGTATATTATAAAAAAGGAAAAAAGAAAAGAAATGACATTCTTCTTGGTTACACCCACAGACTTCATGTTTCTTCTTCTTTCCTCCACCATTTTCAATTTCATTTGCTTGAAACTCCATGAAACCACCAAGTCTTTGAAGATTACACTTAGATAAACACATAAACTAGTTCAAGAATACTTTATCAAGTCAAAACCTTGTTTTTCCCCTTTAAATATGTCCAAACAGCAGCTGATATAGAGGCTGGAAAGTGGGTTTCAGGCTTGGATTAGAGGAGAAAAAGCTAGAAAAGGTTTAGTAAAAGGCTTGGAAGAAAGGTAGGAAAAATCTATGTCTATTACTTGGTGATTGTTTGGCTAGTTTGTTAATATAAATCCTTGAGATATGTTTGAAATTATTTTATGAAATCTGAAATTTATCTTCAAGATTCATATATATGTGAGTTGGATGAATATAAAGGATGCAATACATATGAGTTTTGAATTGGTTTCCTGAATTTTCAGATTTCAATAGGGCAGCATTTTCCATGAATTTTCAGACCTAGTTAGAGGCCTTAGACTGGGCTGAAAATTTTATATAATGTAGCTAACGTGTTGAGGCATCTTTAGTAAAAATTTTGAGGTATTCTGGTCACTTTTACTATGTTTAAAAAATCGAAAACCGAAATTGTACCTATGCTGCTTGAACTATTGGAACTAAAGCTGCAAATTTGTCTATTTTTGTTACCACATCAAATGATTGATTTTTCCTTGAAATTTTTATAGGATATTAGAGACATCTTAAGGTTTTACTAGGATTTTTATTCCCAATTTTCTGGTTTCATTTGCTAGAGTTAAAAATTATGGAATTCGGAAATTTAGCTGAGAATTGGTGATCTCTAATCACCAAATTTGTCTAATTTTGTTAACGTAGCTAGTGAACCTTTTTACTATGAAATTTTTATGGAACCTCGTGGACACATTGAGGTGTCATTGAGAATTTTTATAGTCTTCGATTTGATGGTTTGAATTGCATATTAAATTGTGCTACAAATATTTGAAAGCTGTCATTATGCTAAAAATAAATTAATGCTTTAAATTAATGAAATTTCAAGGAAATCTCAGACAAGTATAAGAAACTGAGCTTCATAAAGAGAGGGAATGTAAGAAAATAAGTCTCACACAAAGAGACAAAAATCAAAAAGTAGCTTTACATAATAATCAATTGCTTAATGGTAAACTCATGGATTCACGGGTAGTAATAGACGTGTTACGCCCTTAGAACTATATCTGGTTGTAATCGTGACGGCATCACATTATTCTGAGAAAAGGATGTACTGAGAATAGCGAGGCCATTCTAGATAAGATGTAATAGACGTACTCCATCTAGTAAACTATATTAGGTTGTAATGTGACGACGTTGCATTGTTGACAGTACGATCCATAGAGAAGTATATCAGAAGAATCCTATGAGTTCTACTATCAAGCCTAAAATTTAATAATAAGATCAAGTCAAAGAGGAAATGAAAGTGATAAAATAAAATGAAGTATATCATGTTAAAGGGATGACCTATATAAGATTATAACACAAGGTGTTACAAAGAAAAAATTGAGATTGATGTATTGAGAAAAAAATATTTTGAGATCTATATCGGGATATAGTACGAGATACTATATTAAGTAAAGTATATTAGATCGTAACACGAGGTGTTACCGTAGGGCACTACATCAAAAGAAAAGTATATCAGAAAATCATAAGTAATTTTTTTCTAAGCCTAAAGCTGTTCATGAGCTTATGATAAAGAAATAATGAAGTAAACGAGATAAGTATTATATGAACAACCAGAATAAGATAAATTTTAAGACTATGTCAGATATTACTATGCAGTAGACTAGTGTTTTTCCTACTAGGAATCTTTGATTCTCATTCCTGCTGTTATCATATTTTTTATATAGATTGCGATGATGGTGATTTATTTTATGGAGATTTTTAGCTGGTATTGGCACTATGGTCCAGACGTTTTGATGAATGGATGATAGAGAATTAATCAGTTCTTTTTATTTACTTTTGATGAATTTTGAGTAGTACCCTATCTAGACTAGAGGGTCCCTGCGTGAACCATGGTAAGGGTTTGATATAGTTACAGGATATTAGTGATTAGTCATCGATTACTTCACTTATGTATTTTTGGCATATTATTTATGTTCAAACTTAGCGTCATAGAGAGGAAGCGCTTTATGTTTATCATGAAAAGCAGGCTCGTATGTAATAATATATGTACACTCCTCTAAGATCAAGTAGAGTTCACAAGTAACAACTACTCACTATAAGGTTATAGCTTAAGCATAGTTTTATGGTGTGAAGGGTGTTACATAGAGGACACTCCAAATTCATTCCTGAAGACGTTCATTCGAGATTTCACAATAGAGATTGGTCCTACAAGACTTTCCAACATTGTTAAAGCTCCCTATGAAGGGTTTATCTGCACTTCCTCACCTAATTGGCCTCGCTCATTAGGGATCAATGAGGAAGATGTGTCGAGGTATTTAATAGACTCCATTATTCATAAGCCTAATGAAATTACAACATCTATGTTGAGTGCAAAGGCTAGGAAGGTATTCACTATGGTACAATTCTCAATCATGGCTAGACTAGGAAGCATTAATGTGCCTATGGTCATGGATTGTATGCTCTTATACTGCCTCATGTCCAAGAAGAAAGTGAATCTGCCAAGGCTTATCATGGATCACATGTTAATAGCAATCACCAAAGATAAGAAGAGGACTGCAGGAGTACCTTATAGAATGCTATTGATAAGAATATTCTAGTATGTGAACTATCCTCTTACTAAGGAGTGGTTTGAATACATGGAAGGAACTGAGTACACACCAACCTTTTTCAGAACCATAAGAAGAAATCCTGCAACCTCAAGAACTAGTGCAATAAGGCAAAGCCCTAGAATAAGGAATGAACAAGCCAAAAAATCATCTGAGAAAGCCAAAGATGAAAAGAAAAAGGGGAGAATCTCTTGAAGTTGATCCTACAAATTATGAGGAGGCAGAATCTTTTGAAGTTCCTCTAAACACTAGGAGAAGAACTAAGATGAGATAAGAGAGAATGCAAAAAACAAGAACCAGGAATGCCTCCACCTCCTTTAGAAACTGAAAAAGATCTTTCTAAAACTACTGAAACATAAAAAAAATCAAACAAAATACTTATTGCACCAATTGGAACAATGAGAAGAAGGGACATTAAGCACAAGCTAAGAAACCTAACAAAAGATGTTCTCACAACCACTATGCTATTTATGGAAGAGCCTGCAAAAGAAGCTGATGAGCCAGAAAATGCTATTATTCTGATGGTGCCTCAACCTCTTCCCTCTATAAGTATAACTCCATTAGAAGAAGATGCTGAAGCTTTAGAAACTGGCTCTTTTCAACCTAAAGCTACTCCCAATGCTCCTACTTCAAATGCTACTTTTGTACTTGCTCTTGCTTCTAATCATGCCATTACTGCTTTTGCTTTTAACCATGCTTTTGACCATGGTTATATTCCTACACTTGTTGTTGATCTTATACTTGATCTTCCCCTTACTGCTATTGTGTCTGAATCAACCTTCTACCTGCTGAAGTTCCACTAGCTACCACACACTTTGATGCTCTTATCTCTTCACCCATCACCTCACCTGCTAATGAGCCATCATTCACTCCACCTACTACTGTTGCTAATGATGATGAAGAAGCCTCATAAAAGTCTGGGGATACCATCACCTTAGACATTCCTGAACCTACTACAAAAGCTACACCAACAACACCCAAAACAATCCATCTCCCAAGCCAAGCTTCAACTGAGCCCCAACCAACTCTCTGTTGGGTCTAGCTTCTTCTACATAATCAAAGAGACATGGCCTCAAGTCTAGGTAGGATTGAAGCTTCGAATAGAGAAATTGGAGCCCAGTTACAAAGGCATAAAGAGTTCCTGCTACAATTTCTTCATGAACTCAAGGGGAGAGGCTAGTGATGACATGATTTCCAGTATACCCCTTTTTCTGTTGATGACAAAAGGAGGAGGAGAAAAATGGAAAGAAATGTGCTTGAGAAAATCATAGGTCTGTAGGTAGAAAAGTGCACGAGAAAAGGGGTTAAATTGTGCTTTACTTCTATTTCACTTTTTAGCTTCTAAAAACTTTAACACAATACTAGCAAGCTTTAAGCTTGTAATGCAGCGAAAATAATGTTAGAGATTTCAAAATGTTACCTGAATAATAGCATCAGTAACAAAACAGCTAAAAAGATAGACTTTAAACAAAAATAAACAGATAACCACAGAGCAGTGAATGTAAAACAGATAAAGGAGAAGAAGATAGTGTACAGATATTGTTATACTGGTTTGGCCAACTTGTCTACATCCAATTCTCAACCATGTTGAGTTTTACTAACACTTTTCTCAACCTGAGAAAGCAACTAGATGGTCTTTACACTAACCTTTCCAAGCTCTAAACCTGTGACTAATAGACAACTCCTACTATCACAAACCAAGTAGTTATTCACCAGCCTCTTCAAGCTGAATCGAGTAGTCTTTGACCAGTTTCTCCAAGTTAAACTAAGTAATCTTTAACTAGCCTATCCAAGCTAAATGTGACCAGTAAAATACCTTTACAGTCATGTTGCAAGTAGTATTTAACTAGCTTTTCTAAGCTAAATTCACATCGATCACTCACTACACCAAAAAGGTTGTTTTGCGGTGGTTCATTCTAGGTTTTATGACTGTTCAAACCGTTGCGATCTCGAGCATCACTAGCTATTTTGCAGCGGTTTTAAGCAACCACTGGAACAACCATCACAAGTTATTTTGCGACGGTTTTAGTGGCGGTTAAACAGCTGGAAATTGCTTTTTTAAAAAGTTGGTAAAAATTTAGCGACGGTTTAATGTCAAGTTTTTTTTTTTGACTTTATGTTGCAGCGGTTTTAACCACCATGATTTTTATTCTTAAAACTTATCGAAGTTTTTGTGGCATTTTGTGCAACCACCGCTATGTGCTGACATTATATGTTGAACCAGTGTTGTGGCGATTTGGAACCACCGTGATATATTCATTTTTCTTCTTTTTTAATTGTTGCTACTATGTACCAATGCATTTTTTATTTTTTATTTTGATCTCAGTAACATTTTCAAACTACCTCTACTTATGTCATCTTTCTTTTAATCCCTTTATTTATAGATAAAATTCAAATTCATTAATGTATCTAAAAATATTCAAACACATTGTTCCAAGTATATAATTCAAAACAAATTAAGTACAAACCAATGCATAAAATGCATGTCTATCTTGTTGAAGGTGACAACTCCTACTATCACAAACCAAGTAGTTATTCACTAGTCTCTTCAAGCTGAACCGAGTAGTCTTTAACCAGTTTCTCCAAGTTAAATCAAGTAATCTTTAACCAGCCTATCCAAGCTAAATGTGACCAATAAAACACCTTTTTAGTTATGTTGCAAGTAGTATTTAACTAGTTTTTCTAAGCTAAATTCACATATCACTCACTACACCAAAAAGGTTATTTTGCGGCGGTTCATTCCAGGTCTTACGGCGATTCAAACCGCCGCTATCCCGAGCATCACCAGCCATTTTGCGGTGGTTTTAGTGGCAGTTAAACAGCCAAGAATTGTTTTTTTAAAAAGTTGGTTAAAAATTTAGCGGCGATTTAGTGTCAAGTTTTTTTTTGACTTTATGTTGCAGCAGTTTTAACCGCCATGATTTTTATTCATAAAACCTATTGAAGTTTTTGCGGCATTTTGTGCAACTGCCGCTATGTGCTGACATTATATGTTGAACCAGTGTTGTGGCGATTTGGAACCGCCACGATATATTCTTTTTTCTTTTTTTTTAATTCCTGTTACTATATGCCAATGTATTTTTTTTATTTTTTATTTTCATATCAGTAACATTTTCAAATTACCTCTACTTATGTAATCTTTCTTTGAATCCCTTTACTTATAGCTAAAAATCAAATTCATTAGTGTATCTAAAAATATTCAAACACATTGTTCCAAGTATATAATTCAAAACAAATTAAGTACAAACCAATGCATAAAATGCATGTCTATCTTGTTGAAGGTGACAACTCCTACTATCACAAACCAAGTAGTTATTCACTAGTCTCTTCAAGCTGAACCGAGTAGTCTTTGACCAGTTTCTCCAAGTTAAATCAAGTAATCTTTAACCAGCCTATCCAAGCTAAATGTGACCAATAAAACACCTTTTTAGTTATGTTGCAAGTAGTATTTAACTAGTTTTTCTAAGCTAAATTCACACATCACTCACTACACCAAAAAGGTTATTTTTCAGCGGTTCATTCCAGGTTTTACAGCGATTTAAACCGCCGCTATCCCGAGCATCGCCAGCCATTTTGTGGTAGTTTTAGTGGCAGTTAAACAGCCAGGAATTGTTTTTTTAAAAAGTTGGTTAAAAATTTAGCAGCGATTTAGTGTCAAGTTTTTTTTTGACTTTATGTTGCAGCAGTTTTAACCGCCATGATTTTTATTCATAAAACCTATTGAAGTTTTTGCGGCATTTTGTGCAACTGCCGCTATGTGCTGACATTATATGTTGAACCAGTGTTGTGACGATTTGGAACTGCCGCGATATATTCATTTTTCTTTTTATTTTAATTCCTGCTACTATATACGAATGCATTTTTTATTTTTTATTTTGATATCAGTAACATTTTCAAATTACCTCTACTTATGTAATCTTTCTTTGAATCCCTTTACATATAGCTAAAAATCAAATTCATTAATGTATCTAAAAATATTCAAACACATTGTTCCAAATATATAATTCAAAACAAATTAAGTACAAACCAATGCATAAAATGCATGTCTATCTTGCTAAAGGTGCTAAGTAAAGATAATCCTTAATATAAAAAAAACTCTTAGGCATCAATAGCTTAGATTTATAATAAAAAAAAACTAAAGGTGATAACTTGTTCCATGACCAATTCCTTGTCATTTGTCTCCAAGACCTTAATACCCGCAGAATTACAAAGCAAACATTAAAAAGAAAAATCAGAATATAATGCTAGACTTCAATACCTCATAACCTAGCAGATGAGGTTAACAAAGGCCTGCATAAAGGTTCCAATAAAATAAAATCTTGAGTGTGCTTTATGAAACAACTTTGGACGTGTGAAAAAACATAGTTCTGGTGTTCTCATCAACAGTTTTTCCCCTTGGTAAAAAGCTATTTAATATTATTTGATAAAATATTTCTGTCTACTAGGTAGGAATTAGGATAAGAGATTTGTACACAAAAAAATCAGAAGATCTGAGAAGAGAAGCTTACCACAGATAGTAGGAGGAAGAGTACCAAGGCTTAAATTTTCAAACCATTGCTTTAATATGATACTTCCCAATGTATTCAGCAAATATTGGTTCTGCTGTGGTTCTAATAATCGCACAAATTGCCTACACATCAAAAGCGAAATAACATTGAAGAATCATCCAAGAGGGAAAAAAAATACCTATATGAACTACTAGATTACCTTGTCTAAGAAAGGCCACATATCCAGTAAAAACTTGTTCATCCAATCAACCTGCAGAAACATGCCATATTAATGATACAGTAACCATAATAAAGCTCAGAATACATTCAGAAGCAAGATTGGAGAACAAAAATCAATGAAGATTGCATCACAATACTAACCCGTTACTACTCAGGTGTCTTCACCCAGAGAGGAATCTCGGGCATAAGTTCTTGCACAGCAATTGGGCCTAATTCACCGATTGGCCTAGCAAAGGGTCCTGCAACAATCAAAATAAATTTCAGATTTTCATTCATACCCAGAATCCAAAACGGAAATGGGTTTCAAACCCCAACTTCAGTTCCTACAAGAACTGCATCTGCATTGGGATTTGCATTGAATCAAAATAGAATAATCGTGCAAAAAACAGAACAACACAAAAAAATTACCTTGACTTGTTTGGTTTCTGAGTAAACAAAGAAATAGAAGCCCACCAAGAGACCAAGAGGGATTCCAATAACAAAACTAATAACCAACCAATTATGTTTTAATTATAAGAGATTAAATATCAAGGAGCTACAAATGCGATGTGTTTTTCTAGGTTTATCATAGATCTTACTCAATTTTGCATAAAAATGGTTGGTCAAGAGTTTATAAAGATTTATTTGTGTAATTTGGAGTCAAATCCAGAATTTTTTGGAAGCTACAAGCAAAGAAAAATTAGAATATCTTTATCTATACAGATCAAATCCAACTTTCTTGTTATGATCGCAAAGATTCTTGGTGAAAATTAGATTGCATGAGGACATTGTGATGTTTTAAATTTGGGATAGCATACTCTACGAGTTCTCACTTATTTACTTTTCTTTATGTGCTAGAAATAGTTTTAAAATTTTTTATATCTTGATTTTGTTTGAATATAATTTGGTCTATTTTATTTTTATTTTATAGATCAGTATTTTGTCGGCTAACATATCTTCCTGAGTTTCTTGCAGGGGGACGTGCAACTATCGGCCGCATAAAAGGAGTTTTTCTTGCTTTGTCAAGTTTATTTGTTTTGATTTATATTTTTCGTCATCATCATTGCATCATAACTACGAAAACTTGAGCAAAATAATTGTTGGAAATCGAAGGAAAAAGTTGAGTGTATGGACTAAACAGAGGAGCCAAGAGAGCTTGAGTCATGTGATAGTTGATTTAGCATATTACTCCATGATAGAGTGCATACCTAGCTTAGTGTAATTGGCCTCACCATTGCATTGAGTGACCTTTGATTGAGTTTTGTGAGTGTTGACAGAAGGCCTGTGTGAGCTTAGGTAGCTGTTAGACACCCCGTCAATTTCTAGAAGAATTTTGCTATTTGCTGTGGAGACGAAATCCCAATGTGCACTTGGAAGGAGATAATGTAGGTGGGCACATATATTTTAAAAGTAATTAAGCTTAAAAATTTGGATTTATAATTCATTGCTTCGAGAGAAAAGAATTATAAACGAAAATGCTTAAATATTTATCTCTATAAATATAATATTTTTGGCTTTTAGCTAGTTAAAGTGATATTGTTTAATTTAAATTCTTATTTTTTAAGAGTGAGTGTAAAAGATTATTTAAAAAAAATACCTTTTATCTTTTACAATAAAAATCATTTATGCTATTTTTAGATTATTTTAATTTTAATATACTAATAGCATAAAAGTCTATTATATTATCATATAATTAAAATATTTTATTTATATAACTTTTTAAGTATTAGATAAGAGAATTAATTATTATAACTAAAATAATATTATATGATTAAATAATTATATGAAAAAAATTTACATTTTTTATGTATAGAAATGATAATAACTCATCATAAATTTTTGACTTTTTAAAATATCCACCGTGAGATGAGATGATTATTCTCTTTGCTTACTATGTATTGTAAACCCAAGAAAGTAGACGCAAAAGCTCACCTGTGAACAGTTTCTGACGAATTTTAAAGCTCATGCAATGTGTTTTTTGTTCTTTTTTTGTCAATATTTTTTGAAAAAAAGACAATGATGGTTTTGTGATGTATTGAACCCGACTGGTTCACCACCTTCGCATCCAAACCGCGTAACCGCATACTGCATCCCGTGTTGTACTTGGCGAAGTGGCGGGGCGACACATAAGGAAAATGAGTAAAATGAAATTAACTACAAATTAAATAAATAAATTATTATGACAATTGAAAACCATTTAAGGGATCACCAAGACTTACTCCGACCACACAATAAAAGTAAGTAATAAGAGATTAATTTTAATATATTAATAATAAAAAAAATTTTACACATACTCAATTATATTTTATTATATTAATAAAACATGGTTGACTTTAACTCGAATATTTTAAAAGTTTTATATATATATATATATATATATATATATATATATATATAGACACGTGTGAGAGCGAGAGAAAGAGTGTAATATCCTAATATTTAACCCAATACTCCTAAAATGTATTTAGGTTAAACATTAGTCTATTACCCTTTTAGTCTCATTCTTTAAAACCTTTCATTAAAATACTTAGCAGAAAATACGAATAAATTTTTCTTTTTGAAACTTGAAAGCAAAACGTGAGCTGTGCACTAACCTAACGTTCGTCATAACCATAACGTGCAAGAAAAATAATCACACCATTCAT
Organism: Dalbergia cochinchinensis; assembly: GCA_031216125.1. Lineage (NCBI taxonomy): Eukaryota > Viridiplantae > Streptophyta > Magnoliopsida > Fabales > Fabaceae > Dalbergia > Dalbergia cochinchinensis. Next base: position 32,683,697 of record CM062377.1, on the reverse strand, counting down.
AACTATGAAACATAGTGTTATACTAAACAATCATAATATCATTACATCTTCATAGATACATAATTTACTAGCATCATTGTAACTTCATTTACATCAAACATGTACACATATATGGAGTGTTACTTATCCGCCTACGAGGATGGATAAGTAGCAATCCCAAAAGCTAAACTATCTATGCTTCCGCAACGATCCTTTGCTCCGTTTGCTAGTGTGACCCTTAAGCACGAGCCTTAGAAGAAGTCACAAACCTCATTATAATCATCGTCTAGAGACGACACGGAAGAAAAGAGAGGGATGAGAAACTCATTCAAGATTCTCAGTAAGGATTCTCGACTCTAACACAAGTGTCGTCCCCAGCCACCTCGGTTTTAATTATGAAAAAGGTGTACATGCATAAGGATTGGTTTTAGGCTTTTCAAATCTGTCTATCCGAAGTGGGTGTCTTTTAGTATGTGTTTTAATGATATGAATGTAACAGATATTTGATGAATGCATGGCAATACCATATGCACATTAAAATCATAGCACTTGGGCCCCACATAAAGAAACATAAATCATATACATGGCATAAAAAAGCATAATACTTTTCATGTGACATCTTTCTCATAAGTCAAACTCTTGAGTTCTTTTTCTTAAAGACCACCCTCTTAACATATCCACCAAAAGTCCAACCGACTCATCGACCCCGGCGATAATCTGGTCACTAAACTACATCTCACCTATCACCTAGGAATAAGCTCAATCCTAACTAGTTGTCACTAGATTTAATATGGGATTGTAACATCCCGATTTTCTGTCTGAGTGGAAAATGACCAAAATGCCCCTGAGGTCATTTTCGGCCCGAAATTCGAGGATGGCCGACCCGGCAATTCTCGAAGGGCCAACTCAATATTTGAAGGGGATTGAATGACCCTTAAGTGGTTCCGGAGGCGAAAGTTTCATTTTCTGCAGTTTCGGGTCAAAATGACCAAAATACCCCTATAGCGTTTTACGCGGGTAAAGGTGCCGTTTGAGCCCGAAACTTTCCCCAGAGGTTTAAAACAATGTTTTTACATGTTTCAAAACATCTATTTGAGTCCCAGTTGTCTCGGGCAGTTTTAGTGCAAAATTACGATTTTGCCCCTGGAATAGTAATTAAGCAAACCTAAGTAATATTAGGCTCTAATTGAAGATTAATTAATTTCCATAATTAATCTAGAGTCAAAATAAATTATTAGAATTAATTAGAACCTAAGATTGCTTAGATTAGATTTAAATCTCTTTTCTAAAACTCAAGATTTCACTCTTGGAATCTTGAATAGTGTTTTCTCTCTCCAATTCCTTAAATCAAGGAATTGTGTCTAGAGTTGTTTATATACTAAAATGAGTTTATAACTCACTAATGATGCAAGAACACTCTTTAATTGTGTCTTGACAACCTTAATTACCCATTTTCTCACCTAAACACTTTCTTACAAATTCCTAATATTAATCCTAATCAAAGATACACCTAAACACAACTCTAAACTACAATTAAAATGCAAGAAATCATCCCCCCATGGCTGATGCACCTTCGGCCATCCCTCTCCCATTTGCATTACATTTTGATTTGTTTCTCACTCAAAGAACCATGTTTGAAGCCATACCTTGAACCATACCTCACCATGCCTCAAAACCACATTATCTCACCTCATGGAACTCATGGGCTGCCCTTGTGCTGATGGTCGAAGCCCTCCTCCCTCATTGCACCTTTCATTTGTTTCATTTCTCTATAAATAGCTTGCTTGGGTGAACTTGCATCATTTTGGGTTCATTTGCTAAGTGTAAGTTTTCAAAGAGCACTTCAAAGTTTCCTTTTTCTCTCAAGTTCAAGTCTTCAAGTTCTTCATCCTCTTCTCTCATCCCAACCTTCAAATCACTTGGTAGGGATTTTCTTTCATGAGTTTCTTTCATTTAAAATTCTTAATCTCTTTATGTGTTCATAGTTTCTCTTGAATCTTTTTAGAACTTCTTTTCTTCTTCTTCTCCTCCTTGTTTCGGCCATGAGCCTTTGAGAGCAAAGGAATGAGAGCTTGATGATGAGGGTTTCATGATGATGTTCATCACTTGAACAAACCTCTAAAGCTTGATCTTTGTTCTTGAAGTTAAAGATGTTTTAGTTTTCTTCTCAAACCTTGAAACCTTTTACCTTGATGATGTTTTAAAATGGTCACATGAACTCAATGATGAGGACTCATGATGTTGGTGCTAATGCATCACCAAGATCATGGTCTCTAGAGTTTCAAATGTTTTCTTTTCCTCTTAAAAGTTTCAGTTCCTTTTCCTTTTCTTTCTTCACATTTTCGGCCATAATGGCCAATAAGGTTCACAATGGCTTGATGATGAGGGCTTCTAGATGATGACTATGTGTTCATCACAATGAGGCCTCTAGAGCTCGAGTTTTAATAAAAATGTTATTTATGTCTACATTTCAAGAAAAGAAGCTTTGTGTTTTTAAGGAACCCTTGAGGTTCACTCTTGTTTTTACTTTATCTTGTCATAATAAGTTTGGGTTGAGGTTTAAGTTCCTTTAAAGTCTTGTATGAGCTCTAATAAGAAATAAAATGGACTAGCATTCATATTTAAATTCAAGCTTATGCATTACATATTTACTTTGAGTTTTGCATTCATATTTATTTTCCAAGCCATCACTTAAAATTAAAGGATAAAGAATGAAATGCATCTCATATTTATATTCTTGTCTAGCATATTTACTTTTCATCACTAAAGAACATAAAGATTTAAAATGATAATTGCACCATCACCTAACTAAATCTCAAAGCCTTTCTATTTCGGCCTTAAAGTCGATTGTTGCTGGGCCTAGAGCACTAAAATAAAGAAATGAGCTCGCATATTTATATTTCAAGTCTTGCATATTTAATTCAAGCTTTGCATATTTATGATTCAAGTCTTGCATATTTACTTTAAGCCCTCACTTTACTTTGTAATGAAGAATAAAAATGAAGTGCATAGCATGTCTAAATTATGTCATCACTTAAAGACCTTAGAGCTCAAAGACTTGCCCATTTTATCTCAAGTTAAAGTTTAATATGGGAGCATTCTTTGAATGCATAATCTCGGCCAAGTAGTGATGATGAACATGGAATGAGTTTCATCTAGCTACAAGGGCCAACAATCTAAGTTTTAAGAATCCTTTTGAATCTCATAAATTTGTTTGAGTTTAAGACCAACAAGGTTCTATGAATTTAACTCTCTTTAAGGAGGGATCAAGTGGTCACCGACCTAAGGATGTTTTAGCCTCTTTTATAAGATAAATTGGTTTGTAAAAGAGTTTTAAAGGTTCTAATTTGGTTCCAAGAGACACTAGCACCTTATATGTCTTAGAAACATCAAGTTATGCACCTTCTTGGGGACTTGGTGTTTCGGCCTTGTCATGATGAGTTTGTTGTTGTGTGATAATGTTTTGATGTGATATAATGTGTGGAAATTATGTACGATGAGGTAGGAACACTTCTATGCATGTTAAGAGAGAAACTAGCTTTCTAGGAAAAACCGTAAAGTCAAGATTTAGCATAGTTTTAATCCACTTTACCTTTGGACACTGCCCAAACTGTTTCAATGGGAATATAATCAGATTAGGATTGTTTAATCATGAAAAATTTGGTTACAGCCAAAGTAGGATTGAATTTTAGCACCTATAGAGAAACTAGTAACTAGTAAACCGTAAAACCGCAATTCTAGAACTCTTAGAACATTTAATTTTAGAACCTGTCTAGCAACCTCATAATATGGTAGACATGGTTTATAATTAGTCCTTAGACATAGGAAGGTCTCATAATTGGATTAGGTTTAACTTATAGCGCCTTAGGTGAAAACAGAACTAAGAAAGGGTCTAAAACGTAAGTTCTAGAACCCCGTAATTATAAGTTTAAAGTGCTGCCCCTAAGGAATGATGATGTTCAGGTTTAGTAGAGAGTATAAATAATAATAAGATTTGTTAAGAGAGAACCCTTAGGTGCATAAAAGTTTGATAGAAGATGATAGGGTAATTACATCACAAGTTTAAGGCCCGTAAGGGTCAAAGCATAAGATACCGTAGGATCAAGAGCATAATGGATTTTTAATGCTGCTTGTGAATGCATGAGAATGATTATGTGAATGCATGAAGATTATGATGGAGGATGTATGTTTGAATGACTTATGTGGCATAAAGGAGAATTTAGAAGAAATTCAAAGATGCGGTGATTATCTTGTCACTAATTCGACAAATTCGGGACTCAGAAAGTTTTTGAAAACCTATGAGGTTTTTATGAGGTACTAAGATGAGTTCTCGGATGACACCGGTTCGGCCGAGCACCTCCAGAGAACTCATGTGACATCGGTACCAAGATGAATTCTTGGGTAACACCGGTTCGGTCGAGCACTCCCAAGAAATGCCCCCTAGCCCGTACTGGATAAGTCAGGATTATGTTTATGATTATGTTACGCTTATCGGGATTGATAAGTAAGAACTAGTGACGACTAGTTAAGGTATGAGCTCATAACCTAGAAATGTGACACGTTCTGGGTGACACCGGTTCGGCCGAGCACCCCCAGAGCGCTTGTCTTTTAGGGTGGCCTATGAGGAAGTTATGATGATTATGTCACAAAGAGAATTTAATTGCCACTTTATGCCACTATTATGATGTTCTTAAAGATATGATGATTACTCTTGCATTAAGTAGAGTCATGCATACATTCTTTAACATGATTGCATCCATGTCATTAAGATTCATGCTAAAATGAACGAACCTTGGCTAATTATGTTTTAGATCCTAAAAACAGATGTTTATGCATGCTCACTTATTTTGTATAACTAAACCCAAGGTTCCTGAGGACATAGATGATGACACCTAGGTAGTAGGAGGCCCTACTGAGATTCTTTAGCAAGATTTTCACTCCCTCTATCTCTTTCTTTCCGTCACGTCTTCAGATGGCTACGTTCGTGGTTTTCGTGGACACCCCGACGTGGGAGGTGCTCTATGACCCGGATCACGGGTCATATCATTATGAAGGACAGTGCACGGTGCGAGTCTTCATGTTCGTAGGACATCCCTTCGCTCACCCCGTGCATACCCATCGCTTCTCCCCGACAGCACCCTACAGCGACGACGAGCGGGTTTTTGAGCGTGCGCATACGCATAACGAGAGAATGCTCCGCATGCACACTGCCATCTCAGCCATGCGTGACTATCCCGATTACGTGCCCCGGACCTACGTCTCGGAGACCGACCCGTCCGAGGACTCGCCTACCTATCCGTATAGCAAGAGCTCCGCCCCTACTCCACTACTAATGAGGGAGGGCAGTGAGGATACCATGACTCAGCCATGGCTTGCACGACGACCGAAGATGCAGCCACATCGCGGGGGTCACTCTTGATCCCCGTTCCACCTCTTTACGCCTGAGGAGCTCGCCCAGTTTCCCAGATATGTGCCTCACTCGCGAGATGGACGTTAGTAGGAGGTGACGTACGACCGATGGAGTACCCGAGTAGAGCACACACCACTTAGATGAGGATGGACCTCCTTTTGTTTAGAGGTTATCTCTTTAGTTGCACTTGGGTAGGGGAGTTGCTTTTACATTTCTGTAGTATTTTCCTTTGTATTTTCTTTTAGTTGTATCTGTTTATGATGTATCAAACTAAGCCCCACTCTATACAAGTGGGCATATCATATATTATATAAATATGTAGTTCAATGTTATTATGGTGTGCCTTTACTTGCTTATGTCATGTTGCAATGCGATGCTTGTTTTATTACCTTTCGTGCATTATTAATTAATGTGTCGCGCGACTCTCACTTTGCTTTTATAATTCAAAAAAAAAAAATTTACCAGTATTTCCGCTAAGTATTTTAAAGTAATAAGGAAGCTATGACGTAACAGACTAATGATTAACCTAATTATGTTCTAGAGTATTGGGTTAAAAATTAGGATGTTACAGGGATAATAGAGGGGGTATACATAACTTTCTTGGATCACCTATCTTAGGATCATTTCCTTCTTTGAAACGCTCTACTGGTATCTAGTACACAGCGAATTGTCCTCTTTGGGGCGTTACGTATCGCCATCCCCCTCAAGGATTTGTTTCTAGGGCATTACGTATCGCCATCCCCCAGAACGCGTTTTCACAGTACTATGTTACATTAAAACTCATATATTTTCAAAAAAAACTTTCAAAGTTCCTCAAATTTGTCAGAAATTCGGCAAAGATAACCACTAAGACACCGAATATCTTCGAAATTTGTTTTATGCCATATTCATATATATATATATATATATATATATATATATATATATATATATATATATATATATATACAGAATCATGAGCATCACAGTCATTATAAATTTCCATAATAAAAACATGCACCCACATAAAGTACTAAAGTTCATTATACTCTTAAACCTAGGATGTGTTATGCTTTGACCTTTACGGGGCTTAAACTCGAGATATAATTATTCTAACATCCACTATTAACCTTTTAGGCACCCAAGGATTCACAACTAAATATTCTTACTAATATTTATGTTTGTCAACAAATCTGGACAGCATCATGCCTTAAGGGCAGAAATTATATCTTGTAATTACGAGGTTCTAGAAACTACGTTTTAGACCCTTTCTACGTTTCGTCTTTGCCTAAGGCGCTATAAATTAAATCTAAGCCAATTATGAGGGATTCCTACACATTTGCACTAATTATAGATCACTTATGCTATGATTAATCATGCTGTAACAGAATTAGAAAATTATATTTCTAAGTGTTCTAGAATTGCACTTTTACGATTTTCTAGTTACTAGTTTCTCTGTAGGTGCTAAAAATCAATCCTACACCAAATGTTACCATATTTTTCATGATTAAACAATCCTAAACTGAATGTTATCCCATTAAAATAGTTTTGACAGTGGCTAAAACCAAATGGGTCAAAACTATGCTAAAACTTAACTTTACGATTTTTCTGTAAGACTAGTTTCTTTCCTAACATGCATAGAAAGGCTCCTACCTCAACATATATAACTTTTACCCATTCTAACATATGAAAATCATCATCAAATAGCAACCAAATCATCAAGGTAGAACCAAATTCGTTCATCATCATACCAAGCATAAAATTTCATTTTCAATACACATAAGTCACTAGTTTCTAATGGATTCACTTTAGGACTTCTAAAACTCTTTGGAAACCAACTTATTTCACTAAAATCATCATAAACTAAACAAAGGTAGCAACCTTTTGAGTTGGCCCAAAATTGGGATTTAAAACGTAAAATCATACTTGAAATATTCTTTGAGTTCTCCTATGCTTAAGAAAATCTTAAGACATAGATTATTGGCACTTGTGACTAGATGAAAATTACACCAAGCTCATCATCATCACATGGCCGAATTTGACATTCAAGGGAATGCTTCCATAACCAAACTTTAGCTTGAGATAAAAGAGCAAGTCTTTGAGCTCTAGGATATTTAAGTGATGACAAAAAGTAAACGTGCTATACATTCCTTTTTATTCTTCATTATAAAGTAAAGTGAGAATTTCAAAATAAATATGAGATACAAGAACTTGAAATATAAACATGAGGTGCTAGGAATATAAACATGCAAGACTTGAAAATAAATATGCAAAACTTGAAAGTAAATATGTAAGACTTGAAAATAAATATGCAAAACTTGAAAGTAAATATGCAAGACTTGAAAATAAATATGCAAAACTTGAAAATAAATATGCAAGTTCATTTTATCTTTTAGGATTTAAGTGATGACTTGAAATATAAATATGAATGCAAGTCCGGTTCTTTATTTTAGTGCTCTAGACTCCACAATAATCGACTTTAAGGCCGAAATATGTGAGCTTCGAGATTGATTATTAGGTGATATGAGAATGCCTCTTGTTTTAATCTTTACGTTGTAGGTGATTAGCTCAAAAATAAATATGCTAGGCAAAGAAAATAAATATGAATGCAAGCTCATTTTACATTCTTCACTAGAGCTCTTGCAAGACTTTAAAGGAACCTAAACCTTAACCCAAACTTATCATAACAAGGTAAAGTAAGCTTTAGAGTTCTTGTACCAAGGTTTACAAAGAAACCATATGGTTTGAACATTATCATCAAGCTCAAGGAAATTGACTTAAAGGAATCAAATCGACAACTATTTTTAAACAAAACCTTTGAACATCAAAGAAAAAGAAATAAGGCCGAAGCCAAGAGGAAAGAAAAGGAAAAAAAAAAAGGGAAACCGAAACTAAAGCATGAAAAGAAAAGGAGAAACCAAAACATGCTTGGTCCAAGAACCAAGTTCCAAACTCTAGAGGTTTCACAAGTGAAGATTCTCATGATTTACATCTTGAACTCTCATCATCAAGCATCATTTTGTTTAAAAAGAAAGGCTCTAAGGCCGAAATCAAAGAGAAGAAAAAGATGTTCTAAAAGCCAAGAGAAAACTAGCAAAAACTCATTTTTGACAAAGTTTTAAAAGACAAAACTTTAAAGAACAAAATCCCTACCAAGTGGTGAAGAGGAAAACTTGGTTCTTGAAGTGAAATGGGAAGAAAAACTTCCTTCCAAGTGAGCTAGAAGATTCGGCCAAAGGAGGAAGAAAAGGAAGGTGAGGTATTTATTTTGAGCTTTTGTGTTTAAAGAATGGTGTATGGTTGAGAGGTGGTGGTATGAGGTTGAGGTGTGATGGCTCTATGTGAGCTTGAAGAAGATGAAGAAGTTGAGGAAGAAAAAGAGTTCTTCAGCTTGAGAGAATAATAAAAGCTTTAAGGTGCTCTTAAAAATTGAACTTGGCAAATGAACCAAAAGTGATTTAAGTTCATCCAAACATGCTATTTATAGAGAAATGGAACATGAGAGGTGAGAATGGGAGGGAAAAGTGGTGCGATTTTAGGGGAGGAAGGAGGGAGAAAATATCTCTTAGTTATGTCATTTCAAGGTAAGGTGTAAGGCATGGTATAAACATGGGTTTAGGCATAGTGTAGCATGCTTTTTTAAGTGTGTGAGTGAACAAATATTTGATGGACAATGGAGGGTGAGGTGGCGCCATTTCCACCTTATAATAGGGTAGGAAGATCTTTCATTTAATTGTGGTTTAGAGGTGTGTTTTGGTGTAGCTTTGATTAGGAACTTGTAAGTAAGTGTGTAAGTGAAAGGATAGGTAATCAAGGCTATTTAAGACATGATTAGTGAGCATTCTTGCCTATTAGTGGGGTCAAAATCCTACTCTACCTAAGCTTCTTGGAATATGGAGAGTGAATAGTGAAAACACTATTTAAGATTCTATGTTTTGGAAACTTGAGTTTTTAAAAAGAAAAAGAGGTTTGAGTTTAATCTAAGCAATCTTAGGTTCTAATTAATTTTAATAACTTATTTTGACTCTAGATTAATTATGAAAATTAATTAATCTTCGATTAGAGCCTAATATTGCTTAGGTTTACTTAATTACATCATTAAGCTCAAATGACACTATGCTAGGGGCAAAATCATAATTTTGCACAAAAACTACCCGGGACCACCGGGACTTAAACAAATATTTTTAAACATATGAAAACATCATTTAAACCTTCAGGAAAGTTTTGGGCTCGAACAACACCTTTACTGACGTAAAAGCGCTATAGGGGTATTTTGGTCATTTTGACTCGAAACTACAGAAAACAAGATTTTTGTTTCCGAAATCATTCAAGGACCATCTAATCCCCTTCAAACATTAAGTTGACTCTTCGAGGACTACCAGGTTGGCTATCCTCAAATTTGGAGCAGAAAATGACCTCAGGGGCATTTTGGTCATTTTTTATTAAACAGAAAATCGAGGCGTTATAAAGAGAATTTAATTATATAATAGTATAAATTTATTTACACTATAAGTGTATTTAAATTAATTCCAACTACTAATACCATAACTTTTCATGGAAAAATTAATTTTTGAGTAAATAAACATTAATTTTACACCCACATGGTGTTAACAAAATTTTGCCTTAAATTAGTTCTAACTTTTCTTATTTTGATACTTAGTTATTTTGTTAGATTTTTACTTTGATAAAATGACAAATTTACTATTGAAATAAAAAAATATTATGATTGAATTAATATCAAAACTAAAAATGCTAATGTTAAATCGAGGATTTGACTTATTGAAAATGAAGAGGTCTATAAAATGAAAAAGTAAAGGTCAGATAAGTAATTATCACTGTATATAATGAACCACCACATGATTCACCACAAAAACAAATGTGAAAAATTTTATTTTGATAAAAATGATCTTAAAAAAATTTATTAAGATGAAAATTGGTATTAAACTGAAATTATTATAACAAAAAGTGATTTAAGATTACACAATTATTTGAAGGATTTGGCTCCATGATAAGCTTGAAAAAATATAAATGTGAGAGGTTAATCACTCTTTAAATAAAAACTTCCATTATATGTCGAAAAGGACTTGGATTTTTTCGGAGATTGAAAAAGTATAAAAGCAAAAGCTTGACTACTAAATAAAAACCTTTTAGAGTAAACATTCAAATTGGTCTCTGATAATTTCATTAATGGACAAATTGATCCCTAACAATTGTAAACACCCAAATTGGTCCTTCACAATTGTTAAAATAGGACACTACAAGTCCCTAACCATCCTGTTAATGCTCGACCAGGAGGCAGCAATGAAAAAAGAACTTGGCTGGGAGAATGTGAAGCTCGTTTGAGATGAAATAGAGTTCGGCAGGGAGGAGACGGAGCTTGGGTAAGGAGGAGGAGCTCGGATGACAGATAGTTGAGCTCAATCACATGTTTATCACCAGCCACCTGTCACCGAAATTTCATTTAGCACAGTCGTGCCATGCTTATTCCTGTCCGAGCTATATTTCCTTTGATGAGCTCCACCTTCTCCCAATCGAACTCTTTTTCATCTCTGCCTCCTGACCAAGCCTTGACAGGCTGGTCAACGACCTATAATGTCATATTTTAACAATTGTAAAGGATCAATTTGAGAGTTTTTAATTGTTAAGAATCAATTTATCGATCAAGGGTCTCTTTGTGATATGGGTTTAGAAGGGAAAGAAGAGGAAAAGAAAGACTTTGGATGATTAGATTTTGTTTGAGTTTTTTTAATAAGGAAATGAGGCGTTTAAAATTTTTTTAAAACCGTCGCTTATCCCCAATTCACCCCATTTTGGGGGTTTTCAGTAAAATATGAATTGAAAATACTATTCCACCGTTATTAGTTTTAATCAATTTTAAAAGTAAACGATACATCTCACGCATACACACACACACACGAGAATCACCCCTCTCTGTCAAACCCTCGCTTGCAAATGTTCATTGAACCCTAATCCGAATCTTCTTCGATTCGATTTCGTTCAGCTAGGAGGACGAATCTTCTTCACCAAATACGAAGATCTTCTTCCTTGAACCCTTATCCCAATCTTGATGTGTCAGATCGCGTTTCAGATCAGCTTCAGCTTCTGCACGAGGCCGCCATGCTAATTTATTTCGCGAAATGTGAGTCCTCTCTCTCTCTCCCTCTCTCTCTCATTCCTTCTTCACATCGCAACTGGAAGAAAAAAATTATCAATATCTGTTTTTTGTTTTCAAATATTGTTATTCGATTTCGTGAATTAGTGTTAATGCTCCTAATTCACCTTGGTTGCGGTTGCCATTTTTTTTTATGGAATCAGAAAAAGAGAGGTGAATCTTCGCCAGTCACAGTGGCAAGCGCAGCTTCTCCTCCGTCTCCGGAGAACTCAACTCGCTTCCTCGTCACAGCACAAGGTAAATTCGCTTATGAAGTCGTTCGCTTGCTGATATTTATTTTTTTTCCCCCGAGATTTATTCTGTTCCTTGTTGGGTTTCTTCGCATGCATTAGAACCTAGAACTTAGCTTCTGAATAGTACATGACGGTTGAGATGATTGGTGCTATTTTGATTCTTCTTTTTTGTTGTTTTTGCTGGTCTTTGGAATGTGCTTGGACTTTGGATCCTTCATTCATTTTTCTGATTTTGATTTTTTTTAATTAATTAAGATGATGTTGAATTGTTTTGTTTTATTATTTCCAATTTAATTATCTTTTATTTTGATCTTTTTATTTTTGGTACACGCATGATAATTATCATCATGAAGATTTCTTGGAAGCATGAATAATAGGAATTTTCACAGGAACTTCAATCTGAATTTGAAAGGTGAGTTTTAAGGCGAATCTAGTGTTAGCGGATGAAACTCTGTTCGTTTTCTGATTAGAAACTTGTTTCCTATCATTAGTGGCTATTAGGATATTTGAGCTATGAGATTCGATTAGTAGTTTACTTCTCTATGCTGGCTAGTAATTGTTTATGTTTTTGAAATTTTTCAAATATTAGTGCCTTGGATGAGGACTTTTTAAATTTTTCTGCTCTGCTGTTATCATGTATTTTCTTACCTTTACTTCCCATGATGAGTTCGAACCCACAAACACCACATCATCATTCTACGGGTTAGTTAACCTGTTTCAATTTGAGATTTATAGTTGTTTATATGCTTATATGGCTACTACTTGGTATTAGTTTCCATGTAAGTGTATAAGAGATATTAATTATTGTTCTTTTTATTTTATTCTTGCTGGTCTCATGAAATGCTCTCTTATTTGATATTAGCTTGAGGATAACAGAGGATTCAAGCTTTTGAAAGCAAGTAAGGATTCATGCATGGTCTCCCAATGGCCTATGCATTAAGATGACAAGCTGATTCATTAATATGCTTTGAAATCCACTTTGTTGTATTTGAACTCATTGTATGGATCCTTGGCATTTGGTTTGTTTCTAATTGACTTGGTCGTTTGTGACTTCTAATTGACTGTGTCTGTAATTAACAATGATGTTAAAGGTGTTGACAGCAAAAAGTACATAATATGAATTAAGTACATGTGTTTTGAAGTGATGTGAAGGCATAGGAGATGAGAACTACCTTGATGTGCATTTATTGTAATGTTAATCTCCTTAAGCAGCGTGAGAGGTGATAGAATTTTCTATTTATGGCTTACTTAAAGCCGGCCATGTTCTTTTAGGCCAAGATGCTGACACTGCTTATGTAGCGCATCATTTTAGTGTAGATTACTACATAGCTTATTCTTGCAGATACAAGCATTTGAGCAAGTGATTGCAGACAACTCCCTTGAGCTCCCCTAGCAAGTACTGTTGTGTATGTCTTGGATGTTTTCATTATTCTAAGCAATGTTTTATGTATACTTCAAGAGAATGTAGTTGTGTCCTTTATGCATTCCAATGGTATGCTTCTGGTTGATCACATCAAAGCACGTATCATGCAGACCAGGAGTTTAAGCTGAAATGTGTTGTTCCTGAAAGTGAAAATGGTATTATGAGTATAGAAATTAGAGGAGTCCACGTCGTTGGATTGAAATCTGGTAAGACTTTTGAAATGTAAACTAATCCTTGAAATGAAGGAATTGGCCTCATGCATGAATTAGCAATCTGCATTCTGCATTCTGAATCAATCCTTGGTTATGATTAATAATTAATTTTTTTCATTTTGCAATCTGCATCAATGCTTGGTTATATTTATGTTCTCTCTTATCAGGTGATGTGAAGTGTCGAAGGCTCCAATTTCAGAAAGTGAAGTCTAGAAGATGCTTGAAGCTTTGCAAATTGAAGACCATATATGTATCTTCTTGGTCATCCAGAATGCATTAGAGGAGTAATTGGTTGTCCTCAGGAGAAACGTAAGAGATTTCTATTTGAGATGGTGTTTGGCCCTCGTGGTCCTTCTTGATGTAGCTTTTAAATGGATTTTGTTTGTGAACCAATGATGTGAGGTTGATTTAATACTCGACATTGTTGGAATATTTGAGTTTCAATTAATGGAAAATTTTTTCCGTGTATATTATTATGAAAAAATTGCCAAGTGTTGGACTCACAGTCTTTGTATTTCTTTTCTTTTTGCAAGTTATGATTTTGTATCCAATTGATAGTTACATTCTTGTTCCTTTTTGTAATTTTTTTTAAATACAAATCTTTTTGCATGGTATTATTATTTTTTTATAAATATGAATTGTTAAAAATTTTATAAATTTTTTTTGATATACTTATTAAATATATTAATGAGAACAGTCATTTTTAGAGATAAAAAATAAAGAAATGATTTTTTAAATGATTTTTGTATACAGTAAAAACTTTGAGAGAGAAATAGTATTTAAATTTTTTTCAAAATAATTAATTATTTAAAAATAAAATAATTGTATATATTGTTAAGGGATAAAAGTGTTAAAAGAATAAATTTTCTAATTCTTTTTTAATAAGTAGAAATATATATTTTTAATTAAAATAATTAATTCTATAAAAATAAAATAATTAAATATTATAAGAAAGGGTAATATTATAAAAATATATCATAATTTTTTCAATTTTTTTCTCTCTATATATCGTACACTCCCAAATAAATAAAAAATCAATTCTTCGAACTCATTCCTTTTCTCACCTTTCTTTTTTCTCCAATATTTTCCTTTTCCCTCCTCTTTAAATTCCTAAATAAAGCCTAAAGAAATTATTAGCCATTAATTTAGATATTTACTTAATTTTTTATTGTGTGTGAAATCTCATCGCATGATTGAAAGATGATTAACTTTTCTTTTAGGACCCAAATCCATTTCTCAATGGCCACACGGTAAATGGATTTTAATTCGGGATGAAGAGTCGAGTGCGGTATGTTCCAATGGAGTCAATGGTACATAGTTTTGGCCGTCAAATTTTCTTGGATTTAATTATTCTGCCACGTGGCGAGCTTGAAGTGCCGGTCACCGAAGATTGGTCCCTCAATTGCTACTGCGCTGGCTTTGGTTGATTAGTCCCTTCTTATTTACTGTTTTGCCCTGACTCGGACTCAAGATATTTTTATCACGTCTGAAGATCTTTATCCACAAAACATACATTTTACCGAAAATAACCCTACTCTAGGATGATTGGAATTGACTTATTGCAATGTTACACGCTACCCACTGGTAAACTATTTTAAAATTTAATCAGTTATTATTATTTAATAAAATATTTATTTTTAAATAATATTTTATTCAAAATTACATATATTGAAAATAGATCCATTTATTTTATAAATAATTCTTATATATTTACTCTAGTAAATAACTTTTAATGTTTAATTTTATTAATCCAGCCATTATACCATGTAATCTTATCATGATGATACATTGAATTTCAGAAAAAATAAACATCAATAACTATAATCTGTAATGGCCAACATTTATTTATATGAAATTTGTACACTTGAATGTCATATTAAAATTATCTATTTACAAAATTATTGAAAAGTAAATATGAAAATATTAAATTATCATACATGATTTTTTTTTCTTCAAATTGATGCCAAAATTTTAAGAGCTTAATTTTTATTTACTGTTTTTTTGTTATACCATTTAATCAGATTCTTTTATTTGCACAGATTTTTAAATAGTAAATATAGAAATTAATTATTTTTATTAATTTTAAAAATTATGATTAGATAAGTTTCTAAAGAAAAATTTACTCTATTCATACATAGAAGTTATCTTCAAATTTTAATCCGAAAATTAATTAAAAAAAAGAAAGTGTAGAAATAGAAAGGGCCGGAGAAAAATTGATGATAGGGTGGAGGCGTGGGTAGGAGCCGTAAAGGGGTAGGGGTAAAAGGGTAAATACAGAAAGAAGTGAAAAATGGTAAAAGAGCGTAGAGACCGTGTTGCGCAGTTATGATTTGATGCCATCTATCATCTATAGTCATATATTAACGCCAGCTTTGTTCCCAAACGAGATTCAAATAAGCGCTCTCTCTCTCTCTCTCTCTGTATCTTTCTGCAGAATCCATCGATCCTTGAAAGAAAGAAAGAAAGAAAGAGCGATTTTCCTCTCAAAATCCAAAGAACGAGGAAACAATGGCCGATCAACTCACCGACGACCAGATCTCCGAGTTCAAGGAGGCCTTCAGCTTGTTCGACAAGGATGGCGATGGTTCGTATCTTCCTCCTTTTTTCTTGATTTTGTGTATATCTTTTTATCTGATTTCAGCGTGAAAGATTTACTTAGATCTGTGTTATTTTCTTTATTATTTTTGTTTTCACAAGTTGGTGCTATGATACTGTTTGGGAAAGTAATTCGATTGCTGATTATTGTTTTTTTAAGAATCTTGCTTTCTTTTTTCGTCGTGATTGTGTTGTGTCGGTCATTCTTATGAACTGTTTTTCGATATTTAGTTCTCGGATTTTTAATTTCGTTAGTTTACTTTTGCTAATTTCAATTATGTCGGGTGAAATAAACAATTTTGCTTAGAATAATATTTAGTGTCCAATAAATACACACCACATATCTTATTATCATTAAATGTGATGCGTAGTTCTCACTCATTTCACTTACTCATCACATTTGGTAATAAAGTATGTTTTATGCGTTTATTTAGTAATTTTATTATACACCAAATATTATTTTTGACATTTAAGAGTACGCGTTTTGTCTGACGTATGATTTTTAAAGAAGTTTTGTTCCGTTTTCATCTTCTGTTCAACATTTTCCGCCTGAAAAATGAATTTTAGGAACTCTGTAGATCTTGATCAGGAGAGAAAAACAGGCGAAAAGAGCCGGGTTTAGGATTTTTATTTATTTATTTTACAAAAAGAAATAAGAACTAGTAATAGTTGGATTGCTTGTTTCTCTGTTTCATATGCATTTCCTAATCGATTATCTGCGAGCATAAAGGCTGCATGCTAATGGAGGAACTTAGAGAAATAAATACAGAACTTGATAATGTTCAACTGATGTATGCAGACTTGCATACTGGTTTGATGTATTATTGACAGTCTTGTGTTGTGAATATGATTGATTGATTGGTATTGTAAGGCTTGTTATCATGCCTGTGTCCGGGTCTGAAAGAAACATGGGAAGAACAACAGAAATTTGAGAGGTCTCATAAGAGAAAAAAAAACTGATTGATTGAATGAGAAAAATTTCATTACACAATAGCTATATGTGGCTTATTTACTAATAGGGACTAGGGGGTTAATCTTGATTATTTAACTGATTACCAGCTATTAACTATTCACTTACTGACCACATGGTAACAGCGATGAGTCTATGACTTTGAAGCTGCTGTTGATTGTGTTTTATTGCGTGTGAATCTGCAGGTTGCATCACAACCAAGGAGCTTGGAACTGTTATGCGGTCATTGGGACAGAATCCAACTGAGGCTGAGCTCCAGGACATGATTAATGAAGTAGATGCTGATGGAAATGGTACCATTGACTTCCCTGAGTTTCTAAACCTCATGGCGAGGAAGATGAAGGACACTGATTCTGAGGAGGAGCTGAAAGAGGCGTTCCGGGTGTTCGACAAGGATCAGAATGGGTTCATTTCTGCTGCAGAGCTCCGCCATGTGATGACCAACCTAGGGGAGAAGCTCACTGACGAAGAAGTTGATGAGATGATCCGAGAGGCAGACGTTGATGGTGATGGGCAAATAAATTACGAGGAATTTGTTAAGGTGATGATGGCCAAGTGATAGCATCACAAGCCAAAACCTCAATGAAGAAATGTTGATTAGGAAGAAATGATAAAAAAAGGACAAGGTCGAGTTGTATAACATTGCTCTTTGTCGTGGTTCCCTGTCCTTTCTTCTACATTTTAATTCGATGGTTTTGAATCCAACCTCAGTTGTAGTGGATATGGTGTCTTCCTAGTTTGTCTTGTAACACCCTTAAACAAAAAGGAAAAAAAAAGAAAAGGAGTAAGGTTTGTAATATTTATGTCACTTCGTTTTCTAATCTTCATTTTTGGTGAAGGGTGAAGGAATCATGTAATGATATTCTACATGCGGCCTCGTAGTATGGTAATTTCGAAATTTTGGTTAGAAGTGTCATCCGGGTGATAACAGTTTTCGAAAACCAAATACGATCTCGATCAATCGTTGGTGCGATAGGATTAGGTTGGATAGAGTTTAGGGGCGGAAGTTCTGCGAAAAAATAACCTCTCTTTCCTCGTTAGCTATCGTGATTTACTTTAATAATAACCTTGTTACGAAATAAACCAAAAAGCGTGAGAGTGTACCTCTGTGATCACTTCCGTTAAGGGACTTCAGTGACATGAGATGAGCTCCAAGCCCTCTTCTCTAGCACACGGGCTGTATACCTGCAGGAGTTTTACTGCTAAGTTAGCAAGAGGTTATGGTAACTTTATGTATGTATATGTGAAGTCTTTACCTGATAATCCCCGAGGTGGAAGCGGTTTCAATCCGAGATGTGGCCCTAGATACCTTGAGCCTCAACCCACATCCTCTAAACGTGGCGGGGTGGAGTGGTGCGAGAGGAAACTGCTGCCATGTGTCTGTGATCATGGACCTTCTGTTCGGGTCATGGGTCCTTGCATCAGATCTCGGATGACCTATGTCCATTTTGTGGGAATGCTTAGTACGGTCCAATTGACTTACTAGGCTCCTTTTGTTCCAATCTGTATCGATGCATGACTAGGAGTCTTTAGTCGATCATCGAGTTTATAGAATTATTTATGATCTCGAAACTTTGTCACGATTGGTATCGGTGCCTCCTGCCTTGATGGTTGCAGGTCGCGGGGCTCATTATCTCAAAATTCGGTTTGAGTAATCTTTTCTGTGGGTAGTTATGGCCAGTCTGGCCTTTATTCTTTTGAGATGTGTTACCTGGATCACGGAACGTTCTCAAGATGGAGGTGTGGCATTCTCTTTGTCAAAGATTAAATGCATTTGGAAACTTTTAACGAGATTTAATTAAATTGAATTATATTAATTTTATTAAGAATTAAATTTTATCAATAATTTAATTAAATTTTTATATTTAAAATGAGCCAGTAAATTAAAAAATTAGATTTAATTTTTTTATTTGAAATAAGTCTAAAAATAAATAAATTTAATTATTTTTACTATTTTATCCTTCATTAATAGATTATAAATAAAATACTATATTTAAATAAGATTATTTTGATATTTTTATTTATTGAAATTCGATTTACATATCACATTTATTTAAATTTAAATTTAATTTCTTCACTTAAATTATTTTTAAAATAATTTAATTTAATTCCTTAATAGAATTGAATTCTATCAGTTTTCTGAACCCCTATAAGAGTGAGGGAGTCTTTTCATCTTTTCCTCGTAGGCATGCTTTAAAAGCCCACCATCCTTGGGCTAACATGTAGCGCTTTTGAAAGATAGCATTTAAAATCCTACCTTTTAATCATTTTAATTTTTTTTCCTGAAATGCCATGTTGCCCTCCAGTGGTACGATCAAATGATTCAATGTTGCCTCTTCAAGCCCTTCCACTTCACGCCCAAGGGGTGTCTTTCGTTCTGAAGTACTTTGAGTGCTTTTTCTTCTTCACCTACAACATACTTGAAGTGGTTAAGCTTCCGTGAAATTTTTCTAGCAGATGTAGGGCAGTGACAGTATAACAGCGATTCTTTACACTTCCATCTCGCACATTCTTAAGTAAGTTTGCCCTTACTTTGACTTTTCTTTCTACCAATCTTCACAATAGGTTTGCTTTCTTTCATCTATATTGTTTGGGTTTTGCATAATATTAAGAACTTCTCTTCCCAATGGCGTTATTTTCCAAATGTCTTGTGCCGCCACATTCCACCACAGGCTTTGCTGCTTTTAGATGTCTATTCGCCGGGGGGGGGGGGGGGACCACTATAGGAAACTAATGGGTTGCATTTATACACCCATATTTCTCCATAACTCTAGGTATATTTCATCATTTGTGTTAAGTTGATTGACATTAGGTTTATTTTGACTTCGTCCTCATTGTGCATTATTGTTAAATTCATAGACAATTGCACCCATTTTTGAATATTTGATGGATTGTGGCCTATTGTATTTCACCCGTCTTTTCAGTGTGGTTTTATGTACAGGGATTTGGGATTGAGTGCCAGAGGACATGCACGGAGCTAGAAATATCTTGGAAAGATCTAGGGCAAGTAAAATTGTTAAGATTAACCAAAGGAAACCAACAACCTTTGTGAGTGAAATATCAAGCATGCAGATATTGTCTGCTTTAGAGCCTAATTGGATGCCCTTTACAGATTTTCTCTTCTCCTTCTCATGGGAAAAATGCATCTACATGGGGGAGATATCCATTTCCTTATAAGGCATATTTCGTTCCCCTCCCCAATCGATGTAAGACTAGTTTCACCCCTCCTAGTGGGGGCCCAGCATTCTCGCTAGCTGGCATATCGATCCCGGAACTATCTCTGATATCATTTGTAATATCTGTCACATCTAGACACACTATGTATTGCTGTCTCTGATGTGAGTGTAACACCCGACATGTAGACATTATTTGCTTTGGGGGCTTAACTGGGTGCAACTCATGCATTTGCCCTTCCCCACCCTCAAAGGGAAAACACATTTGCATAGGAGAGGTATCCACACCCTTATAAGGCATGCTTCGTTCTCCTCCCTAATCAATGAGGGACTGGGCATTACATACTATGCCCGGATGTGACAGATGGTATCAAAGATGGTCTCGGAATCGGTGTGCCAGCCAGCAAGGGTGTTGGGCCCCTATTAGGAAGGGTGGAATTAGTCCCATATCCGCTAGGGAGGGAAACAAAATATGCCTTATAAGAGTATGGATATCTCCCCCATGTAGACGTAATTTCCCCTTGAGAGTGAGGAAGAACAAATCTGTAAGAGGCGCCCTGTTAGGCCCACAAACAGAAAATATCTGCATGTTAAGTGTTATACTCACACTAGGGATGACAATACATAGTGTGCCCATATTACAGGCGCTGAGCAGTGCCCAAATGTTTGGTTTTAATGTTAAAGGATCACTCCTTGAAACCTTAGTTTAATCTTGACTTTTCATAAATACTTAATGAAAAAATACAGGCCATTTTTTATCATGTTCTTTTAAAAAGACATTACTTTCAAAAGTAGAGGCTTTCACACGTAAATAGTATTCGACAATAAACCATATAAATATAATTGAACATACATCATGAAATTATCATCTAAGCACTATGACAATTGCAGCCCATCACATGAAATACCTCGATATATATATATATATAAGAGTCTTGATAGCTTACAAAATATCCAAATATTTATAATTGTGCCACAGTGCACAACCACCGAACTGTCTACCAAAGTCGAGATGCATAGCAATAAAAAGCGTGATGGATAAGCATGTCAAATGGCCACACGACTTCGGCATACAGTAATCCAAACCAAAATGATAGTCATATGTCAAGAGACATAAGTGTGATAAACATCTAATAATCTTAGCAATGTTTCCAACATAGCTATCTCTATCCGTCTGTGAGCTCAAACATCAACTACTGGCACGTCCAACTCATTTAGAGATGTACATGGAAATTTAAATGGGATGAGAATCCGAATGAATCTCAATAATAGTAAAACATGCATGGTGTCATCATCGTATGTCTTTGGCCCACTTGGTTTATTATAGAAAAGGTGTACATGCCATAATGCGGTCCAAATTAAGAGTTTTCACAAACGTTATTATCAAGTGGAAATTTCATTTTAATATGATCTTGATCATAAATCCATCAAGTTAGATATGTATATGCATGATAATGGTGTCGCATTGAAATATACTTTTCATAAGAGCATGCATGCATGGACAGAATAAATATATCACTTAGGCCACATGCATGCATGAAAGAATGAATCATAATCTCGTAAGTACATGTATACATGAAAAGAGATGAACACAAACCTATGCACGTACTTGCATGCATGAAAAAAGTGAACATATATAGCAAGCAATCATAAGACTTTCAACTCTCTTTGAACATAGATCATCTTCACTTATAACGTCTTAGGGACCCTTAGGCTATGAGCTCATACCTAACATATATAATACAATCAGCCATCATTGAACCTCGATCAGTATCAAACCTCTATTAGTCATAAATAATATTCATCATTATGATATGTTAATGCGATTAGTCGTCATTGAACCTTGATTGGTACTGAACCTAGTGTAACGGGGTGTGAGTTTTCTTTTCAGATACATAGGCATATAAATATTCATACTTTTGTTCTCCATGGTTCGTGCCACATTGTAACACTTGGTACATCCGGCAGTCCCTACTTGCTCTACTTTCCTTACTACGCAAATGGGCCTGCATATGCACTAAGTAGTACGCCGCAACAATGTCCTAAGCTCATGATATCCTTTATCCATGTCCTAATGAATACTTGACTCAACACATCCCATTAACAAGACTCATTCAAGAATAATCACAAATGATGCTTAGAATAGATGCATAAGTAACCAACCCAATCAACGATATCCAGTATAACAATTAATATCACATATATTACCAATGCAACTCAGTCAAGTATGTCACAACAGTTACCTATAATCCAATCAAGCATAACAGTCAACTGTAGTAAACAATCATCTTGCAGCCAATAAATATTTAAGAGTCATCAGTGCATTTAAAATTCACAGTTATAAATCTCATTTGCTAAACCGATTTGAGTTTGATGATAAGAGTATTTTGAAAGACATATTTTTCCTCTTCCCAAGATATGTGATTACTATGGCCCACCTTCCTATATGCTACAAATTCTAAAAATTTACTTTTAAGGACTTCACAACTTCTAATTTCATAAAGAGGCCCCAAACTTTATAAAATTTATAAAACAGCCCTTAACTTAATTTTTCATCCAAAAACATGTTTTCCACCCTAATTCTACTGAAATTACTACCTTGCACTTGAAATTTCAGAATTTGCACCATAATCCCAAACTTTTGAGAAAATTACATTTTGACCCCTAAACTTTACTAAAATTAAAAAACAACCCAAAACACCCTCTTAAACACATTATTTACTGTTCCAAAACCCATTTTTACAGCTTTACACCACAAAACTCAATTTTTGGCATAAAAACCTCTAAACCTTGTAAAATTATACTTTGACCCCTAAACTTGGCTAAAATTGCAAAATTAACCCCCAAAACTCATTTTTCTCTTCCACATGCATACATTACTGTTCCAGAGTCTATTTTGACAGTATTACACACTAAAAATTTAGTTTATACATAAAAGCTCCTAAACTTTGTAAAATTACATTTTAACCCCAAAATCTCTACATAATCACAAAAATACCCAAATCACATGTTACCACTCCATTTTTCATGTAGATTCCAAATATGTGGCTAGTTTCTCAAAATTTTTTTTCTTTCTATCTAAACAAGCTAGGGCTGAAGCTATATACCCCAAAAATCAAGTCTTTGTAAAAACTTTGAAACATGCATGAATGTACTCTTTTTTATGTATAGGTTCTAAATGTCAACATAGTTTTTGAAGCAAAGATTACCAACATAATGAGCCCTCTAAATCAGTGACCTAACTCAAAAATATTAAAGCTTACTTAAAAATTTCATAAAATTTATAAAAATGACTCTTTTAAAGTGTAGAATAAAGATATGGTGTTGAGTTTTAAAACAAAAATCTCTACCTATATCAAATGGAGGTGGCCAAAACCTTGAAGGAAATAAAAAGATGTGCTCTTCAAATATTTTCAAAAGAAAGGAAGAGTTTGAGCGAAAAGACAAACTTACAAGCTTAAACATTCATCAAAACTCAAACCTTTTTAACAAAAATTATAATGCAAAATAAGAAAAAAAAAGTTTGAAAATAAACCCCTACCAAAAGAAGGTATTTGTTGGAGGTTAAGGCAACTATAAGCTCCTTGAAACCAAAGATCACAAGAAAGGAAGCAAAAGCTCTTCCTTGCTTCACCTACACAATTTGGCCAAGCAGAAAAGGGAGTGTTGGAGGCTTTTTCTTGCAAAAATGATGGTGGATTTGGGTTTGTTGGGTGGAAGAGCTATGAAAAAGTGTTTTTGTTTGTTAGATTTAGTGGCGAAATGAAGAAGTTATGAGGTTAGAGGTGATGGAGGTAAATGGTGGAGTTGAGAGGAAATGAAAATGAAAAGTGTTTTGAAAAAACAAAAATGAATAGTGATCAGATTGGGGAAGAGGGTGGCGGCCTCTTCATGCTAAAAGGGAGTGGTTAGGTTAGGGTTAAGGGTATTTTAGGGATTAGACAAAAAAGTGGGGGTAGATTAGGTAGAAAAGATACTAATTAGGGGTAATTTAAAAGCAATGGTCAAAATAAGATTAACTTGGTCTAACCATTAGTCATAACAAAGTGGCTTTTGTCTTTATCAGTGTCATAATGTGTAGCCACTACAAGATAAGAGTAGTGGATGATGACATCACCATGTCTCCTCTTTGTCCTTAAGAGTGGAATTAAGTTTCATTAATCATCATTAGGCCTAAATTAACCCAAAATAATTATTTTGACTCAAGATTAATTAATAAAAATATATTATCTTTAATTACATCCTAATATTGTCTATATTCCCTTAATTACTTTAATTAAGCTTTTAGTTAAGCTTAATTAGCACTGATTAGGGGTAAAATGGTAATTTCACATGAAAACTCATCAGGACTCACCCAAACATCATATATCCCCTCAAATCATCATACCCAACTCCCGAGTGATGACCAGGTCTGATCATCACTTAATCCCGTGTTAAATTACCTCAGGGGCATTTTAGTAGTTCTACATATGGGAAAACTCGTGAATTGTGATTTTCGCACCGATTACCATCCAAAACATATATAGTCCCCTTCAAACATTGAACTAACCCTTTAAGGATGGTTGGGACCGACTGTACTCAATTCTCATGCAAAAATGACCTCAAGGGCATTTTGGTCATTTTGTATAGAAGGGAAAATCGGGGCATTACATGTAACATATCGCGAAAATCAGACTTTAACCCAAATTTCGAGCCTTGCTTTGGCTATTTTTGAGAACAATATTTATAGGATTTGTACAAAAACTTAACCTAGCTTTCATTCAACCACTTTGTGGCCTTGACAATGATTCTCTATCTATTTCCTTCCTCTTTACTCTTCACTCTATTCCTAGGGATTTCATTAGTAAATTTTTCTTTGTTCTTTGAGAATTGGGTAAGGATTACTATTAAATCTTTAAAAGTGTTGTTTAATTCACTATTGTAATTCGCTAGAGACGGGGAAATAGTTATCTTTACTAGTGTAAGGTTTTTCGCATGAATTGGGATTATATTTAAGACTTTCATTTTTGTTGAATGCATTAGTTTTTTCAATGTTCTTAAGTTTCTATTCTTATAATTATTGTTATGAGTGTTACAATATTTATTGAAATAACTAAATTGGTGATTGTCGTTTAGGGGAACCTTTTAGGCATAAATTGAATGATTAATTAGTTTATGTTTAAGGGAGAACATTAGAATTAACTTTCCAATTGGCAGTTAGGATATCGCAATTGCTATATTAAATCAGTGTAATTTCTAATAAATTGGGATCTAATTTGTTAGCTATTTGCATTGGTTAGATCTTAGAGATCGATTTATCACTAGTAGAATTGCCAATAATTAATTACTAATAGTCACTAATGTGTTCAATCCTTGGTCTATAATAATTAATCTCAATTCTAGGAATACCTTGCACTAGTGTTTTTATTTCTTGCTTATTCTTATTTGTGATAAAGTGACTTTCAGACCCCTCCCCCCAAAATTCCAACTAAGTGACATAGTTTCCTTGAGAAAAGACCTTAGTTGCATCCTAACTACAGTTTTGGTGCATGTGGTACTTGAACTATGTTAATTCTAATTTGAGGAGGTAGTGACAACCTCTGTCAAGAACATCTTACGTGCTAATTGTATTTTATCTGGAATTTGTTTTAAATCCTATTTGGAAAATAACTTTAAAGGATAGATGTAACACCCCGATTTTTCTGTCTGAGGGAAATGACCAAAATGCCTCTGAGGTCATTTCTTGACCCGAATTCGAGGGTAACCAACTCGGTCATCCTCGAAGGGTCAACTCAATGTTTGAAGGGGATTGAATGGCCTTTGAATGCTTCCGGAAGCGAAAATCTCATTTTCCGCAGTTTCGGGTCAAAATGACCAAAATACCCCTATAGCGTTTTTATGCAGGTAGAAGTGCCGTTTGAACCCGAAACTTTCCTCAGAGGTTTAAAAACATGTTTTCATGTGTCTAAGAGGTCTCTGTTCAAGTCCCGGTGGTCCCGGGCAGTTTTGTGCAAAATTACGATTTTACCCCTAGAATAGTGTTTTTACGCCTAATGACGTAATTAAGCTAACCTAAGCAATATTAGGCTCTAATCGAAGGTTAATTAATTTCCCTTATTAATCTAGAGCCAAAATAATTTATTAAGGTTAATTAGAACTTAAAATTGCTTAGATTAAATTTAAATCCCTTTTTAGGACTCAAGATTCCTAATCTTGGAATCTTGAATAGTGTTTTCTCTCTCCAATTCCTTAAATCAAGGAAGTGTGTCTAGAGTTGTTTAGACTCTAAATTGAGGATCTAACTCACTAATGGTGCAAGACCACTCCTTAATTATGTCTAGACCACCCTAATTATCCATTTTCCTTACCTAAACACTTTCTTACAACTTCCTAATCTTAAGCATAATCAAAGATACACCTAAACACAACTCTAAACCACAATTAAAATGCAAGAAACTCTCCTCCCTTGGCTGATGCATTTCGGCCACCTCTCCCCCATTTGACCACATGTTGATTTATTTTCTCACTCAAAGAACCATGCTTGAGGCCATACCTTGAACCATACCTCACCATACTTTGAACCATACCTCACCATGCCTCAAGACCACATTATCTCACCTCATGGAACTCATGGATGCCCTCCAATTCTGCACACAATGGCCGAAACTCATCAGCCTATTCACACCCTTTATTTGCTTCATTTCTCTATAAATAGAATGCCTTGAGGAGCTTGCACCACTTTTAGACCATTTGCTAAGTTTAGAAACACTTAAAGCTTTTCTTTTCTCTCAAAGTTCTAGTGTTCTTCAAGTTCTTCATCATCTTCATTTTCTTCTTCCATCTTCAAGTTTATCACACCAAGTAGGGATTTCCTTTCATGTATTCTTTTCTTTAAAGTCCTTATATCAAGCTTGATGTTCATAGTTTCTCTTGTTTCTTTTTAGAACTTCTCTTCTACTCCTTTTTCCTTTTCATTTTCGGCCATAGGCCTTGGAGAACAAAGGAATGAGAGCTTATGACGAGAGTTTCATGATGATGTTCATCACTTGAAACAAACTCTAGAGCTTGATCTTTGTTCTTGAGTAAAAATACTTCTAGTTCTTCCTTTCTTTAACTTTTGGAATCTTTAACTTTGATGATGTTTTAAAATGGTTCTAAGGACTCAATGATGAGGTCTCATGATGTTGGTGTTAATATATCATCAAGATCATGGACTCTAGAGTTTCAAAATGTTCTTTTGATCCTTGAAATTTCGGCCATTTCCTTTTCTTTTACATGCAAAATGTTTTGATTTTCTAAAGATGTTATGTTGAGTTCTAAGGACTCTAGACTTTACTTTATCTTGGTTTGATGAGTTTGGGTTGAGGTTTAAGTTCCTTTAAAGTCTTGTTAAGAGCTCTAGAGAGATAAAATGAACTTGCATAATTTATCTTATGCTTGCACTCATATTTACATTCTTGCTATGCACCTTTACTTTCAAGCTATCACCTAAGAACATAAAGATTAAAATGGAACTTGCATCATCACTTTATATAATTCTCAAAGCCTTTCTATTTCGGCCTTAAAGTCGATTGTTGTTGGGCCTAGAGCACTAAAATAAAGAATTGAATGTGCATTATCACCTAATTAATCTCTCGAATGCCTATCTATTTCGGCCTTAAAGTCGATTGTTGTTGGGCCAAGAGCACTAAAATAAAGAATTGAACCTTGCATATTTACTTTCAAGCTTGCACGTTTAAGTTTATGCCTCGCATATTTACTTTCAAGCTTGCACGTTTAAGTTTATGCCTTGCATGTTTAATTTAAGTCATCACTTTATTTTGTAAGCAAGATTAAAAATGAAAAGCATGAGCACGTTTATTTTATGTCATAACTTAAGAACCTAGAGCTCAAAGACTTACTCATTTCGTTCCAAGTTAAAGTTTAATGTGAATGCTTTCTTTGAATGCCTGTTTTCGGCCAAGTAGTGATGATGGACTTGCAATGAGTTTTCATCTAGCTACAAGGACCAATAGTCTATGTTCTAAGTTTTTCTTAAAAGCTTTACAATTTTTACAAGGTTATGTTATCATGAGATATGACTTTATTCCCTTTTAGAAGATGAAATATATTTTGGTCATTGACCTAAGGCTTCTCTTAGCCTCTTGATGAATTAAAATGATTTGCAAAGAGTTTTAGAAATTCTAAATTGATTCCAAGAGAAACTAGTTAACTTATGTACCTAGAAATGTCAATTTAAATCCTTTACTAAAGCTAAATGTTTTCGGTTCTGATATGATGAGTGTGATGCTGTATGATGATGTTTTGATGTGTTAGAATGTGTGAAAATATCATATGATGATGTAGAAATGATTCTATGCATAATAGGTAAGAAACTAGCTAACTAGAAATACTGTAAAGCTAGAATTTAACATAGTTTTGACCCATTTGTTTATGGAACTTATCCAAACTGTTTTAATGGGAGCATAATCAGATTAGGATTGTTTAGACATGAAAAACTTGGTAACATTTGGATTAGAATCGAATTCTAGCACCTATAGGGAAACTAGTAACTAGAAGACCGTAAAAGTGCAAGTTTAGAACTCTTAGAATATTTATTTTTTTCTGGATTCTGTCCAGCACCCTTACAACATGATAAACATGATTAATAATTAGTCCTTAAGCTTGGGAATGTCTCATAATTGATTTAGATTTAATTTATAGCGCCTTAGGCGAAGACGGAACTGAGAAAGGGTCTAGAATGTAAGTTCCAGAACCCCGTAACCACAAGTTAGAAATTCTGCCCTATGCTTTTCAGATTTGAGTATGAACATGAGGATTAGGAATGATGATTTATTATGAGCCCTTAGGTGCATAACATATGAACGACAGATGTTAGAGAACTATATCTCAAGATTAAGACCCGTAAGGGTCAAAGCATAAACTACCGTAAAGGTAAGCGTTTGAATGTTCTATGATAATGCATGTGTTATGTAAATGATGATGATGTTATTCATATGAGGAATTCATGAGGATATATGTTTATGTGGCATAAAGCAAATTTGGAAGGAATTCGGCGTAATGCCATCGTGCCGCTGAATTCCCGACGAATTTGGGGACTTAAAGAGATTTTTGAAAATTAAGGTACTAAGATGGGTTCTAGGATGACACCGGTTCGGCCGAGCACCTCCATAGAACTCATGTGACATCGGTACCAATTTATACTCTTAGGTGACACCGGTTCGGTCGAGCACCCCTAAGAGAATTGCCCCCTAACCCGTACTCAGATAGTCGGGATTTATGATTTATGATACGCTTATCGTTAAGTGGTAAGTAAGAACTAGTGATGACTAGTTAAGGTATGAGCTCATAACCTAGATATGTGACACGTTCTGGGTGACACCGGTTCGGTCGAGCACCCCCAGTTCGATTGTCCTTTAGGGTGGCCCATGAGGAAGAGATGTTTCATGATTATGATTATGTCACTAAGAACGTTACTATTGCCACTTTATGCCACTAAGTATGATGATGCTTGATGTTATGTTTTACGTATGTGCATTAGGTAGTGCCACGCATACATTCGCTATTATGTTGCATTCATGACATTAAGACCATCCTAAAAGGAATGGACCTTGGCTAAACTATGTTTTAGAATTCAAAAATGGACTTAATGCATGCTCACTCATTTGTATAATTAAACCCAAGGTTCCTGAGGACGTAGATGATGACACCTAGGTAGTAGGAGGCCCTACTGAGATTCTTTAGCAAGATTCTCACTCCTTCTATCTCTTTCTTTCCGTTACGTCTTCAGATGGCGACGTTCGTAGTGTTCGTGGACACCCCGACATGGGAGGTGCACTATGACCCGGCTCACGGGTCATACCATTTTGAGGGGCAGTGCACGGTGCGGATTTTCATGTTCGTAGGACACCCTTTCGCTCATCCCGTGCACACCCATCGCTTCTCCCCGACTGCACCTTATGGCGATGACGAGCGAGTTTTTGAGCGTGCGCGTACGCATGACGAGAGAGTGCTCCGCATGCACATCGCCGCCTCAGCCATGCGAGACTATCCCGATTACGTGCCCCGGACCTACTTCTCGGAGACCAACCCGTCCGAGGACCCACCTACCCATCTGTATAGCGAGAGCTCTGCCCCCTCTCCACCATTGATGAGGGAGGGCAGTGAGGATACCGTGACTCAGCCACGACTTGCACTGCGACCGGAGATGCGGCCACACCGCGGGGGTCACTCTCGATCCCCGTTCCGCCTCTTTACGCCCGAGGAGCTCGCCCAGTTTCTCGGATACTTGCCTCGTTCGCGAGATGGACGTCAGTAGGAGGTGACGATTGACCGATGGAGTACCCGGTTAGACCACACACCACTTAGATGGGGATAAACCTTCTTTTGTTTAGAGGTTATCCCATTAGACGCACTCGGGTAGGGGAGTAGATCATGTTCATGTTTATGTTGTATTTCCTTTCATGTATTTCCCTTGTACTAAATTAAGTCCCACACTTATAAGTGGGCAAGTTATATTTATATGAGATGATATTCAGTGTTATTCCTGGTGTGCCTTATGCTATGACGTTATGAGATGTATGTTTTGTTCGTTACATGATATATCGCATCACGCGGCTCTCACTTTGTTTTTCAAAAAAAAATTTACCTGTATTTTCCGCTAAGTATTTCTAAGTAAAAAAGAGAACTATGAAGTAGCAGACTAATGATTAACCTAAGTATGTTCTAGAGTATTGGGTTAAAAATTAGGATGTTACAATAGAGGCATAAGGGGTTTTCTCTCATGGTAGTGGCGATTTCTCCTTGCAGGATAAACATGAGTTCTAGCTTTCAATATGGGCAAAAGGAAGGCTTTCTAGGATTTCAAAGTCTCCATAGTTCTGGATCCTATTCAGTGAGCTTTCTATGGGTGGATCGATGAAGAGGTGTTACTCATCATATCCATCATAGAAGAGAAACACATTATAGGGTTAATAGAGTGCATTAAGATAATGGAAGACAATGAGCAGGTGCTACTGCTTTGGCAAATATACCAAGTCGTACAAGTAATAAAATGATGATAAGAGTATCATTCTCACCCAGATTGATATGACTTGTAACACCCTATTTACTATTATGTGTTACTCGATAATAGTGTGTTACTGTCATTTGATCTCGATAAAAGACAATGGTGTGACCTTTCCTAAGCCACACATTTGTCAAGTGAGGTGGCATACTTGCACTGCAAGTCTCATACAATGTAAAAAACTACATAGCAAAATTTTACCAAATGAGTAAAATACCATACTTGGGAAAACAGATATTAAAATTAATTTCGAGTTTGGAAATTTCATTTCTATCTATCTCTGACCTTGATCTTATCTTAGTCCCGACTCTAAGGTTTTGCCTATCCCAACACACTCATAAGGCTTGCAATATTACTGTTCATTTTTTTCCCGAATCATTCTTATTATGATTAATCCTATCAGATTCTTAACATTCGGATTAATAAAGTTCAAATAAAATTTTTGAAATAAATTTCAGGGTGTTATATGATTGAGTACCAATTCTCTAGTCCAAATACTATCTAGGTGTTAATTTAACACTAGTTCATGTTCAAGTTCAAAAGTAAATAAAATAAAATAAAATCTAAACTAGCTAGCAAAGAATATAATTTAAGAAGATCGCAATTTGAGAGAGTCAAGAGAAAGAGATGCTAGGATTTTGGGTTCACCTAGTTACTCTTATGAGTATTGAACTTTCAATTTAATGAAGTTCAATAAATTCAATTGATGAGGGATTTCCTAATTTAGTTAGTACTCAATTCTTTGGCATACTAATCATCTTTGAAATCTAAAGTCCACCTAACTCCTTAACATGAACCATAGATTCAAAAGCTTTAGGTTTTGTGAAATCCTAATCTCATAAATTCCATACAATTATTAATCTTTATCCCTAAACAATTAACAATTATGGTTTCTATCCCTAGGTCTAAGCTATCCACCAATATTTCAATTTCCTACACAACTCACGGTATCAGTTTACGGGTAATCAAGTGACAAAAGCATTAAGGGCAAAGATAGAAACTCAATTGAAGTAAACACTTATTAAATGAAAGAAACAAAAACTCATCATCCTAGTGTTGGTTACATCATGACCATAGCTAAGGAAAGATTTACCCATTAAATATACTTAATACATTCAAATCTAATGAAAGGACAAAAAAAATATTGAACATGAATTAAAAAAAGAAAAGAAAGGTAGATGAAATCAAATGCAAAGGTCTTCTTCTTGATATAGCCATCAAACCCTAACAAAACTCTTCTTCATCTCCCAATTGGCTAAGGAGCCTTAAGGCCACCTAAAGACCCCCTTTTCATCCTTAAGATGATGTATTTATAGCCCTGCTTCAGTTTAAGGGTTTTATTAAGCCTTAATGATATAGATTACGCTCAAAACATTTAATTTAATTTTGTGCTTCCTTGATGTAAAATCCTAATTTTTAACCCAATACTCTAGAACATATTTAGGTTAATCATTAGTCTATTACGTCATAGTTTCCTTATTACTTTAAAATACTTAGCGGAAAATACTGGTAAATTTTTTTTGAATTATAAAAGCAAAGTGAGAGCTGCGCAACACGATAAGCAATGTAGCACGTAAAGAAATAAAGCAAGCATCTCATAAACATCATAACATAAAGCAGGTAAAGGCACATCACGATAAAACTGAACTACATATATATATGATATGATATGTCCACTTATGAAGAGTGGGACTTAGTTTGGTACAACATGAAACAGATACACCTAAAAAGAAAATACAAAGGAAACTGCGACGAAAAGCATAAAAGCAAACTCCCCTACCCAAGTGTAACTAAAGGGATAACCTCTAAACAAAAGAAGGTTTATCCTCATCTAAGTGGTGTGTGCACTAGCCCGGGTACTCCATCAGTCATCCGCTACCTCCTACTAACATCTATCCCGCGAGTGAGGTACATACCCGGCAAACTGGGCGAGCTCCTCCGACGTGTAAAGACGAAGCAGGGATCGGAAGTGACCCTCACTACGTGGCTACATCTCCGGTCATCGTGCTAGCCGAGGCTGAGTCACGGTGTCCTCACTGCCCTCCCTCATTAGTGGTGGAGTGGGGGTAGAGCTCTTGCTGTACAGATGGGTAGGCGGGTCCTCCGACGGGTCCTTCGACGGGTCCTTCGACGGGTCGGTCTCCGAGAAGTATGTCTGGGGCACATAGTCGGGGTAGTCACACATGGCTGAAGTGTAACGCCCCAATTTTTACTGTAATTTTTACTGTCATTGGAAATTACTGAATTACCATAGGTAATTATTACATAAGATTTGAGGCCGAACAATCCTTAATAAAGGAATATAACATTAGAAGATAGGTTAGGAGCGATTCATGTGAGAGTCGCAAATCCCGAATTTCTGTATGTGTAAAATGACCAAAATGTCCCTGAAGTTATTTTACTCAGAAAATGAAGATTGTGGGCCCCACATATTCTCAAGGGGATGTTTTGAGAATAATAAGGGATTGTTTGTGTTATGTGTGTTAATAGAGCAGAAGAATCTCAATTTTGAGTTAAACGCAGAAATGACCAAAACGCCCTCAATTGTTTTAACTCCGATGTGCGTGCCGACTGAGCCCGAACCTCACTAAAATGTTTTAAAATGTGTTTTTAAGCCATGATTAACCATTGGTTAAGCTCGGGTGGCCTCGGACAGTTTTTAAGTGAAAGTACGATTTTGCGCCCGTTTTTGGGCGCTTTTGAATTTCGGGATTTTCGATTCATATACCGAAACCTAAGCAATATTAGCCTCAAATTAAAGCTTATTAAATTCTAAATATTAATCTAGATTCAAAATTATGTATTTAGATTGATTAGAACCCAAAATTGCTCAAAAACACCCAAATTGCTTACTAATTCATTTAAGCCCTTAACAGTAAATTCTCTAAATTACATGAATACCTTGCCTACACCTAAATAATGCATGGAACACACAAATTTCACTTCTTTGGGCTGTAATGCACGAAATTATTGATGCCATTATGCAGCTGAATTATTTCCAAAAGTTGCACTAAAACAAAATGCCAAAATGTCACCATAAGAGACATAATTCCTTAATTTCATACAACTTTGTCTAAAATGATTTTTTCCTCCATTATTTCTCCTGAAAAATTCTGACAACTACCTCCTCATTTTGGCCAATTAGAAGCCTCAAAATCTTCTATAAATAGGCTTGCTTGAGTGGTCTTGGAATGCTTGGTTCATAACTAGTTTTTAGGAGCACCAAAAACTTTCTTTCTTCCTCCTCTTTGGCTGAATTCTTTCTTCAATTTTTCAAAGAGATTTTGTGTCATTTCACTTCAAGAAATCAAGTTCTCTTCCTCTTCTTCAACTCAGATTAGGTAGGGAGTAGTTTCTAAATTTATTTCTATGCTTTGAGGAGTTGTGTTTTTAGCTCAAAATGATGAAATTATGAATTTACCTTAGCTTTTCATTTTGGTTTTCCTCTTCTTTTTTTTTTCTTTAACCAATTCAGGCCATATGGCCTAGGTGGAACTAAGATGATGGCTTGATGATGAGGACCTTGAGGGTGGGTTGTAAATCCATCACAAGTTAGGCCTCTAAAGCTTGAAAATTCCACTTGATGCAAAACTTTAAAGAATAATGCTTTATGATGCTAAAACAATGATTTTTAGTTTAGAACTTGAAAGATGTATTTCCTTTTATGTTTTATTTCTTGTTAAGATATGTATTGGGTTGAATTTATAATTCTTTTAAAGTCTTGAAGGAGCTCTAGTAAAGAAACAAAATGAATTTGCATCCATGATTAAGTTTATGCTTTGCATAACCATGTTTACCTTCTATGTCATCACTAAATTTTCAAGAATGAATAAATGAACTTGCATTTCTCATGTTTAAATTCCAAGCTTGTATTTCATATTTATGTTTCAAGTTATCACTTAATCTTTCAAGATAATAAAGAGGTTGCATCTCATATTTAATTTATGCTCTCACTTTATTTTATAATGGCTAAAAGAATCAACGCATGACATATTTATTTTATGCCATCACCTAAAGGTCCTAGAGCACAAAGACTTGCCCATGTATCACAAGCAAAGAAATATGATTATTGGAGTTAAAGAATTTATTCTTTAAAAAGTCTTGAGATTGGAGCTTAAAAAGATGTAATAATAATTCTCTTCTCCCTTTACTGGTCCTGTGCGGACTACCGCCGCTCTGGTTTCTTAATATTCTCTTCTCCCTCTATTGGTCCACTGCGGACTACCGCTCCAGCTTTCTTAATATTCTCTTCTCCTCTCTTTGGTCTGTGCGGATTACCGCTCCAGTTTCTTGTATCATGTTTATATTTCAAGTTCTTGCATCATGTTTAATTTTCAAGTCATCACTTTAAATCTTAAAGATAAAGAAATGGAATTACATATCATGTGTATAATTCCAAGCTATCACCTTATAAAGATAAGATTAAAATAAGGTTGCATAGCATGTTTATAACTCTAAGATGTCACCTAAATCTCTAAAGCTCAAGACTTACTCCTTTTATCTTAAGTGAGAATTTTAATTGTGAAGATCCTCCCAAATTTGACAAAAGAACTAGTTTCTAAATGAGTTTTAAGGCTTTGCAAGGATTTTACGGGGAACTAGTATTTTATATGCACTTAAAATATGATTCTATGTAATTGCATGAGGTTCATGATTCGCCCACTGATCTGAGTTTAGTATCAATGTGTGATAATTATGGTTTATTGTTAAGAGAATGATTCATAATTGGTTTAGTAACTAATTAGTTCTATAATTGATAATTCTATGTAAGGATTGGATGCTTATTAAGTACTTGATATCATTGAATGATTTCTGGCTTGCATGTTATAGTTCTTTGTTGCAAATAATGAGAATGCTTATACATGAAATATTCTTTATTATGTATAATTTACCTTTGTTGCTAGAAGAAAGTGTATCATTGTAAAAGTGTAATTTGGAAAGGTTCTGGCTAAGGAAAGACTTGGTATTTAAGCGTGTCCATTATGACCCACCTCTCTTTCTTGGGAATCTCCCATATGCATGATTCTGATTGATATATATTATTCTAGTTTAAGACTATAAATAAGAAAATGTTATGATGTTTATGAATTCTATTGTGATATAACATGCAAAGATTTAATGGTGACTTAAACTTATAAGAAAATGATCCTTTGGAACCATCAGACTATAGGTGGTGAAAAGGTGATTTTAGCCCCCTAATCCGTTCTCTCAAAAGGGTAGAGTCGGGACTTTAGCTTATCAAAAGGGATAAGTATATGCTAGTGACGACTAGTAAAGTATGAGCTCATAACCTAAATTACTCCCAAAAGGGTGAAGTATAGGGTGGCCTAAGGAAAATAATGATGATGATAAGATTTTAAGTCACCTAAGGCACTAAAGAAATGAAATATGTGCATTATGTCCACGTGTAGCTAATATTATATGACGTTCTTTTATGCATGTTATTTGATAATGATGATGAGGAATATGATGTAATGATAAAGGAAAAGTTCATTGTAAATATGACATGTTAAGATTATGATGCATTATAAGACGCATGATTAAAAATTGACGAACCTCGGTTAAGTATTTGTCCGAACTTAAAATGAATCTTTGCATGCTCACTATTTTAGAATAATCCCGAGGTTCCTGGAGACTTTGATGATGACACTTTGTAGAAGGAGGTACCCTCTGAGAATTCTTTAGCAAGATTCTCACTCCCTTTCTTTATTTCCGTCATTGTCTCCAGATTCAGATGGCGACATTCGTCTGCTCGTTGATACCCCTACTTGGGAATTTCACTATGATCCGGTGCATCGCTCGTATCATTTTGAAGGGAGGTGCGCAGTTCGTGTTTTTATTTACATAGGTCGTCCATTTGCACATCCTGTCCCTAGTTATCGATTTTCTCCTACTTCTCCCTATGGCGATGAAATGGTTTTCGAACATGCACGT
The DNA here is from genome assembly GCA_031216125.1 of Dalbergia cochinchinensis. Classification (NCBI taxonomy): domain Eukaryota; kingdom Viridiplantae; phylum Streptophyta; class Magnoliopsida; order Fabales; family Fabaceae; genus Dalbergia; species Dalbergia cochinchinensis. The sequence continues at coordinate 32,646,573 of CM062377.1, read as the reverse complement.
CCACTTGATGAAAGGATGTTACGTTCTTATCCCGCTTCATCTCGCTGTCCCACGGATTTCCGTGAGTATGTTCCCGAGACGAGATATTCTCAAACTGATCCTTCAGAGGACACTCTTACTCATGTATATTGTCAGAGCACTGCTCCTAGTCCGAGCCGTGTAAGAGAGGGTAGTGAGGAAACAGTTGTTCAGCCGAGGTTAGCAAGAAGGCCGTCCATGCGACCCCAGCCTGGTGCATCTCGTGTGTCCCCTCCCGAGGGAGCTCATCAGTGGATCGGATTTATTCCCCATTTCGGGACGGTGGCCATAGAGGGTTCTTAGTAGACTTATGTGTGATCATGCACCCTAGTTTTAGGATAACCTTCCCGGCTTATAGAGTTATCTAGTTTAGGGGCATGTATTTCCTTATGTATATTTTCTTTTATGGGTTTGCATAAGACAATGATGTATGAACATAACCCACCCTTTGAGTGAGGTTATTGTATGTAAATATATGCTATAATGTGTTTATGGATGTTATATGATGGAGTCAAAGTGATATGATGTGATATATTCTTAAACGTCTTATTATACTCCACTTACTCGTTCACGTTGTACCCGGCTCACGTTTTCAATTATGTTTTTTTTTTTAAAAAAAAATGGCTCGTAATTTCACTAAGTATTTTCAAATTATGAAGAAGGAACCAATGTAAGGAGTAAAGTCTAGTCATTAATCAGATTCAACCTAGGTGTATTTGGTTAATAACTAGGGTGTTACATGAAGCGGCGGTGTGCATACGAAGTACTCTCTCATTGTGCGTATGTGCGCGCTCGAAAACCCGCTCGTCATCGCCATAGGGTGCTGTCAGGGAGAAGCGATGGGTATGTACAGGGTGAGCGAAGGGTCGTCCAATGAACATGAAGACGCAAATTGTGCACTGACCCTCAAAATGGTATGATCCGTGCTCCGGATCATAGTGCACCTCCCACGTCGGGGTGTCCACAAAAACCATGAACGTCGCCATCTAAAGACATGACGGAAAGAAACGATAGAGGGAGTGAGAATCTTGCTAAAGAATCTCAGTAGGGCCTCCTACTACCTAAGTGTCATTATCTACATCCTCAGGAACCTTGGGTTTAGTGTATAAAATAAATGAGCATGCATTAAGTTCATTTTTAAGCTTTTAAAATATAATTAACCATGGTCCGTTCATTTTAGAATGAATCTTAATGTCATGAATGTAGTATAGTAAAGGATGTATGCATGGCATTACTTAATACAAAGACATCCATCATAACATCAAGAAGCATCATAATGGTGGCATAAAGTGGCAATTGAAATCTCACGTGGGGAAAACTTTGTGACATAATCATCATACTTTACTTTTTCATGGAGCCACCCTAAAAGACATTCATTCTGGGGGTGCTCGGCCGAACCGGTGTCACCCAGAATGTGTCACATCTCTAGATTATGAGCTCATACCTAACTAGTTGTCACTAGTTCTTACTTATCAATCCCGATAAGTGTATCATAATCATAATCCTAACTATTTAGTACGGGCTAGGAGGCATATCTTGGGGGTGCTCGGCCGAACTGGTGTCACCCAAGAATACATCTTGGTACCGATGTCACATGAGTTCTTTGGAGGTGCTTGGTCGAATCGGTGTCATCCAAGAACTCATCTTAGTACATCATATCTTATAAAGAAAATCTCATAGGTTTTTCAAAAACTTTCTAAGTCCCCAAATTTGTCAGAAATTCGGCAGCATAACAGCAGTACGCCGGATTTCTTCCAAATTTACTTTATGCCACATAAACAAATAGAACATGTATCTTTAATCATAAATTCATACGTTGACATAATCATTCTCAAATAGAACATACATTTACATGTAACATTGAAACTCATTATGCTCTTGATCCTACGGTATCTTATGCTTTGATCCTTATGGCCTTAAACTTGAGATGTAATTATTCTATCATTCTCTATCAACCTCTTATGCACCTAAGGATTCTATTCTAACAAATCTTACTATCATTTATGTTCTTTAATAAATCTAGGCAGCACCATACTCCAAGGGCAGAGTTATACATCTATGATTACAGGGTTCTAGAACTTACGTTTTAGACCCTTTCTCGATTCCATCTTCGCCTAAGGCGCTATAAGTTAAATCTAAACCAATTATGAGGCATTCCTATGCCTAAGAACTAATTATAAACCATGTTTGCCATATTATGAGGTTGCTGGACAGAATCCAGAAATTAAATGTTCTAAGAGTTCTAGGATTGGCCTTTTACGGTTTTCTAGTTACTAGTTTATCTATAGGTGCTAAAATTCAATCTTACTTCAAATGTAACCAAATTTTTCATGATTAATCAATCCTAAACTGATTGTTATCATACTAAAACAGTTTTGGCATTGATTAGGATTGAAGGGGTTAAACACACGTTAAATTCCAACTTTACGATTTTCTATGAAGCTAGTTTCTCTCCTAACATGCATAGAAGTGTTCCTACCTCATCATATATCATTTTTACACATTCTAACACATCAAAACATCATCATACAACAACAAACACATCAAGGCAGAACTGAACTGTTCAAGTCCAAAAAAAGACACATAATTTGACATTTCTAAAGCATATAAGTTGCTAGTTTTCCTTGGAATCATTTTAGGACTTCTAAAACTCTTTGCAAACCATTTTATTTTATCAAGAGGCTAAAAACAACCTTAGGTCAGTAACCAATTTAATTCTTCTTTAGAAGAGGATTAAAATCATGAATCTTGTTGGTCATAGCTTTATAAAACTCATCAAGCTTAAAGAAAATCCTAGGACATAGGTTGTTGGCTCTTGTAACTAAATGGAACTCATTCCAAGCTTATCATTATTACTTGGCCGAAATTATACATTCAAAGAATGCTTCCATATTAAACTTTAACTTGAGATAAAATGGGCAAGTCTTTGAGCTCTAAGGTCTTTAAGTGATGACAAAATATAAACATGCTATACACTTCATTTTTATTCTTCATTACAAAGTAAAGTGAGAATTTTAAAGTAAATATGCAAGAGTTAGAAATAAATATGCAAGGCTTGAAATTTAAATATGCAAGACTTGAAGTAAATATGCAAGACTTGAAGTAAATATGCAAGGCTTGAAAGTAAAAATGTAAGACTTCGAATAAATATGCAATGCGAGTTCATTTCTTTATTTTAGTGCTCTAGGCCCAGCAACAATCGACTTTAAGGCCGAAATAGAAAGGCTTTGAGAATTAATTAGGTGATAATGCAAGTCTTGTTTTAATCTTTGAGTCCTTAGGTGATGACTTGAAAATAAAGATGCAAAGCAAGAATATAAACATGTGTGCAACCTCAAAATAATTATGCAAGTTCATTTATATCTTATTAGAGCTCATTCAAGGCTTTAGAGGAACTTAAACCTTAACCCAAACTCATCATGACAAGATAAAGTGAGGTCTAGAGTTCTTAGAACTCAAGATAACATTTCTAATGAATTAAACCACAAGTGAGCTATATAACATTTTTATGAAAACTCAAGCTTTAGAGGTTTCATTGTGAACATAAAGTCTCCATCTAGAACTCTCATCATCAAGCTATCATGTTGGGCCACCCAAGTTGGTTGGCCGAAATCATGAAGGAAAGAAAAGGAAAGAAACCGAAATCTTGAGGAAAGAAAAAGGAAGGAACCGAAATCATAAGCAAGAAAAGATCCATTTTGAAACTCTGGAGACCATGATCTTGATGATGTATTAACACCAACATCATGAGTCCACATCACTGAGTTCACTAACTCATTTTAAATCAACATCAAAGTTAAGAATCTCAAGGTTCAAGAAAGAAAGAAACTAAAAACACCTTTTGCTTAAGAACAAAGATCAAGCTTTAGAGGTTGTTCACGTGATGAATATCATCATGAAACCCTCATCATCAAGCTCTCATTCCTTTGTTTTCAAAGGCTCATGGCCGAAAATGAAGAAGGAAGAGAAGAAGAAAAGAAGTTCCAAAAAGATTCAAGAGAAACCATAAAACACATAACTAGATTAAGAACTTAAATGAAAGAAACACTTGAAAGAAAATCCCTACCAAGTGATTGGAGGTTGAGATGAGTGAAGAGGATGAAGAACTTGGACACTTGAACTTTGAGAGAAAAAGAAAACTTTGAAGTGCTCTTTGAAAACTTACACTTAGCAAATGAACCCAAAATGATGCAAGTTCACCCAAACATGCTATTTATAGAGAAATGAAACAAATGAGGGGTGTTTGGGGAGGGAATGGCTTCGGCCATTACAGCCACAAGGAGGAGAAAAATATCTTCTCTAAGGCATGGTGGGAAGCATGGCTAGGTATGCGTTCAAGTATGGGTGCAAGTATGGGTCAAGCATGGTTTTTTGAGTGAGAAATAAATCAACATGTGATGGAATTAGGGGAGGGATGGCCGAAACATGCATCAGCCATGGAGGAGGATTTCTTGCATTTTAATTGTGATTTAGAGTTGTGTTTAGGTATATCTTTGATTAGGATTAAGATTAGGAATTTGTAAGAAAGTATTTAGGTGAGAAAATGGGTAATCAAGGTTGTCAAGACATTTTTAAGGAGTGGTCTTCCATCATTAGTGAGTTATAAATTCATTTTAGTTCATAAACAACTCTAGACACAATTCCATGATTTAAGGAATTGGAAAGAGAAAATACTATTCAAGATTCCAAGATTGGAATCTTGAGTTTTAAAAAGATATTTAAGTTTAATCTAAGCAATTTTAGGTTCTAATTAATTTTAATAGCTTATTTTGACTCTAGATTAATTATGAAAATTAATTAATCTTTGATTAGAGCCTAATATTGCTTAGGTTTGCTTAATTATGTCATTAAGCTCAAAAATACTATTCTAGGGGCAAAATCGTAATTTTGCACAAAACTGCTTGGGACCACTGGGACTTTAACAAACGCTTTTAATCATGTAAAAACATTGTTTTAAACCTTCAGAGAAAGTTTCGGGCTCAAACGGCACCTTTACCCGCGTAAAAACGCTATAGGGGTATTTTGGTCATTTTGACCCGAAATTGCAGAAAATGAGGTTTTCACCTCCGAAACCATTCAAGGGCTGTCCAATCCCCTTCAAACATTGAGTTGGCCTTTCGAGGACTGCTGGGCTGGCCATCCCCGAATTCCGGGCAGAAAATGACCTCAGGGGCATTTTGGTCATTTTCCTCTCAGACAGAAAAATCGGGGCGTTACACTTGAGCCAAAAATTGGGCCAATTCACGTTTTGGTTCAGGAGAAAATTTGAACTATCACTTGTGACCTTGACACTAGTCTCTACAATTAGAATCAACTTTCCAAGCCATAAGAATCACATTAATTAGACTTCTATAGCTTGAAATATGGGTAAAATATAGGATAAGGTTCATGCTGGACAACATCAAGATAACAACAACCTTCAATCTGGCAACTGCATTTTCACCAAGCAACTCTTTGAGCTAGGTTTTGAACTAAACATAAAGGTTGTAGAGCACTTCTTGAGCTTTCTAAAACATCTTTATTTTTCCCAATCTGATCTCTATAATGAAATATATAGATTCAAAACTCTTCGATTTAGCTCCAAAAATATTTTCCTTGCAAAATTATTAAATTCACTCAAAATCACCAAATAAAGATTAGTTTGAATAATTTCATGAAAGTTCAAATTCTATATGAAAATGTCTAATTTTATAAAGTAAAGCACTCAAAACCATACTACACAAGCACTAGATGTGTGTATTTAACACATACATCAAAATACCCTAAACTTAAACCATTGCTTGTTGTAACGCCCCGATTTTTTCTGTCTGAGAGAAAATGACCAAAATGCCCCTGAGGTCATTTTTTTTACCCAGAATTCGAGGATAGCTGGCCCGGCAGTCCTTGAAGGGTCAACTCAATGTTTGAAGGGGATTAGATGATCCTTGAGTAATTTCAAAAACAAAAAACTTGTTTTCTGTAGTCTCGAGCTAAAATGACTAAAATACCCTTATAGCATTTTTACGCGGGTAAAGTTGCCGTTTGAGCCCGAAACTTTCCCCAAAGATTTAAAATGATGTTTTCATGTGTTTAAAAGCATCTGTTGAGTCCTGGTGGTCCCAAGCAGTTTTTGTAAAAAATTACGATTTTGCCCCTAGCATAGTGCCATTTGAGCTTAATGATGTAATTAAGCAAACCTAAGCAATATTAGGCTCTAATCGAAGATTAATTAATTTTCATAATAAATCTAGAGTCAAAATAAGTTATTAAAATTAATTAGAATCTAAGATTGCTTAGATTGAACTCAAACCCTTTTCTTTAACTCAAGTTTCCAAGACATAGAATCTTGAATAGTATTTTCACTATTCACTCTCCATACTTCAAGAAGCCTAGGATGTGATTGAGAACCTTGATTGAGTAGGATTTTGACCCTACTAATGGGCAAGAATGCTCACTAATTATGCCTTAAATAGCCTTGATTACCTATCCTTTCACTTACACACCTACTTACAAATTTCTAATTCTAAGCCTAATCAAAGCTACACCTAAACACACCTCTAAATCACAAATTAATGAAACAATTTCCTCCCCCTGGATTCCCAAAAGTGGCGCCACCTCATCCCCCGCAATGCATCATATGGTCGTTCACTCACACACTCAAAGAAGCATGCTACACCATGCCTAAACCCATGCCTACACCATGCCTTACACCTTGCTTTGAAATGACATAACCAAGAGATATTTTTCTCCCTCCTACCTCCCCTAAAAATGGCGCCACTTCTCACCCCATTCTTATCCCTCATGTTTCATTTCTCTATAAATAGCATGCTTGGATGAACTTGAATCACTTTTAGTTCATTTGCCAAGTTTGAGTTTTCAAGAGAACCTTAAAGCTTTTCTTATTCTCTCAAGCTCAAGAACTCTTTTTCTTCCTCATCTTCTTCATCTTCTTCAAGCTCATATAGAGCCACCACACCTCAACCTCATACCACCACCTCTCAACCATGCATCATCCTTTGAGCACAAAAGCTCAAAACAAACACCTCACCTTCCTTTTCTTCCTCCTTTGGCCGAATCTTCTAGCTCACTTGGAAAAGTTTTTCTTCTCATTTTACTTCAAACCAAGCTTTCCTCTTCACCACTTGGTAGGGATTTTGTTCTTTAAAATTTGGTCTTTTAAAGCTTTGATAAAAATGAGTTTTTGCTAGTTTCTCTCGATTTTTAGAACTTCTTTTCTCCTTTATGTATTTCGGCCTTGGAGCCTTTCTTTAAAAGGAAAAGTTGGCTTGATGATGAGGTTTCAAGATAATGGACTCATGATTACCATGTGAGGAACCTTTAAAGCTTGAAACTTGGTTTTGATTTCAACATATTTTGGTTATTCCTTTGCCCTTCTTTGAACATAGTTTTTGGTTTTCCCTTTTCTTTTCCTTTCCTTTTGGTTTCGATTTCTTTCCTTTTCCTTTCTCTAAGTTTCGGCCATCTTTCCTTTTTCTTTAAGTTCTTGAGATTTTATTTTTAAGGGTACAAGGGAATGTTAACTTGATTTGTTCTTTTAATCCATTGCCTTAGAGCTTGATGATGAAGTTCACACCATGTGGTTTCTATGTAAACCTTGGTACAAGAACTCTAAAGCTTACTTTACCTTGCTATGATAAGTTTGGGTTGAGGTTTAAGTTCCTTTAAAGTCTTGTAAGAGCTCTAGTAAAGATGTAAAAATGAACTTGCATATTTATTTTCCTTGCCTAGCATATTTATTTTTGAGCTAATCGCCTAAAACGTAAAGATTAAAACAAGAGTTGCATTCTCATATCACCTAATAATTAAGCTTGAAGCTCACCTATTTCGACCTTAAAGTTGATTGTTGTGGAGTCTAGAGCACTAAAATAAAGAATTGGACTTGCATTCATATTTACTTTCCTTGTCTAGCTTATTTATATTTCAAGTCATCACTTAAATCCTAAAAGATAAAATGAACTTGCATATTTACTTTCAAGTCTTGCATATTTATTTTCAAGTCTTGAATATTTATATTCCTAGCACCTCATATTTATATTTCAAGTCCTTGCATCTCATTTTTATTTTGAAGTTCTCACTTTACTTCATAATGAAGACTAAAATAAAATGCATAACACGTTTACTTTTCGTCATCACTTAAAGACTCTAGAGCTCAAAGACTTGCCCTTTTATCTCAAGCTAAAGTTTGGTTATGGAAGCATTCCCTTGAATGCACAATTCGGCCATGTGATGATGATGAGCTTGGTGTGAGTTTCATCTAGTCACCAGTGCCCATAATCTATGTCTTAGGATTTTCTTAAGCATAGGAGAACTCAAAGAATATTTCAAGTATGATTTTACGTTTTAAATTCCAATCTTGGGCCAACTCAAATGGTTGCTACCCTTGTTTAGTTTATGATGATTTTAATGAAATAAGTTGGTTTCCAAAGAGTTTTAGAAGTCCTAAAGTGAATTCATGAGAAACTAGTGACTTATGCGTATTGAAAATGAAATTTCATGCTTGGTATGATGATGAATGAATTCGGTTCTGCCTTGATGATTTGGTTGCTATTTGATGATGATTTTTAATATGTTAGAATGTGTGAATATTATATATGTTGAGGTAGGAGCCTTTCTATGCATGTACAGAAAAACCGTAAAGTTGAGTTTTAGCATAGTTTTGACCCATTTGTTTTAATGGGATAACATTCAGTTTAGGATTGATTAATCATGAAAAGCTTGGTAACATTTGATGTAGAATTGATTTTTAGCACCTATAGAGAAAATAGTAACTAGAAAACCGTAAAAGCGCAATTCTAGAACACTTAGATTATTTAATTTTTTGTTTCTGTCTAGAAACCTTGTAATATAGTAAATATGGTTCATAATTAGTTCATAGGCATAGGAATGCACCATATTTGGTTTAGGTTTGATTTATAGCGCCTTAGGCGAAGACAGAACTTAGAAAGGGTCTAAGACGTAGATTTTAGAACCTAGTAAGTATATGATATTAATTCAGCTCACATCCTTATTGTAACATCCTCCCAAGTACAACCTCATCCTTAAGTTATGGTGTCATACTCGAGAGTTGTTCCTTCTAAGTTTGCGGACCTTTCCTTTTTAAATATCTATAGCCAGTTTGGTTAGCTCGCGAGATAACTAGGTCATAATTATACTAAAATATATAGTAATGAAACCAAACTATTTATTTAATACAAAGTTAAGTACATAAGGGAAGCTCTTCTATGAGCTCTAACACACCTTTGTTCTCTGACATATTTACACACATGTTCATTCCACTAAATACAACATAATAAAAGCATTAACTACTACACTATTGCACTTCTGAGTTCTTTTGCATAGCAGTCCCTCGGTCCTCTGTATCAACCTGGAGACGACACGGGAACACAAAAACATAAGGGTGAGAATTATACAATTCTCAGTAGGGTAACTCCCCAATTACACATTCATACTGCCATCGTCATCACCCCAGCCACTTCGGTTTATTAAGAAAGTGTGAGCATGCAATATATACATATCAAATGTTCATTTTAAAATTATAAAATCACCTTTCTGAAGTGGGTCTCTTTTATTATTCAATCACTTAAAACATGTATTTCATAACATTCAACATCATAGGAATTCCTTCAAGACCAATAATTTAACAAGATATACATATACATATGGCAATTACAATGATCTTTTCGTGCCCTTGACATAATAAAGGGGACTTTTCCGAGCCCTAATGGGGACTTTTTCGTGCCCTATTGGGGACCTCTTCGTGCCCTACTAGGGACCTTTTCGTGCCTTTTTTTATATTAAAGGGGACTTCATTGTTCACTTAGCACATACATTATCCTCAAGCTCACATATACATGCATCGCATTTCTATATGCATGAAAATAATTCTCTGATCTCATAATACTTCAAACCTATATATATTATTCATCCATTCCTCATAACATAATCTTGGAAGTTCATGGCATGCATTCATATACATCAACTTGAACCAAATGCTATTAGGTCATTAATTCAAGGCATCATTTCAACTTGAGCACATTGGCAGATTTTTCACTCAAGTAGCACAATTTATTTCTCATACTAAATGATCAATTAAAATGCTATAAAAATTCTCAGTGACACCTCAATGTGTCATCAAGATCCTGTAAACATTTCAGGGTAATTAGAGTTCTCTAACTATATTAACAAAATTAGACAAATTTGGTGGTCAAGAACCGAAATTCATAATTTTTGACCCTAGCAATTGAACCCAGAAAATTCTAAATAAAAATCCTAGTAAAACCTCAACATGTTTCTAATATCCTGTAAAAATGTCAGCTCATAATTCGATCATTTACTAGGTTAATAAAATGTCACAAGTTCATGACTTGATTCAACATTTCAGGCAGCATATGCTTAATTTCAATTCTTGATTTTTCTAAGGCAGTTTGACTCAAAATAAAAACCCAAGAAAATTCTTGGAACTAGCTAAAGATGTTAAATCCAACATATATTTTTTTCAGTTCAAGAAAATACCCACAACAAGCCCAGAAAATTCGTGATCATACACTGCCTGTCAGAAAACCGAAAATCCAGCAAGTGTCACTCAACATCTTTTGACAAAATGATCTCTCTAACCTCATCCAAACACTTCAGCAAAATTCATACATCAATAACAACATAATATCAACCATATTAACCAGAAATTTCGGATTCAAACCAATAAGAATTGCTCAGAAAAATTTTGAGAGGAAAAGGCCAAAGAAAACCCTACTTTGAAAGCTTTTGAGCTTGACACTTCAAAGGATATTCTAAGTGATCTTCCTTCACTTCAAGACACCAATTTCAGTCCTAAACCCTCCTTAGGCAGTGGGGAAGTGAGGTATTAAGGTGAGGATTTGAGATTTCAATCGGTTAGATTTGTTGGGTTTGAGGTGTAGAACAAGTTTTGTGAAGGAAGTTTGAGTGTTTAGCAACTTTAGGCTATGATTTTTGAAGCTTGAAACATATCAATGGAGGTTTGGAAGAAAGGAAATGGAGGCTATATTCACCTGGTTCATGGCCGAGGATTGCTTGTCTTCTTGGAGAAGATTTTGAGTCAATATATATCTTGTAATTATGACATGATATTATATAATATATTTAGATAAATCCTAATCTAAAAAGGTGAATTGGATGGCTATGATTCAATCTTGTAATTCAAGATTGAATCTTAGCCATTCATTTAGTTTAAAGAGATAAGGCTATTCTTTTTGTAGAGATCTAATTAGTTTTCGGTGTTAAAAATTACACACCGAAATTTTACCGAACGGGTAAAACAGTATACCCGGGTAATCAAACATTGCCCGAAAAATAATTTCGGGTATAAAATCTTTATTTCTACCTATTTCTAACCATAATCATATAATTTCTCAATTTCGGGCATCTCCGGGTCCCAATTCCAGGGTTTCAGTTGTCCCGGCGGACCTGCGGGGCCCGCAAAACACTATTCACATTTTTTTTTTTTTTTACAAATCCGTTGAATCGTCTTCATCATTGTTCAAAGCATCAAATTTTTGAAATTATGACTAATAAAGCTCAAATTAATTTTTTTTCTAGATAATTTTTAGGGTGTTACACTTATGATACTATCCAAATTTGTTTATGATCGTAAAAATAAGTAAGAATTATTAGTGATGAACTTATGGTTGCATAAAGGATAAAAACGGATGTTAGCATAATTGGTTTTCAAGATTTAGACCTGTAAGGGTCAAAGTATAAAACACCATAGGTCCCAAGACATAACGAGCTCTATGACTTCAAGAAGATGTATGTTTAATTACGAGAATGACTTGAGCATGGCATATGCATTAGCTGAGCTCGGTCCTTGATTCCGGCAAACTGGTTAGGAGCATGCTATCTTTTAAGATGTTAAAGTAATGATATGATGATGTATATGCTATGATGAGTTTGACCATATGACTTGATGTCTTATGGTGATGTTGAATGGCTATGTATGTTCTATATGTTTTGTGGCATAAAGCAAGTTTGAAGGAAATTTGGTGTACGCCGTTATGCTGCCGAATTTCCTATCAAACTTGAGGATTTGAGAAAAGTTTGCCAAAACTCCTGGGTGACACCGATTCGGCCGAGCACCCCCAGGAAAGGTTCTGGGTGACACCGGTTTGGTCAAGCACCCCTAGAACAGATGTGACATAACACTGAGATGCATTCCTCCCGCTACGGTAGGGAGGAAACAAATCCATGAGGGTATTGACACTAAGCTTGCCAAAGCGAACAATTCGCTTTGTACTAGATACCAGTAGAGCGTTTCAAAAAAGGAAATGATCCTAAGATAGGTGATCCAAGAAAGTTATGTATTCCCCTTCTATTACCCCATATTAAATCTAGTGACAATTAGTTAGGATTGAGCTCATTTCTAGGCGATAGGTGAGATGTAGTTTGGTGACCAGATTATCGCCGGGGCCGGTGAGTCGGTTGGATTTTTGGTGGATATGTTAAGAAGGTGGTCTTTAAGAAAAAGAACTTAAGAGTTTGACTTATGAGAAAAATGTCACATGAAAAGTACTGTGCCTTTTATGCCACGTATATGATTTATGTTTCTTTATATTAGGCCCAAGAGCTATGATTTTCATGTTAATGTGCATATGGTATTGTCATGCATTCATCAAATATCTGTTGCATTCATGTCATTAAGACACATACTAAAAGACACCCACTTCGGATAAATGGATTTGGAAAGCCTAAAACTAATCCTTATGCATGTGCACCTTTTTCATAATTAAAACCGAGGTGGCTGGGGACGACGACGACGACACTTGTGTTAGAGTCGGGAATCCCTACTGAGAATCTTGAATGAGCTTCTCATCCCTTCCTTTTCTTCCGTGTTGTCTCCAGACGAGGATTATAATAAGGTTCGTGACTTCTTTTAAGACTCGTGCTTAAAGGTCACACTAACAAACAGAGCAGAGGGTCGCTGCGGGAGCATAGATAGCTTAGGATAAGGATAAGGATCACTTCATTGGTGGATAAGGATCACTTCATTGGTGGATAAGGATCACTTCATATATAGGGGCATGTTTTGATGTAAATGACGGTACAATGATGCTAGTAATTTATGTATCTATAAAGATGTGATGATATTATGATTGTTATGTATAATACTATGTTTCATGATTATGAAAGGTATGATTACTTTCTCTTGTACATTATGGTTATGACGAGCGTTAGGATAGCGCACGGTTCGCGTTTTGTTTTCAAGTTCCAAAAAAAAAAATTATTCATATTTTCCGCTAAGTATTTTAAAGAAAGGTTTCAAAGAATGGGACTAAAAGAGTAATTGACTAATGTTTAACCTAAATACATTCTAGGAGTATTGGGTTATAAATTAGGATGTTACATTTTGGTATCAGAACAGTTCGGTTCTCACGGAGCCTGAAGATTGGACTGATTATGCTTTTTAAGCATGATACGGTAGTTATGACTTGTATAGTGCTTTATTAGAATAAGCTATAGGATAGGAACACATGACTCCTGTATATGTGAACATGCCATGGTAACTAGCTCACTTTGCATAGAGTATTGAGCCTGAACACCTCAGTGTTTGTTGGTCTGTGTGCTCAGGGACCAATGGCAAGACCACGACAGACTAGGACACCAGGAGGAGGTGAGCAGAATAATGAGGCTGCTGAAGCCCTTAGGGAGATAGCGAGGGCCATGCAAAGGATGTTCGAGAGGATGGATCATCAGTGCAATGCCGGCTGTGGCCCCAATACTGTTAAAGATCTTGAGCACGCCTGATTTGGGGAGTTTCGCGAAGTGAACCCGCCATCGTTTACAGGAGCTCTGAACCCGGACCAAGCTGATGAGTGGATCAAGAGCATGGAGAAGATCTTCTCGGTGATCTCTTGTATTGAGGAACAAAAGGTGACTTTCGCTGCCTACATGCTAGAGGCGGATGCAGAGTTTTGGTGGACTGGCACGCGAAGACTGTTAGAGGTAGCAAAAACCTTGATCAATTGGGAGTTGTTTAAGGTCTACTTCTACGAGAAGTACTTCCCAGAATCTGTGAGGAATACTAAGGACATAGAATTCACGAAGCTGGCCTAAGGCGAGATAAACATTGCATAATACATTGCGAAGTTCGAGGAGCTGATCAAATTTTCAAGGGTGTTCCAAGGTTTCAAGTATGAAGCCAGGCTGAAGGTAGAACTTAATGTTGCTGTTGCACACATGGAGATTAGGGACTTCCCTACCCTAGTCAACAAGTGTCGCATTCTTGAGGAAGGCCACAAGAAGCTGAGGGTATCGAGAGCCGAAAATTTCACTAAGAAGCTGGCACCACAAGCTCCAAGGTTCAAGCCGTAGCACAAACATCAATTTGGAATACACTTCAAACCACAGTACAATCAGCAATTCAAGCTGCAATTCGAGCCACACTCTAGACCACCGTTCAAACCACAAGGCCCCGAGGATAACTCTTAACATGAAGGATCATATGGCCCAAAAGAGGAGGCATCTCAGGATAACCCCGTCATCATTTGCCCAAAGTGCGGAAAGAACCATGGTAACTACCCTTGTTTAGTTGGACAAAGAGTGTGCTTTAGGTATGGCAAGCCTGGCCATATGATTAAGGATTGCAATGTGAAGCACCCATAACTGAACACCACTTTCAGACCCCAACGCCAAGGACGAGTGTTCATGATCAATGTTGGAGATACCTCCCATTCTGACGCACAACGTAAGGATGCGATATATGGTAAGATTTTTGTTGTAGCTCATGATGGCGTAGAAGCCTCGTAAGCCCTTTGTGCATGTAACAAATTTCGAGGGCGAAATTCTTTTTAAGGAGGGGAGTAATGTAATGCCCTGATTTTTTCTGTCTGAGAGAAAATGACTAAAATGCCCCTGAGGTCATTAAGTTCGCCTCAAAATCACCAAATAAAGGTTAGTTCCAATAATTTCACAAAGGTCTAAATTCCATATAAGAGTGGATAATTTTACAAAGTAATTCACTCAAAACCATAATCTTCAGAGCCAAACCGGTGATCGACTTGGTCAAGGTACTGGGTCACTAGTTGAATAGGATTTAATTAAATAAATATATACAAAATATTATTTAAGGTAAGCTTATATGTAATATATAATAAATGTAACAAATATAACAAAGAGTGTGGTTGGCATAATGAAGGACATGCTTCCATTTTCTATTGTGGTGGTGAGGGTTCGAATCTTGTAGGAGAATTTTGCATTAATTTCCACATGCTTCCCTAAATGTAATATATATAATAAAAACAACATATATAACAAGGAACATGGCTGACAAAGTGGCAGGGATGCTTCCACTTGCTTACTATGGTGGGGATTCGAATCCTGCCTCGAGGAGTTTTGAGGATTTTTGTGAAAATTCCCATATGGAATGGTTGGTTTATTTGTAATGAAACAGCCAAGCAGTTCACTTGCTAGTTCAATAAAAACTGGCCGGTTGGCCCCAATTTTGATCATGGTTGATCGGTTCAATTGCAGAACCGTTCTGATCACATAACCGAACCGGATTCGTGATCGGTTCACCAGTTTTCGGTCCAAACCGGCCGGTGCAGTCCGATTTTTAAAACTATACTCAAAACTATGTCAAAACAAGTACTAGACGTAATTCTTTTGCACACACATTAAAATACCCCAAAATTAAACCATCGTTTGTCCTTAAGCAATAAAAGAACAAAACAATAAGAACCTAAGGCAATATTTGTTAGCTCCAGAACCCTATGTGCTCATTTGTTTTGAATGACAACAAGACCAATTCAAAGAAAATGCTTTGAATTGAAGAACGACTGATGTTTCTCTTGTGTTTCTTGTAAGATTATAACAGATATCTATTGTTTAGCAAGAGCAAGACTTACTTACATTAGTATATATATTTCACTATGCATATGTAAATATGTTATGAGATTTGTTATGAAATAGAAGTGAAATTATATCCTTATCCAAGATTTGGATAGGTAACGATGTAAAGAAGTTTTCAACGCCACAAGGAACCAAGTTCAGAGACTTTAGAAAGTAGCACAAGACATCAAAAAGTACACTCAAGATGAAGAAATTAGAATATGTCCAGATACAAAGTATTACTTAATCTTCAATCATCATGATCACAAAGAAATAATCAGCAAAGAAGATTTGATTGAAGATCAAGAAGTGAAAAAACTCTTCAAGGGACTGATTGTGTACATCAAAAAGTTCACCCATGAGTGAAGCAAAGAATGCTATAGGAAAGGGAGGGAAATTTGAAATTTGAATTTTAAATTATCAAGTCAAACCCAGTTTCAAACTGGTATGTCATTTCTTCTACCTATTTGATCAATCACCCTGGCTTCAAGAAAGAGGAGTTCAGAAAGTAAGCTCAGAAAGTAGAAAAGTGGTTTCTGAAGGAAGATCAGAAATCTCATTTATAATGGCTTCTAGAACCGATGTGACAGTTCTATCAACTTATCTTCTAGTTGTTCTTTTCAAGACACAACTGATGTTCAACGAGTGTCACTTGAGGAACTGATAAGTGGCAACGGTCACAAAGACCATTATAAAAGGAAATGCTAGGCTTGAAGACAAATGAGAGAATTGAAGATTCAAGAGAGGAAACTCTACGAAAATCTGTTCTCACTTCCAGGAATATTCAATCTTTATCATGTAATCAGTTTTATCCTTGAAGTGTAAAGAAAATATTTCTTCTATATTCTTAATTAAATTTATCCTCTTCCCATGGAAGAAATAAAAGAATGAAGTCATTCAAGTTTTTCCTAGGAACTTCTTTGTATATCTTAAGGAAGTCATTCATTCTTAATCTTTGTATCCTTGATCTGTTAGTGATCGGTGTGAGAGATAGCTTGGAGAGGCTAAGGTAAAACTACTTGTAACGAGACAGTAGAGGTTGCTACTGCTCACGGTTTAGCTTAGAGAAGCTAGTGTCAAGTCTACTTTCAACGTGACTGTAGGGGTGGCTACTGATCACGAGTTAGCTTGGAGATGCTAGTATAGTACTATTCGTGTTAGCTTGGAGAGGCTAGTACAATACTACTCATGTTAGCTGGGAGATGCTAGTACAGAACTACTCCAATCTGTGGCATCAAGTGATTTCTGAAACCCACAGATGATAGCTTAGGAAGACTAATGTAAAAACTATCCATATACACTTTCTCAGGTTGAGAAAGTTGTTGTTAGTGGAACTTCAATAGTTTTTGAGTACTGGATATAAACAGATTGGTTGAACTAGTATAAAATCCCTTGTGTCTAATCTCTCTCTCTGTAATCTCTTTCATTTATGTCTGTTAGATCTTTTTACTTTCTTTTGATCACACACACATATATATATATATATATTTATTGCTTTCTGTTACTTCATTTTAATAAAGAGCATTTTGTTTAACAAGGTTTAGAAATCTACTTTCTGAAATTACTAACTATATTTCTGCTGCACTTCAAGTTTTACACTTGATAGTTATTATTTTCAGAAGCTTCAAAAAACACGAAAAAGGATCAATGCATGATTCAACCCTCCCTTCAAATGCACATCTCTGCCTACAATATTTTCTCCATCAAAATAATAAACATCAAATTGCAAGACTTTAGAAGAAACTCAAAGGATATCCTAATGATCCATATTGACACAAGGGTTTTTGAAGTTCATCAAGAATGCTTATTTAACAAAGGGCAAACAAATTTAGCCAATGTTTTCTTTTGCAAAAAAAATCAAGAGTCTATATTGTACCCAGATCAAACTGTGTCCACCTTATAACTATAGTTAACCCCATGACACAATGATAAATGATGATGATAATAGTGCTCGTGTGTCCTAACTCCCATGGGCAAAGTCCATATCCTTACATTTACTAAAATGGTGCACACTTTCAACGGATCAAAAGGTCTTTGTAAGGCTTGTAATATGACTAAATAGATGAACAACCAAAAGAAAGGGTAAAAAGGATATACAAATATGCGAGAATCATGATAAGGAAAATTAAAACTCAGAGGGGACATATATTGAGTGCTATGTTAAGAGAGATGTCTTCTATAACTTAAAACAATTAGCATCCTTTTTCTTTCTCTTTTTTCTTCACACTTTTGATTTGCAATTCATAGCACATTTTTTTTCTTTTCATTTTCCACCCTAAACTTAGTTTCACAATTCATAACTTAGTGGTATTTTTCTTAATGCTAACTTTCAACATTCTTTTCATCTCTCTCCCCCCACCCCTTTTTTGATAATTTTAAATTTAATGCTCAAATGAATTTGTCACTTCCATGCTTAATCTTTTCTCACAAAAAGCCTTGATGGGTAAATATTTTGGCCAAAAGCTAGGTATGATGTGGGTTATGAAGAAAAATTATGGGTATAATAGGCTTAAAAGGGGGTGAACAAAGGATTTTAATGGGAAATAAATGGTCTAAGGCTATGATGAGGTTAAAGAATAAATTGCCTTAGTCACTTCCTTCTGGATGCATGTTAGGATTTCGCCTGAATAGGGAGTAGAGAAATTATTCAAGGATTGATGGGGTCATTACAATAACTTGGCAAACATAGGCTATTTTTAAGCACTCACAAACTCAATCAAAAGTCACTCAAACCTCAAAGATAACATATGATGCCCAAAGCTAAATATGCATGACCATCATGAACAAATGCAATCAAACCAAAATTAAAAGAACATGATTTCATCCCTATCATTCTCTAATCATCTCACAAATGTTTTTGTTCTCTCTACTCCAGAGGAAGGTGTTGGTCAAAGTCAAGGCAACTCCAACCTAGATTCTCTTAAATGGTTAGACCATGCTCTAATGCTTTGAGATCATTATTTGCTATTCTCTTGGGCTACCAACATCTTTAATCTTTTCCCTTTTCTATTTTATTTGATAGTACCTAGTGGTGCGGTGCGAAAAGGATGACTATCTTTCCATGCTCCTTATAATCATAAAATCTTGAACCTTTTTGAATCTTCCTACCAAGAGTTTAAGTGGCAGTATTTTAAAATTCTTCCTGCTTCTAGAGTGGCCCCATTTTTGTGGATCCAAAGGAGGAGCACCTCTCCATGATGATATACTGATGTTGTCATGAATTTTGGTTCAACTAAGTTAAGAGAATAAGCAAAGCCAAGAATACAAACTCCTGCTTTGATGCCAAAGTGTAGGAGATTGCACCAAGGAGGGGAGTGTAACATCCTAATTTTTAACCCAATACTCTAGAACATATTTAGGTTAATCATTAGTCTGTTACTTCATAGTTCTCATTTAACTTTGAATTACTTAGCGAAAAATACGGGTAATTTTTTTTTTGAAATAAAAAGTGAGAGCCGCGTGATGCGATAAGCGGTAAACCATGTAAAGTAAAACAATTGTCTCACAACATCATAACATAAGGCACAACATGAACAACACTGAATATCATTTCTTATATATATAACTTGCCCACTTATAAGTGTGGGTCTTAATTTAGTACAAGGGAAAAACATAAAAGAAAATACAACATAAGTGTAAACATAATCTACTCCCCTACCCGAGTGCATCTAATGGGAAACCTCTAAACAAAAGAAGGTTTATCCCTTACCTAGGTGGTGTGTGCTCTAACCGGGTACTCCATTCAGACGATCGTTACCTCCTACTGGCGTCCGTCTCGCGAACGAGGCAAATATCTGGGAAACTGGGCGAGCTCCTCGGACGTGAAGAGGCGGAACGGGGATCGAGTGTGACCCCCGCGGTGTGGTCGCATCTCCGGTCGTCGCGCAAGCCGTGGCTGAGTCACGGTATCCTCACTTCCCTTCCCTCAACGGTGGGGGAGAGGGGGCAGAGCTCTCGCTATACGGATGGGTAGGCGGGTCCTCGGACGGGTCGGTCTCCGAGAAGTAAGTCCGGGGCATGTAATCGGGATAGTCTCGAATGGCTAGGGCGGCGGTGTGCATGCGGAGCACTCTCTCGACATGCGTACGCGCGCACTCAAAAACCCGCTCATCGTCGCCATAGGGTGCAGTCGGGGAGAAGCGATGGGTGTGCACGGGATGAGCGAAGGGGCGTCCTACGAACATGAAAACCCGCACCGTGCACTGTCCCTCAAAATGGTATGACCCGTGAGTCGGGTCATAGTGTACCTCCCACGTCGGCGTGTCCACGAACACTACGAATGTCGCCATCTGAAGACGTGACGGAAAGAAAGAGATAGAGGGAGTGAGAATCTTGATAAAGAATCTTAGTAGGGCCTCCTACTACCTAGGTGTCATCATCTACGTCCTCAGGAACCTTGGGTTTATTTATACAAAATGACTGAGCATGTATTAAGTTCATTTTAAACTTTAAAATATATTTTAGCCAAGGTCCATTCATTTTAGGATGATCTTAATGTCATGGATGCAACATAATAGAAAATGTACGCATGGCACTACCTAATGCACATACATAAAACATAACATCAAGTATCATCATTCTTGGTGGCATAAAGTGGCAATAGTAACATTCATATGGGACAAAACTTAGTGACATAATCATAATCATGAAACTTCTCTTCCTCATGGGCCACCCTAAAAGACAATCGAACTGGGGGTGCTCGGCCGAACCGGTGTCACCCAGAACGTGTCATATATCTAGGTTATGAGCTCATACCTTAACTAGTCGTCACTAGTTCTTACTTACCACTTAACGATAAGCGTATCATAAATCATAAATCCCGACTATCTGAGTACGGGTTAGGGGGCAAAACTCTTAGGGGTGCTCGGCGAACCGTGTCACCTAAGAGTGTAAAATGGTACCGATGTCAGATGAGTTGTATGGAGGTGCTTGGCCGGACCGGTGTCATCCTAGAACCCATCTTAGTACCTTAATTTTCAAAATCTCTTTAAGTCCCCAAATTTGTCGGAAATTGGCGACAACGGTCATTACACAATTTCCTTCCAAATTTGCTTTATGCCACATAAACATATAACCTCATAAATTCCTCATATGAATAACATCATCATCATTAGCATACTTCATGCATCATCATAAAACATCCAAACGCTTACCCTTATGGTAGGTTATGCTTTGACCCTTACGGGTCTTAATCTTGAGATATAGTTCTCTACATCCGTCGCTCATATCTTTATGCACCTAAGGGCTCATATTTAATCATCATTCCTAATCCTCATGTTCATACTTAAATCTGAAAAGCATAGGGCAGAATCTCTAACTTGTATTTACGGGTTCTAGAACTTACGATTTAGACCCTTTCTCGGTTCCGTCTTCACCGAAGACGCTACATATTAAATCTAAATCAATTATGAGACATTCCTATGCTCAAGGACTAATTATTAATCATGTTTATCATGTTGTAAGGGTGCTGGACAGAATCCAGAAAATTAAATGTTCTAAGAGTTCTACATTTGCATTTTTACGGTTTTCTAGTTACTAGTTTCCTTATAGGTGCTAGAATTCAATTCTAATTCAAATGATACCAAGTTTTTCATGTCTAAACAATCTATATCTGATTATGTTCCCATTAAAACAGTTTGGATTAGTTCCATAAACAAATGGGTCAAAACTATGTTATATTCTAGCTTTACGGTATTTCTAGTTAGCTAGTTTCTTACCTATCAAGCATAGGATCGCTTCTACATCATTACATGATATTTTCACACATTCCAACACATCGAAACATCATCATACGGCATCACACTCATCACATCAGAACCGAAAACATTTAACTTAAATGAGAGAGTTAAATTGGCATTTCTAGGTACATAAGTTAACTAGTTTCTCTTGGAATCAATCTAGAACTTCTAAAAACTCTTTGCAAATCATTTTAATTCGTCAAAAGGCTAAGAGAAGCCTTAGGTCAATGACCAAAATATATTTCATCTCCTAAAAGGGAGTAAAGTCATATCTCATGACAACATAACCTTGAAACGGTTTGTAAAGTTTTAAGGAAAACTTAGAACATAGACTATTGGTCCTTGTAGCTAGATGAAAACTCATTGAAAGACTTGGCCGAAATTATGCATTCAAGGAATGCATTCACATTTAACCTTATCTTGGAATGAAATGGGCAAGTCTTTGAGCTCTAGGTTCTTAAGTTACGATATAAATTAAACGTGCTCATGCTTTTCATTTTAAATCTTGCTTACAAAGTAAAGTGATGACTTAAATTTAAATATGCAAGGCATAAACTTAAACGTGCAAGCTTGAAAGTAAATATGCGAGGCATAAACTTAGACGTGCAAGCTTGAAGGTAAATATGCATGGTTCAATTCTTTATTTTAGTGCTCTTGGCCCAACAACAATCGACTTTAAGGCCGAAATAGATAGGCATTCGAGAAATTAATTAGGTGATAATGCAAGTTCAATTCTTTATTTTAGTGCTCTAGGCCCAACAACAATCGACTTTAAGGCCGAAATAGAAAGGCTTCGAGAATTAAATTAAGTGATGATACAAGTTCCATTTTAATCTTTATGTTCTTAGGTGATAGCTAGAAAGCAAAGATGCATAGCAAGAATGTAAATGTGAATGCAAGCATAAAATAAATTATGCAAGTTCATTTTATCTTTCTAGAGCTCTTAGCAAGACTTTAAAGGAATTTAAACCATAACCCAAACTCATCCAAACAAGGTAAAGTCAAGCTTAGAGTTCTTTAAAACTTAACATAATATTTTTAGGAAATCAAACCATGGAGCTTAGAAAAATTTAAGGAAATGGCCGAAATCTTCAAGAAGAAAATGAAACATTTTAAAACTCTAGAGTTCATGATCTTGATGATATATGAACACCAACATCATGAGTCCTCATCATTGAGTTCATAGAGCCATTTTAAAACATCATTAAAGCTAAAGTTCTCAAGAGTTCAAGAAAGGAAAAACTAAAAACATTTTTGCTCAAGAACAAAGATCAAGCTCTAGAGTTTGTTTCAAGTGATGAACATCATCATGAAACTCTCATCATCAAGCTCTCATTCCTTTGTTCTCTAAGGCCTATGGCCGAAAATAGGAAGGAACAAGGAGAAGAAAAGAAGTTCTAAAAAGAATCAAGAGAAACTATGAACATCAAGCTTGAAACAAGAACTTTAAAGAAAAGAATACATGAAAGAAAATCCCTACTTGGTGTGATGAACTTGAAGATGGAAGAAGAAGATGAAGAAGATGAAGAACTTGAAGAACTCCAAGAACTTGAAGAACACAAAAACTTTGAGAGAAAAAGAAAAGCTTTGAGTGTTCCTAAACTTAGCAAATGATCTAAAAGTGGTGCAAGCTCCTCAAGGCATTCTATTTATAGAGAAATGAAACAAATGGAGGGAGCTCATGGGGGAGAGTGGCTTCGGCCATGAGGTGCAGAATGGAGGCTTCCATGAGTTCCATGAGGTGAGATAATGTGTTCTTTGAGGTATGGTGAGGTATGGCTTAAGGTATGGTGAGGTATGGTTCAAGGTATGGCCTCAAGCATGGTTCTTTGAGTGAGAAAACAATTTAATATGTGGTCAAAGGGGGAGGATGTGGCCGAAATGCATCAGCCCATGGGGGAGGTTTCTTTGCATTTTAATTGTGGTTTAGAGTTGTGTTTAGGTGTATCTTTGATTATGCTTAAGATTAGGAATTTGTAAGAAAGTGTTTAGGTAAGGTAAATGGGTAATTAAGGTGGTCTAGACATAATGTAACATCCTAATTTTTAACCCAATACTCTAGAACATATTTAGGTTAATCATTAGTCTATTACTTTTTTAGTCTCATTCCTTAGAATCTTTTATTAAAATACTTAGCGGAAATTACGAATAAATTTTTCTTTTTGAAACTTGAAAGCAAAACGCGAGTCGCGCACTAACCTATCGTTCGTTATAACCATATCATGCGAGAAAAGTAACCACACCATTGATAATCATGAAACATAGTATTATACTTAACAATCATAATATCATCACATCTTCATAGATACATAAACTACTAACATCATAGTACCATCATTTACATCAAAACATGCCCACATATGTGAAGTCATCCTTATCCACCTATGAGGTTAGATAAGGGTCAACCCAAAAAGCTAACCTATCTATGCCTCCGCAGCGACCCTTTACTCCGTCTGCTAGTGTGTCCCTTAAGCGCGCGCCTCAAAAGAAGTCACGAACCTCATTGTAATCCTCATCTAGAGACGACACGGAAGAAAGGGAAGGGATGAGAAACTCAATTCGAGATTCTCAGTAGGGACTCCCGACTCTAACACTAGTGTCATCGTCGTCGTCCCCAGCTACCTCGGTTTTAATTATGAAAAAGGTGTACATGCATAAGGATTGGTTTTAGGCTTTACAAATCTAATTATCCGAGGTGGGTGTCTTTTAGTATGTGTCTTAATGACATGAATGCAACAGATATTTGATGAATGCATGACAATACCATATGTACATTAACACGAAAATCGTAGTACTTGGGCACATCATAAAGAAACATAAATCGTATATGTGGCATAAAGAGGCATAGTAATTTTCATGTGATATCTTTCTTATAAATAAAACTCTTAAGTTCTTTTTCTTAAAGACCACCCTCTTAACATATCCACCAAAAGTCCAACCGATTCACCGGCCGCACGATAATCTGGTCACCAAACTACGTCTCACCTATCGCCTAGGAATGTGCTCATTCCTAACTAGTAAATCACTAGATTTAATATGGGCTAATAGAGGGGGTATACATAACTTTCTCGGATCACCTATCTTAGGATCATTTCCTTCTTTGAAACGCTCTACTGGTATCTAGTACACAGCGAATTGTCCGCTTTGGCAAGCTCAATGTCAATACCCTCACGGATTTGTTTCCTCCCCACCGTAGCGGGAGAAATGCGTCTCAGTACTTTGTCACATCCGTTCTGGGGGTGCTCGGCCGAACCGGTGTCACCCAGAACCTATCCTGGGGGTGCTCGGCCAAACCGGTGTCACCCAGGAGTTTTCACAAACTTTTCTCAAATTCTCAAGTTTGATGGGAAATTCGGCAGCGTAATGGCATACATCGGATTTCCTTCAAACTTGCTTTATGCCACGAAACATATAGAGCATGCATAGTCATTCAACATCAACATAAGGCATCATATTCATCGTATGCATCGTAAGCATCATAATATCATAATTTTACATAACGCATCGTGGCGGGAGCATCAACACATCAATACTATACGCTCTCATCAGAGATCACATGCTCAAGTTGTTCTCGTAATAAAACATATATCCTCTTGAATTCCTCATATGAATATCATCATCATCATTTACATAACATACATCATCATGGAACATTCAACCGTTTATCCTTACGGTGGCTTATGCTTTGACCCTTACGGGTCTTAATCTTGAGATATAATTCTCTAACATCCGACGCTCATATTTTTATGCACCTAAGGGCTCATAATTAATCATCATTCCTAATCCTCATGTTCATACTTAAATCTGAATAGCATAGGGCAAATCCTCTAACTTGTATTTACGGGGTTCTAGAACTTACGTTTTAGACCCTTTCAGTTCGTTTTACTAGAAGGCTATATATTAAATCTAAATCAATTATAAGGCATTCGTATGCTTAAGGATTAATTATTAATCACACTTATCATGTTGTAAGGGTGCTGGACAGAATCCAGAAAATTAAACGTTCTAAGAGTTCTAAACTTGCACTTTTACGGTTTTCTAGTTACTAGTTTCCCTATAGGTGCTAGAATTCGATTCTAATCCAAATGATACCAAGTTTTTTTTTTATGTATAAACAATCTAAATCTGATTATGTTCCCATTAAAACATTTTGGATTAGTTCCATAAGCAAATAGGTCAAAACTATGTTAAATTCTAGTTTTTACGGTATTTCTAGTTAGCTTGTTTCTTACCTATCATACATAGGTTCGCTTCTACATCATCACATGATATTTTCACACATTCCAACACATCAAAACATCATCATACAGCATCACACTCATCACATCAGAATCGAAAACATTTAACTTAAATGAGAGAGTTAAATTGACATTTCTAGGTACATAAGTTAACTAGTTTCTCTCGGAATCGATCTAGAACTTCTGAAACTCTTTGCAAAACATTTTAATTCATCAAGAGGCTAAGAGAAGCCTTAGGTCACTGACCAAAACATATTTCATCCCCTAAAAGATAATAAAATCACAACTTGTGATGACATAACCTTATAAAGATTTGTAAAGTTTTAAGGAAAACTTAAAACATAGACTATTGGTCCTAGTAGCTAGATGAAAACTCATTGCAAGTCCATCATCACTACTTGGCCGAAATTACGCATTCAAGGAATACATTCACATTTAACTTTATCTTGGGATGAAATGGGCAAGTCTTTGAGCTCTAGGTTCTTAAGTTATGACATAAACTAAACGTGCTCATGCTTTTCATTTTAAATCTTGCTTACAAAGTAAAGTGATGACTTAAATTTAAATATGCAAGGCATAAACTTAAACGTGCAAGCTTGAAAGTAAATATTCGAGGCATAAACTTAGACGTGCAAGCTTGTAGGTAAATATGCATGGTTCAATTCTTTATTTTAGTGCTCTTGGCCCAACAACAATCGACTTTAAGGCCGAAATAGATAGGCATTCGAGAAATTAATTAGGTGATAATGCAAGTTCAATTCTTTATTTTAGTGCTCTAGGCCCAACAACAATCGACTTTAAGGCCGAAATAGAAAGGCTTCGAGAATTAAATTAAGTGATGATACAAGTTCCATTTTAATCTTTATGTTCTTAAGTGATAGCTAGAAAGTAAAGATGCATAGCAAGAATGTAAATATGAATGCAAGCATAAAATAAATTATGCAAGTTCATTTTATCTCTCTAGAGCTCTTAGCAAGACTTTAAAGGAACTTAAACCTCAACCCAAACTCATCAAACCAAGACAAAGTAAAAGTCTAGAGTTCTTAGAACTCAACATAACATATTTAGAAAATCAAACATTTTGCATGTAAGAGGAAAGGTAATGGCCGAAACTTCAAGGAAAGAAAAGAAATATTTGAAACTCTAGAATCCATGATCTTGGTGATATATTAACACCAACATCATAAGACCTCATCATTGAGTTCATAGAGTCATTTTACAACATTATCAAAGTTAAAGTTCTCAAGAGTTCAAGAAAGGAAAAACTAGAAACACTTTTGCTCAAGAACAAAGATCAAGCTCTAGAGTTTGTTTCAAGTGATGAACATCATCATGAAACTCTCATCATCAAGCTCTCATTTCTTTGAACTCCAAAGGCCCATGGCCGAAACATAAAGAGGAATGAGGAGAAGAAAAGAAGTTCTAAAAGGAATCAAGAGAAACTATGAACATAAAGCTTAGAACAAGAACTTTAAAGAAAAGAATACATGAAAGAAAATCCCTACTTGGTGTGATGAACTTGAAGATGGAAGAAGAAGATGAAGATGATGAAGAACTTTGAAGAACTCCAAGAACTTGAAGAACACAAAAACTTTGAGAGAAAAAGAAAAGCTTTGAGTGTTTCCTAAACTTAGCAAATGATCTAAAAGTGGTGCAAGCTCCTCAAGGCATTCTATTTATAGAGAAATGAAACAAATGGAGGGAGCTCATGGGGGAGAGTGGCTTCGGCCATATGTGCAGATTGGAGGGCTTCCCATGAGTTCCATGAGGTGAGATAATGTGTTCTTGAGGTATGGTGAGGTATGGCTTAAGGTATGGTGAGGTATGGTTCAAGGCATGGCTTCAAGCATGGTTCTTTGAGTGAGAAAACAATTTAATATGTGGTCAAAGGGGGAGGATGTGGCCGAAATGCATCAGCCCATGGGGAGGATTAGTTTGCATTTTAATTGTGGTTTAGAGTTGTGTTTAGGTGTATCTTTGATTATGCTTAAGATTAGGAATTTGTAAGAAAGTGTTTAGGTAAGGTAAATGGGTAATTAAGGTGGTCTAGACATAATTAAGGAGTGGTCTTGCACCATTAGTGAGTTAAATCCTCAATTTAGAGTCTAAACAACTCCAGACACATTTCCTTGATTTAAGGAATTGGAGAGAGAAAACACTATTCAAGATTCCAAGACTAGGAATCTTGAGTTCTAAAAAGGGATTTAAGTTTAATCTAAGCAATTTTAGGTTCTAATTAACTTTAATAAATTATTTTGACTCTAGATTAATTAGGGAAATTAATTAATCTTCGTTTAGAGCCTAATATTGCTTAGGTTTGCTTAATTACGTCATTAAGCTCAAAAACACTATCCTAGGGGCAAAATCGTAATTTTGCACTAAAACTACCCGGGGCCACCGGGACTTGAACAGAGACCTCCAGACACATGAAAACATGTTTTTAAACCTCTGGGGAAAGTTTCGGGCTCAAACGGCACCTTTACCCGCGTAAAACGCTATAGGGGTATTTTGGTCATTTTGACCAAATCATGGAAAATGAGATTTTTGCTTCTGGGAGCATTCAAAGGCCATTCAATCCCCTTCAAACATTGAGTTGACCCTTCGAGGATGACCAAGTTGGTTACCCTCGAGTTCGGGTCAGGAAATGACCTCAGGGGCATTTTGGTCATTTCCCTCGGACAGAAAAATCGGGGTGTTACACATAATCAAGGAGTGGTCTTGCACCATTAGTGAGTTAAATCCTCAATTTAGAGTCTAAACAACTCCAGACACATTTCCTTGATTTAAGGAATTGGAGAGAGAAAACACTATTCAAGATTCCAAGACTAGGAGTCTTGAGTTCTAAAAAGGGATTTAAGTTTAATCTAAGCAATTTTAGGTTCTAATTAACTTTAATAAATTATTTTGACTCTAGATTAATTAGGGAAATTAATTAATCTTCATTTAGAGCCTAATATTGCTTAGGTTTGCTTAATTACGTCATTAAGCTCAAAAACACTATCCTAGGGGCAAAATCGTAATTTTGCACTAAAACTGCCCGGGGCCACCGGGACTTGAACAGAGACCTCCAGACACATGAAAACATGTTTTTAAACCTCTGGGGAAAGTTTCGGGCTCAAACGGCACCTTTACCCGCGTAAAAACGCTATAGGGGTATTTTGGTCATTTTGACCAAAGCTGAAACGAGATTTTCGCTTCCGGAAGCATTCAAAGGCCATTCAATCCCCTTCAAACATTGAGTTGACCCTTCGAGGATGACCGAGTTGGTTACCCTCGAGCTCGGGTCAGGAAATGACCTCAGGGGCATTTTGGTCATTTCCCTCGGACAGAAAAATCGGGGTGTTACAGGGAGTCTACCCCTTGGCTATGGCATCTCCAAACTACTTTAAAGAAAAAGTTTTGGACAAAGGCAATGTGTAGAATGAGAATTTTATTAATGAACAAGAATAGTTATAACACTTCACACTATAGAAAGCATCACAATAAAGGTTGGATGAGAAACTATCTAAACTAGACTAAACTAAAAGAAAAAAGTGCTAAAAAATGAAAGATAAATATAAAGTTATGTTTAGGTGATTTGAAGATTTTTCTTCTTTACTCTCTTGAAACCTTTTAAAATCATGGAGATAGTTTTTCAACTTCAGCACATGTTAATTTGGAATAAAACTGCCTACAAGTCCACGACTAATTGACAGTTAATTAGTGTTAGCTGTAAAACCCTATGTGCTCATATGTTTTGAATGACAAGAAAACCAATCCAAAGAAAATGCTTTGAAGAACAACTGATGTTTTTTGTAAGTTTTTTGTAAGATTATAACATGTATCTATCATTTAGCAAGAGCAAGGTTTACTCAAATGGGTATATATATTTCATTATGCATGTGTAAACGTGTTACAAGATTTGTTATGAAAAAGAAGTGAAATTATAGCCTTATCCAAGCATTTGATAGCTAATGATGAGAAGAAGTTTTCAACGCCACAAGGAACTAAGTTTAGAGACTTCAAAAAGTAGCACGGTACATCAGAAAGTAGTATTAAGATGAAGAAATCAGAATATGTCCATATGCAATGTGTTACCTAATCTTCAATCATCATAATTGCAAAGATATAATTAGCAAAGAAGATTTGATTTAAGATCAAAAAGTGAAAGACTCTTCAAAGGACTGATTGTATTCTTCAGAAAGCTCACCTATGAGTGGAGCAAAGCATGTTATAGGAAAAGGAGAAAAATTTGAAATTTGAATTTCAAATTATCAAGTCAAACCTAGTTTCAAACTGGTAAGTCATCTCTTCTGCCTTTTTGATTAATCACGCTGGTTTCATGAAGGAGGAGTTCAGAAAGCAAGCTTTGAATGTAGAAAAGTGATTTCTGAAAAAGGATAAGAAATCTTATATTTACAATAGCTTCTGAACCGATGTGACATGTTTTGTCAACCTCTCTTCTAGCTGTTCTTTTCAAGACACAACTAATGTTTAGCACGTGTCATTTGAGGAATTGATCTTTGACAATGGTCACAAAGAAAAGGCAATTATAAAAAGAGATGCTAAGCTTGAAGACAGATGAGAGATTTGAAGATTCAAGAGAGGAAACTCTGCAAAAATATCTTCCCACTTCCTCGAATATTCAATCTTTCTCATGTAATCAGTTTTATCCTTGGAGTGTAAAGAAAATCTTCCTTCGACATTCTTAATTAGATTTATGCTATTCCCTGGGAAGAAATAGAAGAAGAAAGTTATTCAAGTTTTCCTAGGGACTTCCATGTATATGTTGTAACATCCTAATTTTTAACCCAATACTCTAGAACATAATTAGGTTAATCATTAGTTTGTTACGTCATAGCTTCCTTATTACTTTAAAATACTTAGCAGAAATACTGGTAAAATTTTTTTTGAAACATAAAAGCAAAGTGAGAGCCGCGCGACACGTTAATTAATAATGCACGAAAGGTAATAAAGCAAGCATTGAATAGCAACATGACATAAGCAAATAAAGGCACATCATGATAACACTGAACTGCATATTTATATAATATATGAAATGCCCACTTGTATAGAGTGGGGCTTAGTTTGATACATCATGAGCAATACAACTAAAAAGGAAATACAAGAGAAAGTGCAACGGAAACTATAAAAGCAACTCCCTTACCCAAGTGCAACTAACGAGATGACCTCTAAGACAAAAGAAGGTTCATCCCTATCTAAGTGGTGTGTGCTCTACCCGGGTACTCCATCGGTCGTACGTCACCTCCTACTGACGTCCATCTCGTGAGCGAGGCATATATCCGGGAAACTGGGCGAGCTCTTCGGGCGTAAAGAGGCAGAACGGGGATCGAGAGTGACCCCCGCGATGTAGCCACATCTCCGGTCGTCGTGCAAGCCGTGGCTGAGTCACGGTGTCCTCACTGCCCTCCTTCATCAGTGGTGGAGTGGGGGCAGAGCTCTCGCTATACGGATGAGTAGGCGGGTCCTCGGACGGGTCGGTCTCTGAGAAGTAGGTCCGAGGCACGTAATTAGGATAGTCACGCATGGCTGAGGCGGCGGTATGCATGCGGAGCACTCTCTTGTTATGAGTACGCGCGCGCTCAAAAACCCGCTCGTCGTCGCCGTAGAGTGCTGTCGGGGAGAAGCGATGGGTATGCACGAGGTGAGCGAAGGGACGTCCTACGAACATGAAGACTCGCACCGTGCACTATCCCTCAAAATGATATGACTCGTGATCTGGGTCATAGTGCACCTCCCACGTCGGGGTGTCCACGAAAACCACGAACGTCGCCATCTGAAAACGTGACGGAAAGAAAGAGATAGAGGGAGTGAGAATCTTGCTAAAGAATCTCAGTAGGGTCTCCTACTACCTAGGTGTCATCATCTACGTCCTTAGGAACCTTGGGTTTAGTAAGCGAAATAGGTGAGCATGCATTAAGTCCATTTTTAGGTTCTAAAACATAATTTAGCCAAGGTCCGTTCATTTTAGCATGATTCTTAATGTCATGGATGCAAACATATTAATGGATGTATGCATGGCTCTACTTAATTCAAGAATAATCATCATAACTTTAAGAACATCATAAAGTGAACGGACCTTGGCAATAGTGGCATAAACCCTAAACCCTAAACCCTAAAGAATAATCATCATAACTTTAAGAACATCATAATAGTGGCATAAAGTGGCAATTAAATTCTCTTTGTGACATAATCATCATAACTTCCTCATAGGCCACCTTAAAAGACAAGCGCTCTGGGGGTGCTCGGCCGAACCGGTGTCACCCAGAACGTGTCACATCTCTAGGTTATGAGCTCATACCTTAACTAGTTGTCACTAGTTCTTACTTATCAATCTCGATAAGCGTAACATAATCATAAACATAATCCCGACTTATCCAGTACGGGCTAGGGGGCATTTCTTGGGGGTGCTCGGCCGAACCGGTGTCACCCAAGAATTAATCTTGGTATCGATGTCACATGAGTTCTCTGGAGGTGCTCGGCCGAACTGGTGTCATCCGAGAACTCATCTTAGTACCTCATAAAAATTTCATAGTTTTTCAAAAACTTTCTAAGTCCCGAATTTGTCAGAAATTAGTGGCATAATCATGACATGCCGAATTTCTTCCAAATTCTTCTTTATGCCACATGAGTCAATCAAACATGCATCCTTCATCATAATTTCATGCATTCACATAATCATCCTCATACTTTCACAAGCAACATTAAAAGTTCGTTATGCACTTGGTCCTACGATATTTTATGCTCTGACCTTTACGGGCCTTAAACTTGTGATGTAGTTAACCTATCATCTCCTATCAAAATTTTATGCACCTAAGGGTTCTCTCTTATCAAAACTTATCATTTATTTATGCTCTCAATTAAATCTGAACATCACCATTCCTTAGGGGCAGCGTTATAAACTTATGATTACGGGGTTCTAGAACTTGCGTTTTAGACCCTTTCTTGGTTCTGTCTTCGCCTAAGGCGCTATAAGTTAAACCTAAACCAATTATGAGTCATTCCTATATCAAAGAACTAATTATAAACCATGTTATCTACATTATAAGGTTGCTGGACAGATTCTAAGAATTAAATGTTCCAAGAGTTCTAGAATTGCGGTTTTACGATTTTCTAGTTACTAGTTTCTCTATAGGTGCCAAAATTCATTCCTACTTCAAATGTAACCAAATTTTTCATGACTAATCAATCATAATCTGACTTTATTCCCATTAAAACATTTTGGACAGTGTCCATAAATAAATGGGTTAAAACTATGCTAAATCTTGACTTTACGATTTTTCTAGAAAGCTAGTTTCTCTTTTAACATGCTTAGATGTGTTCCTACCTCATCACACATAATTTTCACACATCATAACACATCATAACATCATCATACAGCAGCAAACCCATCATGGAAGGACCGAAATATTAAATCCCAAAAAGATACATAACTTGATATCTTTAAACACATAAGTTGCTAGTTTCTCTTGGAATCATTTTCAAGATTTCTAAAACTCTTTTGCAAACCATTTTATTTCGTGAAAGAGACTAAAAACAATCTTAGGTCAGTGACCACTTAATCCCTCCTTCAAAAGAGTTGAATTCTTAGAACCTTGTTGGTCTGGAACTCAAACAAATTCATGAGATTTAAAAGGATTCTTAAAACTTGACATATTGGTCCTTGAAGCTAGATGAAACTCATTCCAAGTTCATCATCACTACAAGGCCAAAATTATGCATTCAAAGAATGCTCCCTCATTAAACTTTAACTTGAGATAAAATGAGCAAGTCTTTGAGCTCTAAGATCTTTTTAGTGATGATATAATTTAAACGTGCTATGCACTTCATTTTTATTCTTCATTACAAATTAAAGTGAGAGCTTAAAGTAAACGTGCAAGACTTGAATATAAAAATGCAAGGCTTAAAATGAATATGCAAGACTTGGAATATGAATATGCAAGGCTTGAAATATAAATATGCAAGTTCATTTCTTTATTTTAGTGCTCTAGGCCCAGCAACAATCGACTTTAAGGCCGAAATAGAAAGGCTTTGAGATTTAGTTAGGTGAAAGTGCAAACCTCATTTTAAGTCTTTACGTTCTTTAGTGATGAAAGGTAAATATGCTAGACAAGAATATAAATATGAGATGCACTCTATTCT
Organism: Dalbergia cochinchinensis; assembly: GCA_031216125.1. Lineage (NCBI taxonomy): Eukaryota > Viridiplantae > Streptophyta > Magnoliopsida > Fabales > Fabaceae > Dalbergia > Dalbergia cochinchinensis. The sequence continues at coordinate 32,612,579 of CM062377.1, read as the reverse complement.
TTAGCCTTTAACTTTAAGTGATGGCTTGGAAATTAAATATGAATGCAAAGCTCAAATTAAACATGCAATGCATAAGCTTGAATTTAAATATGAATGCTAGTTCATTTTATGTCTTATTAGAGCTCATACAAGACTTTAAAGGAATCTCAAACCTCAACCTAAACTTATCATGACAAGACAAAGTAAAAACAAGAGTGAACCTCAAGGGTTCTTTAAAACCAAGGTTTCTTTGCTTGGAATGTAAACATAAATAACATTTTTATTAAAACTCAAGCTCTAGAGGCCTCATTGTGATGAACACATAGTCATCATCTAGAAGCTCTCATCATCAAGCCATTGTGAACTCCCTTGGCCAATATGGCCGAAGATATGAAGGAAGACAAGGAAAAGGAACCGAAAACTTTTTAGAAGAAAAAGAAACATTTGAAACTCTAGAGACCATGATCTTGATGATGCATTAACACCAACATCATGAGTTCTCATCATGGAGTTCATGTGACCATTTTAAAATATCATCAAGGTGAGAGGTTTCAAAGTTCAAGAAGAAAGAACAAAGAAAACATCTTTAACTTAAGAACAAAGATCAAGCTTTAGAGATTATCCAAGTGATGAACATTATCATCATGGAACCTCATCATCAAGCTCTCATTCCTTTGATTCCCAAGAGAAACTAAGAACACATAAAGGAATTACGAACTTTAAATGGAAGAACTCTTGAAAGAAAATCCCTACCTAGTGATTAGGAGGTTGGAATGAGAGAAGCGGATGAAGAACTTGAAGACTTGAACTTGAGAGAAAAAGGAAGCTTTGAAGTGTTTCTTTGAAAACTTACACTTTGCAAATGAACCCAAAATGATACAAGTTCACCCAAGCAAGCTATTTATAGAGAAATGAAACAAATGAAGGGTGCATGGAGGCAGAGAAGCTTCGACCATCAGCATGAAGGGAGCCCATGAGTTCCATGAGATAAGATAATGTGGTCTTGAGGCATGGTAAGGTATGGTTCAAAGTATGGTGAGGTATGGTTCAAGGTATGGCCTTAAGCATGGTTCTTTGAGTGAGAAACAATTCAACATGTGTGGTAAAAGAGAGAGAGGTGGCCGAAATGCATCAGCCATGGGGGAGGGTTTCTTGCATTTTAATTGTGGTTTAGAGTTGTGTTTAGGTGTATCTTTGATTAGGATTAAGGTTAGGAGTTTGTAAGAAAGTGTTTAGGTGAGAAAATAGGTAATTAAGGTTGTCAAGACATAATTAAAGAGTGTTCTTGCATCATTAGTGAGTTATAAATTCATTTTAGTGTATAAACAATTTTAGACACAATTCCTTGATTTAAGGAATTGGAGAGAGAAAACACTATTCAAGATTCCAAGAGTGAAATCTTGAGTTTTAGAAAAGAGATTTAAATCTAATCTAAGCAATCTTAGGTTCTAATTAATTTTAATAATTTATTTTGACTCTAGATTAATTATGGAAATTAATTAATCTTCATTTAGAGCCTAATATTGCTTAGGTTTGCTTAATCACATCGTTAAGCTTAAAAACACTATTCTAGGGGCAAAATCATAATTTTGCACTAAAACTGCCCGGGACTGCCGGGACTCCAACAGATGTTTTAAAACATGTAAGAACATGGTTTTGAACCTCTGGGGAAAGTTTCGGGCTCAAACGACACCTTTACCCGCGTAAAACGCTATAGGGGTATTTTGGTCATTTTGACCCGAAACTGCGGAAAATGAGACTTTCGCCTCTGGAACTACTCAAAGGTCATTCAATCCCCTTCAAACATTGAGTTGGCCCTTCGAGGACTACCGGGTCAGCCATTCTCGAATTCCGGGCCAGAAATGACTTCAGGGGCATTTTGGTCATTTTCCACTCAGACAAAAAATTGGGGCGTTACATATGTTAAGGAAACTTAAGTGTAGGTTAGTTTGAGTGGCAACCCAAACACTTAACCTTTGTATCCTTGATCCGTACGTGATTAGTGTGAGACATAGCTTGGAAAGGTTAAGGTAAAACTACTTACAATAAGATAGCAGTGGTTGCTACTGGTGAGGATTTGGCTTAGAGAGTCCAGTGTCAAGACTACTTTCAACGTGACAGTAGAGGTTGCTACTGCTCACAGTGTCGCGACCCGACTTGGGCACGTGATCAACACGTGAGAAATCCTTATTCCCATGTAAGCCTCGTGACCTCTGAGTTTCTCTATATGTATATTTTAATATAAATCTGTTTATAAAACATCATTTCATCTCTAATAAACCGTTGGCTCTTTGAAAACATAATACTCATCAATATCATAATCATAATCAACTTTAGCATAATTCTCCGAAGTTTGAAAATCAAATCATTTCAGTTTTATTTCCAAACTCTGAGCACATCTCTGAACTTCAAAATATATGAACTACTCTCTATACAAAATATACATGAAATCTATAATCATGTAAATACAAAATAATCATCATAAAATAATGCAATCCATCTCTATAGTCCAAGATCCTGCCTGTCATATACACTGGAACATTATCTCTAATCAAAAGGCAAAAGAGAACTTCACTCCAAAGTAAAGCTCACCAATTGATATATCTCTACTGCGGGGGAGGAGGTGGAAGAGAAGAATCCGTAGCGTCTACTGTACCTGTAATGGAGGAAGGGAGAAGGGTGAGTTTCATCTAAAACTTAGTGAGTAGGTCCTTACCCCATAACCCTCTCATAGGACAACCAAAGAAAATAAATAATCATATATATATATATATATATATATATATATATATAATCATCAAGTTGGTTAATGCAATAACTCTAAAATCATATTCATAGGAATAAACAATATAGCTCTAAAACCGATATTTTTTGGAAATTATAAAATCACAGTACTCTAGTAAAGAAACAAGAATCTTTGATTATGCCCAATTCATGTGACATAACAAAATCTCTGGTTATGCATGTCAACTATAGCATAACAAAGTTTCTAATCTCTACAACACCTAACTAGGTCCCATTTTTTATTTCTTTAGCCCTAGAAGCGACTTGGTATTCCAAGGTTAATGAAATAATTGCTATTAACTCACAGTATGTTTCTCTATAACTACCGTCTAGTCACTAATTCAATAAAACATATTATTTTCTCTAAATCTCTGTTATGATATTTCTCCAAGCACAAACTCTATAATTCATAATTAATTCACTCAGAAAATTATCATGGTAATTTTATGGAAACCTCTAATCAAGTTATAATTATACTCTAGCTCTTTTGATAAAATCATTTAATAATAACGGTTCCATGAGTTTGCAGTAAAACAAATATTTCATGTTCTAGTTGGAAATCATCATTTTGATAATTATAACAAATCAATCGGAGTCTCTAATCTCTTGAAAACTTTTCTAAAATCATGCAATCAATTAATAGTTTGAGGAAATTAACTCTAATGACTAACATAAGGGCCATAGGTTCCAAACTCACTCACCTGGAGGGGAGGGAGTGATGGCGTCAACACCAACAGAGCTCCGGAGAGGAGGAATGGCATCAACGTCTACCATTGAAGCCACAAAACTGTAGATTAGACTCTAACAAGCTCTAGATTACTCAAACATAACTCTAATAACGTTGGGGGAGTACCCCCACTTAACAATAATTGAGACAAGCAACAAACCCAAACTCTAGGTTACAAGGTGGAGAGGAAAGAGACAACAAAACCCTTAAATCTTACCTTTGATCTCTTGGAAGGAGAAGGAATGGAGTGGATTTGTATGAGAAAGGAGTGAAAGAGAGTTGGAGAGTGATAGGGTTTGGAAATGGGATGAAAATCCCAAGTTGGGGTGTTTAAAAAGAAGTAGAGGAGCTCACTTACGTGAAATGCCGCGTTATAGTGGTCGTTGCTGGTCACGGTTTGGCTTCAAGAGGCAAGTGTCAAGACTACTTTCAACGTGACTGTGGAGACTACTTATCACGGGTTAGCTTGGAGAGGCTAGTATAAGGCTACTCATGCTAGCTTGGAGAGGCTAGTACAATACTACTCATGTTAGCTTAGAGAGGCTAGTATAGAACTACTTAATTTGTGGCATCAGGTGATTTCTGAAACCCACGGATGAGAGCTTGGGAAGGCTAATATAAAGACTATCCATGTGCACTTTCTCAGGTTGAGAAAGTTGTTGTTAGTGGAACCTCAATAGTTGTTGAGTACCAAATATAGGCAGGTTGGCCAAATTAGTATAAAATCCCTTGTGTCTTATCTCTCTTTTTCTGATCTCTTTATTTATCTCTTTTGGATCTTCTTACTGTTGATCATATATACATATATATATATATATATATATATATATATATATATCTTTATTGCTTTCTGTTACTTCATTTTAATAAAGAGCTTTTTATTTAACAAGGTTCAAAAACCTACTTTCTGAAGCAATTATGTTTCCGCTACACTTCAAGTTTTACACTTGGTAGTTATTAGTTTCAGAAGCTTAGAAAATGCGAAAAAGGACCAACGCATGATTCAACCCCCTTCTCATGCACATCTCTGCCTACAAGTGGTATCAGAGCCAGGCCTCTGAGGGGTTGAGCAATCCAACGATTGCAGAGGACAAATATCCAAGGGACAGAATGACTTACTTCATCTTTCCAAGATTGATTTCCTATATGATCATTCTTTGCTGACAAAGACTTTAGGTTATGGCACTGTTCTTTTATATGATGAAAGGGATTCAAAAGAGACCTATTGACATGAACTTTATAAAGGAAAAAAGTTCAGTTGATCCATCAAGCCAAGTCTCTGTTCATGTACTATGTACTATGTACTAAATATGAAAGGCTATATGAATTAGTCTGTACATGATGTTGAAGGATTTCAATGTATATCAAGATGTCTCTGATCCATTTTGTAACATGTCAAATGTTTTACAACATTGAAGCAATGAAAATTGCTAAAACTTTTCTTGAAGTAGAAAGATCTAATATTGTTATCTAAGATTGGTTTTAGAGATAAATTCTCTATCTGTGAATTATATATGAAGTCTGTAATGACTATATCAAGAAGACAACAATCTCATGAATTACTGATCTAGACAAAGATCATCTTGAGAAAAACATCTGCCTATAGCAATAATGACATACATCATGTATTTGACCTACATTTCGTTGTCAGATCCCTGTGCAATGAGGAAGAATGTGCCAGACATCCAAAAAGTCTTTGTCAAAAAGTCTTGTTGTGTTAAAACATGTTGCCATTCTGTGCTTCATGGCTGAAGAACATCATTAGAGACTCGTGAGGTAAAAGTTTTAGCATCTTATCTCTGTCATTTTTTCTCTTTCTATTTTTCTTCATGAAATGAGTTGCCAGAAAGATGTCAAGCCTATTCATCTATATATCTCAACTTATCAAACAACTCATAGAGTTACCATGAACACTTGAGAAGGTTTAGTCTAAAGCTAGAAAGCTGAAAGAGAGAAATAATCCAAAAAGAGTTTTCTCTTCTCAAGTTACATATTTATGAAGCCTCCAAGAAACTACACAATCTTTTCCTTTGAACCCTTGAAAGGACTTCATGGCATTCCAAGATCTGACTCGTGTTTATCAGATATATTCAAAAACCATGTTTTTGTAACAAATGGTCAGCATCTTTTGTTTCAGAGAAACTGGATTAAGATACACAGATGAAATAGCATAAGGAAAATCTATACAACTTCATTTATATGATATCTTCTAGTGAATCTTGAGAAGTATTTTCTTTAAAAAGGTTGGAAAAGTCTCTTTATCTGAAACTAACTGATAAGGACCCATGAAAATCTGGGTACCAAAAGTCATACTCCTTCTTGCAAGTATATTTAAAAATATCTTTCTGACTGAAGAGCAAAAGTACTCTGATATTGATCTTTCTAGATATCATACCTTGATTCTAAGTGTTGTCATATCTCCTAAAGAGATAATCCTCTCAAGGATCTCTTATGTATGATGATGATGAAAAGCCTAAGGAAGACTTTGTTGATAATCTTGATTTTTTTCTGAAGAAAGTCCTGAGATTTTCTATCTCATAGTAACTCCAGAAAGCTAGCAAAAGAAAGCCAAATGCTTCAAAAATTGAGCTCCAAAACCTCAGTCTTTCATAAAATATGCTCAGACCATTGAAGATGATTAGAAAGTGATCTTTTTGCAATACACCATGGGCAGCTTGAAAATGACATAGAAGCTGCAAGATCTAAATGTACTGTAACTTTGTGAGAATTTGATTTTAAAAGATAATCTTCTATTATCAAAGTTCTTGGAGTATCTCTAGGGGGATGAGTATGAAGTCATTCCTTGGATTTTTATCAATTGTGCTTTTTTCACCACCAAGGTTTCTATAAATGTTGAGAAAGTTGTGTTATCAAAGTTGGATGGAAGCTATGCTGAATATGCTAACCAAGCTCAAGAGAAAGGCAAAGTCTGCTCATCATGTTTAAGACATCATCATCCATACTAGCAGGAAGTTCAAGGACTATCTGGATAAATCTAATATCATCAGGGCAAGGAAATCCATGCAAGAAGAAAGGTCCAAGCATACTAAGATCTTTGAACCCAGATGCTGCGAATAAGGAATCTGATACAAGATCAACTCTTTAGGTAAGTTGTCTTCCTTTCATCTGAAGCAATGTTATGCTATTTATCCTTACAAGAATCCGATCAGCACTCCTTATCCAAGTTTGTTTGTGAAAAATTTCTTTTCAGTTAAAAATAGGGATGCTCAGTAAATAGATATGTCTACTGAAGATCTTGTATTAAGATATATTCACAATATCTATAACTAAGGATCTCTTGGTTGCTTTTTGGCTTTAAAATGTTTTTAAACCTTCACATATACATAAGCATCTTTGCATTAAACTCTTTGGGTGCTTTCTTTCCTCTACTCTCCATTGAAGATCAAGCAAAGCAAACAAAAATCATTAATATTCTCTTGAAGACTCTGTTTATCAGTTTGCAAGAACATCAGAAGATCAGTATGCAAGATCTGGTCTACCAACATGTGATTCAAAAGTCAGTTTGCAAGGTCACAGATCTCTGTAAAGAATGGGGTATCAGTTTGCAAGATTTGAAAAGAACCAGTTGCTTAGTTTGAAGACAGATTGATCACAACGAAGACTATGTGTTCAGAAGAAGATTGTTTGGTCAGAAAGAAAGTCTTGAGGATCAGTTAATGATGGTTATATAGGAGCATTGTACTCAGACCAAGAGGAAGGATCTAGGATAAGATATGTAACGCCCTAATTTTTCTGTCTGAGAGAAAAATGACCAAAATGCCCCTGAGGTCATTTTTGTAACACCTTCCTAATTACCATATTTTACTCGAGTATCAATATAGTAATTAGAAAAGTATTACTTACATTCACAATCTATACTAGTCAAAAATAATTGAAATAAAATAATGTAGATGTGTATGTTGCAAAGCCAATATATACATATATGGACATTGTTGTTAAGTTTATAACAGGCAACACTGTAAAACAAACTAGTCATTTCCTAAACAACAGGGACTCAGTCCACAAAAGAACATCCCTACCAACTAGTCTAACCTACTCAAAGTTGAGATCCAGCAAAATTTTATACAAACAGAAAATGAATCTCATCAACATCCAATGAGGTCAAACTACGGTCTGGGGGATCCTATTCCTAACTGCCACTATACATACACCAAACAGTCCTTGAGTTGTCCCATGGTCTCCTAAATAAAACCATTTGCCATTGGTGCAATGGCATTGCCCCCAGCTGGGGCATCAGGATCAATTGGTGGATCGGAGTCGGAGGAAGAGGATGAAGGATCATCTCCAGGAGGGGACATAGGTGGTGCATGTAACATCCTAATTTTTAACCCAATAGTCTAGAACATATTTAGGTTAATCATTAGTCTATTACTCTTTTAGTCTCATTCCTTACAACCTTTCATTAAAATACTTAGCGAAAAATACGAATAAATTTTTCTTTTTGAAACTTGAAAGCAAAACGCGAGCCGCGCACTAACCTAACGTTCGTCATAACCATCACGTGCAAGAAAAAGTAACCACACCATTGGTAATCATGAAACATAGTATTATACATAACAATCATAATATCATCACATCTTCGTAGATACATAGACTACTAACATCATTGTACCATCATTTACATCAAAACATGCCCATATAAGTGAAGTCATCCTTATCCACCTATGAGGTTAGATAAGTGTCAACCTAAAAGCTAAGCTATCTATGCCTCCGCAGCGACCCTCTGCTCCGTCTGCTAGTGTGTCCCTTAAGCGCGCGCCTCAAAAGAAGTCATGAACCTCGTTGTAATCCTCGTCTAGGGACGACACGGAAGAAAAGGAAGGAATGAGAAACTCATTCGAGATTCTCAATAGGGATTCCCGACTCTAACACTAGTGTCATCGTCATCGTCCCCAGCCACCTCAGTTTTAATTATGAAAAAGGTGTACATGCATAAGGATTAGTTTTAGGCTTTACAAATCTATTTATCCGAAGTGGGTATCTTTTAGTATGTGTCTTAATGACATGAATGCAACAGATATTTGATGAATGCATGACAATACCATATGCACATTAACACGAAAATCGTAATACTTGGGCACATCATAAAGAAACATAAATCATATACGCGGCATAAAAAGGCATAGTACTTTTCATGTGACATCTTTCTCATAAGTAAAACTCTTAAGTTCCTTTTTCTTAAAGGCCACCCTCTTAACATATCCACCAAAAGTCCAACCGATTCACCGGCCCGACGATAATCTGGTCCCCAAACTACGTCTCACCTATCGCCTAGGAATGAGCTCAATCCTAACTAGTCGTCACTAGATTTAATATGGGCTAATAGAGGGGGTATACATAACTTTCTTGGATCACCTATCTTAGGATCATTTCCTTCTTTGAAACGCTCTACTGATATCTAGTACACAGCGAATTGTCCGCTTTGGCAAGCTCAATGTCAATACCCTCACGGATTTGTTTCCTCCGCACCGTAGCGAGAGAAATGCGTCTCAGTGTTCTGTCACATCTGTTCTGGGGGTGCTCGGCCGAACCGGTGTCACCCAGAACCTTTCCTGGGGGTGCTCGGCCGAACCGATGTCACCCAGGAGTTTTCACAAACTTTTCTCAAATTCTTAAGTTTGATGGGAAATTCGGTAGCATAACGGCGTTCACCGGATTTCCTTCAAACTTGCTTTATGCCACATAAACATATATCCTCATGAATTCCTCATATGAATAACATTATCATCCTTCACATAACACATGCATCATCATAGAACATTCAAACGCTTACCCTTATGGTAGCTTATGCTTTGACCCTTACGGGTCTTAATCTTGAGATATAGTTCTCTAACATCCGTCGTTCATATGTTATGCACCCAAGGGCTCATAATTAATCATCATTCCTAATCCTCATGTTCATACTCAAATCTGAAAAGCATAGGGCAGAATTTCTAACTTGTGGTTACGGGGTTCTAGAACTTACGTTTTAGACCCTTTCTGCTCGTCTTCGCCTAAGGCGCTATAAATTAAATCTAAATCAATTATGAGACATTCCTATGCTTAAGAACTAATTATAAATCACATTTATCATGTTGTAACGTGGCTGGACAGAATCCAGAAAACTAAATGTTCTAAGAGTTCTACATTTGTATTTTTACGGTTTTCTAGTTACTAGTTTCCCTATAGGTGCTAAAATTCAATTCTAATCCAAATGTTATCAAGTTTTTCATGTCTAAACAATCCTAGTCTGATTATGTTCCCATTAAAACAGTTTGGACAAGTTCCAAAAATAAATGGGTCTAAACTACGTTAAATTCTAGCTTTACGGTATTTCTAGTTAGCTAGTTTCTTACCTATCATGCATAGAATCATTTCTACATCCTCATGTGATATTTTTACACATTCTAACACATCAAAGCATCATCATACAGCCACAAGCTCATCATGACAGTGCCAAAAACATCTAACTTCAATAAGAGAACTAAATTGACATCTCTAGGTACATAAGTTAACTAGTTTCTCTTGGAATCAATTTAGAATCTCCAAAACTCTTTGCAAATCATTTTAATTCATTAGGAGGCTAAGAGAAGCCTTAGGTCAGTGACCAAAATATACTTCATCTTCAAAAAGGGAATAAAATTATAACTCATGATAACATAACCTTATAATGATTTGTAAAGCTTTAAGAAAAAGTTAGAACATAGACTATTAGTCCTTGTAGCTAGATGAAAACTCATTGCAAGTCCATCATCACTACTTGGCCGAGAACATGCATTCAAAGAATGCATTCACATTAAACTTTAACTTGAAATGAAATGGGCAAGTCTTTGAGCTCTAGGTTCTTAAGTTATGACATAAAATAAACGTGCTCATGCTATTCATTATTAATCTTGCTTACGAAATAAAGTGATGACTTAAAATAAATATGCAAGGCATAAACTTAAACGTGCAAGCTTGAAAGTAAATATGCAAGGTTTAATTCTTTATTTTAGTGCTCTTGGCCCAACAACAATCGACTTTAAGACCGAAATAGAAAGGCATTCGAGAAATTAATTAGGTGATAATGCAAGTTCAATTCTTTATTTTAGTGCTCTTGGCCCAACAACAATTGACTTTAAGGTCGAAATAGAAAGGCTTTGAGAATTAAATTAAGTGATGATGCAAGTTCCCTTTTAATCTTTATGTTCTTAGGTGATAGCTTGAAAGTAAAGGTGCATAGCAAGAATGTAAATATAGATGCAAGCATAAAATAAATTATGCAAGTTTATTTTATCCTTCTAGAGCTCTTAACAAGACTTTAAAAGAACTTAAACCTCAACCCAAACTCATCAACCAAGATCAAGTAAAGTCTAGAGTCCTTAGAACTCAACACAACATTTTTTTTGAAAATCAAAACATTTAGCTTGTAAAAGAAAAGGAAGTGGCCGAAACTTCAAGAAGGAAAAAGGAACATTTTAAAACTCTAGGGTCCATGATCTTGATGATATATTAACACCAACATCATGAGACCTCATCATTGAGTCCTTAAAACCATTTTGAAACATCACCAAAGATAGAGTTCTCAAGAGTTCAAGAAAGGAAGAACTAGAAACATTTTTGCTCAAGAACAAAGATCAAGCTCTAGAGTTTATTTCAAGTGATGAACATCATCATGAAACTCTCATCATCAAGCTCTCATTCCTCCATTCTCAAGGGCTCATGGCCGAAACTAGAAAGAAAAAGGAATAGAGAAGAAATTCTAAAAAGAAAACAATAGAAACCATAAACATCAAGCTTTAAAGAAGAACATTCATGAAAAGAAATCCCTACCTAGTGATTAGGAGGTTGGAATGAGAGAAGAGGATGAAGAACTTGAAGACTTGAACTTGAGAGAAAAGGAAGCTTTGAAGTGCTCTTTGAGAACTTACACTTAGCAAATGAACCCAAAATGATGCAAGTTCACCCAAGCAAGCTATTTATAGAGAAATGAAACAAATGTAAGGTGCAAATGAGGAAGGAAATTTCGGCCATCAGCCTCATGGGCAGCCCATGAGTTCCATGAGGTGAGATAATGTGGTCTTGAGGCATGGTGAGGTATGGTTCAAAGTATGGTGAGGTATGGTTCAAGGTATGGCTTCAAGCATGGTTCTTTGAGTGAGAAACAATTCAACATGTGTTGTAAATGAGAGAGAGAGGGCTGAAATTGCATCAGCCATGGGGAGGGTTTTCTTGCATTTTAATTGTAGTTTAGAGTTGTGTTTAGGTGTATCTTTGATTAGGATTAAGATTAGGACTTTGTAAGAAAGTGTTTAGGTGAAAAAATGGGTAATCAAGGTTGTCAAGACATAATTAAGGAGTGTTCTTGCATCATTAGTGAGTTATAAACTCATTTTAGTATATAAACAATTCTAGACACAATTTCTTGATTTAAGGAATTGGAGAGAGAAAACACTATTCAAGATTCCAAGAGTGAAATCTTGAGTTTTAGAAAGGAGATTTAAATCTAATCTAAGCAATCTTAGGTTCTAATTAATTTTAATAATTTATTTTGACTCTAGATTAATTATGGAAATTAATTAATCTTCGATTAGAGCCTAATATTGCTTAGGTTTGCTTAATTACATCATTAAGCTCAAAAACACTATTCTAGGGGCAAAATCGTAATTTTGCACTAAAATTGCCCGGGACCACCGGTACTCAAACAGATGTTTTGAAACATGTAAGAACATGGTTTTAAACCTCTGGGGAAAGTTTCGGGCTCAAACGGCACCTTTACCCGCGTAAAACGCTACAAGGGTATTTTGGTCATTTCGACCCGAAACTGCAGAAAATGAGACTTTCGCCTCCAGAACCACTCAAGGGTCATTCAATCCCCTTCAAACATTGAGTTGGCCCTTCGAGGACTACCGGGTCGGCCATCCTCGAATTCCGGGCCGAAAGTGACCTCAGGGGCATTTTGGTCATTTTCCACTCAGACAAAAAATTGGGGCGTTACAGTGCAGGTGGGGCTACAAATACATCAGGGTGTGCCATTTCAAGAGGCACCTTAGCATAAGAAAAACCTGGGTCGAACTAAGTAGAGAAAACAGAAGTACTAAATGAACGGCTAAAGAACACGTACACTCTGATCCGGGAGTATGCTACAACATATAAGGAGTCTAAGGTTGGGTCATAATGCCACTGCCATTGGGGCGAGTCAAGGAAGATTATCACCGACAGCATCCTTAGAATCTAAATTCAACATAAATACATGCAGCGTAGGGATGAGAATATTATAAAATTCTCAGTAGGGTACTCCCTCAAATGTGAACATAATATAACCAATAAATTCATTCATATTGAATTCATCATGCTAAATTATATGCATAAATACCAATGTGCATAAATCATATAAAGTCGGATGCAAAAGGGGTAGTAAACAAGTGTCTTTCTCTTGCAACTCATGGAATTCAATTTAGGGCAATTATCTCTTTTCATTAACATAGGGAAGGCTTATTCTCATATCAAGTGGTATCTGTAGTAGAGTCATTCCACAAGAACTATTGATTACTAGGACATGAGCACATTCTTATATGTCGATATGTCTACCAACTCATCAATTTCCAAGGGAAGCTCTTACTTTTGCCTTCCCTTATTAACCACACAAGCCTTGTTTCTATTTTCCCCATATGTTAAAAATTGCACAACTAAAAGTCATGTTATTTTTCTTTTCTTTTCCTTTATCCTCACAATGATCACATAGTGTACTTCTCTTTTCAAAGGCCTGCTTAGATCACAGGTAGGCATACAATTATGTTGGAGTCTCATCCATATCTCATCAACATTTCTTTCAAACAATTAGCATGCATTAACATGATATATACTTGCATCTAAAGCCATTCTATCATTAGTTCAAGACATTTTTACCATTTTCAGCAATCAGCAGATTTATCACTCTAGAATTCAAAATTAATTTCTCCATAAAACAGCCAATTCAAGAGTCACAAAAATTCCCTATGACACCTTCATATGTCTAAAAGATCCTGTAAACTTTTCATAACAATCAGAGTTCTATAACCATGTCACTAAATTCTACAAATGTAGTGGTCACAGCACTCCTTTTCACAGCCTAGGACAAGGTTCTCCTAATTTTTAAATTTATCATATGATGGAATCAACCCTAGATAAAAATTAATGTTACACTTCAAGATGTTGGTAACTCCCTATAAAACTTTCAATAGAGAAATCACTCATTTAGTATGATAATAAAATCATACAATTTCCCTGCTTCAGTTTCAGAAATCCAGATAGCATGAGAGCTATTTCGGTTTCTGATTTTTTTTAAGACAGTATTCCTTGAAACCAATGCTCAAGGAATTTCGTGTAGATATTTCAAGATTTTAAGACCAACATATAATTTTTCCAGGCAATGAATATCACTGAAAACATGCCTATAAATTCATGAAATTTTGCTCTCTGCAGGCAAAACGAAAATCCAGTACTCTAACTAAAACTTCTCTTGATAAAATGAGTTATCTAACCTCATCCAAATCCTTCACCAAAATTCATACATCAACAACCATATATCATTAACCGCCACAATGAAAAATTTCAAGCAGAACAGGTCAGAGATGTGAAATATAAATTTGGCAAGAAAAGACCAAATAAAATCCTACTATTGGAAGCAAGTAATGTCTTTGTCCCTAGTATGCTTCAAGATGATGCCCTCCACTTCATGGCTCTCAAAACACACCCAAAACTCTTTACAAATAGTGAGTTACAAGGGATCAAGATTGAGATTTGATGAGTGATTGAGATTCTAATCGGTTATATGTGTAGATGTTGAGGTGTAGAATAATTTTTGTGAAGGAAACTTAGGATTTTGGTAACTCTAAGCTAACATACATGGAGTTGAAAGCAAGTTGAAGCTCTTAGCCATGGAAGAAATGGAGCTGCTGCCTTCCTCTAGATATGGCCGAGAATTAGCTTCTTAAAGAAGCCAAAAAATCAAGCTTATCTTGTATTAAAGAAATGAATAAAATATATTATGTTTAGATAATTACAAAGCCAATAAAGTAAAATGAATGGTTGTGATTCAATCTTGTAATTCAATATTGAATCTTAGCCATTCATTTGATTTAAAGGGATGGGTTTATTTGTTTTATAGAGATCTAACTAGTTTTTAGTGCTAGAAATCACACACCGAAATTTCACCAAACGGGTGAAACAGTGTACCCGGGTAATCAAACATTGCCCGAAAAATATTTTCAGATATAAAATCTTTAATTTTACCTATTTCTAACCATAATCATATAATTTCTCAATTTTGGGCATCTCCGGGGCCCAATTCTAGGATTTCGGCTGTCCCAGGCCCGCAAAACACCATTCACATTTTTTTTTTTTGCTTCCTTGAATCCTTCTCATCGTTTTTACATCTATCAAAATCTTAAAATTCTCATTAATAAAACCTCATTTAATTTCTAAAGAGAATTAGGGTGTTATAATTTTCTGCCCGGAATTTGAGAATAGCCGGCCCGGCAGTCCTCAAAGAGTCAACTCAATGCTTGAAGAGGATTAGACGGTCCTTGAGTGATTTCGGAAACGAAATTTTTATTTTCTGCAGTTTCGGGTCAAAACGACCAAAATACCCCTATAGCATTTTTACGCAGGTAAAGGTGTTGTTCGAGCCTGAAACTTTCCTCGAAGGTTTAATATAATGTTTTCATGTGTTTAAAAGTATCCGTTTAAGTCCCGGTGGTCTCGGGCAGTTTTCATGCAAAATTACGGTTTTGCCCCTAGAATAGTGTCGTTTGAGCTTAATGATGTAATTAAGCAAACCTAAGCAATATTAGGCTCTAATCGAAGATTAATTAATTTCCATAATTAATCTAGAGTCAAAATAGGTTATTAAAATTAATTAGAACCTAAAATTTCTTAGATCAAACCTAAATCTCTTTTTAAAACTCAAGATTCCTAGTCTTGGAATCTTGAATAGTGTTTTCTCTCTTCAATTCCTTAAATTAAGGAATTGTGTCTAGAATTGTTTATACATTAAAATGAGTTTTTATCTCACTAATGAAGCAAGAGCACTCCCTAACCTTGTCTTGAAATCCTTAATCACATCCTTAGTCACCTAAACACTTTCTCACAAATTCATAAACTTAAGTCTAATTAAAGACACACCTAAACACACCTCGAAACCACATTTAGATGAGATAGTTCTCTTCCCCATGGCTGTACAAATAGCAACCCATACTCTCCATTGATTCATCACACGTTGATAAGTCACACACTCAAAGAACCATACTTGAGCCCATGCTTGAATCCATACTTGGTCATACCTTTGAATGACCACAACCATACCTTGAAGGAGATATTTTTCCTCCCTTTCCTCCTTAAAGTGGCGCCACCTCTCCTTCCCTTCACTCCCCTTATATTGAAAATCTTCTATAAAACGGAGAAGCCTCCCCAAAGAATCCCTTTGCTCATTTCTCTTACACCTCCAAAGAGTTTTTTTCTCTCAACTCCAAGAAAGTTCCTCTTCTTCTTCTTCTCCAACTTTCCAAGAGCAAGCTTCTTCTCTCAATCAAGAAAACACATCCAAGGTAGGGATTCTATGTTGATTTTTCTTCCTCTCCTTATTCTTTCTCTTTTTTGGTTTTGAGCTTCTTCTACTTGTTCTTATTTTGTTAAATGTTTGAAAACCATGGCTTGATGATGAGGATCTTTGATGTTGGTTGTAAAACCTTCATTTGCTTGACCTCTAGAGCTCAAGGTTTCACTTCTAAGAGATTTTAACAAATAAAGTTGTTATGTGGTTTTTAAGAGTTAAGATGGGATCTTGAGCCTAGGTCTTAAAGGATTAATAAATGGATTGCATTCATATTTACCTTTCAAGTTCTTGCATTACATATTTACTTTTGAGTTTTGCATATCATGTTTATTTTCAAGTTATCACTTCAAGTTTGAAGATAAGAAATGAAAGTGCATACCATATTTATGTTTCTCGTGTAGCATGTTTATTTTTCATGCCATCACCTAAGAACTCAAAGATTAAAACAAGAGTTGCACATCACCTAATGATTAATCTCGAAGCTCACCTATTTCGGCCTTAAAGTTGATTGTTATGGAGCCTAGAGTACTAAAATAAATAATTGGACTTGCATTACATATTTATATTCCAGCTTTGCATCTCATATTTACTTTTCCATTGCCATCACTTCATAATAACAAGATTAAAAAGTAAGGTTTGCATTTGCACGTTTAAATTTACACCATCACCTAAATAATCCTAGAGCTCAAGACTTACTCCTCTTAACTCACAAATGAATTTCGGTTCCATGTGCTTTTACCTTTATAAATAAGTGTTTCCGTTTAAGGAGTTGGAGATTTTGAAAAAGGTCATGTTGATGATGAATCTTGTTTTTGTGATGTGTGAAAAGTTTTGAAAGATTGTAGGCCCCAAAGGGATTAAATGTGTAGTTGGTCTTAAGAAAGATGATGGAATGATGTTAAAAGGTTTTTATGAATGGGCAGTTTTAAGAATGTCAAAACTTGAGTTTTTCGCCATTTTGGGTTACTGGTAATCGATTACAGGGCTTATGTAATTGATTACCAAAGTGCCTTGCACACCCAGATATAAGTTTTTGGCTTGTGTAATCGATTACAAGATGATGTAATCGATTACACAATGTTCTGGGAAACCTAGAACATGTTTCTGGACCCTAGTAATCGATTACCACTCCATGTAATCGATTACTCAGGTGTCCTTGAGGCCCATAATGCATTTTCAATCGAGGTAATCAATTACAAAGCTCATGTAATCGATTACCAAGACCTCAAACTTCCCTGCTTTAGAAAATTGAGCCAAGTAATTAATTACAAGGCTCATGTAATCGATTACTAGTATCTAAGATATGTAGATAAGTGTTCCTTCCTTTATGTGAATATGAATTGATGATCTTGCATGCCTATTCTCAGATTATGAACATGATGATTTATGGTTTGGTGAATGTATATACATATGAAATGAATGTGAAAGCATGCTTACATGATAAATTGCATGAATGATTATCATTGATCGAGATGCATGTTGTAACGCCCCGATTTTCTATGTGAGAGAAAAATGACCAAAATGCTCCTGAGGTCATTTTCCGCCCAGAATTCGAGGAAAGCCGGCCCAGCAGTCCTCGAAGAGTCAACTCAATGTTTGAAGGGGATTAGATGGTCCTTGAGTGATTTCAGAAACGAAAATCTTGTTTTCTGCAGTTTCGGGTCAAAATGACCAAAATACCATATAGAGTTTTTATGCAGGTAAAAGTGTCGTTCAAACCCGAAACTTTCCCCGAAGGTTTAAAATGACATTTTCATGTGTTTAAAAGTGTCTGTTTAAGTCCCGATTGTCCCGGGCAGTTTTTGTGCAAAATTATGATTTTGCCCCTGGAACAATGTCGTTTGAGCTTAATAATGTAACTAAGCAAACCTAAGCAATATTAGGCTCTAATTGAAGATTAATTAATTTTAATAATTAATCTAGAGTTAAAATAAGTTATTAAAATTAATTAGAACCTAAAATTGCTTAGATTAAATCTAAATCTCTTTTTAAAACTCAAGATTTCTAGTCTTGGAATCTTGAATAGTATTTTCTCTCCCCAATTCCTTAAATTAAGGAATTGTGTCTAGAATTGTTTATACACTAAAATGAGTTTTTATCTTACTAATGAAGCAAGAGCACTCCCTAACCTTGTTTTGAAATCCTTAATTACACCCTTAGTCATCTAAACACTTTGTCACAAATTCCTAATCTTAAGCCTAATCAAGGACACACCTAAACACATATCTAAACCACAATTAAATGAAAGATTTTCCTCCCCCATTTCATGAAGAAAATGGCGCCACCTCCCCCCTCTATTTGTCAATCACATGTTGAAATTCAAACACACAAAGAACCATGCTTAGCACCATACCTAGCCATACCTTTCACCATACCTCACCATGCCTCCATGAAGCCAATTCTCTCCTCTCATGGAACATGAGGTTTCGGCTATCCCTTCATTCCTTCACCCTTGGTTTTGTTTTTCTATAAATACACATGCAAATGAACTTGTAATAACCTTTAGATCATTTGCTAACATTGAGTTTTCAAGAGATTGTCTCAAGTTCTCTTATTTTCTTCAAAAGTTCTTTTCTTCTTTATCTTCTTCATCTTCACCAAAGAGCCACCCCTCATAACCTCAAACCACCACACAACCACCCTAGATCACCGTTCAAACACAAAAACTTTTCCTTCCTTTTTCTCCTCTTTGGCCGAAAATCCAAGGACCACTTGGAAGCAAGATTTTTTCTCTTTTCACTTCAAGAAACAAGCTTTCCCCTTCACCACTTGATAGGGATTTTATTCTTTAAAGTTTGGTCTTTTAAAGCTTTGATGAAAATAAGTTTTTGCTAGTTTCTCTTGACTTTTAGAACTTCTTTTCTTTTCTTTTGATTTTCGGCCTTGAAGCCTTTGAATCTTGAAAATGTTGGCTTGATGATGAGGGTTCAAGAGGTAGATCATGAGAATCACCCCTTGTGTAACCTCTAAATCTTGAAACTTGGTTTTTGAACCAAAGAGCATTTCGATTTTCTTTCCTTTTCTTTAAGTTTTTGAGTTTTCATTTTTAAGGGAATGTTAACTTGATTTGTTCTTTTAATCCATTTCCTTAGAGCTTGATGATGAAGTTCACACCATATGGTTTCTTTGTAAACCTTGGTACAAGAACTCTAAAGCTTGCTTTGTCTTGCTATGATAAGTTTAGGTTGAGGTTTAAGTTCCTTTAAAGTCTTGCAAGAACTCTAGTGAAGAATATAAAATGAACTTGCATTCATATTTACGTTCCTTGCCTATCACATTTATTATTTTGGCCATCACCTAAAACGTAAAGATTAAAACAAGATTTATATTTTCATATCACTTAATAATTAATCTCAAAGCTCGCCTATTTCGGCCTTAAAGTCGATTGTTGTGGAGCCTAGAGCACTAAAATAAAGAATTGGACTTGCATTCATGTTTACATTTCCTTGTCTAGCATATTTATATTTCAAGTCATCACTTTAATCCTAAAAGATAAAATGAACTTGCATATTTACTTTCAAGTCTTGCATATTTATTTTCAAGTCTTGCATATTTATATTTCTAGTACCTCATATTTATATTTCAAGTTCTTGTATCTCATATTTACTTTGAAGTTCTCACTTTATTTTATAATGAAGAATAAAATGGGATGCATAGCATGTTTACATTTTGTCATCATTTAAAGGCTCTAGAGCTCAAAGACTTGCCCTTATTATCTCAAGTTAAAGTTTGGTTATGGAAACATCCCCATGGATGCATATTTCGGCCATGTGATGATGATGAACTTGATGTGAGTTTCATCTAGTCACAAGAGCCAACAATCCATGTTCTAAGATTTTCTTTAGGCCTTAGGAGTTTTATAAGATTATTACCAACAAGATTTATAAGTTAAACCCCTTCTAAACATGCCTTGAATTAGCTACTGCCTTATGGTTATTTTTAGTCTCTTTTTAGAAAATAAAATGGGTTTCAATGAGTTTTAGAAGTCCTAAAATGATTTCAAGAGATACTAGTAACTTGTATGTATTAAGGACATGAATTTTGAATGATGCTTGAGCTTTAATGTTTCGATTCTGCCCTCATGTGCTTACTATTGTATGATGTTGTTTTGGTATGTTAAAATGTGTAAAAATTATATTTGTTGAGGTAGGAGCCTTTCTATGCATGTTAGGAAGGAAACTAGTCTTACAAAAAAATCGTAAAGTTGAGTTTTAGCATAGTTTTGACCCATTTATTTTTAGCCACTGCCAAAACTATTTTAATGGGATAACATTCAGTTTAGGATTGTTCAATTATGAAAAACTTGGTAATATTTGAGGTAGGATTGATTTTTAGCACCTATAGAGAAACTAATAACTAGAATACCGTAAAAGTACAATTCTAGAACACTTAGATTAATTAATTTTCTGTTTCTGTCCAGCAGCCTTGTCATATAGTAAACATGGTTTATAATTAGTTCATAGGCATAGGAATGCCCCATAATTGGTTTAGATTTGATTTATAGCGCCTTAGGCGAAGACGGGACGTAGAAAGGGTCTAAAATGTAGTTTCTAGAACCCCGTAATTGCAAGATTTAGAAAAATGACAATCTGTATGGAGTTGTTTGGTTTTGCTCCTAAGCATAAAAATTAATGAGGATAATTAGTTGTGAACCTATAGGTGCATAAAAGGATAAAAACGGATATTAGCATAATTAGTTTTCAAGATTTAGACCCGTATGGGTCAAAGCATAAGACACCATAGGTCCTAAGACATAATGAGCTTTATGACTTCAAGTAGATGTATGTTTAATTATGAGAATGACTTGAGCATAGCATATGCATTAGCTGAGCCCGGTCCTTGATTCCGGCAAACTGGCTAGGAGCATGTTATCTTTTAAGAATGTTAAAGTAGTGATGTGATGACGTATATGCTATGATGAGTTTGACTATATGACTTGATATCCTATGTTGATGTTGAATGGCTATGCATGCTCTATATATTTCGTGGCATAAAGCAAGTCTGAGGAAATTCGGTTTACAGCCGTTATGCTGCCGAATTTCCATCAAATTTGAGAACCTAGAAAAGTTTTTGAAAACTCCATGAGATACGTCCTGGGTGACACCGGTTTGGTCGAGCAACCCCAGGGTAAATGTGATACGTTCTAGGTGACACAGTTCGGTCGAGCACTCCCAGAACAAATGTGACATAGTACCGAGATACATTTCTTCTGCTACGGTGAGGAGAAAGAAAAACCGAGAGGGGTATGGACATCAAGCCTGCCAAAGCGGACAATATTACTATGCACTGGATGCCAGTAGATGCATTTCGAAGAAAGAATGATGAATTACCCCCTCTATTACCCCATATTAAATCTAGTGACGACTAGTTAGGATTGAGCTCATTCCTAGGCAATAGATGAGATGTAGTTTGGTGACCAGATTATCGCCGGGACCGGTGAGTCGGTTGGATTTTTGGTGAATATGTTAAGAAGGTGGTCTTTAAGAAAAGAGGAACTTAAGAGTTCGACTTATGAGAAAGATGTCATATGAAAAGTACTGTGCCTTTTTATGCCACGTATATGATTTATGTTTCTTTATGTTGGGCCCAAGTAATATGATTTTCATGTTAATGTGCATATGGCATTGTCATGCATTCATCTAATATCTGTTGCATTTATGTCATTAAGACTCATACTACAAGACACCCACTTCGGATAAATAGATTTGAAAAGTCTAAAACCAAACCTTATGCATGTACACCTTTTTCATAATTAAAACTGAGGTGGCTGGGGATGATGACGATAACACCTGTGTCAGAGTCGAAAATCCCTACTGAGAATCTTGAATGAGTTTCTCATCCCTTTCTTCCCTTCCGTGTTGTCTCCAAATGAGGATAACAACGAGGTTCATGACTTTTTCTAAGGCTCGTGCTTAAGGTTCAAACTAGCAAACGGAGCAGAGGGTAGCTGCGAAAGCACAAATAGTTTAGTGTTTGATTTGTACTTATCCAACCTTGTAGGCGAATAAGGAACACTCCATATATATGTGCATGTTTTGATGTAAATGATGGTACAATAATGCTAGTAATTTATGTATTTATGAAGATGTGATGATATTATGTTGTTATGTGTAATACTATATTCCATGATTATGTATGGTGTGATTACTTTTTCTTGTACGTTATGGTTATGACGAACGTTAGGTTAGCGCGCGGCTCGCGTTTTGTTTTCAAGTTTCAAAAAAGAAAAATTTATTCGTATTTTCTACTAAGTATTTTAAAGAAGGGTTTTAAAGAATGAGACTAAAAGAGTAATAGACTAATGTTTAACCTAAATACGTTCTAGGAGTATTGGGTTGAAAATTAGGATGTTACAC
Source organism: Dalbergia cochinchinensis (assembly GCA_031216125.1). Classification (NCBI taxonomy): domain Eukaryota; kingdom Viridiplantae; phylum Streptophyta; class Magnoliopsida; order Fabales; family Fabaceae; genus Dalbergia; species Dalbergia cochinchinensis. Next base: position 32,590,159 of record CM062377.1, on the reverse strand, counting down.
ATGTTGTAGTTCATTTGGAACATTAGAGATGCATATATGAAGAGTTATGACATTTATGAGTTATGTATTGCATCTTGATATAACATGCTGAGGCTTAAAGTGATTTAAAATATGAGAAAATGATCCTTTAGACTCATCAAATGATAGGTGATGAAAACGTGATTCTTGCTTAAGGTGATTTAAAATATGAGAAAATGATTCTTTAGACTCATCAAACTATAGGTGATGAAAAGGTGATTCTTGCCCCCCAACCCATACTTATCAAGTCGGGACTTCAACTTATCAAAAGGGAATAAGTTTATGCTAGTGATAACTAGTGAGGTATGAGCTCATAACCTAGAAATACTCTCAAAAGGAAAGAGTAATAGGGTGGCCTCAAGAATGAAAAGAGACTTAAGTCACCTAAAGAAACAAGGAATGTCATTCATGAACCATGTTCTATGTGTATCATGGTTGCTATGAAGTTAGATGTATGCTTTAGAGTAACGTTGCATAAAGTATTGACATGCATATCATAAAGAAGTATGATGCATTCATTATAAGACTCATGATAAAATGGATGTTTTAGAACTTAATAAATGAATCTTTGCATGCTTACCATTTCATAATTAAACCCGAGGTTCCCGAGGACGATGATGATGACACGTGTGTGAAAAGGGAAGCCCTACTGAGATTCTTATATAAGTTTCTCACTTCTTCTATCTTTCTTTTCTATCTTCGTCTTCAGACAAGGTTGACAACGACGTCCGTGAATTGCCCTGAGGTGCCGACATGGAAGTAGCTTGATGGTCGAGAATAGAGTGGCGCAGTGGAAGTGGGGACATGGTCTTAGTTTATTTACGTCATAGTTATGTGTGGTTTTTGAATAGTTGTATGCTCAACCTTTACAGGTGGGCTCAATATATTTAATGTGAAATATTCCTATATTATTAATATTATTAATGTTGTTTGATGTGATATTTGAAGTTAATGTTATATGACGATGTGCTGATAGTTGTTTTGTCTATGGAGCCTGTCTGATAATTCTGTTTATGTTATTCTTTTTATGTTCATGCTTTACGTTAACAACCTTTTTACGTTACGTGAGGCTCACGATTTGTTTATGTTTTCAAAGAAAATTTTTACCTGTATTTTTCCGCTAAGTATTTTAAAGAAAGGTTTTAAAGAATGAGACTAAAAGAGTAATTGACTAATGGCTAACCTAAATACGCTCTAGGAGTATTGGGTTAAAAATTATGATGTTACAAGATATGAAGGTTCTTCTAGGGATTAGAAAGTAAAACCTAAAGCCTTAGAAAGTAGTTTCTTCAAAAAGTGAGATGAAGGGTCAGCTCCCTCTCTGAAAATATGTTGAAAAGGTGGGAGTTTCTATCTACGATGTCAAAGTTTCTCTCTCCCACGTTGCTTTGCCTTCTGTCACGTCATATCTTTTTAAACCTCTTCGTCTTGTTCTTTTTTTTCACCTTCTTGTACAAGCTACCTTTGTAACATCCCCTGCTGCTTTATGGATTGACGACTGTCCCCACAAACCAACACGGGTCTTTTCAGCATGCTTTGTCCTCACTCGCACGCTTCCTAGGAAAACTTCCCAGGAGGTCACCCATCCCAAAATTACTCCAAGTCAAGCACGCTTAACTATGGAGTTCTTTCAGTTTGGGCTACCGAAAAGAAGATGCATCTTGTTGGTATAGGTAGTACAAATCAATTCATATAAGCCCTCCTTAATCAGATAGTCCCATACCTATACAGTCTTAGGATCCCTCTCATTCGGGTGTGTAATCGGTTCATTCATGTACCCCTCCGCTTTCGAAGTCTGCCAGGAGCCGCTCCTTGTCCGTGCCTCTTTGCACCGACGATCACTCCCCGACTTCGCAATCCCCGGGCGTTACATGCCCACCAGCTTCCGCTTGGTTCGTCCCCGAACCACACCGTACTGGGAGAGGTCCAGGCTCTGATACCATTTGTAACATCCCCTGCTGCTTTATGGATTGACGACTGTCCCCACAAACCAACACGGGTCTTTCCAGCGTGCTTTGTCCTCACTCGCACGCTTCCTGGGAAAACTTCCCAGGAGGTCACCCATCCCAAAATTGCTCCAAGCCAAGCACGCTTAACTGTGGAGTTCTTTCAGTTTGGGCTACCGAAAAGAAGATGCATCTTGTTGGTATAGGTAGTACAAATCAATTCATATAAGCCCTCCTTAACTGTATAGTCCCATACCTATACAGTCTTAGGATCCCTCTCATTCGGGTGTGTAATCGGTTCATTCATGTACCCCTCCGCTTTCTAAGTCTGCCAGGAGCCGCTCCTTGTCCGTGCCTCTTTGCACCGGCGATCACTCCCCGACTTCGCAATCCCCGGGCGTTACATGCCCACCAACTTCCGCTTGGTTCGTCCCCGAACCACACCGTACTGGGAGAGGTCCAGGCTCTGATACCATTTGTAACATCCCCTCTTTGCTTCATGGATTGACGATCGTCCCACAAACCAACACGGGTCTTTCCAGCGTGCTTTGTCCTCACTCGCACGCTTCCTGGGAAAACTTCCCAGGAGGTTGTTTTCCCAGGAGGTCACCCATCCCAAAATTGCTCCAAGCCAAGCACGCTTAACTGTGGAGTTCTTTCAGTTTGGGCTACCGAAAAGAAGATGCATCTTGTTGGTATAGGTAGTACAAATCAATTCATATAAGCCCTGCTTAACTGTATAGTCCCATAGCTATACAAATCCTAGGATCCCTCTCATTCGGGTGTGTAATCGGTTCATTCATGTACCCCTCCGCTTTCGAAGTCTGCCAAGAGCCGCTCCTTGTCCGTGCCTCTTTGCACCGGCGATCACTCCCCGACTTCGCGATCCCCGGGCGTTACATGCCCACTGGCTTCCACTGGTTAGCCCCTCAACCACACCGCATCGGGAGAGGTGCGAGGCTCGATACCATTTGTAACATCCTCGCCGCTTTATGGAATGACGGCTATCTTCACAAACCAACACGAGTCTTTTCAGCCTGGTTTGTCCTCACTCACACGCTTCTGGGAAAACTTCCAGGAGGTCACCATCCAAAATTGCTCCAAGTCAAGCACGCCACCGCGGAGTTCTTTCGATTTAGCTACAGAAAGAAGATGCATCTTGTTGGTATAGGTAGTACAAATCAATTCATATAAGCCCTCCTTAAGCTTGTATAGTCCCATACCTATACGGTCCCAGGATCCTCTCATTCGGGTGTGTCGGTTCATTCATGTACCCTCGCTTCGAAATGCCAGAGCCGCTCCTTGTCCGTGCCTCTTTGCACCGGCGATCACTCCCGACTCGCGATCCGGGCGTTACATGAATGAGGCACGACAAGGCGGCTCCCTACAGACTTCGGAAGCGGAGGGGAACATGAATGAACCGATTACACACCCGAATGGGAGGAAGCCTAAGACTGTATAGGTATGGGACTATACAGTTAAGGAGGGCTTATATGAATTGATTTGTACTACCTATACCAACAAGATGCATCTTCTTTTCGGTAGCCCAAACTGAAAGAACTCCACAGTTAAGCGTGCTTGACTTGGAGCAATTTTGGGATGGGTGACCTCCTGGGAAGTTTTCCCAGGAAGTGTGCGAGTGAGGACAAAGCACGCTGAAAAGACCCGTGTTGGTTTTTGGGGACAGTCGTCAATCCATAAAGCAGCAGGGGATGTTACAACCTTCGCCCTCTATCCTAAATACTCTTCATCAAATGTTTCGTCTTTCTTCATATCTCAACATAATCCTAACCACACATTTCTTCCAAATCTTTTCACCCTCTTCTTATTTCATATCCTTCATCTCTCTATTGCCCAAGATCTTTTCAAGCCCTAACCCTTGTTGTTAACATGGTTGAAGAAAAGAACTTCAGAGGAAATATTGCTGATGCAGGTATACCCTAAATGTTTGATGAAGCTTATTATCAGCAATACTATGCAAATAATTTTGTTCATCGTCAAATAGCTCCAGGAAAATCTCTGAGCTACGAATTAATGGCTCATGTTACTATTCTGATAGAAGTCATTTCTTTCCAAGGATGGGAAAAGTTCGTCAGCATGACAGACAGAATCTTCACCAAGGTGGTAACTGCTTTTTACTCGCAGCTAGTTCAAGTAGCTAATTCAGTGGTAACTTCATATATCAAAACCATTGATATAGAAGTTAGTAGCACTGATCTCTCCTATATCATCCAAGCACCTGATGAAGGTCTTATTTGCACATATGACAAATACTGGTTTATTTCTCTTGGGATCTCACCTAAAGAGGTTTCCATTCGTCTCACTGGTTTTCTAAGCTTTCGACCATGGAATATATCTGCCAATATGCTTCATACAGATGTAAGAAAGGTTTTACTCTTATTCAATGCACTTTTCTTCCAAGGCTTAACAATGTGCATCTTCTGGAAGGGATGGATTGCATGTTGCTATTTTGTCTCTTATCCAAGAGGAAAGTTAATCTATCTCATCTGATTTTGAATCATATGATTGATTATGCCTCCAGAGATTCTTTGTCTTTTGTGCCCTATGGAACTCGGTCATCCTCGAAGGGTCAACTCAATGTTTGAAGGGGATTGAATGGCCTTTGAATGCTCCCGGAAGCAAAAATCTCGTTTTCCACAGTTTCGGGTCAAAATGACCAAAATACCCCAGAGCGCTTACGCGGGTAAAGGTGCCGTTTGAGCCCGAAACTTTCCCCAGAGGTTTAAAAACACGTTTTCATGTGTCTAGGGGTCTCTGTTCAAGTCCCGGTGATCCCGGGCAGTTTTAGTGCAAATTACGATTTTGCCCCTAGAATAGTGTTCTTGAGCTTAATGACGTAATTAAGCAAACCTAAGCAATATTAGGCTCTAAACGAAGATTAATTAATTTCCCTAATTAATCTAGAGTCAAAATAATTTATTAAAGTTAATTAGAACCTAAAATTTGCTTAGATTAAACTTAAATCCCTTTTTAGAACTCAAGACTCCTAGTTTTGGAATCTTGAATAGTGTTTTCTCTCTCCAATTCCTTAAATCAAGGAAATGTGTCTAGAGTTGTTTAGACTCTAAATTGAGGATTTAACTCACTAATGGTGCAAGACCACTCCTTAATTATGTCTAGACCACCTTAATTATCCATTTTCCTTACCTAAACACTTTCTTACAAATTCCTAATCTTAAGCATAATCAAAGATACACCTAAACACAACTCTAAACCACAATTAAATTGCAAGAAATCCTCCCCCATGGGCTGATGCATTTCGGCCACCTCATCCCCCTTTGACCACATGTTAAATTATTTTCTCACTCAAAGAACCATGCTTGAGGCCATACCTTGAACCATACCTCACCATACTTTGAATCATACCTCACCATGCCTCAAGACCACATTATCTCACCTCATGGAACTCATGGTCTCCCTCCCCATCTGATGGCCGAAACCTCCTCCTCACTTTGCACCCTCCATTTGCTTCATTTCTCTATAAATAGATGACCTTGGGAAGCTTGCACCACTTTTAGATCATTTGCTAAGTTTAGGAACACTCAAAGCTTTTCTTTTTCTCTCAAAATTCTTGTGTTCTTCAAGATCTTCAAGTTCTTCATCTTCTTCATCTTCTTCTTCCATCTTCAAGAACATCACACCAAGTAGGGATTTTCTTTCATGTATTCTTTTCTTTAAAGTTCTTGTTTCAAGCTTGATGTTCATAGTTTCTCTTGTTTCTCTTTAGAACTTCATTCCTACTCCTTTTTCCTTTATGTTTCGGCCATAGGCCTTGGAGAACAAAGGAATGAGAGCTTGATGATGAGAGTTTCATGATGATGTTCATCACTTGAAACAAACTCTAGAGCTTGATCTTTGTTCTTGAGCAAAAATGTTTCTAGTTTTTCCTTTCTTGAACTCTTGAGAACTTTAGCTTTAATGATGTTTTAAAATGGCTCTATGAACTCAATGATGAGGACTCATGATGTTGGTGTTAATATATCATCAAGATCATGAACTTTAGAGTTTTAAAATGTTCCTTTTCTCCTTGAAGATTTCGGCCATTCCTTAACTTTTTCTAAGCTTCATGGTTTGATTTCCTAAAAATATTATGTTGAGTTTTAAGAACTCTAAGCTTGACTTTACCTTGTTGGATGAGTTTGGGTTATGGTTTAAGTTCCTTTAAAGTCTTGTTAAGAGCTCTAGAAAGATAAAATGAACTTGCATAATTTATCTTATACTTGCACTCATGTTTACATTCTTGTTATGCACCTTTACTTTCTAGCTATCACTTAAGAACATAAAGATTAAAATGGAACTTGTATCATCACTTAATTTAATTCTCGAAGCCTTTCTATTTCGGCCTTAAAGTCGATTGTTGTTGGGCCTAGAGCACTAAAATAAAGAATTGAACTTGCATTATCACCTAAGTAATTTCTCGAATGCCTATCTATTTCGGCCTTAAAGTCGATTGTTGTTGGGCCAAGAGCACTAAAATAAAGAATTGAACCATGTATATTTACCTTCAAGCTTGCACGTTTAAGTTTATGCCTCGCATATTTACTTTCAAGCTTGCACGTTTAAGCTATGCCTTGCATATTTAATTTTAAGTCATCACTTTACTTTGTAAGCAAGATTAAAAACGAAAAGCATGAGCACGTTTAGTTTATGTCGTAACTTAAGAACCTAGAGCTCAAAGACTTGCCCATTTCATTCCAAGATAAAGTTAAATGTGAAGGTATTCCTTGAATGCATAATTTCGGCCAAGTAGTGATGATGGACTTGTAATGAGTTTTTATCTAGCTACTAGGACCAATAGTCTATGTTTTAAGTTTTCCCTAAAGCTTTACAAATCTTTATAAGGTTATGTCATCACAAGTTGTGAATTTATTATCTTTTAGGGGATGGAATATGTTTTGGTCAGTGACCTAAGGCTTCACTTAGCCTCTTGATGAATTAAAATGTTTTGCAAAGAGTTTCAGAAGTTCTAGATCGATTCCGAGAGAAACTAGTTAACTTATGTACCTAGAAATGTCAATTTAACTCTCTCATTTAAGTTAAATGTTTTCGGTTCTGATGTGATGAGTGTGATGCTGTATGATGATGTTTTGATGTGTTGGAATGTGTGAAAATATCATGTGATGATGTAGGAGCGATCCTATGCATGATAGGTAAGAAACTAGCTAACTAGAAATACCGTAAAGCTAGAATTTAACATAGTTTTGACCCATTTGTTTATGGAACGTTTCCAAACTGTTTTAATGGGGACATAATCAGATTTAGATTGTTTAGACATGAAAAACTTGGTAACATTTGGATTAGAATTGAATTCTAGCACCTATGGGGAAACTAGTAACTAGAAAACCGTAAAAATGCAAATGTAGAACTCTTAGAACATTTAATTTTCTGGATTCTGTCCAGCACCCTTACAACATGATTAATAATTAGTCCTTGAGCATAGGAATGCCTCATAATTGATTTAGATTTAATCCATAGCGCCTGCGGCGAAAATGGAACCAAGAAAGGGTCTAAAACGTAAGTTCTAGAACCCCGTATTCACATGTTAGGATTTCCACCCTATGCCATTCAGATTTAAAAGTAAAATGAGAGGATTATGAATGATATTTAATTATGAGCCTTAGGTGCTTAAAATATGAACGTCAGATGTTAGAGAATTATATCTCAAGATTAAGACCCGTAAGGGTCAAAGCATAAGCTACCGTAAGGATAAACGGTTGAATGTTCCATGATGATGTATGTTATGTAAATGATGATGATGATATTCATATGAGGAATTCATGAGGATATATGTTTTATTACGAGAACAACTTGAGCATGTGATCTCTGATGAGAGCGTATAGTATTGATGTGTTGATGCTCCCGCCACGATGCGTTATGTAAAATTATGATATTATGATGCTTACGATGCATACGATGAATATGATGCCTTATGTTGATGTTGAATGACTATGCATGCTCTATATGTTTCATGGCATAAAGCAAGTTTGAAGGAAATCCGTGTATGCCGTTACTGTTGCGAATTTCCCATTAAACTTGAGAATTTGAGAAAAGTTTGTGAAAACTCCTGGGTGACACCGGTTCGGCCGAGCACCCCCAGGATAGGTACTGGGTGACACCGGTTCGCCGAGCACCCCTGTAACGGATGTGACAAAGTACTGAGACGCATTTCTCCCGCTACGGTGGGGAGGAAACAAATCCGTGAGGGTATTGACATTGAGCTTGCCAAAGCGGACAATTCGCTGTGTACTAGATACCAGTAGAGCGTTTCAAAGAAGGAAATGATCCTAAGATAGGTGATCCGAGAAAGTTATGTATACCCCCTCTATTAGCCCATATTAAATCTAGTGATTTACTAGTTAGGAATGAGCTCATTCCTAGGCGATAGGTGAGACGTAGTTTGGTGACCAGATTATCGCCGGGCCGGTGAATCGGTTGGATTTTTGGTGGATATGTTAAGAGGGTGGTCTTTAAGAAAAAGAACTTAAGAGTTTTACTTATGAGAAAGATGCCACAAGAAAAGTACTATGCCTTTTTTCGTGCCATGTATATGATTTATGTTCCTTTATGATGTGCCCAAGTATTACGATTTTCGTGTTAATGTGCATATGGTATTGTCATGCATTCATCAAATATCTGCTGCATTCATGTCATTAAGACACATACTAAAAGACACCCACTTCGATAATTAGATTTGTAAAGCCTAAAACCAATCCTTATGCATGTACACCTTTTTCATAATTAAAACCGAGGTGGTCAGGGGACGACGATTTACGACACTAGTGTTAGAGTCGGAGTCCCTACCGAGAATCTCGAATTGAGTTTCTCATCCCTTCCCTTTCTTCCATGTCGCCTCTAGATGAGGATTACAACGAGGTTCGTGACTTCTTTGAGGCGCCGCTAAGGGACACACTAGCGCATTTGAGTAGAGGGTCGCCATGAGGCATAGATAGCTTAGCTTTTTGGGTTGACACTTATCTAACCTCATAGGTGGATAAGGATGACTTCACATATGTGGGCATGTTTTGATGTAAATGATGGTACTATGATGTTAGTAGTCTATGTATCTATGAAGATGTGATGATATTGTGATCGTAATGTATAATACTATGTTTCATGATTATCAATGGTGTGGTTACTTTTTCTTGCACGTTATGGTTATGACGAACGTTAGGTTAGTGCGCGGCTCGCGTTTTGCTTTCAAGTTTCAAAAAGAAAAATTTATTCGTATTTTCCGCTAAGTATTTTAATGAAAGATTCTAAGGAATGAGACTAAAAAAGTAATAGACTAATGATTAACCTAAATATGTTCTAGAGTATTGGGTTAAAAATTAGGATGTTACATCCAACATCCTACAAGAACTGAGGTGAAGAGACTGAAAATGGTGTCTCAGTGTTTCCTGGCACACCTCCTTTTTTATGATGCCAAAAGAAGGAGAAGTATGAATTAAAGAAAATCTATGCTAAGGACTCAGTGGGAGCTATGCTGAAATAAAGGCTGTGGGTGTACGGCAATGACCCTACACCTAGCTACCGTTTCTCTCCGACTTCCCTGTATGGCGACGATATGTTTTTTGAGCGTGTGCATACGTACAACGAGAGGATCCTTCGTACGTACACCACTGCATCAGCCATTCATGATTTTCCGGACTATGTCCCCTGCTCGAGGCATTCGGAGACCGACCCGTCGGAGGATTCGCCTACCCACGTGTATTCCGAGAGTTCTACCCCTACTCCTCCACAGATGAAGGAGGGTGGCGAGGAGACGGTCACCCAGCCGAGGTTGGCGCGGAGGCTAGCTATGCGCCCCCAGCATGGAGCCCATGTTCAACCACTTCGTGAGCCACTCCCAACAGGCTTCGTCCATCGATTAGTTATGTTCCACCCTTTCTAGGCCCGCAATAGTAAATCTCTTGGAAGGTTTTTAGTGCACACACCACTTCTAGTTTAGGATAACCTTCTTTTGCTTTAGAGGTTATCTACCTTAGGTGCACTAAGTAGGCATGTTTTCCTTTGTATTTTCCTTTCTCGATGTATTTTTATGTTGTACTGAACTTAACCCACCTTTCTGGGAGGGTAGGTCATTATGTATTTAACTATGGTGTGCTAATGGATGTTCTTTATGGAGCCTATCTGATGTTTCTGTTTTATGTTATTTCTACATGTTACGCTTTACGATTATCGATCGCTCATGTTATACGTGGCTCACATTTTATATATGTTTTCAAAAAAATTGGCTCGTATTTTCATTAAGTATTTACAAAAAAAAGGAAAACTGAAACAAAGAATACTATCTAATAATCAAATGGAATACGTCCTAGGCGTGTTGAGTTAATTATTAGGGAATTACAGCGCTTACACATGATAAAAGGACCAAGATCAGTTAACAGGCTTCAGAAATCTCTCAAAGAGTAATGTGTTTTTGTGCTTTACAAAACCTATTTTAAAAGGATCATACATCTTCTATTTTGAAAACATTGTTTTCACAATCTGGTTCTTATAGGAAAGTTTCATAGCTCAAAAAGCTCTTTCTTGCTTACTCAGGGATTGATCCCCATATAAGCTTTAGAAACCCTGCATAGCAATATGTTGATTCTATTTTTTTTATGGTTTGTCTAAGCATCAGAAACCTTATAAGCATCAATCTGCTTTTCAAGAATTACGAATGCTCTATTTCATTTTTCATGCCTTTGAGCATTCCTTTCAAAGTTTTTTTTGGATTAAGACTTGCTGAAAACAGATCTAGCTAAAATAAAATATCACAATTTTTTACTTGTTATGTTTTCAAGCATGAGAATCTTCAAAAAGTTCTTTCCTTTGACAAATAATCAAGCTAGTCGTTTATCCATAACTTAAACGTCTTTCTCTTTATCATCTACTCTCACAACGATCAGAAAGTATGATTAAGTCTGTCTTATGCTTCAAGCGAAACAACAGTAGCTCTGATTAATTGTCACTTAAGGCTAAAAATTTTTTTATATAATTCATGTCATGCCTTAAGAAAAAGAACTCCCTGAAAATTTCTCATTATAATACATTGAAAGAATATGCATATCACGTTTACTCTTCTATAATATCTCTTTCAATTATCTCTTCAAAATATTTTCTTTAAATTAGTTTGTGATCATCAAAAAGGGGGGATTGTTAGCTCCCAAACCCTATGGGCTCATGTGTTTTGAATGACAACAAAACCAATTCAAAAAAAATACTTTGAAGAACAACTAATATTTCTCTTGAGTTTCTTGCAAGATTATAGTAGGGCAAGGCTTACTCAATTGGGTATATATATTTCATTATGCATGTGTAAACATGTTACAAGATTTGTTATGAAATACAAGTGAAATTATATCCTTATCAAAGCATTTGATAGCTAACGATGAGAATAAGTTTTCAACGCCACAAGGAACCAAGTTCAGAGACCTCAGAAAGTAGTACGGGACATCAGAAAGTACTCTCAAGATGAAGAAATCAGAATATGTCCATGTGCAACATGTTATCTAATCTTTAATCATCACAATCGTAAAGATATAATCAGCAAAGAAAATTTGATTAAAGATAAAAAATTGAAACACTCTTCAAGGGACTGATTGCGTTCTTCAGAATGCTCATCCATGAGTGGAGCAAAGAATGCCATAAGAAAAGGGGAGAAATTTGAAATTTGAATTTCAAATTATCAAGCCAAACCTAGTTTCAAACTGGTACATCATCTATTTTGCCCTTTTGATCAATCACCTTGGCTTCATGAAGGAGGAGTTCAGAAAGCAAGCTAAGAAAGTAGAAAAGTAGTTTCTGAAAGAGGGTCAGAAATCTCATATTTACAATGGCTTCTAAAACCGATGTGACAAGTTCTATCAACCTCTCTTTTAGTTGTTCTTTTCAAGACACAACTGACATTTAACACGTGTCACTTGAGGAACTAATCTATGGCAACGGTCGCAAAGAAAATACCATTATAAAAAGATATGCTAAGCTTGAAGACAGATGAGAAATTTGAAGATTCAAGAGAGGAAACCCTGCAAAAATCTCTTCCCATTTTCTGGAATATTCAATCTTTCTCATGTAATTAGTTTTATCCTTGAATTGTAAAGAAAATCTTCCTTTTACATTCTTAATTAGATTTATGCTCTTCCCCTGGATGAAATAGAAGAAGGAAGTCATTCAAGTTTTTCCAGGGACTTCTATGTATATGTTAAGGAAACTTGAGTGTAGGTTAGTTTGAGTGGCAACCTAAATACTTTAACCTTTGTATCCTTGATCCGTTAGTGATTAGCATGAGACATGGCTTAGAGAGGCTAAGGTAAAACTACTTGCAACGAGACAATAGTAGTTGCTACTGGTCATGGTTTGGCTTGGAGAAGCCAGTGTCAAGACTACTTTCAACATGACAGTAAAGATTGCTACTGCTCATGATTTGGCTTGGAGAGGCCAGTGTCAAGACTACTTTCAACGTGACAGTAGAGATTACTACTGCTCATGATTTGGCTTGGAGAGGCTAGTGTCAAGACTACTTTCAACGTGACTGTAGGGGTGGCTACTGATCATGGGTTAGCTTGGAGAGGCTAGTAAATGTAATGACCTGTTTTTTTTAGTATTGTGGTAATAAAATAATTAAATATGAATAATCTATAGGGATTTTGAAAATTCATATAGACACAGTTATGATCACAACAAAATGAGGAGTTTGTAAAAAAAAGAAAATTAATTTAATATTATTAAAAAATCATTATAATAATATTTTTAACTAGAGATATAGGGTGATATGGATGAGACTCTATAAATGGTATAAGGACATAGATAAAAATAAGGATAAGGGTATTTATATATTTTAACCTAATAAAGTTTATTTTATATTGATCGGGTATCGAAATGGTAATAATCGATACACTGAAATGGTAATAACCGGTACACTGAAACATTGAATCTAGTATAAATAATGGATACTATCATATCTCATATAATTTTTACTTAGGACAATCAAAAAAATATAGACATTTCTAATACAAATGCAAGGCAAGTTGATCTACAGATAATAATATTTATCTTTTATGACTACTTACTTTCCAAGTGTCATATATATAAATCAAAAAGAAAATAGTTTCTTCCTTTCTCGGTTACAGAATTCTCGTTTTCTTCTTTCCCTCATACATCTTCAAGTTTTTCTTTCAAACTCCATTAAACCACCATATTTCTAAATGATACTCTTAGATAAACACCTAAACTAGTTCAAGAACATTTCCTTTACATCAAACTCAAGCCAAAACCTTGTTTTTTCCCTTTAAATATGTCCAAACAACAACTGATATAGAGGCTGGAAAGTGGGTTTGAGGCTTGGATTAAAAGAGAAAAAGCTAGAGAAAGTTTAGCAAAAAGCTTGGAAGAAAGGTAGGAAAAATTCTATGTCTATTGCTTGTGATTGTTTGACTAATTTTGCTAGATAAACTCATCAGACGTGCTCAAAACTATGAGATAAAATCTGAAATTTATTTTAAAATGCTTATGTATATTTGAAATTGATAGATGAAAAAGGATGCAATAGGTAAAAGCCTTGTGGATTGATTGAATTGATACAAAAGATTTATTAATTAAATGAAGAGATTTTTTATTCTTAGAAGAAAAGGCTTGAAGTTCACCTAAGAGACTTAGTTTGTTTTCCTTGAAATTTATAAGAATTATCACACAAAGAATTTTACAAGTTATGGTAATATAATATCTCATAAAAGTTTAGCAGACTTTGTGGAAAAATCTCATAATAGTTTAACAACTTTTACAGAAAATTCTCATCACAATTTAGTAGACTTTATAGCAAAATCTCATAATAGTTTAGCAGATTTCTTTAAAAAAATCTCATAAAAAGTTCAATAGATTTTTAAACAAAATATCTCATATAAACTTAAGAGATTTGGAACAGAATATCTCATAAGAATTCAAGAGATTTTAAAAAGAAGAGCCTCACAGAAATTCAAGAGACTTAACAGAGAACATCTCATAAGAGTTGAGGAGATTTCAAGAAAATCTCAAAGAAAAAGAATAAGAAATAGAATTATTGAGAAGAGATTTTACTTAATAATCATGAGATTTTCTAGACAAATATTAAAGATTCATATGAAGAAAGCAAACTGAAGAAACTAATGCAAAAATACAACCTTTAAGGAATAAATCTTACTCAACAACTATGAGAAATTTTATACAAATGATAAAAATGCACATGAAGAAGGGAAATTTAAGAAAATAAAACTTATGCAATGTAAACTACTTAATGGTGAGCTCATGGATTCATAGGTAGTAGTAGACGTGCCACGTCCTTAAAACTATGTCAGGTTGTAATCGCGATAGCGTTACATCGTTATGAGGAAAGGGATGTATTGAGAATAGCAAGGCTATTCAGATGAGATGTAGTAGACGTACTCCATCTAGTGGACTATATCAGGTTGTAACGTGACGACGTTACATCATTGACAGTATGATCCAATGAGAAGTATATCAGAAGAATCTTATGAGTTCTATCATCAAGCCTAAACTTTACTAATAAGATTATGTCAAAGAAGTAATAACACAAGCAAAACTAATTATTGAGAATATGAGGCATTTGTGATCTATATCAGAATGTAGTACAAGGTATACATCAAGTGAACTATATCAGGTTGTGACACGAAATGTTACATCGTTGGCAATATATCAAATGAGAAGTATATCATAAATACTATGATGTTATTCTCAAGTATAAGTGCACTCATAATACTATGTTAAATAATAAGAGAAACAAGCAAACTATTTATTTTCAAGGGAATTGAAGATACTTTAATTATTTTAATATTATGTCAGATATCACTGTGTAGTAGACTAGTGTTTTTCCTACTGAGAATCTTTGATTTTCATTCCTACTGTTGTCATATTTTTACATAGATTGCAATGATGGTGATTATTTTGTGGAGATTCTTAGCTGGTATTGGCATTATGGTCCAGACCTTTTGATGAATCGATGATAGCAAATTTAATTAGTTCTTTTTATTTTCTTTTAATGACTTTTGAGTAGTACCCTACCTAGACTAGAGGGTTCCTGCGTGAACTAGGGTAAGGGTTTGATATAGTTGTGGATACTATCGATTGGTCATTGATTACTACATTCATGTATTTTCAACAATATATATACGTTCAAAGTTAGTGACTCAAAAAGAGAGCATTCTATGTCTATCATGAAAAGCAGGCTCATATGTATACTCCCCTAAGATCAAGCAAAGTTTAAAATTAACAACTACTCACTATAAGGTTATGGCTTAAGCATAGCTTTATAGTGTGAGGGTATTACAGTATAAGACTACTTGTGTTAGCTTAGAAAAGCTAGTACAAGACTACTCATGTTAGTTTGGAAAGGCTAATACAAAACTACTCAATCTGTGGCATCAGGTGATTTTTGAAACCCACAGATGAGAGCTTAGGAAGGCAAATGTAAAGACTATAAAGACTATAAAGACTATCCAAGTGCACTTTCTCAGGTTAAGAAAGTAGTTGTTAGTGGAACCTCAATAGTTGTTGAGTACTGGATGTAGGCAGGTTGGTCGAACCAATATAAAATCCCTTGTGTTTTATCTCTCTCTCTCTCTGATCTCTTTTATTTATCTTTGTTGGATCTTCTTACCATTGATCAGATATATATATATATATTTATTTATTTATTTGTTTGTTTCTGTAACTTTATTTTAATAAAAATCATTTTATTTGACAAGGTTCAAAAACCTACTTTCTGAAGGAGCTAACTATGTTTCTGCTGCACTTCAAGTTTTACACTTGATAGTTATTAATTTTAGAAGCTTAGAAAACGCGAAAAAAGATAAATGCATGATTCAACCCCCTCTTCTCGTGCACATCTCTACCTACAAGCATGAAACATGACCATTTCCCATAACTTAACCACTTGTAACCATTCCAATGCATGGCCAATCTTCCAACACCACCAATATTTGGAGTTTTATATTATTTGATCCACTTAATCAAATTTAGTCGCAATATATATTAGCAGAGGGAAAAGTAGTGGGGAACTATACATGCAATAACAACCTTTTTCTCTAATTGACACATAAGCTCCCCCAATTGCAATAATTGCCTCATTCTCATGGCTCACTAAACATGGTGACAAACTGCATGACTAGGTAGCATGCAATAATCACTTCCTCTATATGGGACACGTCTCCTGCAACAACTTCCTTTGCTTGGCTAATAAAATTTGCATATTAATTCTTAATATTACCCAAATGAAGTCCAATTATCACATTGGGTCAACAAGGCCCCTTAAACTCTTAGGCAATTATTTTCCGGTACAACTGACAAAGGGATGGCAAGGGTTATAAGGTGGAGGAAAAAGATCTAACTCCCATTGAGAAATACTTCCTTGATTTTCTGTTAACAACTTGGGGGAATAAACCCTTGCATCCCAAGCCATCGTCGAGTGTAACAACAAGTAGTCGTGGGCCATCTTAGGTAGATTTAATGCCCTTTGTTTATTTTTTGCTTACTTTTCTCTTGTTATATTTGATTTCCCATCATTTTTGCTGATTTCATTTTCATTTCTTTTTTTAGCAAAGAACTTCTTAGACAACAACATAGCTACAAAAAGCAAGTGGCCAAATTCTAGAAGATCCTAGCCTCCAACCCCACCACATCTATGTTAGGATCCGTTCGTCATTCCTGTCCCAAGACCCTCCGGCCTCCACCTCCTCAGTCATCATTCCTAAGGAACTGGTGGACCTTGCCAAGGAGGTGCCTTGGAGAAGAAGATAACGAAGCTGAGAAAGCTTTCCAAGCAAGACAAGTTTTCAACCATTCACGCCATTTTGAGGAAAAGACCCTCCACCTCCTCCCCTTCTGACTCCACCAATCTAGTGATGTGGTCTAAAGACTTTGACTTCCGAAGTCTTGTAAATAGCTGCCTCCATACCCCTGAAGTAGAGGTTGAACTGGAGGAAAGCAATCTCTTGACTAATGTGTCCCAGTGCCTTAAGACTTTTGTTTGAGATGCTAGGGTATTGACACATATTGAGAAAAGGCTCTCTAGGGTGAACAGATTCTCTAAAGAGAAGAAGGCTATGGAGGAGGCCAAGAATAAGGCATTGGAGTAGATTCTATAGGTTTGGATTGCTATTAATTTGTGTGTATTTTGATTTTATAAAATAGATTGAATGGATAGCCTAATTGTTCCTTGAAGACCCATTTCATTAATATTATGTGATCCACTGTTGGTTTGGGATTCACCAAGCATTGTTGGGCTTAGGTTTAGTGATTGATGTGCAGAAGGGTCCGTAAGATAGCACTAACTCAAGTCAATGATGACCAAGGCTTGGTTCCATTATATATTTATGAGGAATGATACACATACACCATCACATTTACACTACACACTCATACTAAGTTAAAAGTTGTAAATGTATAAAATATTGTAAACCTATATGTAAAAGTTGTAAATCAGTTTGTAAAAAGTTGTAAACTAGTATGTTGTAAACCTGCATATATTAGTTTATAACTTTTTGCATATGGGTTTACAACTTTTTATATATTGGTTTACAACTTTTAACTTAGTGTAAATATATTACGTAAGTGTGGTGGTATATGTTTATCATTTCTCTATATTTATTTGGACAGGATTCCCACCCCATTCTGAATCTCTTGACCGTTACTACTCCATCGAGGCACTATTTGGTACAGCAGACAGAGAATGAATTAAAACCCTTTACCCAAAGCATAGCACACATGCATACACTTCCAGAATCGATCTTACGTTGGAACATGGCTTCAAGAGACACTCATTGTAGTATTATTGATATTATTTCATAATGTCGGTATTCTAAATCCTAGTATTTGATCGGATAAATTTAACATAACTCATTTGAAACCATAACAATGAAGAGCATATTCATGGCACTCAGCCAAAAGCACCGATTTCCACAAGCACCTTGTGAAAGGGGTAGTGTAATACTACCAACTAGTATGATCGATTGTTTGCAGGTGACCTATATGTGGCAGTTGTACAAACTGCTATATATTGTTACTTTTCGAAGACTACTATTTAATTTTTACTGTACTGATTCAAATCAACCATGAGGTGCAGAATTACCGTGGTTTGTGTGGTTTCTATTTTAATTTCCTGATTTTATTTTCTACATTGTTTATTTCAAAATTTAGTTAAGTAAATAATAAAAATAAAAAATGAAAACAGAAAACAAAATATTTTATTTTAACTTTTTTTTATAAAATCCTAAAAATAAAAAACAGAGAAAATAAATACGGAAAATGAAGACAAATAATGTTCTTTACATTTCTACCACACAGGGCATACAAGGCAAACTCTGATCTCAGTAAGGATGTCAGGAGGACGAATGACATGGAAGAGGAACTTGACTTTTGATGTCAGATGTATCATATTAATGTCAGTGATTACTGTAAGGAGAGTTAGATCCAATGAAATAATCTTCGAAAAGAGCTTAGGGGATTTGGCAAGTCGAGTTGTATCGAGTTGAAGCTATTTTAACTTATTTTAAACGCAAACAGAAGAAACCACTGACTGCATTAAGGCAGTGATCATACGAAGCAAACATTGGTGTTGAGAAGTTAAACAAGAGCGACCAACACAAAAACAGGAGAGCAAATCATCCATTCAACTCATTAAAGCAAAAGTTGACCCCATCTTCCCAGATGCCCCCGTTTCCCTTTCCCCACCCCCCATCTCTACCTATCAATAAACAAAACTAAGCCACAAACGAAAAGGTCTATTATTGAACAACATTTTACAATCTTTTCAAGCTTTTCTTTCTGGCATCCGTCTTCTTCTTGTCTGCTTGAGGTTTTGCCAGGCCACCTTCCTTCTTTTGTGTTGCCGGTGCGGCGGATACTATGGATATGGCAGTAGAATCATTGACAGCTGTCTCGGTTGCAACAGCTGCCTGTTCCTGACTTTTTTCTTTTGTTTCAATAATTGATGGGGCCAATGGAGACGGCAATTGCAATGCAGCACCAGATGGTGCAGGTTTAACTTCAGCATTACGAACTGAGGTGTTAATCTGATCAACATTCAGAGCAGTTGTAGATTCAGACATAGCTGCACTTTTCAGTTTGGGCTTTGGTTTTGCATGGATTCCAGTGTAAAGTCTGCATATGCAACAAATGTAGCTCCTTAATCATCTGTAACTGGTAAAAATCAAAAACCACATATGCTAAAAAAGGGAGCACGCTCATGTAGGCTTAGCAAAACCCAGAAAATTATCATGACTTTACAATCAAGATTAATAGTGTAACCCTACACTCTTAGCAGCTTAACCCTCATCAAACACACGCAATGTGCCATCAAAACATATAGCTTAATAAAATAACTGAAATTTTAATTTTAAGACAATACAGCACAAGAATGCTCCAAAAGGTAGATTTATAGCTGTCTCTTAGAACATAACCAGAAGAGATATGGGAATTGGGAGGCTAAACCATTTAATTAAAAGGGTAAATAACAAAGACTTTTGTCATTTGAGAAAACCTCAAGGGTAATCTTTGTTATTTACCCTAATTAAAAAGAAGAGAAATCCTCAAACTATGTGTTGCTTCAAGTTTCATTTGCCACACAAGACTCCTGAACAAGACATTAATTGAAAACACTAATAACATTGTTTGGTTAACCCACCTGGCGTGTCTAGCATACTCCTCATAATTTTCAAGCAGCAGTTTGCCAGCCTGTTCATTTAGAGCTGACTCTGGAAATGGTTCAATCAATAGACACCTTACAACCTGTTAATTATGGTAACCAAATTTAACAAATACAAAGAGCAATCATGGAAAATTAAATTCAATACATAAATAAGATCTAAATACCACCTCACAAACATAGAGGTCAACAGTATTAAAGGTACAAAAACAGTCAAGATACTTACAAGGAGAACATGTCGTAAACCCAGACTAGGATTCCAGTCCTTTTTTAGTGTGTTGACACAGATCTCTCCATTGGTTGCAATATTTGGATGGAAAATCTTAGTCAGGAAATAACCTACAACATTTTAAGGTAGCTTCAGAAGTTAAACCATGTAAAACATAATAATAGATTGGATTCTTAGAACTAGGAAATACAAGCAATATTCCATGATAGGGAAAATCAATCTCCTCCAATTAAATTTGTAATAGATTTTATTCAACATAAAAATTCAGCTTAGAAGACCAAAAGCAAAATACAGACTACATAACCAAGTTAAAATTCCAAAGGAAAATACAATTATGTCTCAACAATGCAACAAGTAGATTGTAAACGGTCCATATGGACTGTCTAAGCTAAACAGACCTTTAGGTGGAGAGTGCGGAAAATCATGAGACAGTAACAACTTCATCCGGAAAACTCCATTATCATAAGGAGTCCCAGCTGCAACAACAAATTACTAATTTTCAGCCTAAACTCTTTAGCCAATGACCAAACATAAATCCACAGCATAAAGTAACATGCCTGGGCCTTCAATGTCAGCATATATTGTTGAAAAATCATCATCATTTACCACAACTTTAATTCCCTCAGCAGGGAACTCATCAAGATTTTTTAATTCCTTGGCAAGTTGCTTTATTACATTTGGTGGAAGATTTTCATTTGTCGCCTGAAATAGAAGAGCCATACTACAATGTAAGGATATTAAAACCCAAAACTGAAATAAAGTATCATGTTTATTTTTATGTTTATTGCATATAAAGTGGCAAATGACACATGATTGTATTCAGGTATCCCCAGGAACCATCAATCAATAAATATTCCATTAGGTGTCATAGATTTCACATTGTTATTTCTTCCATGTATTATCCAATATATTTATACAATTAAATTAAATGGGAACTTGGCATTGGTTTACAATCACCACTGTTTTCACAAAAATCTCATCTATATATATTATATTCCAATTGAACTGCTCTAAGAATTCCCATGTTAAAAGTAGTTTTAATAGAACATCAATTTCTTGAAAAGCAAATGTATATCACTAGTTGATTTAATTACTGGATGCCAAGAGATATCATGAGCAAGAGGCCAGACTAGACCAACAAGAAAATTAACTCGGCAAACAAAACACTATGGGCCAAACAATTATTGGTGGACAGGAGCTGCCTCCTACAAGAGTCAGAAACCACAAACGAGCAGCTTATGTACAAAACAAAGAAATGCTTACCATCCAAACAAATGCAACACCACTCTATGTTGCGTTCTGCTGCAAAAGCACCTATGAAGTAAGCAATCTAGTTATTCTCAAGTTTTTGTCTCAAAGTAAGCAATCAAACTGCTGCAAAAGCACCTATGAAGGTTTGGTAAAATGAATAAGTCAAAAAATGTTCCAGCAGAATTTATGCATAAACTAGCAAACAGTATTAATGGAAAATGATGCCAAAGAACCAGAAAAAGAAATATTAAAGAGGCCACTAGCATTCTAAAGGGGAAATAAAATTGAGAAGCATTATGATATATTCAAATTCAAATACATCACATTTAAGCATCTTAACACCCTTGGTGGCTATGTCAATATATAGTGTGTTTGGCTAACCCTTGGTACAAAATTGCCTCAGGGAGTAGTAACTGCATTTGCACTTCACCTCAACCCTATATCTCTAAGCTATATCTTGTAACAGACCAGAGCTTGGGTTTGGGCCCCAATCGCTATGTTAGTAATGAGGCCTGGCCCCAATTACTATGTTAGTAATGAGGCCCAAATTAGGATTAAGTATAAGCCCACTTATGATAAGGTTTACACTAGAAAGGGGCGGTCGGGTAAATCTACATAGTTATTGGGTTAGGTAGCTATTATATAAGGATTAGTGGTAGACTGATAAGGCATTCAGACAGTTAGTTAAGGGCAAATAGTTGGAGAGTTTAGCAGCTTCTCAAAATGCTACCACCACTGATTATAAGGAACCCTAATCACAATTTGGGAGATATTTCTTTATTATTCTTTTCCTATTCAGCAATAAACACTTACTTCCCTCTATCTCTCTTGATTACTACTGGTGCCGCTACATATCTCTCCTTCATGTAATCACAATGTCAAACAAGCTGATACTCAACTACCCACTTATTTGACTTGAAGTATGCCGATATTCCCAATAAACTAATTTTTTTCCAAACAGAAGAATTTACTTTTTTTATGTTTGATAAAAGAAGGTCATTAAGACTAAGAAGAATACAAAGACTAGACTCTAATTTACTATTTAATATTCTCCTTCTCCAAATCTACTAACAATAGACAGAGGTTATCAAAAAATAAATCAAGACTCGCATCAATATAAAGACTGAATCTGAATGTAAGCTAGTCAGTCAAATATGACATCATAATAATTTTTCATGTAATGTAAACTTGTAATGGATTAAGTTAAATTACCTAAGCATGATGGAAACAAATGCTTGAGCTTATCATATAGTCAAAGAAGAATCAAATAAAGGTTAAAAATTATCATATGTTTACCGCACAAGTGATCCTCAATGACTAAATTACTTGTAAAATCTTGGAGGAAAGCTATATACATTATAAGGTCATTCATTTTTCAAAAGTGTAATCACTGATCCATTGCACAATGATGGGGTTCAAACACTGCAATAACAAGTAGAAAGAAGACCTGGAGGTAACATCAATGTTCAGTTAGGGTGTGTTTGATTAGGGAGTAAAAATGAGGGTAAAAATTCCCTAAATTAGTGTCATGTGTAATCTTCCACATGAAATTCATCTAGGGAAATTTTACCCCCATATTTTCTCCACAACCAAACATACCCTTGGTATTAAACCAAATCATGAATTTCAATAAAATTAATCTTACAGAGTGAACACCAAATATACCATTTCCAGCCATTTCCCACAGGATGCAACCCACAACATGACCAGAGAAATCAATCTAGCTAAAACTAAACTCATAATCAATGGTAATACAAACTCATTTTGCAGCAGAAATAAGTTATTTCATTTAACCCTTTTCAGTCAACAAAACAACCATACACACATGGAAACATACATACAAACACAACATGACAACTAGTGGCAAATGCTGGTCCAGAATGCAAACACAACTTAGAAAACTAGAAAATTTCAGCACTATCTGCGTCAGAAGAAGAACCTAAATATAACAAGTCCCTCAGCAAATGCATTAGCAAACTCGCAACAAAAACTCTAAAACCCCCACATAGAACAAGAAACAGTCTACAACAGCTAGAAAAGCCTGAAAATTTTGTTTTATTGGGTACATTGGAGGTGCAACCACCTAGATACACCAGTGATCCAATTCTAAATTTTAACATAAGTCCTAGAGAATGAGAGTACTGAGACCAGTGCCAATGGAGCCACAACACACACAGTTCCAGAACCTGGATTAGTCCACCACAAAGTTCATATGAAAGATCAATCTTTCCCTACAAATAAAGAAACTAAACAAAGAAATTGATAAACCTCTTAGACTCTTAGTCAGCTCAAAAGCGGCCTAACCACAGGAGAAAACCCAAATGGACAACATGAAATCCAAGCATCTGAATCTCAATATCCGACAAATAAATCACGGCCCCCGATTTTTCTAAAAAAAAAAAGAAAAGAAAAAGAAAAAGAAAAGCATCATCAACTCATTGGATTGGTAAATCATCAGCACAGTTCACTGTATATTTAAGACGGATTAAAAAAAAATCAAAAAAAAAGAGAGACTTCTGGAGTGTCATCACAGCCTTCAATTTCAACCAAGAACTTGAAAAGGGTGAAAATTTGCTGGCACAGTTCCACGCAAAATGCAAGCCCACAAAGCAAATAATGAAAAGGTAATGCATTGGAAGGGGAAAAATATGAGAAAACAAAGGAGATTTCACCTTCACAGATGCAAAGAAGATTATCAATCAAAAGCTGCGAAAGGAAAGAGAAAGACTACAGAAGCGAAGAGGGAGTGAGGAACAAAGAATGAACAAAGGATTGATTAGTGGGACAAGAAATTATATTTATTTTCGTTTAAAGGAAATGGAATAATTAAAATAATTTAATCAATTTAATTAGGATTTGAAAAAAATAATTTGTAGACGTTGGATTCTTCATGTCTACCGTCTGAAGATTTTCCCACACGCGGCTTTGGGAGAGCGTGAAGCGCATTGCCATCTTCAATCTCCATAATGGGACTAAAAAGTGCTTAGCATGACATAATCCTAATAATGGACTTGAATTGAACTCAATAAGGAATGAGATTGATCTTAAATTTAAATTCAATTTGCCAGAAGTTCATGTGCAATTCCAAATTAATAAGTTTACTCGAGTTAGACTTAAATTTAAATTCAATTTGCCAGAAGTTCATGTGCAATTCCAAATTAATAAGTTTACTCGAGTTAGATACCAATGAAAACTAATTAGGATGGCAATGTGAGGTGATATAAGTCTTTTTATTTTTTAAGATATATTATTGATGGTTCGATTCTCGTTTTTAAAATGGAATAGTTATAAAATCCGTAACTAATGTCTACCTCAATTAATCTATCGTAACTAAAGAGATTAGTCATTAATTTATTGGATTTGATGGTAGATATCTGAAAAGATAAATAAAAGGAAAACCAATGAAGCTACCTATAAATAAACCTAGTTAGTTATCAAGCTTAATAAAGCACAATATTTAGGTCCAACTAAAAAAAAAAGATACAATATTTAGTTATAAGTATATAAAATTAACAATAACAACCAAAGCAAATCCTTAGATCATAAAACTTTTTGTATATATAGATATCAAAAAAACGAATCAGATAGATGAAAAAATAAGTTTGAATTATTAAACGTAACAAAAATATTTTAAACAACTAGGCTTTATTTTTTTATCCGTAAGAAATTAAAGTTTTGAAAATTAAAACTAAAGAGAGTGTGATTAAATAAACTTTGAAATTACTTAATCTTAACCAAAAATAAGAGTTGGTAAACGAACTGCAGAGTATGAATCATTCAAACAAAAAATAAAAGAGAGTTGAAATTTAATCTGATATCGAATCAAAAGTTTCTTGATTAAAATCTTAAGTAATCGTTTTAAATCAATTTAATAATATCTATAATTGAAATTTTTATTGATTATATTATATAAAATTATTAATACTAATTTATATGAATATTTAATTTGATTTTAGCAACTATTTATCTATTTAAAAAGTACATAATAAATCTAAAAACAGTAGCCATTTAAAAAGAATTAAGATGATCAGATTTAAATTATGATGCCTAGCTTTTTAATAAAAAATAAAACATCAGGTATCAGTTTCATGATTTTCCATTTTTACGCCTAAAATTTCTGCCACCTCTATTGAAATCAATACTAATTTTATATTTCAAAATTCAAAATTTAATAAGATATACTTACATATTTTTAAACGTAAAATTCCATATATTGCACAGGTGAAAAACGAATCTTACTTTATAATAAACTATTAAAAATAGGAGTAAAGGGTTTTAGTGCTTTAGTCTTTAAAAATTCAAATTCAAATATTTTAGTTTTTAAGAGATTTCATATTATAACATATTAATTCCTTAACAGAAAATCATATAAATATTAATACATAAAACATTCATAAATTAAAAATCAATTTTTTAGGAATTAAAGATTAATATATTAAAATTTTTTTAAAAAAAAATTAATGTGTTAAAAATCAATATTTCACAGACTTTCATGTTACAAAGATTACTACATTTAATATGAAATATGTGGAAAACTAAAATATATATGTATTTAATTTTGTAATGACCAAGGTGTTAACACAAAAATCATTTAATAATCAAAATGTATATTTCCTCTATAAATAAATCTAATTTTTAAAAAGTTATCCAATGAAAGTTAACTCAATATGGTTTCAGTGAATGTTACTCCAAAGATTATAATGCTCTCGAGAATTATTTTCAAGATGTTGAATAGTGAATTGGTTGAATTACCATTGCACTGGAACTCTGGTGGCAGACTTGTAAAATTGAGGGGTGGGAAGGGGGGAGTTTGGTGATGATGAAAGAACTGTAACAAAGAGCGTTAAGCACTAGTTTTCCTCAAATTGGAGTTTTGATTATTTAATTCAATTTAAATTTGAGAAAACCAAAAGGAGTTGATGTTACTTTTGGTGGGTATAAAGGGTTGAGGTTCGAGGCTTGTCGGCACATGGGACAGGATTCGCTCGCCAACTATTCATTCGTGTTCTGGTTCGATTATTAAGTGTAATAAATAATAAATATAGCGATAGAATATATTATTCATTTATTTGAAAAATAACAGTTTAAAAATAATGGGAAGCAAAGGAGCAGTGGGTACCTAGATTACTAGAGAGTAGAGACCGTTTGTTGAAGAATCCTTTTCCCCCTCTGCCCAACTAGCCGTTGGAGGGCCCTAAGCAGTACGGGGAAGCCAGTGGAGCGTCCTTCAAATGTTGAGAGGATTCTTTTTGGCGGTGAGATTGCTAAATGCAGCTTATATTGTTCATTTCTTTAGAGAGAAAAGGCAGTCATATAAGGTTAGCCAATTGAGATATTGAAAAGGTTTGGCTAACAAAAGAAAAAAATAATTCTTATAACAAATTTTATTAAATTCGAGAGTTTAAACAAATTTATTTTTGTGTGGTAAAAAACTCAATAGAGCTTGAGTTATCTAAAGAGTTTAATAATCACGCATTCTTACAATGTTATCAAGGAGGATTCTAACATGTGGAGGGTGGGCTATGGAGCATGACAGGAAGGGTAGACTATAGCAATTTTATAAGATTAAAGATGTCAGTTGTAACACTTAGAAATTGATTTCAAAAATTTTATTTAAACTTTATTAATTAGAATTTTATAATTTTGATAGGGTTAGTCGAGGTAAGAATAATTTGAGGAAGATGCAAAAAAAAATATGTGAATAGTAATCATGCGGACCCCGCAGGCTCATAGGTAACATTGAAATCCTAAAATTAGGATCCGAAAATGCCCGAAATTGATAAAATTTAGGATTAAGAGTAGGAAAGGTTAGAAATGAGAATTTTAGATCCAAAATTTAATTTCGAATACTATATGTTTTACGGGTATGATATTTTAACCGTTCGGTTAAATTATAATGTGTAGTTTCTCACACCGTATAAAAATTATTGTATGGGGAGGACATCTAGCAAGACAAGTGTGTGGCTTAGAGGAAGCCACACCATTGTCTTTCTAGGAACCAATGAGAAGCTACCAAAATTGCATGCCATTATATTGAAGAAAAATCAATTTTCGATTTCCTTTATTACCTAAAATATCACAACATTACAAGATTAATTCCTTGACATTTCTCCCCTAAGTTTCGGCGAAGCAACACCCATTTCCAGCCTTCTACATCTTCTTCTTCTAACCCTCATATGAACTCTGACCAAGAACATCAAGCTTCACCCAAAACCCGATAGCAAAAGTTACAACCTATGCACTACCTCTCATAAACTTAAGATCCACACCTTAACACTAACCCTTACGTCACTATATCATCAAGCCAGCTATTGGTAGCAGTGTCATAGAAGGATTTAAGAGAGTTAGATCAAGCATTTGATGGAGAACCTTTGAAGAAACCTAAGAACAAGAACTTGTTTTTATAAAGAGCCAAGTAGAGCTTTGTTTTTCCTCTTTTCTTTCAAAATTTTCTCTGAAATTTTTAGCTGATAATATATGAATATTGATATGGTAATTTTGGTATAGAATTTTGATGATGTTAGAAAATCCTTTTTACTAAAACTTGTTGGAATTCATGCTACTGGAAATTCTCAGTTTCAGCAAATAAGTAAAATGTTTTGGTTTTTCTCATTGGTTTAGAGATCATAAGCTGAAAATTTTATATGATGAATCCAACACATGGAAGTTGTAGGTAGAAAAGCACATGAGAAGGGATGGTTGAATTGTGTTTTTCCTTTTCTTTGCCTAATGGACTTCTGAAAAACTTTATTAAAAACTATCAAGTTATAAACTGGGAGCATAGTGAAAAACAACGTTAGTAACTTCAGAAAATGAGCTTTCTAAACTGAAAAAGTAACACATGCAAGAAAGAAAGATTTCTAGAATAGATACTAATAATAAAACAAATATAGAAATAAAATAAGAAATGAAGAAGGAGATGAGAGATACTGCATAAGAGATTTATACTGGTTCGGCAACCTACCTACATCTAGTTCTCAACAACCATTGAGTTCCACTAAATCTTTCTCAAACCAGAGAAAGAACAAGGATAGTCTTTACAATAGCCCTCCCAACCTATCTCAAATGACTAGTATACAACCTCTATTATCACAAACCTAATAGTTATTGACTAACCTCTTCAAGCTAAACCAAATAGTCTTTGACCAGCCTCTGCAAGCTAAACCGTGACCAATAAACCAACTGTTACTATCTCATTGCAAGTAGTCTTTGACTAGCCTCTCCAAACTACCTCACTCCGATCACTACTGGATTGAGGATACAAAGGTTTGTATTTAGATTTGCAACTCAAACTAACCTATACTTAAGCTTTCTTAAGATTTATAGTAAAGGACTTGAAAAACTTGAATGACTTATTTCTAATTATTCGTCCTTAGAAGAATGTGTGAATAATAAAGAATGTAGAAAGAAGATTTTGTGAATAAGGAAATGATTACAAGCAGTAATGATCTTTACAAGAAGATGAGGGAAAAACTATTGCAGCATTTCAACCTTTTTTTTTTTAGTGTTCAGTATTATCTTTTGAAAGCATGGCATCTCTATTTATAGAGGTCTTCCTTATGACCGTTGCCTTGATCAGACTTCCCAGGGACACGTGTTGAATATTCATTTGTGTCTTGAAAAGGTAGTCTAGAAGAATAGCCTGTCTGTTTGTCAAAGTTGTTGTAGAAACCGTTGCAATGTTGAGGTTTCTAATATTCCTTGAAAGACTGCTCTACTTTCTGAATTATGGTTTCTGAACTTTTCTTCTAGGACCTAGGGTCATTGACCTCAAAGGCAAAAGAGATGATAAGCTAGTTCTGACACTAGAATTTGACGTTTTCAAATTTAAATTTAAATTTGAAATTCAAATTCAAATTCAAATTTGAAATTCAAATTCTTCTCAGTTTTCTTATAAAGCGCACTGTCTTACTGTGTTTGAGCTTTTTGAAGTGCGGTAACATCTCCTTGTTAATTCTTAAGTCTTCTTGTCTATAATCAGCGTTTGTTGATGATCTAAACCTTACGAATGTGAAGATTGAAGATAGTATAACACTTTGGCTTCATGGATTGTTTTGATATCTTCCTTTCTCATATACTTTATGAAATCCAGTGCTACTTTTTGAAGTCTCAAGAGCTTAATTTCTTGTATTGTTGATTCTTCTTCAGTCATTAGCCATATTAAGCTTGAATAAGGATATAATTTTTACTTTCATTTCAGTTCATATCTCTTAGCACGAGATAAATATGTTTATACATGTTGAGTGAAATTTATCCTCGTTTGAGAAATCCTTGCTCTTGCTAAATGATAGAACTTGTTTTAATTCTTTAAGACACTCAAGACAACCATGGGTCGTTCTACAAAGCATTTTCTTTAAATTAGCTTTGTTATCATTCAAAACTAGTTAATGCTTCTTGAAAGGGTTTTGGAGATAACAAAACTATTTCCAAATATTTTCTTGGCTCATTTTAAGCATTTTTTCTATTTTAAAAAAATTGAAAACCAAACAAGTTAGGGTTTCTGCCTACATAGTCTATTTGTCTAATTTTGTTACCTTAGCAAATTATCAAATTTTAAGCTCAAATTTTTACAGAGTGTTGAGAACATTTTGAAGTCCAACCTAATTTTTTGTATGAGTTTAGGTGATCATTTGATAGGGTATAAAAATTGAAACTCCTGGCTATTGGCTAAAATTATGTAGTTTCTGAGATTTTTTAAATATAGCTAGAGACATTATTATGTTTTGAAATTTTTATAGTGCTTTTTGATACATTGAATCATCTCTAAAAAATAGTTTTGCTGTGTTCCAATAATGTTTGATAATTTAACCAGAATTTTTCTTAGAACTGAAATTCTAATAGCAAGCAAGATTAGCTAAAGAAATGAGAAGATGTTTATGACTTGATCTCATTTATACTATGTGACTCTATTGATGATGTGAGTCACATATGAACGTGATTACTTATTACAATTGCTTACATGTAAAAGAAAGCATGAGATTATGTTTCTTGGGCTCAAGAAAGTAAATCCGGTTTGTCGAGGAAAATAAACCTAACTAGGAATAGGTCTGTGTGAGAATTAGAGAAAGTAAAACCAATGATCATGTATAGGAATAAGCTCAATCCTGAAAAGTATTCTATTACCCAGGAGTGGTATAAGCTACCATAGTCGAGGGCCAAGACAGTTAAAGTAGCAATTGTCCTAAGTAGTTTCCTATGCTATGTGCTAAGTAAGAAAGTCTATTACTTTATTGAGATCATGATGGTTATTTTTCAGCTTAACATTATATACTATAAATGATCATGATTGAGTAAAATGGACCTGCTTCGAATGAAGATTTCACAAATTAAGATGTCTATTATTAGTATTTCATTGGCATACAAGACTTTGATAAATAAACCGAAGCAGCTGAGGTAGATAATGATGACAGTTGTATGTATATAGAAGTACCCTACTGAGGATTTTTAGAATTCTAATCCCTATGTATATTTCATGTCTACCTCAGGTTCAGTAGATAGTGCTAGCTAGGAAGTTCGATGACACACAGGAACTGCTGGTTGACCATACTATGTTAGGGATTATAGGCGTAGCTGTTGAGTTTTACTTTATAGTAGAATACTGTTTTGTACTTTGATGTACATTTGATATGTGTTAGATAGTCCCTGCCAAAACAACTCGGTATATGCCCCAAAACTAGTGGATGACTTTATATTATATAATGTACTGATATGTTTAGTACCTTGAGAAAATCTAGTGAGACTTATTTATACATTTTTTTTGTTCCTATTCAAAAGGTTTTCACCTATATGTCATTAAGCGCTAACGCTTCATACTAAGTAAATATGAATAATGAAAAATAAACAAGTCGATTATTATATGGCATATAAATACGATACGTAGTACCACACTCTTAGTTATAGCGTACAACCTAGGTGAAACACTGTAATTAAGGGGGTGCTACATCAGTAAGGGAAATGTGAGGAATGTTGAAATACTTGAGAATTTTTAGATCCACCCTATGTCTTCTATATAATATTAAAATGAGAATTTTTAAATCCACCCTTAATAGTTATGTTAATATTTGTTGGACTAGGCTTCTCATGTGTATTAGTAGTTGGTGAACCGTAAGTACTTGTTATGTAATTTAAATACACGCCGAGTTTTTACTTTTTTATTTTTATTTATTATTTCCTATATAATTTATTAAGAGTTTAATTTTTATACATTGACAGTGTAAAAAAGTTTTACATTATTATCCAATTATGTATTAACATATCAGCAAAAATGATTAGATCTCACATCCACTACTTAAAAAGTCATATAAATATAACAATTTAATTAGATGATACTGTAAAATATTTTACACGGTCAATTTATAGAAATGAAACTCATTTATTAAATAGAATATGTATTTATTCATATTTATAATGATTACATATAATATGTATGATCTATACTTAATATTAGAATTATTCTATTAGAGTCAATTACTTCCTTTTTCTATTTATTATGATTTTAAAATTGTCATGTTTATGAAATCATGTTATCTTGAAAATCTATTTTTAGAATTTCAACTATATGTCATTTAAAAAATTGAATTAAGTATGATTCAGAATATGGACCTAATGTATACTCTATAAGTTTTTGAAATCATCACATTTGCATGCTGGTGATCTCTTGGACATGATTTCAGGACCCCAATTATGCTTGATAGCAAGCTTGTTAGAAATATATGAGTTTAGAGCTTTCAAAGCTTTTCCTATTTATTTAGTTTATGTGCAAATTAGTAGTTTTAGATGGTAACTACAGAGAATAGTGAAGAAGTTCCGCAACCTCTTCAGACCCACCCAAGAATTGATGAAAAGAGTATCTAAACAATCAGTTCCTTCTTTGAAACCACTGCAAATATTTATATACACCATACTAGTTTAATAAAAATTATAATATTTAGCATTTAAAAAAATCATATTTTACATTGAATAAGAAATATATTTTATCAAACCTAAAAAATTAATATATTCAGTTAAGCATTCACTTAATATTACACTTGTTTATAATAGAGATAACATCTAATATAATAAATAATAAGTACTAATAGAATAAGGCCATAATGCTTATTGTTTGTTAATATTTTTAATATGATACAACGCTTTACATTATATGATACAATATTTTTCCTATCATCATTATAAATAATTTTAATCTTATATAAATATTTAGCAAAAAATTATAAATAAAACTAAACTGACTGGTATTACAATCGTTAGAGTAAGTTTGTTAAGTTGGAGAATAATTAATTTGTGATTAACATACAAATTGAGGATAAGAGCTACTTAGAAAATAAAAAAAATGTTGTTACTTTTTGTTAGTATTATGTTTAATTAATCCGTTGGTCTCTATAGGTTCACCCAATTTTCAATTAGGTCCCTACATTTTAAAGGTTTTCAATTGGGTTCCTATATTGCATAAATTTTTTATTAAGTCCCTAACTCTATAAGCCATTACAAAAAGGTTAACTTAACTGAAATATTCTGAAAATATTCTTTAGCCACTATTTTATACTAAAAAAAAATCTTACCCCATTCCACCTTACCCATCATCCCCTTCCCCTTCCCTACCACCATTATTCATCATTCTTTATCATCATCATTTATCAATATATCCATCACCCCTTCCCCTCTATCACTGCCACCATTATTCATCATTTATCATCACCATCATCCATCAATGTATCCATCATCAACAAAAAGAAATAGAATAGAATTCAGTAGTGCACTAAACAATTTTTCCATACATAAACTCAATCCATACAGTCCACAAGTTCAATAACAATTCAATATTAAGTCAGTTTTTCCAACCACAACCATTGCAAATCATAAAAAAACCAAACCATATCAACAGAACCTAGCCAAACCTCGAAATCCAAAAATAAGAAAGATGAAGACAGAAACAAAACCAAAGCATAGTTCCCAACATCCACAGCAAGAAGAAGAGAACAATCATCAATAGCGCAGCTACTGTAACAATTAGGTGTTCAGTGAAGAACTCATCCCCTGTATCTATGGACTTCAAGGCAAGGACACCGAGCAGCCCCTTGAAGAGCTTGTCAAGGATATCGTGATATGCCCCATCGTGTTGCTTTGCCTTTGTGCTTCCTTCCTTCTCTCACTGCCGGTTGATATGCCTTCACGTTTCCTTCCTCTTTACGCTTCCTTCACCCTCACACTTCCTTCCCTCTCCCCCTTGCTCTTGCGTTGGACCGACCTAACACTGTGTGGTGGCTGGCTCCTTCCTTTTCTTCCCTTACATGTGCCGCCACCCTCTCCTCCCTTACTCTCGCGCCAGACCGAACTGGCCAACCATTTTGTTCCTTTTCTCTAATTTAGAGATTTATGTTGTTCTTGACCTCTTTTTATTCTTTTTTATTTTTTTTCAAACTAAAATATGGTGGTATTTTTAGGGTGGAACATCTATCATTAGTTGTATCAGTGCTCAATTAGAATGAAGGGCTAGGATTCATTTTTCTCAAATTTAAAATTGTAGTTAAAGAGTATTATGGGAATATTCCATTTAAGTTAAATTTTTTGTAATGCTTTACAGAGTTAGGGACCTAATAAAAAAAATTTATGCAATATAAGGACTCAATTGAAAACTTTTAAAATGTAGGGACCTAATTGAAAATTGGGTGAAATTATAAGGACTAGCGGATTAATTAAGCCTTAGTATTACTATTATTAATTATTATAATTATTATTTTTAATATTAAATAAAAATAATAATTTAATTTTAATTTAATTATTTTAAAAGTCCTTATAGTTTTATTCAATTTTTTATTAGGTTCCTATAACTCAAAAATTTATAATCAAGTCTTTGTATTCTACCAAAATTTTCAATGAAGTCCTTATAATTTTCAATTAAGTCCTTATAAATTACAATTTGTGATCAAGTTCCTATAGTTTTATATAGTATAAGGATTTGATTAAAAAATTTTATACAATTGATAAGGACTTGAAAAACTTTTATATTGTATAGGAACTTTACTACAAATTTTTAAATTATAGGATTCTGATTAAATTTTTTTTAATAATACAAGGACTTGATTATTACAAACTTTAAAGTATAGGAGCCTAATCAAAAAATTGACTGAAACTATAGGAACCTCTATAGTAATTAAACCTTTAATTTTTATACACTAATAGTGTAAAATAATTTTACACTCTCAGTCAATAGAATTTCACTTAAATGAAAATTTATAATGTGTGGTTGAAATGATGAATAATTATTTTCTATGATTTATTACTTTAGTAAAATTTTATTGGTTGAAAGTAATGTATAGAATCAAATGCTAATAATAATTATGTCTTTTATTAGGTACCTCATTTAATAAAGATTATTGTGTAATATATGTCTCTTATTAATATAATAATATTAATTATTATCATTATTAATCAATAATATTAAGTACTAGTAAATTGTATTGATCTACTCTTTTAGTTTTTTTTTTCATGTTAGAATTTGTTTAACTTTTTCCATCTTTTTATAACTTCTCTTAACTTTCTCTTTACATTATGAGAATTTTGGAAAATAATAAATTTATGCACCAAAAGGTAGTTAATGTTATGAAATATTATTCATTTATGGATATCCATATCTTTAGTTGATTTAGTTAAGATTGGATTAGAATAGATAGAATCTGTTATGATTTGATATGATATTATATCTATTTTTCTTTAACTATAAATAGCCCTTTGAATGCTCCATATAGAATACCTTTGAGGTTATCGATAATACTATTCTTTCTCTTCTTTTCCGTTATTCTCTTTATTCTTTTTTTTCACAACAGTTAAAAAGACAATCCTTTTTATATATAGTATAGGTTATAATTGTTATTTTTAATATTAATTAATAATAAATAATAATAAAAATAATATTATATACTAATTTATAATTGTGATATAATGATCATTAATATCAAATAATATTTTTAAATAATAATATTATTAATAATTGTAACTTATCTATTAATATTCATTACCATTCTATTAAAACTTATTGATTAAATATGACACAATAATTGCAATACCAAATCTGGGTCCAACGTAAATTCATCATTTTTATTTTTTTCATATTAGGTGACTTATACAATTATAATAAATTTTACAATGCCTCTGTATTATGCTTGTATGCCGAAGACCATCAAGGTCATGGCCCCTGTTAGAAAGAGCCTGTTATCAAACTCGACAGTTTAGATGAACTCATTTTTTTGTGGTAAGATTGTAAACTCATAAGAGTATAAAAGTTATGCCGAGAGTTTAATAATCATGCATTCTTATAATGTTATTAAGCTCGAGAATTTAAATAAACTCGTTTTAGTGTGATAAGTGTAACACCCTACAAGAACCCAACTACGCTTAAGTTCGTATTTGAATTTTGTTAGTTGTCACTTATACCTTACGTTCATTTTGTTTTGAAATTAACTTAGAAAAATAGTGGATAATTTTTTGTTTTTGTACAAATTACTTTTTGAAAGTTTGAGCCTGTAGCGAGAATTGAAATACATAGCACTTACATAGATGGTAATCAAAATTACTTTGTGCACTTACTTAATTTAATTAAGCAAAATAAGGAACTAAATGTAAAACTATCATCACATGAAATGAATTATAATTACTAAATACATGATGAGTCATACTATGACATATACCAGAGTGATAAGTTCTTAAAAATAACAATATAAATCCTTCTACTATGGGTCTATTTATAACTATTATAGCATGATTGAAATCGAAAATGTGCTAATTCTTGGAAGGTCTGAAATCTTCACATGTTGCCTCCTTCCTTAACTATAGCTCCATTGCTTCGTGAACTCATCTGTCTCTAGTAACGACAATGGAAAAGAAAATAAGAGTGAGAAGTAAAAGATTTCTCAGTAAAAGTTCCTACTTGCACTAAATGTGTTATCATTATCGTTCTAGTCACTTTGGGTTTATTATAAAATGGTAGACATATAAATGGTTCAATTACTAGATTTTTGCAAATGTAATTAGGTGAAGTGTAGTTGCTTTTAAACTACTCTTATAACATTAATAGGAGTATCTATGTAGTCCTTCATCAAGCATGCATCCAGGCATATCATATATACAACTAATAGGCAATAATAAGTTAGGAGATGCATGTATTTTATGGTTACTCATCCTCGACATTTACTTGATTTCTGATCACCATCTTTCTTTCCTCTTACTCCCATTTCCTTACTACATTAGATTAACTGCCCTCAAAGAGATAATGAGTTCATACCGTAGTCATCACTACATAATAATAATAATAATACTCGAGGTTCCAGACCAATGGGCAAGGGGGCTAGGGTACCACACCTTTGGGGTTCTTTTTGGGTACCACACCTTCAAGGTCCCATTGCCTTGTACATTCCTTTTTCCATTCACTAACATTTGTTTCAATTACTCAAGCAAAACAAGTATAAGAGCAAGGTGGGTTCAACATAACTATATGCATGTACTGATCATTGTATACATCTTAAACTTAGTTCAGTCCTTCACTCACTGAGTGCACCAATACTGTTGCCTTAAACTACCTCAGTGAGGTAATGAGCTCATATCGTAGCCGTCACTACAAACTTTGTTTCGTGGTAGACTCTTGGTAGAACAGGTGAGGGGTTAGGCAATGATCCTTTCCCATTTATTATTTAACTTTGACTGAGTGACAACACTAGTGCCTTAACCCCCTTTGAGGGGTTAAGCAATGAGTTTAAGTCCACTTTTCCAGACTTCACTTTTATTCTTACTGAGCACAACACCAATACCTTAGCCCTCTCTGAGAGTTAAGAAGTGAGTTTAGCCATTTATTATTTGATTTTCTATTTCATTTGAATCATGAGTATATGCATATCATCATGTAATCATAAATAAGTCATGGCATACTTGATCATTCATCCTCATCATTTCATGGACTCATCACCATACATTCACATTTTTGTATATCATTTCATGTAACATAGACAATATCTCTCATATAAAACATCATATCAAAGATAGACATTCTATGCTAAATCTCATGACAAAACAATAGATATTCATACAAGTCTTGTGTTTTAATAGTAGACTTTTTATGCACAGTCTCATATCATACTTCATTATTCAAAGTCAACAAGTCAAGTACCCTAAGGTTCTTAAGAGGTTATGGAAGTCTTGGTGTTAATACATTATGAAGCTCATTATTCTTAAAAATTCTATAAAAATCTCTTTTCTTTTGATCCTCTTTGTACCTTAAGCATTCTTATTTCAATATTATCCTTGGGCATTTTGAGCTTCTTTATATATCCTTGGGTATTCTATACATGTCATGTATTCTTTATACACAGGTTTTTCATTATTTTTATATGGGTTTTTCATTGTGATACTGTGATAATTGTTGGGAGATAATTGTCCTAGCCTCATAAATCTATCAAATCAACAAAGCAAAGGACCTTAATAAAATTAATATAGTTCAGCTTTCACTACCTATGTCCATAACTTCACAAATCAATCCACTAAATTTAGTCAAAAACTTACAATCACCAATCTCAAATCTCAACAAAACTTAAACACATCTCATACAAAAACTACTGATATTCACAGAATACACTGCCTAACACCACCTTCTCAAGAAGACATTCAACACAAGTTATCATCACTTGCACTATTGCTACTCATGCAACACGTCAGCAATGATTCATGGTACACACCCTCTAGTACTAGACTATCAAGAAGACTTTTGATACAAGATATACACACTTTTACTGCCACTAGTCATATATCATGCAACATCACTACAACTTTTTCAAACCCTCCATTAGCATAGCTTTTTCGGCAAAAGTTGCAAACCCTCCAATTAGTGAAGAAATATCACATTAGTCTTATCATTATCCTTTTTATCATCCTCACTATCACCGTCTTCCTTTCCACTCTCTGTCTTTTTCTCTCAATTATATTTTTCACTCATATTTAAAGAATTCTATAAATCATTTATTTTGCACAA
This sequence comes from Dalbergia cochinchinensis, assembly GCA_031216125.1. Classification (NCBI taxonomy): domain Eukaryota; kingdom Viridiplantae; phylum Streptophyta; class Magnoliopsida; order Fabales; family Fabaceae; genus Dalbergia; species Dalbergia cochinchinensis. The sequence goes on along the minus strand of CM062377.1, from coordinate 32,552,003 downwards.
TCAATAAATTTCACCACAATTATGATTATTAATAATTTCTAATTCTAGATAAAATCCAAACAAATCTACATCATATATTTTTCCTTCAAATCTTTTCTTTTTACAAATCTTCTCCAAATATTTCTAAAATCAAAAACTATTAGTAGCAATCTTCAACTAGGAATTTAGATCAAACCTAACAATAATATGGATAGTTATCAGACTTGACTCGGTGCTTGACACAATCAAGGCACTGGGTCATTAGATTACTGGTTCAACCAGTGAATCATGAGTTGAACCGGATATAATTAAATAAATATAAAAATTATATAATCCAAAAACACAAAGCCCATATCTAGGTAGAAGTTGTCATTGGTTTTTTCACTATTAGAGACAAGCTAAAGAACCCCATAAACAAAAAAGGGAGCAAGACATAGGTTTGAACCTCCAAGAAAGCAATAAAGAACAAAATAAATAAATAAACACTAAAATCACCCTACAAATAGAAATTATTTTAACTCCCAAGCCAATATCAAGGCCCAAGAAAAGTTCCCCAATATTTCTTGAAAGAAAATAATGACGTTGTATAGCATGATGTGCTGATACTTAAAAGAATTTGCCACATAGCAAGATTCATGGCACTTGATATATTAGCAAAACATTTATACAGGTCCCAATTTTGCTTTCGATCCCAGTTGTGGAGTAGTAGTCAAAACCGCACAGCTGCATAGTCAAGGGAGTTTTTACGTTGGAATGTGAAACACCCTAAAAATTATTTAAAAAATTAATTTGATCTTTATTAGTCATAATTTTAAAAATTTGACAGTTTTAACAATGATGAGGACGGTCAAACGGTTTTGTAAGAAAAAAAAAGCGTGAAGAGTAACTTGCGGGCCCCATCGGTCCTTCGGGACAGCCGAAACTCTAGAATTGGGCCACAGAGATGTCTAAAATTTAGAAATTAGAAGATTATGATTATAAATAGATAGAAAAATAGATTTTATAACCGAAATTATTTTTCAGGCAATGTTTGATTACCCGGGTATAATATTTTACCTGTTCGGTAAAATTTCAGTATGCGATTTTTAACACCAAAAGCTAATTTAATCTTTACAAAATTAATGAGCTTATCCATTTATATCAAGTGAATGGCTAAGATTCAATCTTGAATTACAAGATTCAATCCTAGCCATCCATATTTCTTTCTTTCTCAAGAAGTCTTCATTTATATTGTATAATCTCTATGTTCAATTACAAGATAAAATCAAACCAACCAACCTTATCTCTCCATTTATAACATTCTCGGCCAAGTAATAACAAGGAGACAGCCTCCATTTTCTTCTTCCAAACCACCATTTCCATGTTCTAAATCCTCAAAACTCTAGCCTAGCTTTGTTAAAACCTCAAAGTTCCTTCATCAAACTTGTTCTACACCTTAACCCCTACAAATCTAACCAATTGGAATTTCAATTCTCCATCAATCCTCACCTTGCTACCTCACTTCCCTACTGATTTAGGAAGAGTTTGGTGTGATTTAGGAGCTTTGAAGTGGAAGGAATCAACCTTGGAGCACATTGGAGCCAAGGATCCAAAAGACACCAAAAGTAGGGTTTTCTTTGGCCTTTTTCTTTCAAAACTTTTCTGAACAATTCTTACTGGTTTCAACTCAAAATTTCTAGTTAATTTGGTTGATATTATGTTGATATTGATGTATGAATTTTGGTGAAGTGTTTGGATGAGGTTGGAAAGATCATTTTGTCAAAAGATGTTGAGTGATACTTGCTGGATTTTCGGTTTTCTTACAGGCAATGTGTGATCATGAATTTTCTGGGCTTGTTATGTGCAATTTCGTCATCTGAAAAAAATATATGTTGGATTTAACATCTTTAGCTAGTCCCACGAATTTTCTTGGGTTTTTATTTTGAGTTAAACTGCCTTAGAAAAATCAAGAACTAAAATTAAGCATATGCTACCTGAAGTGTTGGAACAAAAGCTATAAATTTTGCTAATTTTGTTACCATATCAAATGATGGAATTATCACTTGAAATTTTTACAGGGTATTAGAGACATGTTAAGGTTTTACCAGGATTTTTATTTCAAATTTTATGGGTCCAATTGCTAGGGTTAAAAATTATGAATTTTGGTTCTTGAGCTGAGGTTGAGTGGTTTCTGGCCACCAAATTTGTCTAATTTTGTTAAAATAGTTAGAGAACTATTTTTACTCTGAAATTTTTATGAAACCTTTTGGACACATTGAGGTGTCATTGAGAATTTTTATAGCCTCTGAATTGATTATTTGGTATGGAAATAAATTGTGCCACAATGGTATGAAATCTGCCCAATTGCTGGAAATGAACCAAAGACTTGAATTGGTAATGTAATGGTAGTTTGGTTCTAGTATGACATGAATACTTGATGTTAAATATTTGGTCATGTGACTTGTGATGTATAAATGCATACTAGAGAAAGTAAAGATTAGTATAGGAGGCATGATTGAAATCACAATGTGAATGAATGCCTATAGGTGAATGAAATGCATAAGTAAAATGAGATCCTCTATGACTTGTCAAGGGCAACTAAGAAACATGAGATCCTCTATGACTTGTCAAGGGCAAATAAAGAGAGATGAGATCCTTTCGACTTGTCGAGGGCAAATAGAGTGATATGAGATCTTTTCGACTTGTCGAGGGAAAATAGAGCGATATGAGATCCTTTCGACTTGTCGAGGGCAAATAGAGAAAGATGAGATCCTCTTCGATTTATCAAGGACAATTAAAGATAATTTCTCTGCTTTTGGTATATACATATTTGTATCATATCAAATCCTTTTGATTGACATTATTTACTATGCTTATGAGCTTATGATAAATGTGTACAAGTGATTGATTCTTAAAAACAACCCACTTCGAAAATATGATTTGGAACTTTCAAAATGAACCGTTATTATGTAATGCTTGATCACTTTTTTTTAATAAACCGAAGTGGCTGGGGCGATGACGATGACATTATGATTGTGTATTAAGGGAGTTGCCTTACTGAGAATTGTATAATTCTCACCCCTATTTTGTGTGTTCCCGTGTCATCTCCAGGTTGGTCTGAAGAACGGTAAAGACACTACAAGAAAAACTTTACTGGAGTTGCAGTAGTTTAGTAGTTGATGTGTTTATTTTACCGTAACTTCATTGTGATTATATATATATATATATGTAAATGTAATAGAGAACAGATGTGTTAAGTTCATAGAAGAGCTTCCCTGGTGTACTTAACCTTGTATTAAATAAATGTTTAGGTTTTCTTGCTATATATAATTCAATGGAACTACGACATAGTTATCTCACAAATCAATCAAACTGGCTATAGATATTTAAGAAAGGCCTGCTAATTTATAAGTAACAATTCTTGAGTCTAATGCCATGAATTAAGGATGACGTTGTACTTGGGAGGATGTTACATTATGGTATCAGAGTAGTTCATCCTCATAGGACCTTGGGAAATGGACTGTCTATGCTTCCTTAATAATTGTCATGCATTATAATCTTATATATGTGTATGACTGCCAGTTGGGAATGTTGTGGGTTGTTGCCACACTTAGCTTGGTATTGAGCCTGATCAACTCAATAATTCTTGTTTGGTGTGACAGGAACTGATGACTTCTAATCAACGTACTAAGAACAGTGCTGGAAACGAAGCGGGTATGATGGACACTTTTCGTGAGATGGCGGCTGCCATGAAAGAACAAGCTGCAGTAGCCAACAAGATGATGGAAAGGTTGGACCGACATGTTGAAGGAAATCCGGTTGGGAATCCTGGAGGAGCAGAAGTGGACATAGAATACCAGAAATTCGCTGAGTTCAGAAAGGCAAACCCTCCACCATTCCGAGGGGCTTTTGATCCAAATAGAGTAGAAGAATGGATCAAGGCTATGGAGAAAGTTTTTTCTATTCTTCCTTGCACTGAGATCCAGAAAGTGGCTTTTGCTACTTACATGCTAGAAGCAGATGCTGAATTTTGGTAGGTCAACACCAAGGGATTATTCGAAGCTTCTCAAACTGAAGTCACCTGGGATGTCTTCAAAGAATCTTTCTACCACAAGTACTTTCCCATATTTGTGAGAAATGCAAAGGAGTTAGAGTTCATGGCACTTAAGCAAGGGTCCATGAGTATAGTAGAATATACGGCCAAGTTCGAAGAACTTTGCAAGTTTTCCACTATCTACCAATGTAATCCCGATGAAGTTTGGAAATGCACGAAGTATGAAGGAGGGAAGTATGAAAGAGGGCTACGTGAGGATATTGAAGCTGTAACACCCTGATTCTCTTTAGAAATTAAATGAGGTTTTATTAATGAGAATTTCAAGATTTTGACATATATAGACATGATGAGAATGATTCAAGGAAGCAGCAAAAAAAAAAAAAAAAACGTGAATTGCGTTTTGCGGGTCCCACAGCCCGTCGGGACAGCCAAAACCTTAGAATTAGGTCCCGGGGATACCAAAAATTGAAAAATTATAAGATTATGTTTAGGAGTAGGTAGGAATAAAGATTTTATACCCGAAAATATTTTTCGGCCAATGATTGATTACTCGGGTACACTATTTTACCCGTTCGGTGGAATTTCGGTGTGCGAATTCTAACACCGAAAACTAATTTGATCTCTATAAAATAAATTAGTTTATATCTTTAAATTAAGTGAATGGCCAAGATTCAATCTTGGATTACAAGATTTAATCATAGCCATCCAATTCACTTTTTGATTAGAACTTATCTAAATATATTATATAATATTATGCCATTATTACAAGATATATATGAGTTCAAATCTTCTCCAAAAAGGAATGCAATTCTCGGCCATCTTGAGGGGAGACAGCAGCAAATCCTCCATTTTCTTCTTCATCAAAAACCTTGATTTCAACCTCAAAAATCCTAAACCAAACCTTGATAAAACCAAAATCTTCCTTCACAAAAGTTGTTCTACACTTCAATCTCTACAAATATGACCGATTAGAATCTCTAGACCTTGCCTTAATACCTCATCCATCACTGATTTGAGGAGGTTTTAAGTGGATTTTGAGAGCTTTGGAGTGAAGAAAGTGCATCTTGGAACAAGCTAGAGACAAGGATCCAATAGCTTCCAAGAGTAGGGTTTTTGTGAATTGTTCTTGTGATTTTCTGTTCTTGCTGAGTTTGGCTTATTTTAATAGGATAAAATTGGGTTCTTATGTGATGTTACACCTAGATGTTGATATATTTACATAGGTATGTTAGTTTGGTATCATGGAAAAATCAACTCTTGTCAAAGGATGTTGAGTGAGGCTTGCTGGATTTTCGGTTTCCTACAGGCAGTGTATGATCATGATTTTTCTGACTTTTTTGTAGGTATTTTTATGAGTTAGAAAAATTTTATGTTGAAGATAACATCTTAAGCTAGTTCCATGAATTTTCTTGAGCTTTAATTTTGATTTTTACTGCCTTAATAAAATTTGGGACTTAACTAGTACCTATGCTGCCTGAACTCTTGGAACAGAAGCTATAACTTTTGCTAATTTTGTTACCATACCAAATGATGGAATAATCACTTGAAATTTGTACAGGGTATCAGAGATATCTTTAGATTTTACTAGGATTTTTATTTCTAATTTTCTGGGTTCAATTGATAGGGTTAAAAATTATGAATTTCAGTTTTTGAGCTGAGGTTGAGTAGGTTCTGACCACCAAAATTGCCTAATTTTGTTAACACAGTTAAAAAGTTCTTTTTAATCTAAAATTTTTATAGGGCCTTATGGACATATTGAAGTATCTCAAGGAATTTTTATAGCCTTTAAATTGGTTGTTTGGTATGTGAGATAAATTATGCCCCATAAGTATGAATTCTGCCAGATGCTGTTCTTGTGCTAGAAAGGAATCAAATTCTTGAGTTAGAAGTAAAATGGCTTATAACACAAGTATGAGAAGTATACATACATGCTACATTATTTAAAGATTTGATTATGAGAAATGGATGAAGAATTCATTGTAAATAAACATTTGCACATGACTTGGGCATGCATTGAGAAGCTAAATGATGATGGGTGAGTATATTTAATAAAAGTGCAAGAAATTCAATTGTGCATATTCTAGCATATGGGAAAAATAGAAACAAGACTTATGTTGACAAAAAAGGGAAGGCAAAAATAAGGACTTCCCTAGAGATATTATGAGTCGATAGATGTATCGGCTAGGAATAAAACTGCGTGAGATTCGGCAGAAAAGGAAAAAAAAATATGAAGTTCGAAGATCACGTATAGGAATGAGCTCATGTCCTGATAAGCAGTCTATTGCCCATTGTGGAGTTATCCACTGTAAATACTAATTAGTATGGATCTAAGTCTTCCATATGTTAATGGAAAAAGAAAGATGCACGAGATTGAATCCTATGGGTACAAGGGAACAATATACAAATCATTACTGTATTTGTACTTGGCTTTACATGATGTATACACCTTGGTATGGATACATATAATTTTGCATGATTATTCTTACATGAATGAGTTTATCATTTGAATTTTGTATTATACCTGAGGGAATACCCTACTGAGGATTTTATAATATTCTCATCCCTACGGTTATATTTATTTTGTGTTAATCAGATCCAGCAGATGCCGTCAATAGTGTTTTTCCTTGACTCACCGCAGTGGGTGTGGCATTATGATCCTGTCCTCGACTCTCTGTATGTAGTGGGCTACTCGCAAGTCCGCGCTTATGTGTTTTTTTGGTCGTTCCTTTAGTACCTCTGTATTTACTGCTGACTTTGACCCTGCTTTTCCTTATGATGGTGTGCCTCTCCACTTGGCACACCCAGTGATATTTGATATTCCGCATGTACCGCCAGCACCCCCTTCAGCGGATGATCCCTCTTCATCCTCGTCTTCAGATTCAGACCCACCTGAGGGTCCTGATGCCCCCGGCGGAGGTGAGGCCATCATACCAATGGCCAATGGTTTCATCTAGTAGGATGTGAGACCTTTAGGGACCCTTGATATGTATATAGTGGTCATTTGGTACTAGAGACCCACTAGCCTGCATAGTGATCCTATTAAATGTTGTGAGGTCCAATCCTGTTTGTATAAAAATTTTGCTGGATCTCACCTTTGAGCAGGTCAAATTAGACAGTAAAGGTGTACTTTTGGACTGAGTCCCGGATGTTTAGGAAATGACTAGTTTGTTTTACAGTATTACATATTGTAAACTGAACAACAATGTCCATATATGTATATATTGGCTTTGCAACATATATGTCTACATTATTTGATTTCATTTCTTTCGACTAGTATAGATTATGAAGGTAAGTAATACTTTTCTAATTACTATGTTAATACTCGAGTAAAGCATGGTAGTTAGGAGGGTGTTACAGAAGCTGCTGTGGGACTCTTAGAGATAAGAGATTATGCAACATTGGTAAACAAGTGCCGTCGTGCAGAGGACTCCAACAAGAAGCTAGCTATTGCCCAATCTACTAAGGGCACTTCTAACAAAAGATTGACACTTGCAGACCAAAGTTTTGAGGAGGCTTCACCCTAAAAGAAGCAGTTTCAACCCAAACTATATGAGGATAAACAACAACAACGGTCAACCACGAGACAAGGTTGCCCAAAATGTGGGAAGAACCATGAAGGTAGACCTTGTAGGGCTGGACAATATGTATGCTACCGTTGTGGAAAGCCGGGGCATAAGATCTGGGAGTGTCCAGAAAGATATCCAAAGCCTGTTGAGAAGCCACTACACAGGGGCAGCACGAGCTAAGCAGACCTCACGACCAGATAATCTGATCCTAGGTAGGGACGTTTTAGGATTCAATTGTTATGTTTTGTTTGCCTGTGTGTGAATTCCTTCTTTGGCTTATGAAATTGTCTTTTGAAACTATTTTCAAAATGACTTTTGAGGGAAAAATTCTTTTTAAGGTGGGTGGTAATGTAACACCCTAAAAATTATTTAAAAAATTAATTTGAGCTTTATTAGTCATAATATCAAAAATTTGACAGTTTTAACAATGATGAGGACAATCCAACGGTTTTGTAAAAAAAAAAAAAAAAGCGTGAAGAGTAACTTGCGGGCCCCATCGGTCCTTCGGGACAGCCGAAACTCAAGAATTGGGCCACAGAGATGTCTAAAATTTAGAAATTAGAAGATTATGATTATAAATAGATAGAAAAATAGATTTTATAACCGAAATTATTTTTCAGGCAATGTTTGATTACCCGGGTATAATATTTTACCTGTTCGGTAAAATTTCAGTGTGCGATTTTTAACACCAAAAGCTAATTTAATCTTTACAAAATTAATGAGCTTATCCATTTATATCAAGTGAATGGCTAAGATTCAATCTTGAATTACAAGATTCAATCCTAGCCATCCATATTTCTTTCTTTCTCAAGAAGTCTTCATTTATATTGTATAATATCTATGTTCAATTACAAGATAAAATCAAACCAACCAACCTTATCTCTCCATTTATAACATTCTCGGCCAAGTAATAACAAGGAGACAGCCTCCATTTTCTTCTTCCAAACCACCATTTCCATGTTCTAAATCCTCAAAACTCTAGCCTAGCTTTGTTAAAACCTCAAAGTTCCTTCATCAAACTTGTTCTACACCTTAACCCCTACAAATCTAACCAATTGGAATTTCAATTCTCCATCAATCCTCACCTTGCTACCTCACTTCCCTACTGATTTAGGAAGAGTTTGGTGTGATTTAGGAGCTTTGAAGTGGAAGGAATCAACCTTGGAGCACCTTGGAGCCAAGGATCCAAAAGACACCAAAAGTAGGGTTTTCTTTGGCCTTTTTCTTTCAAAACTTTTCTGAACAATTCTTACTAGTTTCAACTCGAAATTTTTGGTTAATTTAGTTGATATTATGTTAATTGTAACATCCTAATTTTTAACTCAATACTCTAGAACATAATTAGGTTAATCATTAGTCTGTTACGTCATAGCTTTCTCATTACTTTAAAATACTTAGCGGAAATACTGGTAAATTTTTTTTTGAATTATAAAAGTAAAGTGAGAGCCGCACGACACGTTAACTAGTAATGCACAAAAGGTAATGAAGCAAGCGTCGCATAGCAACATGACATAAGCATATAAAAGCACATCATAATAACATGGATCTACATATTTATATAATATGCCCACTTAGGTAGAGTGGGACTTAGTTTAGTACAACATGAGCAATACAACTAAAAAGGAAATACGAGAGAAAGTGCAACGAAAACTATAAAAGCAACTCCCCTACCCAAGTGCAACTAACAGGATGACCTCTAAAACAAAAGAAGGTACATCTCCATCTAAGTGGTGTGTGCTCTACCCGGGTACTCTATCGGTCGATCGTCACCCCCTACTGACGTCCATCTCGCGAGCGAGGCACATATCCGGGAAACTAGGAGAGCTCCTCGGGCGTAAAGAGGCGGAACGGGGATCGAGAGTGACCCCCGCGGTATGGCCGCATCTTCGGTCGTCGTGCAAGCCGTGGCTGAGTCACGGTATCCTCACTGCCCTCCCTTATCAATGGTGGAGAGGGGGCAGAGCTCTCGCTATACGGATGGGTAGGCGGGTCCTCGGACGGGTCGGTCTCTGAGAAGTAGGTCCGGGGCACATAATCGGGATAGTCTCGCATGGCCGGGGCGGCGGTGTGCATGCGGAGCACTCTCTCGTTATGCGTACGCGCGCGCTCAAAAACCCGCTCGTCGTCGCCGTAGGGTGCAGTCGGGGAGAAGCGATGGGTGTGCACAGGATGAGCGAAGGGACGTCCTACGAACATGAAGACTCGCACCGTGCACTGTCCCTCAAAATGGTATGACCCGTGAGCCGGGTCATAATACACCTCCCATGTCGGGGTGTCCACGAATACCACGAACGTTGCCATCTGAAGACGTGACTGAAAGAAAGAGATAGAGGGAGTGAGAATCTTGCTAAAGAATCTCAGTAGGGCCTCCTACTACCTAGGTGTCATTGTCTACGTCCTCAGGAACCTTGGGTTTAGTTATATAAAATAAGTGAGCATGCATTGAGTCCATTTTCAAGTTCTAAAACATAATTTAGCCAAGGTCCGTTCATTTTAGCATGATTCTTAATGTCATGGATGCAAACATATTAAAGGATGTATGCATGGCTCTACTTAATACATGAACAATCATCATATCTTTAAGAACATCATAATAGTGGCATAAAGTGGTAAATAAATTCTCTTTGTGACATAATCATCATAACTTCCTCATAGGCCACCCTAAAAGACAAGCGCTCTGGGGGTGCTCGGCCGAACCGGTGTCACCCAGAACGTGTCACATCTCTAGGTTATGAGTTCATACCTCAACTAGTCATCACTAGTTCTTACTTATCAATCTCGATAAGCGTAACATAATCATAAACATAATCCCAACTTATCCAGTACGGGCTAGGGGGCATTTCTTGCGGGTGCTCGGCCGAACCGGTGTCACCCAAGAATTAAATCTTGGTACCGATGTCACATGAGTTCTCTGGAGGTGCTCGGCCGAACCGGTGTCATCCGAGAACTCATCTTAGTACCTCATAAAAATTTCATAGTTTTTCAAAAACTTTCTGAGTCCCAAATTTGTCAGAAATTCAGCGGCATAACTGCGGCATGCCGAATTTCTTCCAAATTCTTCTTTATGCCACATGAGTCAATCAAACATGCATCCTTCACCATAATTTCATGCATTCACATAATCATCCTCATACTTGCACAAGCAACATTAAAAGTTCGTTATGCACTTGGTCCTACGGTATTTTATGCTCTGACCCTTACGGGTCTTAAACTTGTGATGTAGTTAACCTATCATCTTCTATCAAGCTTTTGTGCACCTAAGGGTTCTCTCTTATCAAACCTTATCATTTATTTGTGCTATCTAGTAAATCTAAACATTACCATTCCTTAGGGGCAGCGTTATAGACTTATGATTATCACTCAAAGGGTGGGTTATGTTCATACATCATTATCTTATGCAAACCCATAAAAGAAAATATATGCTATAATGTGCTTATGGATGTTATATGATGGAGCCTAAGTGATATGATGTGATATATTCTTAAACGTCTTATTATACTCTGCTTACTCGTTCACGTTGTACTCGGCTCACGTTTTCAATTATGTGTTTAAAAAAAAAATGGCTCGTAATTTCACTAAGTATTTTCAAATTATGAAGAAAGAACCAAAGCAAGGAGTAAAGTCTAGTCATTAATCAGATTCAACCTAGGTGTATCTGGTTAATTACTAGGGTGTTACATTTTGCTTCTAGAACTCGCATTTTAGACCCTTTCTTGGTTTTATCTTCACCCAAGGCGCTATTAGTTAAACCTAAACCAATTATGAGTCATTCTTATAACAAGAGCTAATTTTAAACCATGTTATCTACATTATAAGGTTTCTGGACAGATTTCTAAAAATTAAATGTTCTAAGAGTTCTAGAATTGCGGTTTTACGGTTTTTTAGTTACTAGTTTCTCTATAGGTGCCAAAATTCATTCCTACTTCAAATGAAACCAAATTTTTCAGAATTAATCAATCCTAATCTAATTATATCCCCATTAAAACAGTTTGGGCAGTGGCCATAATTAAATGGGATAAAACTATGCTAAATCTTGACTTTACGGTTTTCCTAGAAAGCTAGTTTCTTTCCTAACTTGCATAGAATTGTTCCTACTTCGTCATACATAATTTTTCACTCATCCAAACACATCAAACATCGTCACATGGCAGCAAACACATCATGGAAGAACCGAAACATTAAATCTCAAAAAGACACATAACTTGATATTTTTAAAACACATAAGTTACTAGTTTCTCTTGGAATCATTTTCAAGACTTCTAAAACTCTTTTGCAAACCATTCTATCATGTCAAAGAGACTAAAACATCCTTAGGTTGGTGACTACTTAATCCCTCCTTGAAAGAGTGTTAAATTCGTAGAACCTTGTTGGTCTTAAACTTAAACAAATTCATGAGCTTTAAAAGGATTCCTTAAAACTTGACTTATTGGTCCTTGAAGCTAGATGAAACTTATTCCAAGTTCATCATCACATCATAGCCGAAATCATCCATTCAAAGAATGCTCCCTCATTAAACTTTAACTTGAGATAAAATGGGCAAGTCTTTGGGCTCTAAGGTCTTTTAAGTGATGACATGATTTAAACATGCTATGCATTTCATTTTTATTCTTCATTTACAAAATAAAGTGAGAACTTTAAAGTAAACATGCTAGACTTGAATATACAAATGCAAGGCTTAAAATAAATATGCAAGACTTGGAATATAAATATGCAAGTTCAATTCTTTATTTTAGTGCTCTAGGCCTAACAACAATCGACTTTAAGGTCGAAATAGAAAGGCGTTGAGATTTAGTTAGATGATAGTGCAAACCTCATTTTAAATCTTTACGTTCTTTAGTGATGAAAGGTAAATATGCTAGACAAGAATATAAATATGAGATGCACTCCATTCTTTAGCCTTTAACTTTAGGTGATGGCTTGTAAATTAAATATGAATCCAAAGCTCAAAATAAATATGTAATGCATAAGCTCAAATTTAAATATGAATGCTAGTTCATTTTATTTCTTATTAGAGCTCATACAAGACTTTAAAGGAACTTAAACCTCAACCCAAACTCATCATGACAAGATAAAGAAAAACAAGAGTGAACCTCAAGGTTTCTTTAAACACAAAGTTTCTTTTCTTGGAATGTAAACATAAATAACATTTTTATTAAAACTAAAGCTCTAGAGGCCTCATTGTGATGAACACATAGTCACCATCTAGAAGCTCTCATCATCAAGCCATTGCGAGTTCCCTTGGCCAACATGGCCGAAAATCATAAAGAAAGAAAATGAAGAAGAACCGAAATTGTTGAAGAAGAAAAGAAGCATTTGGAACTCTAGAGACCATGATCTTAATGATACATTAACACCAACATCATGAGTCCTCATCATTGAGTTCATGTGACCATTTTAAAATATCATCATGGTGAAAGGTTTCAAAGTTCAAGAAGAAAGAACAAAGAAAACATCTTTAACTTAAGAACAAAGATCAAGCTTTAGAGATTATCCAAGTGATAAACATTATCATCATGGAACCTCATCATCAAGCTCTCATTCCTTTGCTCTCAAAGGGCTCATGGCCGAAACACAAGGAGGAGAAGAAAAAGAAAAGAAGTTATAGAAAGGATTCAAGAGAAACTAAGAACACATAAAGAAATTAAGAACTTTAAATGAAAGCACTCTTGAAAGAAAATCCCTACCTAGAGATTAGGAGGTTGGAATGAGAGAAGAGGATGAAGAACTTGAAGAACTTGAAGACTTGAACTTGAGAGAAAAAGGAAGCTTTGAAGTGTTTCTTTGAAAACTTACTCTTTGCAAATGAACCCAAAATGATACAAGTTCACCCAAGCAAGCTATTTATAGAGAAATGAAGCAATGAAGGGTGCAAATGGAGGGGGAGGCTTCGGCCATGCAGAATGGAGGGAACCCATGAGTTCCATGAGGTGAGATAATGTGGTCTTGAGGCATGGTGATGTATGGTTCAAAGTATGGTGAGGTATGGTTCAAGGTATGGCCTCAAGCATGGTTCTTTGAGTGAGAAACAATTCAACATGTGAGGTAAAAGGAGAGAGAGGTGGCCAAAATGCATCAACCATGGGGAGGGTTTCTTGCATTTTAATTGTGGTTGTGTTTAGGTGTATCTTTGATTAGGATTAAGGTTAGGAGTTTGTAAGAAAGTGTTTAGGTGAGAAAATGGGTAATTAAGGTTGTCAAGACATAATTAAAGAGTGTTCTTGCATCATTTGTGAGTTATAAATTCATTTTAGTATATAAACAATTCTAGACACAATTCCTTGATTTAAGGAATTGGAGAAAGAAAACACTATTCAAGATTCCAAAAGTGAAATCTTGAGTTTTAGAAAAGAGATTTAAATCTAATCTAAGCAATCTTAGGTTCTAATTAATTTTAATAATTTATTTTGACTCTAGATTAATTATGAAAATTAATTAATCTTCGTTTAGAGCCTAATATTGCTTAGGTTTGCTTAATTACATAAATAAGCTCAAAAACACTATTCTAGGGACAAAATCGTAATTTTACACTAAAACTGCCCGAGACCACCGGGACTCAAACAGATGTTTTGAAACATGTAAAAACATGGTTTTAAACCTCTGGGGAAAGTTTCGGGCTCAAACAGCACCTTTACCTGCGTAAAACGCTATAGGGGTATTTTGGTCATTTTGACCCGAAACTGCAGAAAATGAGACTTTCGCCTTTGGAACCACTCAAGGGTCATTCAATCCCCTTCAAACATTGAGTTGGCCCTTCGAGGGCTACCGGGTCAGCCATGCTCGAATTCCGGGCCGAAAATGACCTCAGGGGCATTTTAGTCATTTTCCACTCAGACAGAAAATCGGGGCGTTACATTGATATTGATGTATGAATTTTGGTGAAGTGTTTGGATGAGGTTGGAAAGATCATTTTGTCAAAAGATGTTGAGTGATATTTGCTGGATTTTCAGTTTTCTTATAGGCAATGGGTGATCATGAATTTTCTGGGCTTGTTGTGTGCAATTTCGTGATCTGAAAAAAATATATGTTGGAGTTGACATCTTTAGCTAGTCCTACGAATTTTCTTGGGTTTTTATTTTGAGTCAAACTGCCTTAGAAAAATCAAGAACTAAAACTAAGCATATGCTGCCTAAAGTGTTGGAACAAAAGCTGTAAAGTTTGCTAATTTTGTTATCATATCAAATGATGGAATTATCACTTGAAATTTTTACAGGGTATTAGAGACATGTTACGGTCTTACCAGGATTTTATTTCGAATTTTCTGGGTTCAATTGCTAGGGTTAAAAATTATGAATTTTGGTTCTTGAGCTGAGGTTGAGTGGTTTCTGTCCACCAAATTTGTCTAATTTTGTTAAAATAGTTAGAGAACTATTTTTACTCTGAAATTTTTATGAAACCTTTGGGACACATTGAGGTGTCATTAAGAATTTTTATAGCCTCTGAATTGCTTATTTGGTATGGAAATAAATTGTGCTACAATGGTGTGAAATCTGCCCAATTGCTGGAAATGAACCAAAGACTTGAATTGGTAATGTAATGTAGTTTGGTTCTAGTATGATATGAATACTTGATGTTAAATATTTGGTCATGTGACTTGTGATGTATAAATGCATACTAGAGAAAGTAAAGATTGGTATAGGAGGCATGATTGAAATCACAATGTGAATGAATGCCTACAGGTGAATGAAATGCATAAGTAAAATGAGATCCTCTATGACTTGTCAAGGGCAAATAAAGAAACATAAGATCCTTTTGACTTGTCGAGGGCAAATAAAGAGATATGAGATCCTTTCGACTTGTCGATGGCAAATAGAGCGATATGAGATCCTTTCGACTTGTCGAGGGCAAATAGAGACAGATGAAATCCTCTTTGATTTATCAAGGACAATTAAAGATAATTTCTCTGCTTTTGGTATATACATATTTGTATCATATCAAATCCTTTTGATTGACATTATTTACTATGATTATGAGCTTATGATAAATGTGTACAAGTGATTGATTCTTAAAAACAATCCACTTCGGAAATATGATTTGGAACTTTAAAAATGAACCGTTATTATGTAATTCTTGATCACTTTTTTTTTAATAAACCGAAGTGGCTGGGGCGATGACGATGACATTATGATTGTGTATTAGGGGTGTTGCCCTACTGAGAATTGTATAATTCTCACCCCTATTTTGTGTGTTCTTGTGTCGTCTCTAGGTTGATCTGAAGAACGGTGAAGACACTACAAGAAAAACTTTACTGGAGTTGCAGTAGTTTAGTAGTTGATGTGTTTATTTTACCGTAACTTTATTGTGATTATATATATATATGTAAATGTAATAGAGAACAGATGTGTTAAGCTCATAGAAGAGCTTCCTTGGTGTACTTAACCTTATATTAAATAAATGTTTTGGTTTTCCTTACTATATATAATTCAATAGAACTATGACATAGTTATCTCGCAAATCAATGAAACTGGCTATAGATATTTAAGAAAGGCCTGCTAATTTTTAAGTAACAACTCTTGAGTCCGATGTCATGACTTAAGGATGACGTTGTACTTGGGAGGATGTTACAGAATGCCCCATTAGACTCACAGCCATAGATGCTAGGCATAAGTGTAGTGGGAAGTTAGTCCCACATCGGTGGGAAGAGAATTTGGAAGCAAGTGGTTTCATTATAAAATATGAGGATTGTCTATACAATATGTAAAGTAATAGAAGCAATATCTTCTTGAACCAATGGGCTTCTAATAGTGTAAAACTTTGGCAGAGAAATTATTTGCATCCAATTGTTTTATAATAGTTAAAATTTTATAAAGAAATGACTCGACCAGTTCAAACAAATAAGGCTGGGTTGCCAGTTTTTAATGAAACCGATCGATTTGTACTGGTCTATTCCAGTTCAATTGCTTGTCTGATTCTATATTCAACCTAAACCGGTTGATTGACTAGTTTGCCTGTTTACTGGTTCAATCGACTAGTCCGAGTCGATTTTTAAAACTATGATATGGAGTTTTGTAAAATTTACAATGGATATGGTATATTTTTTAAGATAAATAGTTACAAAGCAATTTGGACACAAGATCAAATTTCTAAAAGAAAATTTCAATTATTTTAAATGCGAACAAATTGCCTAAAAGCAATTTCAATTAAAAAAAGTCAGTCTTTTACATGCAAATCGCTTAAGTGCGATTTTAATTAAAAAAATGTATGTAAAAATAATATGGAGTCTTTTTACACTAAATTCATTGAAAGGAGATTTAATAAAAAACAATAATTTATCATTGGGTGTAACTTTGTAAGTTACCAATACAATATTATAATTTAAGAAAAATTATAGTGAGACCAAAGTTAAAGAGTGATTTGTAAGTTGAGTCATTACTGAGTGTCATGAATCGTTACATAGTAACTGTATTTTTTTTCCCCTAGAAGAGCTTAGGCTTTCCTAAGTCAAGTACCAAGTTAGACCAATGATAATAGAAATATCTCATTTAGCAGTTGGCGTTTATAAAAATTCTAGTAGTAATAGTAATAGTATAGGAGCGGTTGAGCCTATACCTACACCTTTGAGTGTGTGGTCCTATGTTTGACTCTTACCTCCCCCAATACCATTTAGGAAGAAATCCTAGTTTTAATGCTTTCATTAAAAAAAAAAAGGCAAAAAATAGTACAAGTATAGGAACTCTCTAAGGTGGTAACAATAAGGACCAAATTAAAAGGATATTTTTCTAACCATAACTGTAGAAAAAAAAAGGTTTTCTTCACATCTTTTCTGAGTTTTTAATTTTTGCCCCTTTATTAGTTCGTTCTCGGATCCATCTCTAACCATATGAACATATTTCCTAAAAGAATCTTCAAATAGCATAAAAATAAAAACCGGTGTTAATCCACACCTTATTAATGCTAGTCTCAATCTGTGCTGCCCCTACAAACATATTTTAAAAATATAAACTCGCTATTCCCTTGTGAGTATCTGCCCCTACCTGCTATTTTTTTTAAATGTAAAATTATTGTAAAACTTAATAAACATATAGCAAACTAGAGCTTTAAAAAAACACAGATAACAAATTGATAAGTCAAAGACAATCATATAAAGTCAAAAAATGTCAATATTTATTAAGTACATGAAAAACCTTCATAAGGAGAAAACAACAAACTAAATTTCAAATAAGATTAACATAATCATTTAAATTAAAGTAAATATATCATCACTTCATGTCTAGCCCCACAGATATCATTCTTCAGTTTCTACACACACACACACACACATACATACATATATATATATATATACACGTACATATATATACACACAATAATATTTATAAATATATACATATTAATAATTGTATTCTTTTACTATTTCTATGGGATATTGAGTAGGTAGGGATGGGTTCACCCTAAACCCTAATCTGCTCTACCCGGTAGACAAAACCTGCTAGGCGCCTGCCCAATCAAAATGGGTAAGATGGGTGCCTTCTAGGTAGAGTAGCAATTGTCATCCCTAATACTTTTAGTTTATAATGAACATTATAATTACAATTGCTTTTCTTTCTTTAAATCTTTTATACTACACTGATAGATACACTAAGACAAAGACCTAATCTATGTAGTCTTGTCACTTATGATGGAGGCAACATATAGAACATAGAAAATCATAAGAAAAAAGGCAAGTTGGTCCTATATGGCTTCTGCATTGTTTCACAAATTGCATATAGGTGGTTTGTACTCTTTTTTAGGATTCTTAATGTACTTAAATAACTTGTAGGTGATTTAAATAAACACCATATCATTACAAATCTTCCCATAATGCCCTATTATGTTAAATAAGTGACCCAAATCTCATTAAAAAAATTTTCTCACCATAAACAAAATGATATTTTAGACCAAAAATTCACAAAACCTTATATTAAGAAACTTGTAATTCTCAAAGTTATGTTTGTTTTCACTTTTTCTTCAAAAGAAATTGATTATGGTCAATCCATATGAGGAGGGAGAGAACACATGATAAGAAAAAGTAAAAGGAATGAGATGATTTAGATAGTAGTCATAATGATGATAACAAAAAAAGGTCAAAGTTATAACAAAAATATGCAAATAATACAAAACATAACAACAACACCCTGGCTCTAATATTTAAATATTTGGTTCAGATAGTAGGTCATACTTTAGGATTAAATTGAGGGTTAAAGTTTAAGATTAGCATTTTTTATCTAATTTTTTTTTTGGAAATAGAAGGAGAAAAGCAAGACTTTTTCTCCTTGGGTTTTTCAAGTCAAACAAACCTAACTTCCTATATTACAAATCATTTACCAATAGAAATTTTATTCTTTTTTGTTTCTAAACTAATGAAACATACTAATGTGCCATAAACAATCAAATATGCCACACACATAAATGTGATATTATCATATAATAGAGAATCCCACAAATATGAAGGTGGTTCCATTTTATAATTCATAATAGGCTTATCAGATGGAGAATCCCAAAATTTTGAAGGTAGTTTATTTTATTAAAACATTTCCTTCCTAGAATTTTATATTCCTATGGTGAGAGGTGGGAATGAAAATGACTCAATTTTCATTTATGGGAATGCAACTTATCTGGGAATGTTTTTTTCAACTGTCTACCAAACATGAGAATCTTATATTCTCATGGTCACATTCTCGGGAATGTAAAAACATCTTGTGAAACAAACGTCCAAAAGAAAGGAAAAAAATAAAAAGGAGCTGGTTGAAAAGATAGAAGCTATAGCACATAATTAAAAAGAAACACAAAGTGGGCTCAAAAAATAGAAGTTATAGAATAGAAAAGGTAAAACAAGGGGGTAAGAAGTGAAAATGGAATACAGAGATGCAAGAGCAAAATATCAATAGAAAGAGAAAAAAAGAATTGGCACTACTAGGGACAGAATCATTTATGTTGATTGTGGCTGCAAGCAAGGGGTTTTCAATGGAAGAGGGTCACCAGAGTCATTAGAAGTCTAGAAGCATAAATGAATGGCTGACACTAGAGAGAAAGGGAGTTGTGTGTAGGGAAAAGGTCTCGATTAAGGTAAGAGAGTTTAGGGTTTTATTTTCAACTTTTAAATTCCTAAAATGTCCTTGTATTTAAGAAAAATAGAAAGAGGTTTGTGGTTGCTAGTTTCACCTCGAACCGCTAGGACCACCATGGCGCCGTGAGCATTGTGACTGCTATAAGCCACCAATCAATAAACACCATGGACTTGGCTTTTCAGGGCGGTTGCACCTAAATCCACCACGTTATACCTCCAAGGCCACAATTGACAATAGTGCTCTTCATTATGCTTGTTGGCATTAAGCTAACCAAAACCATCTTGATTCCAAGTTCTTGCCACATACTCTTCATTGGTTGGTATTTTTGATGGGATATGTGGCCTGTTTTCATTCTTCGGCCACAAAAGTCAAATGTAGCCATGGGCCACATATAGCTAATTTGCAGGAAACCATCACATTGCATTTATTACAAGGATGTTAGTATGATTTGGATATCAATAAAGAGCATGGAAAATCTAAGCGTGGGCAATGAATTGAAGTTTGTCTATGTGCTTATCTTTGAAAATTTTACAGGATCATTAATGACATGTTATGCACCTCATCTATAAAATCCAGGCAGTGCAAGTCATTTGAGCATCAACGGAGAAAACCAAATCCTCTTCTCCTTTTAGTAATAGAGTAGAATTATCTGTTCCTTGTTAGTTCTTCTCTTTTGTGAGTTAAGAATATATACCAGTGAGAAAACTATGAGGTATTCTGGGTATATCTGGGATTTGGGTGTTAAGTGGAGTATTACCACCTTTTGTATCTTCATCATATTTATATTTGGTTGTCGCATTTGTCTGTGGATGTAGAGTTTAAGCTAAACGACGTAAATTCCTAGTATTATTTATTTTACACTTTTGCATATTTATTTTTATGCTACTTTTTTTTGTACCTTTGGGCCCATTACTTCATAACAGTATTGAACTATTCATCACCTTTTGATTAGGAATGCATAGTGACTTCTCAAATCATCTTGAAGAATCATTAGGGTTAATAGAAATTGAAAATTGGGAGCATAAAGTCAGTGGCCAAGATTGCTACCTAGTCCATTTTTGTCCAGCCTTGAAAATTTTGTAACCTTGTCTGTCCTAGTATCATTAGCAAGACTCACATTTTTAGTAAGGAAAATATCTTCACTACAAACTTTTTCGTTTACCAAAGATCTTCATTATTTTGGAAACTATTCACATTATTGATAATGTCATCGTTTTCCAAAGTATTGTCATTAGATTCTCTATTATTATGCGCCCTTTGACATTACATTGTCACCTCCACAAAGATTCCATCGAAATATTCTCTCCATCTTTTACTCTTCATTTGTGCTTTGAGCAACCTTCTCCTACCAACTATTGCAATCTAACATCAACGGTTGAGCCAGCTCCTAAACCACTTGATCCAATTTGCATGAGGAACATTTATCAAGCCCAATGCTCTCTAGCGAAAGTCTTTTCATTTGGCAGCAGTCTCTCTCATCCCATTTCTTGATAACATCAAAATCTTCCAATAGCAAGTCCCTCCTTGATGACAAAGCCTCCTCTAAGAGCCCATGTTAGAAATTTCAAGAATAGATCTCATTCTTTAACTAATTTTTATGTTAAATGATTAATTGTAGGTGTTGTAGATGTTAGCTCTAGAACCCTTGCGCTCATGTGTTTTGAATGAAAACAAAACCAATTCAGAAAAAATACTTTGAAGAACGACTGATGTTCCTATTGAGCTTCTTATAAGATTATAACAGGTATCTATCGTTTAGCAAGAGCAAAGCTTACTGAAATGAGTATATATATTTCACCATGCATGTGTAAACATGTTACAAGATTTGCTATATTAAAGAAGTGAAATTATATTTTTATCTAAGCTGTTGATAGCTAATGATCAGAGGAAAGCTGTAACGCTATAAGAAACCAAGGAAAGAGACTTCAGAAAGTACTCTCAAAGATGAAGATATCAGAATATGTTCATATGCAACATGTTACATAATCTTGAATCATCACAATGGTAAAGAAATCATCATCAAGAAGATTTGATTGAAGATCAGAAAGCGAAATAACTCTTCAAGGGCTGATTACGTACATCAGAAAGCTCACCTGTGAGTGGAGCAGAGAATGCTACAGGAAAAGGAGGGAAATTTGAAATTTGGATTTCAAATTATCAAGTCAAACCCAATTTCAAACTAGTATGTCATCTCTTGGCCAACTTGATCAACCAACCTGGCTTCACAAAGGAGGAGTTCAGAAAGCTGGCTAAGAAAGTAGAAAAGTAGTTTCTGATGGGTGATCAGAAAGCTTCTATTTACAATGGATTTTGCAACTGATGTGACAGTTCTATCAACCTCTCTTGTAGCTGTTTCTTTCAAGACACAACTGATTATCAACACATGTCACTTGAAGAACTGATCTATGGCAATGGTCATAAAGAAAGATCATTATATAAAGAGATGTTAAGCTTGAAGAACATTGAGAAAATTTGAAGATTCAAGAAAGGAAACTCTGCAAAAATCTTTTCCCACTTCCTAGAATATTCAATCCTGATCATATAATCAGTTTTATCCTTGAAGTGTAAAGAAAATCTTCCTTCGATATTCTTAGTTAGATTTATATTCTTCTCATGGAAGAAGTAGAAGAAGGCAGTCATTCAAGTTTTTTTAGGAACTTATTAAATGTACTATCTTTAAGAAAACTTGAGTAAAGGTTAGTTTGAGTGGCAATCAAAACATTTAACCTTTGTATCATTGATCCGTCAGTGATCAAAGTGAGACATAGCTTGGAGAGGCTAAGGTAAAACTACTTGCAATGCGATAGTAAGCTGTTCTTATTTATCATGGGTTAGCTTGGAGCGGCTAGTCAAAGGCTACTTGCAGCTTGGAGAGGCAGGGAAAAGACTACTTGCGGCTTGGAGAGGCCGGGAACAGACTACTTGCAACATGCTGAAGGAGTTGCCTGGCAGTCACGATTGGGCTTGGAGAGGCTAGTGTCAAAACTACTCAGTTGGGCTTAGAGATGCCAGTGTCAAGACTACCTACAGCTTGGAGAGGCTGGGAAAAGACTACTAACAATGTGCTGAAGAAGTTGCCTGTAAATCATGGGTTGGCTTGGAAAGGCCAAAGTCAAGACTACTTATGTTAGCTTGGAAAGGTTAGTACAGAACTACTCGAAATCCTTAGTTACAGGTGATTTCTGAAATCCTTGGATGATAGTTTAGGAAGGCTAATGAAAAGACTATCCATCTTTACTTTCTCAGGTAGAGAAAGTTGTTATTATAGTGGAACCTCAACAGTTATTGAGTACTAGATGTAGTTAGTTTGGCCGAGCCAATATAAAATCTTGTGTGTTCTACTCTCGTTCTCTCCCTGATCTCTTTTATTTACCTTTGTTGCATCATTAACTTTCCTTTAGTCTTATATATATCTTGTTCTTTTATGTTATCTCCTTTAATAGCGAGTGCTTTATTTAATAAAGTTCAAAAAACAACTTTCTGAAGCTACTAATTATGTTTCTACTGCACCTCAAGTTTTATTCTTGATAGTCATTCTTTTCAGAAGCTTTAGAAAACGTAAAAATTAAAAAGGGATCAATGCACTATTCAACCCCTCTTCTCGTGCACATATTCACCTACAGTAGGCTCTCCAACTAAACTCTTTTCCAATGTTTCCAACATCTTCTCACTAACTTTACCATTCACTATCCTCATAGTTTTGTTTAACTCCATTCATCTTCGCTTAGCACACATCGCTTGACCTCCTTGCTGATTCCTTACTGGTCCATTGTCCCCTAGTCGCCTACCAAATTCGCCTCCTTATTCATTCCTTATCTCATTTGATCCACTGCCCTTATAGCTGCGTCTGAAATTGAATGCCAAAACCTCTCTGAAAGAACATTTGTCTGTTTGTCTACCTGGCTTTTCAAACCTCTAGTCATTTCTTTGTGAAATTAATCCTGATTGTCTTATATAGCACTAAGATGTTTAAATTACAATTTATATCATTGAATAAAAGTTTGGATTAAGAAGAATGTAAATTGATTGTCAGAATATTATTTTTGATAATGCATTACACTCTTTCCATTATTATCTAATCACATGTTAAGTCATAGCAAAAGTTTTATTAAGTTACATCTAATCTAATCAAATTTAGTATATAAAAGGAAGATCTTTGTTGAATTTTGTAATTTGAACTCTGCTTTTGACAATTGGAAAAAGAAATTGCCATTTGACACAATAAAAATTAATTACAAGGCAGCAATAAAACAATAACATTTATTGAGTTTTAAATGAAAAATCTACTTGAAAGTATTAGCTTTGCCAGTATCATTGTTATTTATTAGTTAAACCAATCACATTTTAGATCATATTTTCACCTTAAATAAATAAAAAAATCAAAACTTAAAAGGATAATTCAATATTCTTATAAGTAAATTACAAATTTAGATGTTACATACGATGGTATATTATACAAAAATAATATCTTTTGATATATTAAAATAATTCTGGAGCATTATATTATATGACACAAATGGAATTATGAAATTTCAACACAGGAATCAATTTATAAAACATTCAAGAGTAAACCTGCAACTTAGTCCCTGACAATTTTCGCATTGGCCAAGTTAGTCCCCACCAAATGGAAAGTGTCAATCTAGTCACTGACAATGTCAATTTTTTGACACCAACAAGTCTCTAGACGAAAACCATGACTGTGGTGTAGATGTGGCATTCTCTCATGGCAAGGTTGCCTTCTCCATTGCTCTTTTTTCTTCATTCTAAAAGCCTATATCAGTCTATTGCCTCTATCTCCTTCTCCATCTCCTTCCCCAACCTTGTCGATAGCATTACCGTTACCCATCACTTGTCTCGCCCCTAACTTTGTTAGCTGGTTTAGATCTTCTTTCTCCATTCTTAGATCACAAATCACACACTCTACACACATACCAACAGTGAGCTAGTGAACACACACACACACATAATTAGAAACTTAAACCACAGCCAAAAGAGAATAGAAATAAACCATCAATGGCCCTATTCCAATAGATCATCCGAAGCCAAAAAACTAAAACAAAAAAATGTAGCCCCATTTGAGTCGTCCATAGCACCACAACCAAATCTTTTCCAAGCACAAAATCATAGCAAATCATCAAAAAAACCAAATCCACCCCAACCCATCAAACGAAATAGCCACAACAAAATATAACAAAAATCGAACCACACCAATAGAACCTAGTCAAATCCCTTTAAAGCTTGCAAAAGATGAGGAAGACAAAACCAAAAACAAACAAAAAAATGAGAAAGAAGGTAAAGGAGGTCGCGGCTGTCGCAGCCACCAACTTCGCCATTGCGGCTGTACCCTTCGCGGCCACAAACAGCCACGTTGCCGCATGCTAAGTCAACCTTCTTTCTCATCGCCGTCGCGCTTCCCTGTGAACCCGGACGCATCGTCACCTTTCGTGCTGACGCTGCACACTGGCCACAGCAGACCAGCCTGCCACCATGTGCTTGCTGGCTTCTTCTCCTTTCCCTTCTACTCAACCGCTCAACCCGCAGCCACAACAAGTCCATGTTTGGACTATAAGTATGATATACCACTCCAACAAAGAGCTCCATTTTTTCTCTTCCAAAAACAAATCCATTTATGGGGTAATTAATAACAGCATTGAAAAGAAAAGAGCAAAGCTTAGGAAAGGAAAAACTTCAACATCTCTGATTAAAGCTCCAAACCCAACCACTCCAAGATCTATTTTTGCCCCCTCTAGTTCTTAGCTTCTTTTCTTTCTCACTCTGGTCCTAACCCAACCACATTTCTTATTTGCTTCCTTGGCTTAGATCTGGTCAATTATGGAATCTTGATCCCCTGCTACAAAAGAGATAATAAAGCCAAAAATTTAACTTGGTTGTGGTGTTCCATGGCATCAACAAGAACGGGAGATTGAAGAATGAAGGGAAAAGACATGACATAATAGGGAAGAAAAATAAACTAATGAAGGGAAAAGACATGACATAATAGAGAAGAAAAATAAACTAAGGGCAAAAGAGTCATTTTATAACTATGTCATGATTTCCATCTAAGGACTTATTGGTGTCTAAAAATTGAAATTGTTAGGTTCTAGGTTAATCTTTTCCATTTGTTGGCGACTAATTGACCAACACGAAAATTATCAGGGACCAAATTTGGGATTTAATCAACATTTCATATATAACTCAATTGTAAATATCTTCAAAATAATTTATATTTATCTATTCAACAAATAATTTTTCAATATATATTTGACTTCATTTTATTAATAAAATTTAGTAAATAAAATATATTTAACACAATAAAATTTTTAAATATTATATTTTATCATATTTTATATTTAATTTTCCATGCAATCGTTGATGATATATAAAGAATAAACTCCTGATCTATTGATTAGTGAGGGCTTTTATTCAAGAAATGGACACTCTTGAACATTTTCTTGCGTTAATCCAAAATTACAAATAGAATAGTACAAATTTTACTGATGCTAACCTATTAATAATCTATAAAAGCAGTGCTAAATCTATCAAAAAATAAAACCAGTGCTACTGTAACAATTGTGCCACAAAGGGGCATGTTACTGGAGAACTTGTATGAAAATGCGATCATTCAGACAAAACATCCCATTCTTTGCGATGAATGCATTCATTGCTTGAGTCCTTGATGCGAAACGTACCGTGGCCATTCTAATGGGTTCGGAACCTTCTCCAAGTCTGCAAAAGCAAGAGCGATCATCTCAAGACAATAATAACATCAAACACTACAAAAATTTATAAAATACATGACATTAACCTTGAAAAGACATTGATCGAGGAGTGATCATATTCACAACCAGACAGGATGCGTTCTATATCCACAAATTGTGCACTTCTGGGAATTCCTTGAATTAAAATCTAGCAAAATCAGAAACTGTTAGATAAGTACGGTGGTTCACGCTAATGTTTGCATCAAACTGAAATAAGAGCACTGAAACTAGTGATCTTCAGTTTAAGAGTAATTAACTCTATAAATTTAACCATCACATCAAAGATCCACTTAACATTCCATCAAAATCCAAGTAATCAGCAGAATATATACATTCAGTTTTAGTGTTCAGTAAGTCATGCATACAGCACAACAATTTGATCAAATAATCACATGCTGCTACATTGTTCTGGACAGAAATGTACTGGACACTGACAGTTATAGTGTAAGCTAAAAATGGTAGAGCACTCAAAACAGTGGTATTCGAAATGACATATTTCATCTATGATGCAGTTTAAGTGCACGTCCATTAGTATGCGTAAGTATGCTATGAATCAAACAGCTTCGTCTTGACTTGACAGAGGTAGTAGGAAATTCCTTGTATCATATTGTAACTCTCATATCCTCACCTATAACATCAATAACAAATAGAATCTGAACAGAGTCAACGTATGATTGTCGAAGTGTCATACTTTTAGACAAGAATAACTTTTCTGATTTTCCTGTCAGTCCTCATTTAACAGAACAACTTTCTTTTCTTTGATTAGATCCAAATAATACTCATGAGATATGTGTAAACAATGGCATGAGTCAGGAAAATCGATGAAAGTTCTACGTTTTCCACTCGTCCAGGGAATAACAGTAAATGTACTATACACACACGTGTGTGTGTATAATTTTATAATATATCAAAGAATATATTACAAAAGAAAAAATTTATAAGCAAGAAGAGAAGTGAATTGATACATCTAGGTTTTATGTAAAAGATTTCAGAGAAGTTCAAGCTTTTTTACCTCCAAATCAGTATGATCAGTAATTATTTGTAACTCAAGCTGCGTAAGGTATCTTATAGTTCTGAGAAATATTATTACATCATACTCTCTGTATTACTCATTCAAAATTTTCTAAATACAGCTTATATTTTATAAAATTTTTGTAAAGAGAAATAGTTCCAGCTTAATATAAATTAAGAACGGCTTCAATATATTTTTAACACCTATAATACAGGTTGTTTTAGTTTTAGATTTTAGTTTTGGTCCCTCTTCCCTTCGTTTTTTTATCACTGACATCCTAAATTTTGGTCCCTATGATTATATTAGAGTATGCATTGAAAATTTTATCTTTTGTCCTCATAAATATTTTAATAATCTTCTTTTGCTCCTTATAAATATCATCAATTAACATTGAATCTAGGGGACAAAAAATGATGGAAGAAAGTGGGACAAAAACCAAAGCAAAGATTTTACAGGGACCAAAACAAAAATGGCATATTTATGAGGACTAGCAACATATTTAAGCCCATTGAGAAATATATGCTACAATAAATTTAACAGATTTTCTTTTAATATCAGGCTTCGATGAATGGTTCACTTGGTCATTTCAAACATGAGAAGCCATCAAAGAATAACAACTTTCTCTTACTTCTGAAAATCAGATAAGAAAAACAGTTACAAATTTATACTTACTGTTTTTCCATCATAGGGAGTTACAATATCCCATTGGCCACGATCCACCTGACACAAGGGAAGAAAAAAAAAAAATCAAACATATGTCAAGTATAGCCAAATACACACCCCCGTTTTTTCACAAAAGCTATATGTAGAGCAGCATACCATTTCCAATTTGTACAATCGACCCTTCTTAATAATCACTGATAAGGCATTGTTATAGTCATTGCGAGAAGGGAATTGCAACATCCTGATCGTAGCCAAAAATTCCAATCTAAATGTTATTTTGTAAGTATACAATCTAAGACAAGGCACATTTAGTCAAACAAAAATAAACCCACTCGCAGGATGAGTAGAATGAAATCACACATTTCATGACATGTAACAAAAGAATAGACATTGGAATTGACTTTCCGTTCTATTCTTCCAAACATTAAAAATGAAAAATCCGTTCACTCTGATGGGCAAGAAATAAAATTGACTGTACTTCTATGGCAAAATGCTAAGGGCCTGTTTGGTTTTAGATTTTAGTTTTCACTTCGAGTTTTCCAGTTTTTCAGATTTTATGAATGAAATATTGAAAAATGTTAAAACTATAAAATCTAGTTTTCAGTTTATAGTATTTCCTTCTTCACAAAATCCTCAAAACTACAAAACTAAAAATGAAAATTGAAACCAAACAAGCCCTGAACATTTCACAGTTCCCTCAAGACAAAAGATGGAATACATTACATTGCAAGTGGAAAAAAGCCACGGCTGTATTCCATTTTAACATCCTTCAGAGTCAAGTTACAACCTTCAAGGTAGTTGATGACATCTGTTTTCAGTA
This sequence comes from Dalbergia cochinchinensis, assembly GCA_031216125.1. NCBI lineage: Eukaryota > Viridiplantae > Streptophyta > Magnoliopsida > Fabales > Fabaceae > Dalbergia > Dalbergia cochinchinensis. Next base: position 32,523,128 of record CM062377.1, on the reverse strand, counting down.
TATTTTTATGAATGCCGAGCAGCCTACCATATGTCAACCCTAATGAGAAAAAAGAGAAAGGATCGCAGTCATTACCTTGGATGGAACAATTGGTTACTCAAACTAATACAGCAGTGTTAAAATGTATTATTAAACCACACGGATGGCACTTAATGTGTTAAACATGTCGATCAATACCTTGCTTTTGAAATAAAAATGCATTTTTTTTTTTTGGCCTTAAGCATAGGCGTATATGTTCTGCCAGAGTGTTACTTGCATAATGGAGAACACCACATTAAATTTGCATAATTGTATGCATTTACAATTCTCAAACACATAAACCCTTTTGGATTTTACATTTTAGAAATTTTACATACAAAGTCAAAAGAGGAAAAACATAAAACACCAAATGATAATAATAAGAACAAACAACAACAATCACAAGAAGGAGATTTCTCAGCTCATCTTAGCAATTAGTGGCCAATACTCAGCCCAGTTTCTTGCTTGAAATATAAAAATACAAGAACTTAATTTTGTCTTTATATTTCAATTTCAAGCAAGTGTAGTTGTTGGCTCCTAAATGTTTTTGGATTGTAGCAAGTGGTGGCATGTAGTGGAGTGGAATAAAATAGAACGGACAGGAGTGGAGTGTAACTATTCCACTCCATTGTTTGGAAATCTTAACAATGGAATGGAGAAATATTCCCTTTCCATTTTTAGGATATGTTAATGGAATGGAGCAAAATTGATATGATTGTAAGCTTTTTATTCCTATCATACCCTTAGCAAAATATTAATAATAGGTAGATTGGAGGATAAAGTTGTAATTTTGATCTTCAGTCCATCCCATTCCCCCTATTTCGGGGGAGAAGAAAAATACAAAGGGATGATGGAATTGGATGGAATGGAGTCCATCCATCTCCATTCCACCTAATTTTATCAATCCAAACAATGGAGCAACTTAAGATCTCACTCCCTTTCATTCCACTCCATCATACTCCATCAATCCGAACATAAAGGTACATTTGGATGGAGGAGTTTGGGGAGAAAGAGAACCGAGGGCTAATTATAATTTTTTTTTTCAGTCCCAAATTAAGAGAGTTATAAAATGCTTATGAAAACAAATAAGCAATCATCAGAATATTACATGACAGTTGAAAGTTAATTCACCTAATTTCAAACAATTCTCAAATAAAAGGAATGTTCACTTAAAATGAAAAAGAAAGAAAAAAAAAATACCCTCCCCCCTTCCTTCATCTCCAAACTCCTCCATTATATCATCTTTAAAAACAAGGAATGTCCTACTAACACTACATTACTAATACAAATACTAACTACTGCTACTAAAACCTAAGCTTACATTGAGCTCAAAAGAATTGGGGGAGAAGTGAATAACATGGTTAACCTGTATTATTAGTTTGCATGAATGGAGGAGGGGCCGTTGAATACTGCGGCGGCTGTTGTGCTTCGGTGGAGAAGCATCTGGCCAATTGCTGAGTAGACATTGGGAGGCCATGAGCTCTCTTCAGTGCAGAAACAGCAGAGCTGGATCTCAGTGCGGCTCTAACAAGACCACTCATCTTCGCGAATTGGCCTCAATTGAGTTGAAGGGCAAGTCAGAGTGACCTATTAATTTGAAAATATATATATATATATATATATATATATATATATATAAAATAAAATAAAAAAACAACGAAAACAAATAGGGCCATTAGTGTGCAGCAACTGGAATATCAAGAGTGTCACAATTCAAAGCCATCGCATCTCCATTTCAGTGACCCTTTTGTGCATTCACTTTATACGCTTTCACACAATGAGCATAAATATAAGGTTTAGATACAGATTGCCGTACCCAGAAAGAAAATGGGAAATGGAAAGAAAAAAAGGGAAGGACAAGCGAACGGAGTTGCATTTTCAGCTAAGCCAGTCGCATCGAGCTAAGATTTATAACGTCGGAGATTTTTTCGCAAAAATTACCTGTTTCTAGCTCTTTTTCACTTTGTTATGCGGAACCACTGAAGAGCAGCGAAGCAATGCAACTTTTGATGCAGAACCGAGAAGAAACGTAGGGCTCGAACAAAACGAGGGCTGCGCGGTGACCAGCGGGGGGGTCCTTCGCTTCGTTACAAGCGTGGGCTATGGGTTATGGACTCGGGGTGTGCCTCCAAGGGCCCATGAGTCCTCCCGACGACAAAAGTGTCAATTTGTTCAACCCAAAAACAAAAGAATTATTCTGGGCCAATGAGTCCACACCACGATAACACTAAGAACAACTGGCGCAGTTTTGAACCAAAAAAAAAAAAAATTGGCTTAGTGGTGGATATGTCCTCCTTTCACTACCTGCACATACTTTATACCCTATTCTTAGAATCATAACTCTTTTTTATATTTAATTGTATGTATTTTTATCATATTTGAGTTTGGATATTGATTAAAGCATTAATGAATATTTTATGCAAATTGTGCTTTTAGTATTGTTCTATATTTTGAGCATAATTGGAGTCATAGACGTTTAAAAATTATGTTATTTGACTTGTAGAAAAGTTAAAAGTATTATCTACAATTTTCATTAAAGACCTCAAAAGCCAGATCGGAAGTCTAACTAGTCAAAATAAGCTCGGAATTCAGAATTGAGGAGCTGAATTTCTATATTGGTCATGCTTCAATAATTAAGGCATATCTTCCTCATCCAAAGTCCAAATGAGGCAAATAAAGTATCCATTTTGAATAAAAGAAAAATATTTATAATTTTCATGTGGATACTGAGAGCTAATTTGAAAGTTTTAAGGGTCAAAATTGGAGTAGACTCAGTATAGTGAGTCCAAGTCGCTATAGTAACCCTTGTGCTACTGCTCCCAAATTTTGGTTCAAGCAAACTCATTTTAGTGAGTCCCAATTGTTATAGGAAGTTGCCCAAGTCTGCATCACGTGCTTTATACATTTTGACCCTAATTTTGGATCTTTAAATACTATGTCTCAGCCCCAAACCGTGAAAAACGAACCTTATCTCAATTTTAGATTAGGTTAGGCTTGGTTTTAGGATTTTCCCTCACTTTGCCTCCTTTTTCTTACATCTTCTCCTCCCCCTCATCTCATATCTTCTCCTATTCTCTTGTGTTCTTCTCTTTTGTAACACTTATTCATAAAGTAACTAATAATATGTACTTACACATGAAGCACAACAATTAACATTAAATAAAAGGATTATAAGCATAAGGTTCTAGCCATGACAACTTAATGTCATTAAGTAGAAACTGAATATTTCTATAACTTGCAACATAATCACACATTAATTAAACATAAGCCATAAGTTTCTAGCAGCCATCATCCATTCAGTGTTACTTAGCTAATCTGAAACTACCAGAAATAAAAATAAAGGGAAATGAGAATTTATAAGAATTCCCAATAGAGAATGAATGGTTTTAAAAATATTTGAATTATGGTTGGTTCCAGCCATGTCTATAAGGAAAATACATAGGACTACAATAACGTTATATGAATATAATCATTTATCATAAAATATGTCGTGTAGAACCTGTCATACATAGAATATGTCATGCATATCTTATCAAAATTATGATTTTTTTTACTTTAATTTCTCTTTCATTTGTCTGCTTGTCTCACACATGGTCAAGGCCTTATCTTAGGGCATTCTCATTCTTTCATATCGTTCTTACATCGTGACGACAAAGCGAGATACTTATGTCATTCTAACTAAGGCAGGTAATATAAAAGGATTTTACATATATCCTTCTGCCTTATCTATGGTTAACGGCAAATTTTAATTAATCATATTCTTTTAAAATTAATTAAAAGTTACTATACATAATTTCACAATAAAGAATTCATATAATTAATCAATAAATGAAACTTAAATAAATGCTCATAAGTTAATCAACAATTTAAATAGTGAAACATAAATGCATAAAATTTATAAATTCACGCATAAATAAATTGGACCAAAATAGCAGAAATTAAATCTAATAAATTGATGTACAACATATAACAACATAAATAAAGAGGAATATTTAATTAACTTGAATTAAATGATAAATTACATAAATGTAAATAAACATTAAAATAATAAGAAACTGAAGCAGCGGTACTCCGCACAGGACCAGTGGAGAGAGAAGAGAGTACTTATAATTAAATGATAAAAGAAATTGAAACGACGGTACTCCGCACTGGACCAGTGAAGAGAGAAGAGAGTCATTATAATTAAATGATAAAAGAAACCGTAGCGTGGTAAACCGACGGGACCGGTAGGGAGAGAAGAGGATTATTTTTATTAGTATTAATTTATTATTCAGGTTCATGATCATTAATAGCATAAAAGAATGTCAAGAAAAACGACAAAAATAAATAACTATGAGCATCTGTGATAAAAATAATAGTGTATAAAATGAATAGTAATAATAATAATTGTAGTCTTAGTTTTATTTTATATGAAAATAAATTCATTCCCTACCTTAAATTCCACCGAAGGATGAAAATTACGTTCACGAATTGAGTGTTGTAGTATACTAACCTTACTATCTTCTTTTTTTTTATTCTTTTCTCTCTTTTCTCTTTTCTTCTCTTCCTTACGTTCCTTCTTTCTCTCTTTCACGCTCTCTTTCTCCCTTACAATCTCTTCTCTCTTTCTTTCTTTCACTTTCTGTCACGACCCGACCTGGGCCCGTGACCAGCACGTGGGGAAATCTTCATTTCCACGTAAGCCTTGTGACCTCTGAGTCTCTCTATATGCATAAAATAATACACTTTTCATTCTGAATCATAACTTTCTCTAAAACTCTGTATAAACTATATATTTGGAATTATAAAACTGAATTACTTGATATATGAAGCTTTGAAAACCTCTTAATCATACTCCGAAAATCCATTCAACGTGTGAATTGAATCATAAGTAAATCTCTAGTTATTACATAAACTCTAATTAAATTCTACAATTTCAAATCCTCACTTGTGAATTAAAAACAGATACATAACTTTTCAAATACTGAAACCAAATACATAATCTAAAAATAATGCATGGTTCGGATCCTGTCTACACATCTACCGAAGCACTCTATTGTAATAAGACTCTAATTAGGCCTTACTTCAAAGTAAGACTCACCACTGAGAATGGCAACGTTTGTCAAACTGTAAGCTGAGCAACGTCTGCACCTGCAACTATGAGGAGGAAGGGAGAAGGTGAGCCAACGGACTCAGTGAGTGAGCTCTCACCCATCACCCATATAGGACAACAACAACCATATATATATATATAAACATGCATTAGAAAAACGTTTTCAATATTTACATAACATAGCTACTCTCGAGAAAACACTTTCCATGCCATGAATTCATAAACAAGCATCTCTAAAACCATAATCTGTTACAAACCATTTGATATTCTTGTATATAATCTAATAGAAAATATATCTCTATACTCATAAATTCATAGAAAAATGTCTCTAAATTCTTACTTCAACAAGAACTTCATCATTTCTCATATGTAATATCTCTTAAATCAAATATTTTCTTAAAACATCAATAATCTCTGAAAATTATTAATACTTTCTGAAAACATAAACAACAATACTCTACTAGAGAAACAGGAATCTCTACTTTATGGTTCTTCAAGAACCAAAAATGTTATGCTCTATGATCCATCAGGGATCTAATGCGGACACCTAAATAGGTTCCATTATTTGCTCTATGAGATTGTCCTCTCGGGATAACTTGGTACCAAGGTTAACGATGGGGTTCAGCCGTTAACTCACTGTCTGTTTCTCTATAGCCTTTAATTTAATAAACATATTATTTTTCTAAATCTCTGTTATATACTCTAATATGGGAATCAAACTCTTTCATACATAATTACTCTATTTCTTGAAATCATCAAGATAATTCAAAAATCTATAGACACAATCATACTCATACTCTAACTTTTTATAAAACTATTTAAATATGAAAACTCTTAAAACTCTAAAAGATATGGACTCGTACAACTCTAGCAACTTGACTTTAGCATAACTATGACTGTGAAATCATTGCCCAAGGGATCATCCGCTTGCAGGCGTTTCAATTTCAAGTTCATAGAATATGTATTTGGCAGTCGCTATGAATCACACTGAATTCCATATTTTTGGAATATCACAAGACTGAATTTCTAAAATCTCATTTCTGAAGATAACCTCTTTTATAAATTAATAACTCTAATATCATAGATTAAAACGGAAAGGTTCAAATCATGAAATCTCTAAGATTATAATAAAACGTCTCTACTCTATATTCTTTGCCAAAACATCTTAACTGATACTCTAAAATCATATTTCGAAATCTCTAGTCTTGAGGTATAAGTATGTCATAACTCGTGAAACATTTTGAATATGCTAAAAACTTATTAAATCGTATAATCTCGTACTAAATCTCTTCAGGAATATATGTAAAACATTTTCATAGCACTCTATACATCAATCATGGTCCCATGGTTTTCTAAATATATAATTCATGCTTTTTGAAAATTATATATATATATATATAGTCATAATTTCATCCCTAATGTCATATTTGACCATCATCATGCATAAAACATATTCATAATGATAAAACTAAGGCTATGAGATCAAACCCACTCACCATTTGGAGCCGAGAGTATGGGCACCACCAACTCGACCTCCGAAGCATGGAATGGCACCAACAACTGCCATAGAGCAAAATTGACTCAAGATTAGTCTCTGCTAATCTCTAAACAACTCTAATCTAGCTCTAACAACATTGGGGGAGCACCCCTACTTGACAACAATGGAGAAAAATAATAACTCAAACCAAGAATATGAAAAATGGGAAGAACAGAGACAAAATCTATCAACATAAACATACCTCGAAGCTTGGGAATGATTGATTGGAGAAGATTTGTGTGGAAAGGGGTGAAGGAGAGTTGGAGAGTATAGGGTTTCAGTTTTGGGGGTAAAAATCAGAGTTGGGGGTGTTTAAAAAGGGGTAGAGGGCTCATTTACGTGAAACGCCGTGTTTTGCACTGTTGCTATACCACTGACACCGCTATAGCGGTCCTGGACAACTATAGAGGTGACAGTTCACCACAAAACCCAGTTCAAGGGTCATTCATGCATCTTGGGCCTTCCCGGCCACATGAGTGGGTCCCAGGGGACCCTGGCCCAGTATGAAACTTATTCACCGCCACGTATACCTCGGGTATCACAAACTTAGAGGTAAATCTAGGATCTCTGTCTGAAATAATGCTAGTTGGTACACCACGTAGTCTTATGATTTCCTAGATATAACTCTGAGCTAACCTATACAGTGGCCAACTAATCTTTATTAGAAGGATATGGGTGGACTTGGTTAATCTATCTACAATTACCCATGCAACATTATAGCCTGAAAGAGTTCTAGGTAATCCTACAAAAAAATCCACGGATATACTATCCCATTTCCACTCAGTTGTAATGACCTTGTAGGTTTCTAGTGCTCTATCTTAACTTTTTGACAAGCAAGACACTTAGCTACAAAATTAGCTATGTCTCTTTTCATGCCATTCCACCAAAACCACTTCTTAAGATCCTGGTATGTCTTTGTTGTTCCTAGATGCATGGTGAATTTGCTACAATGTGCCTCAGTCAAAATTTGATTCCTTAATTCTTCATTATCAGGCATGCATAACCTTCCCTTATACATTATAGCTCCCTTTCCATCAAATTGGAAATACTTAAGTTGTTCTACTTGAATCTTGTTCTTGAGGGACTTAAGAAACTCATCCTTGTCTTGGGCATTTCTTACTTGGTCATTCAAATCAGATTCTATTCTAAGTTCATTAACATATAGACAATGGGGTTATAGGGACACTGAAATTTTCAAATCCCTAAATTCCTTCAATAACTTATGCTCTTCTATCATCATTAAAGACATGTGCAAGGACTTTCTGCTCAAGGCATCAACTATAACATTAGCTTTGCCAGCATGATATTTTAATTCAAAATCATAGTCCTTTAAAAATTCCATCCATCTCCTTTGTCTCATATTTAATTCCTTCTGATCAAAATGATATTTCAAACTTTTATGGTCACTGTAAACCTCAAACTTCACCCCATACAAATAATGTCTCCAAATTTTTAAAGCAAATACTACAGCAGCTAACTCTAGGTCATGGGTTGGATAGTTCTCTTCATGAGACCTAAGTTGCCTAGAAGCATAAGCTACAACTCTCCCATCTTACATCAAAATACAACCTAGTCCCTTCTTGGATACATCGCAATACACTACAAAGTTTTTTCTAGGGTCAGGGATTATTAACACTGGGGTAGAGGTAAGCCTATTTTTCAACTCTTGAAAGCTAGTTTCACAAGTCAGATTCCATTCAAAGGCTTGATTTTTCCTGGTTAACCTAGTCAATGGTAAAACTAGTTAAGAAAATCCTTTAATGAACCTTTTGTAATAACCAGCTAATCCAAGAAAACTCTTAATCTCTGTGACTGTCTTTTGCTTTTTTCAATGAACTACAGCTTCAACTTTATTTGGATCGATAGCCACCCTTCCTTGGGTGATCACATGACTTTTTGTAGCCAAAACTCACATTTTTCTAGCTTAGCATACAACTGTTTTTCTTTCAAAATTTGCAACACTATTCTAAGATGTTGTTCATGCTCATCCTTAGTCTTTGAATAGATAAGAATATCATCTATGAAGACTACCACAAATTTGTCAAGATAAGGCCTAAAAATCCTATTCATATAATCCATAAATATTGTAGAAGCATTGGTAAGTCCAAAAGGCATAACAAGATATTCGTAATGGCCATACCTAGTCCTAAAGGCTGTCTTAGGTATATCGTCTTGCTTTACTCTTATTTGATGGCATCCTGATCTTAAGTCAATCTTCAAGAAAACTGATGCTTCTAATAGTTGATCCAATAGGTTATCTTTCATGGGGAATGGGTACTTATTTTCAATTGTGACCTTATTCAACTGTCTATGTGAACACCCGATTTTGTCCGGCCTTAAAACAAAAAATCAAAATTGACATATTTTTAGAATTTAGCCTATTTGTAGACTCATGATAGTCAATTCAGTTTAGATCATGTTTAGATTTTATTATTATTATTATTATTATTATTTTATGTTTTGTCCTAAAAAAAAAGGGTCCAAGTGTTTCAGTCCATTTTCAATTGTCAAAAAAAAAAAAAATCACTTCAGCCCATTTTAAAATAAAAAATGTGTTCAACCCATTCAAGAATAAAAAGGGCCATTCTATGTTATCTTGTTTCTGTTATAGTCCATTTCCTTTTCTGAATAAAATACAAAAAAAATAATAAAAAAATAAAAAATAAAAAATAAAGAAAGGAATCAGTAACAATGGCAGACAGGAGGATTTCTCCATTCTTTGCACAATGATGGTGGTGGACACAACAATGATACCCTCTCTATCTCTTCAACCATAATTACTTCCTTCACTTTACAGAGTAGGATCGCACTACGCACTTCAGCCAGCATGTAGAACTGATATTGATCAACCAAGGATTTATATACATATCTATCAGAAACAACAGGGGGGGAAAGTCTAAGATATTCACAAAGGAGAGATCACAATCTTCTCGCTGTCATTTTGAATCCTTCACAATCTTCAATGGAATATCCCGCAATATCCATATGATATGTGCAAGTAAGGTTTGGGTTATACCATGCTGGATATGATGGTTCTAATGGGTGCACTGGATATGTAGAGATCAAGTGGGCATCAACTAGTTTTTGAAAAAGGTCAGCATTTGAAATGGATAGCTTTGGAAAGGGTGGAAGGTTAGGAAATCGATTGCGGTTTTGGTTTTGAAAATTTGGTCGGGGTGCTGGGGTATATGTTGGGCAAGTTAGTTGCTATGGCCTTATGTGGATGTTGTTAACTTGAGGCTGGGAATATGGGACAGTGTTTAGGGTTGGTGTGGCTTGGTAAAATGAGTAAAGAGGGAATGATGACATTTGGGGTCGTGGACGTGTTGGTGTATACCTTGGGACGAAAGATTGCTGACCATGCACATAATTCACATCTGTATCCTTCTTTCTGGGCGGGAAGCTTTTTCTTGTGTCTTCATTACTCATGGGAAGCTTGTCGGCCTTTGCTAAACTCTCAATTCTTTCTCCAGCAGTTATCAACTCAGAGAAATCTTTGTATGCTGCCCCTGCCATTGTCCCGATGTAAGGGGATACCAAGGTTCCCAAGAAGTAGGAACACATTTCAGTTAGGATGAGTGGTGGTTGAACTTGGGCAGCCAAGGCTCTCCACCTTTGAGCATACTGCTTGAATGATTCATCCTTCTTCTTCTACATGGAGCTTAATTGCTCCCGAGTAGGTGCCACATCAAGATTGAACTTATATTGGCTCATGAACAGATCCGCTAATTCTCTCCAACTAGAAATCTTTGAATGGTCTAATTGAATATACCATTCCAGAGCAAATCCAGTCAGACTTTCATGGAAGAAACTGATGAGAAATTTTTCATCTTTTGACCATATTGCCATCTTAGTGCAATAACTCTTCAAGTGAAAAAGAGGATTACCCGTCCCATCGTATTTTGCGAAATCAGGGACCTTGAAGTCTTTAGGGACTATCAGGTCCATAGGCGGGCATAGTTGCTCAATCTCTACACCGCCATAGGAGCTAGGACCTTGGATGGCTTTAATTTGTTCTTGTATCTTCTTTATCCATTCTTCCTTGAATTTCCCCTTTTCTACTTCTGCACGACTATTCTCTGAGGAAAATGATCAAGCTTCGACGACGACACGAGGCTGCTCCCAAACAGGGGTAGCATGCCCATGCCCATCAGTATGCACATTTTCTAAGGAACGATAGCCCTCTCCAACTGGTAGCATCAATGGTATCGTAGGTGGCGGTTGTCCATGGAGGTTATTTGGGATTTCTCCCATGTCATTCATCCCTAAGGTGACATTTAGAGCTACACTTGATACTACAGGCATACCTAATGTTGTGGCATTTGGTTGCACACTTGCTGGATGAGCTCCCAATAGGTTAAGCGACTCTTGTATGGCCCGTATCATATCTTCCAGTCTTCCTTGGTTGTTTGACAGTTCATTCAATTTTCCTCTCACCGCATCAACCTCATTGGTCAAATCTCTTTCGGCTTCAAAAGTAGTTGCAGTTGGAATAGCACTTCCTATGTTACCATTTCCTCCAGCCATTTTAGTCCGAGCTCTGGTATTGTGAATATGAGTTTGATCGGTATTCGTCTTCCTTGGGTGCCCAATGGTTGCAAAATTTTACCTATACTCAAAGCAAAACCAAAAAATTAGTTTTTTTTTGTGTATATGGAAAACTAACAAATAAGAGGACAATAGTCGTCAAGAGTTCTTTGTGCAAATGAGGATACCCCGTATCCGTTCTTATGGATATATCACCCTATAAGTCAAGGTACGGTTAAAGCAAAATCTCTAGGGAGAATCCACTCCTCTATAGATGCTACATAATGAGCACTAGCAATGCAGTTCTTCGTGACTGAGCTTCTCATTTTCTTGCACAAGGATGAAGGCAAGAAAAGTGATTGATCACTTTCTAAGGGAACATTTGATCCTCTATAGAAAGTATCGAGCATACTAGGACTGAGTGGTAATTTGCAATTAACACACAAACATTGAAAATTTCATTCATTTCCAGGCAAAGTTCTGAATACAAATCATTTCAGAATACATCACACATGTGCTGACAAAGAAACAATTACATCAAAAGGATCTTTGGTAACTACATCAACAGCTTCATCTTTTTCTTCTTAAGATTTTTAGTGATTCTCTCACATGAATCTATGAACTCCACCACTTCTTGAGGTAATTTGAATGGGGGTATCTTATTGATTTGCTTGCTTACTTTCTCAAATCGATAAACAAAATTTGGAATGTAATGACTCAGCTAGTCAATTAGCTTTCCATATTCTTCTTTCCATTCGAGGGCCTTTTCTCTCCATGATTTCCCAAATTCAGTCACATCAACAAACAAGTCTTGATACTGATTTGCCGATGTCCATCCACGAACGGCATCATGTTTTGTCTGTGCTAACATTGTTGACAAGTTTTCTACCTCCCCTTCCAGTTCTTTTCTCTTGTCCTTTTCTTTGTTGACCTCCATTTTCAGGCTCAAAATGCTTTTGTCCCTATTATCGACCTCTTGTTCTACCCTTTTCACCATGCGACTCCTTTTATTGATCTCTTCCTTTAACTTATTCCTTTCTTTCTCAAACACATGGAGTTTTTCTTTTAGCTCTTGGATCTCAGCTAAATGAGTAGTTGGGATCTTTTCTTTGCCTTTCTTGGACTTTGTAATTTCTGTCGTGACAATACATTCTTCTTTTAAGACTTTGATTTCCTTAGCCATTTTCTCACATTGGCTTTGAAGGGTGACATTTTTCAGATTAGCTGCCTCTTTTTTCTCTTCCAAGAATCGCATTTGTGCCTTCATTATCTCTACTTGGGATGTTGATGGAGGTGTTTCTGTGGTTTTTATGGGAGCCGAGTTGCTTGGAATATCTTTTGAGATATTATTTTTCCTTGCTTTCCTCCACTCTCTGTATTCTTGAGAAGAGGTCAGTCGTTGTTGCCCGAGTTCTTTTCTTCCTAGGATTTTAACATCATTCCATGCCATCTTGATCCTCTTTTCTTGCTCCATGGTGCTTTTATCCTTCTGATACAAGAAGCTAAACCCCTCAAGTTGCTTTTCTTGTGGTTTTGTTTGAGTCCAATGAAGTTGTCTGAGCACCAATGCATGTGTGTAGGAGATACATCCCCTTGGACCCATTAAAGGAACATTGTGAAAATCACCACAGCTATATATAACATTTTCTCCATGGTACCAAGGACAAACCCACTTGAAGGAATTTGACTGGATCTTTGAGAACTCCTTTTTTCCATGCCGGTGCCTCTTGATGGCTTATATGCATATGGTGGAAGCTTCCAAATGGATCAGGAAAGAGACCCATGCGATTATTAGCATATACATGGGTCATAAACCAAACATATAACATCGGCAAACAGCACCATAACCTGCCACCATTTTTCTTAAGACAGACCCCTAAGGAAAAGAAGGTATCCGCCAATATGGCTGGAACCGGATTCATGCCTTGTGTCTAGAATTTGAAAAACACATCTATGGCGGCCTGGTCAACAATGTCTGGTGTGAATGGGAATAGGACCAATCCGCAAACAGTTAGTGCCAATGTTAGATTGAAAAAGTCCCAATTTCTTTGTTGGGCCATCATCTGCAAATGGGCTTCAAGAAAACCCCTCTTGATTCCCTGAGTGGATCCCCTTACTTCCATTTCCATCCGATTTGCTTCAACTCCAATTATTTTGGCAATCTTTTCTTTACTAATGTAATGCCCCTGATAGAGATACACACCAAATCTTTCTCGAACTGGTAGCCTTATCATAACCATGTACTCCTCTATAGTTGGTGTTGTATCAAAATCAGGTAGTTCAAAACAGCAAAGAAAAGGATTCCAAAACTGTGAGAGAGCGCTCAATGCTGGTGCTTCTATTAGGATAAGTAACAGGTCCAATATACACCCATATGTATCCTTGAAAGATGACCGGACTTCACGAGGCATCAACTGAACTATTTTCTTTACTTTCTCTAGCTTATTATTAGTCACTGTAACTCTGATATTTCTTTTCCAATCATGTGCATTGCTAGTGTTCATTTGTAATGCTTCCATTTGCTTTGAACTGATGATAACTTTTGCCTTATTGACAATCAAAAGACCATTGTGGAAAGAAAAAGATAAATGAGTAAATTTAAAATGATAGAAAGAAAATACAAGAAAGAAAAGGGACATGCTCCTATTGAGAATATGAAATGCTTTCCTAAGAAAATGATAATGCACAAGCCTACTAATTTTCATGAAAAAGTAAATTATGAAAAGAATAAGATATGATAAAATGAATGCATGTGGTAATTAATGGAATGAGTATCTACATCATGGATGCCTAAACATCTAAAAAAACTGCAAAGCATGACCAAGTTGGAAAGGAAGTAATGGCTAATTCTAAATGCAATGTGACAATGTTTTGATGCAAGATTAACTAGTTTAAAGTAAAGCATAAAGAAGTGCAAAGTGAAAAGATGAAAGAAGCATGCTCCCATTGTCCTAACAGGATTGAACTTAACAGATGGGGAGTTCTAAGGCCAAAACCCTAATTTGGGTGTTTGCTAAGTTTAACTATACATGCACACATTCATGGTGGATCTAGACTTCTAATAGTCATGGTCCCCAGATTGCCCCTATCCATAGATAAGGATCCGACTTTCGAATCAACCACAAGTAGGGATAAACTCTCTCAACATGATTGACCCATAAAGCCAGTAACAATTTGAGTGGTGTCCCAACAACTATCAAGTGAGTATGAAGCCCCTCATGACAATGTCAAGAAACCCCCTACCCTTTGGTTCGCACAGGCTCGGGTATAGAGCCCAAAAACGTGTGTGAGATAAGTGATTGTGAAATGTGTGCAGGGAGCATACAAACCTTTCAATCCTAAAACTACATACACTCCTGCAAAACAAAATATAAACAGTAAATATATACAGAACAATAATGGTCATCTATCCTAAGGTTTTAACAAATAAAGCCAACATTATAAACCTATGAAATATTAAATTCTATAAAGAAATAAAAAAAACTGTACAAAATAAGAAAAGGGAAAACAAAAATCAAAAGGCTATACTTAATTTGCACAACTAACTAAAACAGGCTTGACTCTCTTGGAAATCCCCAGTGGAGTTGCCATCTGTCGCAACCGGGATCGCGACGAGGATGACGAAAAAAGAATTTTTATTTTGAAAATTAATGGAGTCGCCACCAAGTTTATTAAAATTGTGAAAAACATTGGAAAAACTCATTTATTTTAAAGAATGATCTTTGAAACCAGTTTTGAGTTCAGGAGTCGGTTATGCATAGGGAAGGGTAGGAGTTTAATCCTACGCACCCTTAATACATCCATCCTTAGACGGTACGTCAGTAAATTGTGCAAATCAAATAATAACCTTAAAAAAATGAAAAGAAAAAAAAGAAAAAATAAAAGAAAAGAGACAAAAATATTTACAATTTGAACAAAACAATTTGAGAAAAAATAATTTTAGCTTGACAGGGATCGCCTACTCCTACGTATCCCCTGGTACATCTGTCCTAAAACGGTTACCTAAAAGTTAATTGTGCAAATTAGAATAACTTAAAGCATATAAAATTTACCCAAAAAGATAAACAAATCTAATATTTACAACTAGACAACAAAAAAACAAATTAAAATATTTACAAATAGAGAAAATGAAATAACAAAATTATGAAAATTTAAAGTTTGACTTAACAGGGAATTCCTGCTCCTACGTATCCTCTGGTACAATGAGGAACTCAAAGCCACGTAGTTCTCTAAAAAATAATTGTGGGTTGGTTAATTGTATTTTAAAAAGGAAGTTTAGAATATCAAGCTGTAACAACTAAAATATTCTAAAACATAGAATTAACATACCGTCACGGTTCAGTTAATCTTATTGTCAAAATACAATTTATTGATAAATTTTTTTTGTTGGATGATGAAAATAAAACACCTAAGAATTAATTTCAAACATAAATTAAATAAAAAATATTTTTAAAGGAACTTGCCCAAAGACAAATTTCTATAAAAAAAACAAACAAGACAAATTTCTATAAAAAACAGACAACCCAATAGCAAGAAAGTTTTTAAAATGACAAAAAACTACAATAGCCTAAATACTCTTATCATAAAATAAACAGCAACAGTTCGTCAAGAGTTTTTTTCTTTTTGTATCAAAAGAGAAAGACACTAAAACAAAACAAAACAAAAGAAATATAGATCAAAGATGAGTGGAACAAAAGGGATGGGTACTGCACGTCACACACACCCACATATGCTCACAACCCTCTTTCACGCTCAGCACACGCACACACACCAAAATAAAATAAAAAAAGCTCTATCTCTTTTATGCACAGACACATTTCAGGAACAGGGAGAGAAAGAAAGAAAGAAGACAATGGGTTGAATTAAGAAGGGGAACAGGATGCCACCACGGGGAAGGGAAAGGGTCGTGGTTACCATGCCATGATGCTGAGGGGGAACTGCACGCGAGCGGCTGATTGGGTTTGTGGTAGCCGCGGCTGGAGCTGCCAGTTACAGTGAGGTGAGGGGGTGGTGCACGGCTAGATGGCGGATCGAGAAGGGGAAAGAGGTGCGGCTTTCATGGCGGTGCGACGGTGGGCGATGGAGGCATCGCGGTGTTCGCATGCATGAAGAGAAACGGTCACCGCTCCCGCGGCGGTGATGGGCTTACGCAGTTCGTTCGCGGACTGGGACGGGGTGATGGAGCCATGGCGGAGGGTTTGGCGGAGGAAGGTAGATCGAGTGGTTGTGGGTGTGTGGCAGCGATGTGGGTGGTTTGTGGTGGATAAGGGGGATGAAGGTGGTGGTTGGCCTTAATGGTGGGTCTGGAAAAGGGAAGGACTCGCGGTGGCTGACAGAGGGAGTGCACGGAGGATAAAGTTATGGTGGTGCTTGGGGGTTAGTGGTGGATGTGAGTGATGATGATGGTGGTAAGGAGTGGAGGTTGTAATGGTGGAGATGAGTCGGGACGGCTGGAGGCTGCCACGGATTTGGGTGGTTCACGGAGGTGAAAGGAGGAGCTGTGAGGGTGATGATGATGATTTCGATGGAGGGGATGAGGAAAGAGGAAGATGGTGGCTGAGACAAATACCATGAGGAGGCCACGGCGGTGAGGGGAGGCCGCAGCCTCTCCGTCTCTCTCTTGCTCCTTTTTCTTTAAAATTTTTTGATGATAATATTGCTGTTGTTATTACCTGATTCTTCCCTTCTTGTTGCTGGGTTGATTGAATTGTTCTCCTCCTTTGTATATGTTGGCTATCCTCCAATTTCAACTGATATGCTGCCGAAATTTTTTTGGTTTTCTTGCTTATGTTTTTAGAAAGAATTTGATCTTTGGTACTATCTCTTTTTGTGTGTGTCCGTCCTCTTCTTTGTGAATATCTTAGACTTTTCCCACTTTTCCCCATCTGTTGTTTCTGATAGATATGTATATAAATCCTTGGTTGATCAATATCGGTTCTACAGGCTGGCTAAAGTGCGTAGTGCAATCCTGCTCTGTAATGTGAAGGAAGTAATTATGGTTAAAGAGATGGAGAGGGTATCATTGTTGTGTCCACCACCATCATTGTGCAAGGAATGGAGAAATCCTCCTGTCTGCCATTGTTACTTATTCCTTTCTTTATTTTTTATTATTTTTTTTGTATTTTATTCAGAAAAGGAAATGGACTGTAACAGAAACAGGATAACATAGAACGGCCTTTTTTATTTTTGAATGGGTTGAACACATTTTTTATTTTAAAATGGGCTGAAGTGATTTTTTTTTTTTGACAATTGGAAATGGACTGAAACACTTGGACCCTTTTTTTTTAGGACAAAACATAAAATAATAATAATAATAAAAAAATCTAAACATGATCTAAACTGAATTGACTATCATGAGTCTACAAATAGGCTAAATTCTAAAAATATGTCAATTTGGATTTTTTATTTTAAAGCCGGACAAAATCGGGTGTTCACAGTTGCCCCTCTTTACTTATTTCTTATAAAAGAATATGAAAAATCTGAGTTTTACATATTATCTTCATAAGGAATAAGTAAAGATATGAACATTGATTTTGTTCGGTAATGCATGAAATGCAACAATTTAAGTTCACACAACAAAAGAAGATAAACATTCAAGGAAGTAACATGAAATGATGCAATTCAAAAACTAACTGTATGAATCATGCAAAGAAAAGAAACTAAGTTGACACAAATCCACAAATGACTCGAAATGTAAAAACCAATGGGACTGATTGGAAATGTACAAGCTTATGAGATTGACAGAAAATCGAAAATCTTGTGACCAATTGGATAGGGTCAACAAGTGACAGGAAATCAAAAGCCGACGAGGGTTGACAGGAATTTACAAGCCGACGGGGGTTGACAGGGATTTACAAACCTTGCGACCCACTGGATGGGTCAATAAATGACGGGAAAATAAATGGTGGCAATCTGAGGCTGACTGGAAATTAAATGGGCAAACTGAGACCGACTAAAAATTAAACTAGCAAAGATACTTACTAAAAAGTAAATTGGCAAGGATATCGACTGGAAATGTAAACTGGCAAGGAGGCTAACTGAAAATTAGACTGACAAGGATACCGACTGACTAGAAATTAAATCGGCAAGGATAACGACTGGAAATGTAAATTGGCAAGGAGGCTGACTGAAAATTAAACCGGCAAGGATACCGACTGACTGAAAATTAAACCGGCAAGGATACTGTAACACCCCGATTTCTCTGTCCGAGGGAAATGACCAAAATGCCCCTGAGGTCATTTCCTGACCCGAACTCGAGGGTAACCAACTCGGTCGTCCTCGAAGGGTCAACTCAATGTTTGAAGGGGATTAAATGGCCCTTGAATGCTTTCGGAAGCGAAAATTTCGTTTTCCGCAGTTTCGGGTCAAAATGACCAAAATACCCCTATAGCGTTTTTACGCGGGTAAAGGTGCCGTTTGAGCCCGGAACTTTCCCCAGAGGTTTAAAAACATGTTTTCATGTGTCTAGAGGTCTCTGTTCAAGTCCCGGTGGTCCCGGGCAGTTTTAGTACAAAATTACGATTTTGCCCCTAGAATAGTGCTTTTGAGCTTAATGACGTAATTAAGCAAACCTAAGCAATATTAGGCTCTAAACGAAGATTAATTTATTTCCCTAATTAATCTAGAGCCAAAATAATTTATTAAAGTTAATTAGAACCTAAAATTGCTTAGATTAAACCTAAATCCCTTTTTAGAACTCAAGACTCCTAGTCTTGGAATCTTGAATAGTATTTTCTCTCTGCAATTCCTTAAATCAAGGAAATGTGTCTAGAGTTGTTTAGACTCTAAATTGGGGATTTAACTCACTAATGGTGCAAGACCACTCCTTAATTATGTCTAGACCACCTTAATTACCCATTTTACTTACCTAAACACTTTCTTACAAATTCCTAATCTTAAGCATAATCAAAGATACACCTAAACACAACTCTAAACCACAATTAAAATGCAAAGAACCCTCCCCCATGGGCTGATGCATTTCGGCCACATCCTCCCCCTTTGACCACATATTAAATTTTTTTCTCACTCAAAGAACCATGCTTGAAGCCATACCTTGAACCATACCTCACCATACCTTAAGCCATACCTCACCATACCTCAAGAACACATTATCTCACTTCATGGAACTCATGGAATGCCTCCAATCTGCACCTCATGGCCGAAGCTCTTCATCACCATGAGCTCCCTCCATTTGTTTCATCTCTCTATAAATAGAATGCCTTGAGGAGCTTGCACCACTTTTAGATCATTTGCTAAGTTTAGGAAACACTCAAAGCTTTTCTTTTCTCTCAAAGTTCTAGTGTTCTTCAAGTTCTTCAAGCTCTTCAAAGTTCTTCATCTTCTTCATCTTCTTCTTCCATCTTCAAGTTCATCACATCAAGTAGGGATTTTCTTTCATGTATTCTTTTCTTTAAAGTTCTTGTTTCAAGCTTGATGTTCATAGTTTCTCTTGTTTCTCTTTAGAACTTCATTTCCACTCCTTTTTCCTTTTCATTTTCGGCCATAGGCCTTGGAGAACAAAGGAATGAGAGCTTGATGATGAGAGTTTCATGATGATGTTCATCACTTGAAACAAACTCTAGAGCTTGATCTTTGTTCTTGAGCAAAAATGTTTTTAGTTTTTCTTTTCTTGAACTCTTAAGAACTTTAGCTTTGATGATGGTTTTAAATGGCTCTATGAACACAATGATGAGGACTCATGATGTTGGTGTTAATATATCACCAAGATCATGAATTCTAGAGTTTTAAAATGTTCCTTTTTCTTCTTAAAGATTTCGGCCATTTCCTTAAATTTTTCTAAGCTTTATGGTTTGATTTCCTAAAAATATTATGTTAAGTTTTAAAGAACTCTAAGCTTGACTTTACCTTGTTTGGATGAGTTTGGGTTATG
This sequence comes from Dalbergia cochinchinensis, assembly GCA_031216125.1. Classification (NCBI taxonomy): domain Eukaryota; kingdom Viridiplantae; phylum Streptophyta; class Magnoliopsida; order Fabales; family Fabaceae; genus Dalbergia; species Dalbergia cochinchinensis. Next base: position 32,503,064 of record CM062377.1, on the reverse strand, counting down.
GTTTAAATTCCTTTAAAGTCTTGTTAAGAGCTCTAGAAAAATAAAATGAACTTGCATAATTTATTTTATGCTTACATCCATATTTACATTCTTGCTATGCATCTTTGCTTTCTAGCTATTACCTAAGAACATAAAGATTAAAATGGAACTTGTATCACCACTTAATTTAATTCTCGAAGCCTTTCTATTTCGGCCTTAAAGTCGATTGTTGTTGGGCCTAGAGCACTAAAATAAAGAATTGAACTTGCATTATCACCTAATTAATTTCTCGAATGCCTATCTATTTCGGCCTTAAAGTCGATTGTTGTTGGGCCAAGAGCACTAAAATAAAGAATTGAACCATGTATATTACCTTCAAGCTTGCACGTTTAAGTTTATGCCTCGCATATTTACTTTCAAGCTTGCACGTTTAAGTTTATGCCTTGCATATTTAAATTCAAGTCATCACTTTACTTTGTAAGCAAGACTAAAAATGAAAAGCATGAGCACGTTTAGTTTATGTCGTAACTTAAGAACCTAGAGCTCAAAGACTTGCCCATTTCATTCCAAGTTAAAGTTATATGTGAATGTATTCCTTGAATGCATAATTTCGGCCAAGTAGTGATGATGGACTTGCAATGAGTTTTCATCTAGCTACTAGGACCAATAGTCTATGTTTTAAGTTTTCCTTAAAGCTTTACAATCTTTATAAGGTTATGTCATCACAAGTTGTGATTTTATTATCTTTTAGGGGATGGAATATGTTTTGATCAGTGACCTAAGGCTTCTCTTAGCCTTTTGATGAATTAAAGTGTTTTGCAAAGAGTTTTAGAAGTTCTAGAATGATTCCAAGAGAAACTAGTTAACTTATGTACCTAGAAATGTCAAATTAACTCTCTTATTTAAGTTAAATGTTTTCGGTTATGATGTGATGAGTGTGATGCTGTATGATGATGTTTTGATGTGTTGGAATGTGTGAAAATATCATGTGATGATGTAGAAGCGAACCTATGCATGATAGGTAAGAAACTAGCTAACTAGAAATACTGTAAAGCTAGAATTTAACATAGTTTTGACCCATTTGTTTATGGAACTAATCCAAACTGTTTTAATGGGAACATAATCAGATTTAGATTGTTTAGACATGAAAAACTTGGTATCATTTGGATTAGAATCGAATTCTAGCACCTATGGGGAAGTTAGTAACTAGAAAACCGTAAAAATGCAAATGTAGAACTCTTAGAACATTTAATTTTCTGGATTCTGTCCAGCACCCTTACAACATGATAAACATGATTAATAATTAGTCCTTAAGCATAGGAATGTCTCATAATTGATTTAGATTTAATATATAGCGCCTTCGGCGAAGATGGAACCAAGAAAAGGTCTAAAACGTAAGTTCTAGAACCCCGTAAATACAAGTTAGAAATTCGGCCCTATGCTTTTCAAATTTAAGTATGAACATGAGGATTAGGAATGATGATTAAATATGAGCCCTTAGGTGCATAAAGATATGAGCGACGGATGTAGAGAACTATATCTCAAGATTAAGACCCGTAAGGGTCAAAGCATAAGCTACCGTAAGGGTAAGCGTTTGGATGTTTTATGATGATGCATGAAATATGCTAATGATGATGATGTTATTCATATGAGGAATTTATGAGGTTATATGTTTATGTGGCATAAAGCAAATTTGGAAGGAAATTCGGTGTAATGACCGTTGGGCCGCCGAATTTCCGACAAATTTGGGGACTTAAAGAGATTTTGAAAATTAAGGTACTAAGATGGGTTCTAGGATGACACCGGTCGCCGAGCACCTCCATAGAACTCATGTGACATCGGTACCATTTTACACACTTAGGTGACACCGCTCCGGCCGAGCACCCCTAAGAGTTTTTCCCCCTAACCCGTACTCAGATAGTCGGGATTTATGATTTATGATACGCTTATCGTTAAGTGGTAAGTAAGAACTAGTGACGACTAGTTAAGGTATGAGCTCATAACCTAGATGTATGACACGCTACGGGTGACACCGTTCGGCCGAGCACCCCCAGTTCGATTGTCTTTTAGGGTGGCCCATGAGGAAGAGAAGTTTCATGATTATGATTATGTCACTAAGTTTTGTCCCATATGAATGTTACTATTGCCACTTTATGCTACCAAGAATGATGATGCTTGATGTTATGTTTTATGTATGTGCATTAGGTAGTGCCATGCATACATTTTCTAATATGTTGCATCCATGACATTAAGATCATCCTAAAATGAATGGACCTTGGCTAAAACATATTTTAAAGTTTAAAATGAACCTAATACATGCTCAGTCATTTTGTATAAATAAAACCCAAGGTTCCTGAGGACGTAGATGATGACACCTAGGTAGTAGGAGGCCCTACTGAGATTCTTTAGCAAGATTCTCACTCCCTCTATCTCTTTCCTTCCGTCACGTCTTAAGATGGCGACGTTCGTGGTGTTTGTGGACACGCCGATATGGGAGGTGCACCATGACCCGGACCACGGGTCATTCCATTTTGTGGGTCGATGCACGGTTAGAGTATTTATGTTCATGGGTCGACCCTTCACTCCCCCTGTACATTCCCATCGTTTCTCCCCCGTCTCACCTTTTGCCGATGACCTGGTGTTCGAGCGCGCACGTCCCCTAGAGGAGAGGCTTCGCCGTACCCCATCATCCACGTCCGCCGCTCGAGACTACCCCCAAAGATGTGCTCCGCTGTCTGTCAGCCCTTTTCTGAGACGGATCCTTCCGAGGATTCGGCAACCCAGGCACCCTCCGGGGGATCTTCCCCCTCCATACCTATGGACTTTGGAGAGGATAGAGAGCCCACCGTGACTCAGCCGAGGCGTGCACGACGACCGGAGATGCGGCCATACCCCGGGGCTCACACTCGATCCTCGCTCCGCCTCTTCACGCCCGAGGAGCTCGCCCAGTTTCCCGGATATCTGCCTCGATCATGAGATAGTCGCTAGTAGGAGGCCGTGGATGGCCCGAGTTAGAGCACACACCACTTAGATGGGGATAAACCTTCTTTTGTTTAAAGGTTTCCCATTAGATGCACTCGAGTAGGGGAGTAGATTATGTTTATGCTTATGTTGTACTTTCTTTTATGCATTTCCCTTGTACTAAATTAAAACCCACACTTATAAGTGGGCAAGTTATATATATATGAGATGATATTCAGTGATGTTCATGTTGTGCCTCATGTTATGATGTTGTGAGATAATTGTTTCACTTTACATGGTGTACCGCTTATCGCATCACGCGGCTCTCACTTTTATTTCAAAAAAAAAATTACCCGTATTTTCCGCTAAGTAATTCAAAGTTAAATGAGAACTATGAAGTAGCAGACTAATGATTAACCTAAATATGTTCTAGAGTATTGGGTTAAAAATTAGGATGTTACAGATACCGACTGGAAACGTAAATTGGCAAGGAGGCCGACTGAAAATTAAACCGCCAAGGATACCGACTGGCTGAAAATTAAACTGGCAAGGATACCGAATGGAAATGTAAACTGGCAAGGAGGTTGACTGAAAATTAAACTGGCAAGGATACCAATTGACTGGAAATCAAACCGGCAAGGATACCGATAGGCTGAGAATTAAACCGGCAAGGATACCGAATGGAAATGTAAACTGGCAATCTGAGACCAACAAGAAACTAAAAACTGACTTAGAGAACAACCATTTTCACAGTTTCTATTTTTTTTTTCTTCTTCTTTTTTCAAGCTATATGCAAAAGTCATGAATTTTAACTAATTTCAGACATATTCTTGAAACACTAATCACAACCAAATTGGGCAATACTCTAGGAAACTTTAACCGATCAAACTCATAATTCTTGTACTGGGCTTTCTGGCATAACTAAGACTTTCTTTTTCTTCTATGACCTTGCTCATTTCTTCTCTTCTCCTCTACTTTTCCATTTTTAAACTGACGACTACTTTTCTGCCAAGCTTGATTGGAATTTCTGAATTGTGATGCTAGTCATTAATGTATTGCTGTAAACATTGTTAGACCATATAATTGAAGCTTAAATTTATTCTACTTGAGACATCATAAATGAACATGCATTCAAAGATAAGGTGAAAGGATCAACTGAATAAACATGTTTATTGCTTGGTGTATTGGGTGCCAAAAGATTTTGAAGAAGCCAACAAAATAAAAGTGAAATACAAAATTGCGAGAAACACAAAATTTTACCCCAGTTTAGGTTCTTTATAGCTCAATCCATTGACTTCTTACAGCAAATTGAACACCATAACCATGATATCCGATAACATGTCTTCAAATCCCTTCTTCAAAATTTGCCCCAGTTTCGGACCTTGATTTGCTTGATTTACTGGGCAAATTCAAAAATTGCCCTAGTGTAGGCTGTATCATTGCCATGCTCTTGCTCTAACTTTTGCCTAAGTCGCTCTTTTGAGTTTTCAACCTAGCGAGCCCTCTTCTTTTCTTTTTTTTTTCTTTCTCTTTTTTTTGTTTTGTTTTTTGTTTTGCCCTAGCTTTTGCTTAGGTCGCTCTTTCGAGTTTTCAACCTAACGGGCTTTTTGAGCATCTTCTCAAGCATAAAATCTTCTGACTGCATCACTGTTGATTGGCTTAGGTAATTCTTGTCCATCCATGTTTTGCAAAATCAACGCCCCACCTGAGAATGCTTGCTTGACAATATAAGGACCCTCATAACTTGGAGCCCATTTTCCCCGTGCGTCCTCTTGATTAGGGAGAATTTTCTTCAGAACCAAATCTCCTGGATGAAAATCTCTAGGGCGAACTTTCTTATTAAAAGCCCTAGTCATTCTGCTTTGGTACAATTGGCCATGGCAAATAGCTGCAAGCTTCTTCTCTTCGATCATGTTCAATTGCTCATATCGAGCTTTTGCCCACTCGGATTCTTCCAACTCAGCCTCCACTAAAACTCTGAGTAATGGGATTTCCACTTCTATGGGAGATACGGCTTCTATTCCATATACCAATGAGAAAGGAGTTGCCCCTATGCTTGACCGTATGTTGGTACGATACGCATGCAAAGCATATGGCAGCATTTCATGCTAGTCTTTGTAATTCACCACCATTTTGGCAATGATTTTCTTGATATTCTTATTTGCAGCTTCAACCGCACCATTCATTTGAGGCCTATATGGAGCTGAATTATGATGCTTGATCTTGAAAGTCTCAAAGAATTTTTGAACCTCGGCACCATTGAGGTTAGGAGCATTGTCTGTGATAATCCTTTCTGGGATTCCATATCTGCAGATAATGTCTCTTTTGATGAATCTGAGAAACACCTTCTGTGTGATATTGGTGTATGAAGCAGCTTCCACCCATTTAGTGAAATAATCTATTGCCACCAAGATGAAACGATGACTATTGGATGCTTTGGGATTAATTGGGCCAATAACATCCATGCCCCACATCGAGAAAGGCTAAGGAGATACCATGTTATGCAACTGAACTGGAGGAACATTGACTCGGTCTGCATATATTTGACATTTGTGACACTTCCGAATATAATTGATACAGTCATTCTCCATAGTGGACCAGTAATAACCACTCCTTAGGATTTTACATGCCATCATATGCCCATTGGCATGAGTTCCACAGATCCCTTCATGGACTTCAGTCATGATTATTCGAGCTTCACGAGCATCTACACATCTAAGGAGAGTGGTATCATAATTCCTCTTGTAAAGGACTTCACCATTCAGGAAGAAAGTCATGGCTAGTCTTCGAATTGTCTTTTTATCCACCTCGTTTGCACCTATTGGGTATTCTCCTTTTTGAATATACTGCTTTATGTCATGATACCATGGTTGACCGTCTGGTTCAATATCTACGTTGTCACAATATACCGGTTCACCTTGCACTTCTACATGGATGGGTTGGACATTAGCATGTACCTCCAAATTAGTCATCACGGCCAAAGTCGCCAAAGCATCTGCAAACTGGTTCTTGTCCCGAGTTAAATGAGAGAATGATATATCATCAAAGCATTCAATTAATTGAGACAAATGCTTCTGATAAGGTACCAACTTTGGATCTTTTGTGCGCCATTCTCCATTAACTTGATAGATTATGAGCGCGGAGTCTCCAAAGACCTTTAGTTCTTTAATTCCCAAGTTAATCGCAACTTGCAAACCATTTGCACAGGCTTCATATTCTGCAATGTTGTTAGTACATTCAAAGTCTAGTTTGATGGAAACTGGGTACTGTTTCCCAGCGGGTGAGACTATTACAGCTCCTATCCCACATCCGTTCATATTGGCAGCCCCATCAAAATACATCTTCCACACATTCTCTTCTTCCATTTCTTCTTTTTCTACTATCAATACCTCGCTATTAGGGAATTCAGGCATGGTAGGCTGTACACCCTTCATAGGGTTTTCAGCTAGATGATCAGCAATTGCACTTCCCTTTATGGATTTTTGAGTAACATATTTGATATCAAATTCAGACAGCATCACTTGCCACTTTGACATTCTTAATGACACATGAGGACTATCAAATATGTATTTCAATGGATCCATTCGAGAAATCAATCAAGTGGTGTAGGATAACATGTACTGCCTCAACCTTTTAGAAGCCCATACTAATGCACAATAGGTCTTTTCAATAGCCAAATAGAGGGATTCACATTCGTTAAACTTCTTGCTCAAATAATAAATGGCCTGTTCTTTCTTTTCGGATTCATCATATTGCCCCAACATTGTTCCGAGTGAAGTGGGTAACACTATAAGATACAGTATTAAAGGATGACTTGGCATAGGAGGAATCAAAACTGGAGGTTTCATTAGATAAGTCTTGATTTTGTCAAAGGCTTCTTGGCATTCTTCATTCCATTCTCCAGGTTGATGTTTTCGCAGCAACTTGAATATAGGCTCGCAAGTACTAGTCAAATTGGCAATGAATCTAGCAATGTAGTTGAGCCTCCCAAGAAAACTTCTCACTTCCTTTTCAGTTCGGGGAGCTGGCATCTCTTGTATCGCCTTCACCTTGTCAGGATCCACCTTTATCCCTTCTCTGCTAACGATAAATCCAAGCAGCTTCCCTGTAGACCCTCCAAAAATGCATTTATTCGGGTTCAGTCACAACTTGTATTTTCTGAGTCTTTCGAACAGCTTTCGTAAAACTGCCACGTGACTTTCTCCCTTTTTAGACTTAGCGACCATGTCATCAACATACACCTCAATCTCCTTGTGCATCATGTCATGGAATAGTGCAACCATAGCACGTTGAAAAGTGGCACCAGCATTTTTCAACCCGAACGGCATAACTGTGTAGCAAAATGTTCCCCACGGAGTTATGAACGTGGTTTTCCCTTTGTCGTGAATATCCATAGGAATCTGATTATATTCAGAGTATCCATCCATAAATGAGAATCGATGGTTTCCTGCTGTATTATCAACAAGGATATCAATGTAAGGGAGAGGAAAATCGTCTTTCGGGCTAGCCTTATTCAAATCTCAATAGTCTATACACATCCTGACCTTCCCATTCTTTTTAGGCACAGGTACAATGTTGGCCACCCAATCGGTGTGTCTTGATACCTCCAAAAATCCAGCTTCTAACTGTTTAGTCACTTCCTCTTTTATTTTTAAAGACATGTCGGGTCGCATTCTTCTCAACTTCTGCTTTTTTGGTTCAACTTCCGGATACAAAGGGATTTTGTGTGAAGCGATCTCTGGGTCCAATCCTGGCATATCACGGTAGGACCATGCAAAGACATCCAAGTATTCTTCAAACAACGCAATCATTTCTATTCGTTCAGGGTTTTCCACTATTTTCAGCTCTTTTTTCTCTTCTTCAGTGCCCATGTTAATCACCTCAACCACCTCATTGTCTAAGTCAAATCCCTTTTCTATATGTTCCAATAGATTTGAAAATTGCCCAATAGCTTCTTCATCATCTTCGGGTTCATAATTATTGCAATCAAGTGCGGCAAGAGAATCAATTGATAAGCATCCAAAGTTCCTTTCACGTGGCAAAATGTTCATAGTATTTAGGTTCCTGGAAAGCATTTGTGGGGGTTGGAATGCCAAGACAAATAGTGGATAAAATGCAAATAATTCGGGAAAATGCCAATTAATGGTTTGAGAAAATGGTGATAAAAATAAAAAGGAAACAAAAGAATAGAGGTTGAAACAAAGAGAATGGAAGACACGAAGAAATGTAAAATTTACTGGATAATCATGCAAATTCATTCAAATGATGTCTCGAAGTAGCATACATGAAAGCAAAAACAATTAATACAATCCCAAATAATTACTTTGAAGCAATAACATCAATCAATGGTTCAGCTGTCCAATTCATCAGCATCTTTTCACGGTTGGCAGCACAAGCATTGTTGCATTCTTCAGACTTCTCAACATCCATCATATTGATAATTGGACAGTAGCTAAAGGCACGGCCTTCTTTAGCCATAATCACAGCTGGGTAAGGAAATGTCTCTTTCAGATTAGGGATCTGCTTCATCTTTTCTTTTTCTCAAAAGCCATCGTCTCGATTTGCTCTTCCAATGACGTCTCATATCCTAAACCGAATCGGTTAGGCTTCCCTGATATAGGCAGAGGTGTTTTGATACCCTACAATCGTGGTCCCAGCCCTTTGCCGTGCTGGTAACCATTTTTGGTCATGATATAAGCCACTACCTGATTGACTTCTTGCCTTGGGAACTCATTTTGAACTTGTTTCAGCCCTACTGCCTCCAGATTGTGCTATAAGCTACTTTCCACTAACTCAACATTTTCAACATAAGGCAGTGTAACTGGTTTAGATACATTGATCTCATTCTCCCCATGGATTGTAATGACTGAGCCATTCTCAATGTACTTAACCTTTTGATGCAAGGTTGAAGGAACAGCACCAACATTGTGAATCCATGGTCTTCCCAACAGCATATTGCAATCAGACTCAATCTCCATTACTTGGAATAACACCTCAAATTGGATTGGGCCGATTTCCAATAGTAGCACCATCTCCCCAAGAATGCTTTTCTTTGCTCCATCGAATACTTTCACAATCATCATTTGCGGTGAAATATCATTCTTGCTTATTGACAAGTACCTTAAGGTCGACACTGGTAAGACATTTAATCCTGACCCTCCATCAATAAGGACTCTGGGTACTATATGGCCTTTACATTTGAGGGTTATATACAGTGCTTGTGGGTTAGTCCGCGACACAACTTCTTCACCTGAAAAGGTGATCATATTGACACGCCTCACTGGATCCACCATATTCACCATGTTCTCCAACGAAGTTTCAGGCTTGACAAAGGCTTCCTTCAAGACTTTTAGCACTGCCTTTTGGTGGGGTTCAGATGATAGGATTAATGACAAAAGGGATATTCTGGCAGGAGTCTTTTTCAATTGTTCCAAAATATCATATTCGCTCTGTTTCATGATCTTAAGGAACTCTTCTTCCTCCTCTTCTTCTTTTTTCTTCTCTCCAACATCCCCCTTGTCCACGAATTTTCCTTTTTCCAGTTCTTTGGGACCATAGACCCTTCCGCTCCTTGTTATTCCCTTTACCTCGGCCACCACTTTACTTGTTTGGGCTTTTGAGGTTTCCTCTATATCCTTATTTGTTTCCACTTTGGTTTCGTAGTTGCAAGGCACCGCATGTGTATTCTCATAGCCAAAAGGCATCGGCTTTTTCACAGTGAGCACTACTTTTTCCGGTCTCGGAACTGGATCAAGTGGCGGTACTTGAAGCACAAAGCGTTCTACCACATTCATTTCCTCAGGAAAAATTGGCCTCTTTTTTGCCTGAATTACGCCCAAGTTGAGCAATCCCTGTACATGAGCCTTGAAATCCCAGCAATTTTCTATATCATGGCCGAGACCTCCACAATGGTATAAACAGCTTGATTCCATGTCATACTTCTCATCTTCTTTCATTATGGATGCAGATGCTGTGATGTTGTATCTAGCCTCCTTCAAGCAATTGAACACTTTTTCCATCGTTGTTTGAAGATTCGAAACCTTCTTAATCGAAGATTCTTCTATCTCCAGAGCATTTACCCCACTTCCTTCTTCAAGTTTTGGGATCGGGTTATTAATAATGTCTGGCTTCGAAGGAGCAAGAGAGAGACGGAGAGGCCGCGGCCTCCCCTCACCGCTGCGGCCTCCTCATGGTATTTGTCTCAGCCACCATCTTCCTCTTTCCTCATCCCCTCCATCGAAATCATCATCATCACCCTCACAGCTCCTCCCTTCACTTCTTGAACCACCCAAATCCGCGGCAGCCTCCAGCTGTCCCAACTTATCTCTACCATTACAACCTCCACTCCTTACCACCATCATCATCACTCACATCCACCACTAACCACCAAGCACCACCATAACTTTATCCTCCGTGCACTCCCTCTGTCAGCCACCACGAGTCCTTCCCTTTTCTAGACCCACCATTAAAGCCAACCACCACCTTCATCCCCCTTATCCACCACAAACCACCCACATCGGTGCCACACACCCACAACCACTCGATCTTCCTTCCTCTGCCAAACCCACCGCCATGGCTCCATCACTCCGTCCCAGTCCGCGAACGAACCGTGCAAGCCCATCACCGCCGCGGGAGCGGCGACCGCTTCTCTTCGTGCATACAAACACCACGATGCCTCCATCGCCCACCGTCGTATCGCCACGAAAGCCGCACCTCTTTCCCCTTCTCGATCCGCCATCTAGCCGTGCACCACCCCCTTCGCCTCGCTGTAACTGGCAACTCCAGCCGCGGCTACCACAAACCCAATCAGCCGCTCGCGTGCAGTTCCCCCTCAGCATCATGGCATGGTGGCCACGACCCTTTCCCTTCCCCGCGGTGGCATCCTTTTCCCCTTCTTTATTCAACCCCTTGTCTTCTTTCTTTCTTTCTCTCCCTGTTCCGAAAATGTGTCTGTGCGTAAAAGAAAGAGAGCTTTTTTTTATTTTATTTTGGTGTGTGTGCGTGTGCTGAGCGTGAGAGAGGGTTGTGAGCATATGTGGGTGTGTGTGATGTGCAGTACCCATCCCTTTTATTCCACTTATCTTTGATCTATATTTCTTTTGTTTTGTTTTGTTTTAGTGTCTTTCTCTTTTGATACAAAAAGAAAAAAACTCTTGACGAATTGTTGCTGTTTATTTTATGATAAGAGTATTTGGGCTATTGTAGTTTTTTGTCATTTTAAAAACTTTCTTGCTATTGGGCTGTCTGTTTTTTATAGAAATTTGTCTTGTTTTTTTTTTTTTATAGAAATTTGTCTTTGGGAAGGTTCCTTTAAAAATATTTTTTATTTAATTTATGTTTGAAATTAATTCTTAGGTGTTTTATTTTCATCATCCAACAAAAAAAATTTTATCAATAAATTGTATTTTGACAATAAGATTAACTGAACCGTGACGGTATGTTAATTCTATGTTTTGGAATATTTTAGCTGTTACAGCTTGATATTCTAAACTTCCTTTTTAAAATACAATTAACCAACCCACAATTATTTTTTAGAGAACTACGTGGCTTTGAGTTCCTCATTGTACCAGAGGATACGTAGGAGCAGGAATTCCCTGTCAAGCCAAACTTTAAATTTTCATAATTTTGTTATTTCATTTTCTCTATTTGTAAATATTTTAATTTGTTTTTTTGTTGTCTAGTTGTAAATATTATATTTGTTTATCTTTTTGGGTAAATTTTATATGCTTTAAGTTATTCTAATTTGCACAATTAACTTTTAGGTAACCGTTTTAGGATGGATGTACCAGGGGATATGTAGGAGCAGGCGATCCCTGTCAAGCTAAAATTATTTTTTCTCAAATTGTTTTGTTCAAATTGTAAATATTTTTGTCTCTTTTCTTTTCTTTTTTCTTTTTTTTCTTTTCATTTTTTTAAGGTTATTAATTGATTTGCACAATTTACTGAGGTACCGTCTAATTATGGATGTATTAAGGGTGCGTAGGGTTAAACTCCTACCCTTCCCTATGCATAACTGACTCCCGAACTCAAAACTGGTTTCAAAGATCATTCTTTAAAATAAATGGGTTTTTCCAATGTTTTTCCCAATTTTAATAAACTTGGTGGCGACTCCATTAATTTTCAAAATGAAAATTCTTTTTCATCGTCCCCGTCGCGATCCCGGTTGCGACAGTCTATAATCTATACACAACCTCATGCTTCCATCTTTTTTCTTGACTAGCAAAACCGGTGCACCCCATGGTGATACACTAGGCCTAATGAATCCTTTGGACAACAAATCCTCAATTTGTTTCTTAAGTTCATCAAGCTCTAGACGAGACATTTTATAGGGTGCAAAGGATAGAGGTCCTGTTCCTGGCATTAGATCAATGGAAAACTTAACCTCTCTATCTGGTGGCAGGTTCACTATATCTTTAGGAAACACTTCTAGAAAATCTCGCACTAGAGGTATGCTGTCTACATGTTGTTCAACCTTAGAATTTAAAGAATAAAGGAGAACCTCTTAAACTCCATCTAAGAGACACTTCTCTACTTAAGTGGCATCTAGGGAATGGTGTCAGAGGATTTTTGTACTGGGCCATAAAGAAAATAAACAAGCTTTTTAGGACACTATAGAAGGATACTATTAGAAGACATCCAGTCCATTCCAATTATAATATCAACACTAGACAAAGGTAAACAAACATGATCAATAATAAAAGGTATTCCTTCAATTAAAATAGGACAATTCAAAATGGCATAGAAGGTAGAAACTCTTTCTCCTATGGGAGTGGAAACTAACATATCAAAAGGCAAATAAGATAAAGACACTTTTAACTTCTTCACACAGTTAATAGATATAAAGGAATGTATAGCTCCTCAGTCAAATAATGCAATTAAGGGATAATTTTTGATGAAACATGTACCTTCGATCAAGTTAGGAGAACGAGTTGCCTCTTCTCCATTAAGAGTGAATACTCTCCCTTTAGTTTGTGGTCTTGGTGTAAGATTGTTCAATGGTGTCCTATTAATGCAGTCCTTAACATAGTGTCCTGACTTCCGCACCGATAGCAAATATTTTGTCCAAAAAAGACAAAGTTTAGATTCATGAGATTTTCCACACTTATTGCATGTAGGTAAAGGTTCACTAATTTGAAATGGTTTTCCCTTCCCCGATTTTACTCCATTCTTAAAATTATTTTTCTTTTGAGCTTCCAACACCCTCTTTCTTTTGAGGAAATTTTGTCTTTCTCTTTCATATTCCAGATCTCGATAGCTCTTCTCGACTATCCTACATTTATTGACTAGAGTGCATAGTCTTTAATCTCTAGGGTGGATACCTTGTCTCTAATCTCAGGCCTTAAACCTAATTCAAATTTTGTTGCCTTCCAACGCCCATCTGGGTTACTTTTCAGGTAAGAAGAAAATTTGGAAAGCTCATCAAACTTAGCCACATACTGACCTATGGTCATATTCCCCTGCTTAAGCTGTATAAACTCAGCTTCTTTCTCATCCTTAACATTATCAGGGAAATATTTATCAAAGAAAGTGGTTAACAATACCTCCTAAGTAATTTCAATCTTGCTAGATTCTAACAAACTTTTAGCACCCCTCCACCAATGTTTTGCTTCCCCTTCTAACATATAGGTGGCAAAGACCAACTTGGTGCATCTGTGCATCCTAAAACAGTAAAAATTCTATCTAGCTGCATGACCCATTTTTCAGCAAGAGCTGGGTTATACTCCCCATGGTATGAAGGTGGTGAGGCTTTCCTAAACTTTAATAATCCTTGGTAATTGTGATTAGTGGCAAGTCTTGCCCCAGTAGAGTTTCCAATATTTTCCCCATTGTTATTGTTCCTATGTTGGGTTTCATGCATTTATTAGAAAATCATTCTATTTGATTATGTTTGGGCCGTGACGACTTTAGTCAGACTCATCATGGCTCCCATCATTTTTGACAGAGTGGTATTTGGTGCACTCTGATCTTCTGGGATTCCTTGATCTCCTGATGCCATATAGTCCTACAAGTGTATAAACAATCCAATATTGAGTTGATCAGGCTCAATATTGTATACTTAGTGTATTGAGAATACTATAAGGCATGTAGAGAGAAACTAAGGACATGACATGCAAATAAAATGGTACTAATCCTACATATAATCTTCATAATAGCCAAAAAATGGTTGCTCTAATACCATTACTGTAACACCTATTCATAAAGTAACTAATAATATGAATTTACACATGAAGCACAATGATTAACATTAAATTAAAGGATTACAAGCATAAGATTCTAGCAATGACAACTTAATGTCGTTAAGTAGAAATTGAATATTTTTATAACTTGCAACATAATCACACATTAATTAAACATAAGCCATAAGTTTCTAGCAGCTGCCATCCATTCAGTGTTACTTGACTAATTTGAAACCACCAGAAATAAAAATAAAGGGAAATGAGAATTTATAAAAATTTCCAGTAGAGAATGAATGGTTTTAAAAATATCTGAACTATGGTTGGTTCCAGCCGTGTCTGCACGGAAAATACATAGGACTACAGTAATGTTATATGAATATAACCAATTATCATAAAATATGTCGTGTAGAACCTGTCATACATAGAATATGTCATGCATATCTTATCAAACTTATGATTTGTTTACTTTAATTTCTCTTTCATTTGTCTGCTTGTCTCACACATAGTCGAAACCTTATTTTAGGGAATTCTCATTCTTTCATGTCATTCTTACATCGTGACGACAAAGCGGGACACTTACGCTATTCTAACCAATGCAGATAACATAAAAGGATCTTACATATATCCTTCTGCCTTATCTGTGGTTAGCGGTAAATTTTAATTAATCATATTCTTTTAAAATTAATTAAGAGTTATTATGCATAATTTCACAATAAAGAATTCATATAATTAATCAATAAATGAAACTTAAATAAATGCTCATAAGTTAATCTACAATTTAAATAGTGAAACATAAATGCATAACATTTATAAATTCATGCATAAATAAATTGGACCAAAATAGTAGAAATTAAATCTAATAAATTGATGTACAACAGATAACAACATAAATAAAAAGGAATATTTAATTAACTTGAATTAAATGATAAATTACATAAATGTAAATAAAAATTAAAATAAATAAGAAACTGGAGCGGCGATACTCCATACAGGACCAGTGGAGAGAGAAGAAAGTACTTATAATTAAATGATAAAAGAAACTAGAATGGTGGTACTCCGCACTGGACCAGTGAAGAGAGAAGAGAATCATTATAATAAAGTGATAAAAGAAACTGGTGCGCAGTGAATCGATGGGACCGGTAGAGAGAGAAGAGGATTATTTTTATTAGTATTAATTTATTATTCAGGTCCATGATCATTAATAGTATAAAAAAATGTCAAGAAAAATGACAAAAATAAATAACTATGAGCATTTATGATAAAAATGATAGTGCATAAAATGAATAGTAATAATAATAACTGTAGTCATGATTTTATTTTGCGTGAAAATAAATTCATTCCCTACCTTAAATTCCACCGAAGGATGAAAATTACGTTCACGAATTGAGCTTTGTAATATACTAACCTTACTATCTCTTTTTTTATTCTTTTCTCTCTCTTTTTTTTCTTCTCTTCCTTACGTTCTTTCTTTCTCTCTTTCACGCTCTCTTTCTCCTTTACAATCTCTTCTCTCTTTCTTTCTTTCCCTTTCACACTTTCTTTCTCTCTTTTTCACATACACACCACCACATATGAATATATATATATAGGGATGCACAGCCAACGGAAAAATTCACTACCATATGTGCATCCCTTTATTGTGGGCAACGAAATTGTGGGTAAGTGGCAGTGCTGTGTGCACCGCCCTCCTTTTCTTTTCTTTTTTTTTTAAATTTTGGTGTGCTACCTTTTATTTTTTGTGTGTAAAAAATTATACACCTAATTATTAATACTTAACATATTATTACTTATTACTGTTAATAAATCTTATTCTTAACTTAATACAATGTATTATGAGTTCATTGTTACCAGTTTATGATCTTATTTTATACAGTTAATATTTGTAGTTTAAAATTTTGGTCTAATATTTAAAATAGATGTTGATATAAAATTACTAAGTAAGAGCAATAAAATACGTGAATCTGATACATAACTTAAAATTATTACACAGAAACTATTATTATTATTATTATTATTATTATTTAAGAAAATGGGATGTTACATCTTCACCTCTTAACCTCTTCTCTTTGGTTTATTTTTAATTTATACCTTTGGTTTGTAAACTTGCATCAGTGGAGTAGTTTTATATTTAGCTCATGGATTCTCCAAGGGCTCAAGGGTTTGTCATGAGGCATTGTACTTTCCAGATAATATATGGTTTACTTTCCTATTTTTCTCTTTCTTTTACATTCCTTTCACATTTTATGTGTTTATATTGATTGATTGTTGTGTATGAATGCATGAGTAACTATTGATTGAGTGAATAATTGTTTATTGATATGCATGAGATAAATTGATGATTGATCTTAATTTTGGGACTTGGTTGGATAATTATGGAACTAGGTTCTTTAAAAGAGTGAACCATTATTGTATTTTTTATGACATGATTATGGAATGCAATGCATGATTTGAGCTTGTGGTTGGAATGACCTTGATTGTCAATGTTAAGTCAAGTTTGTTGATCAAGTACATGATTGGGGTAGTTGATTAGGCATGAATTGATTGGGCATGAATTGATCAGCTGATTGATGAGTGTCTAATTAACCAAGGAAATAGGGATTTATTCTTGATTGGGGATTAGGCTGATTAAAGCAATTGGTGCATAGGATAGTATGAGCACGTAGGTGCTAAGATGTGAACAACTTGTGTGTGTTAGCCGAATCGTCAGCATTTGTTAGGCAAATTATGGTGTCAAGATTGTGTGATTAAATGATTTAGGCATAAATTAGTCTCCTATCATGTTTTGATAAAATGTGTGTATGTGTAATACCCGAGGTACACGTGTCCATAGGCAAGTTTCGTACTGCCCTAAGATCCCCGGGGCCCATCCGAGTAGCTGGATCAGCCTCAGAAGCCAGAACCAAGTTACTGAACTAGGTTCTGTAGAATTATGCAGAACAGGTTCGCTGTAGTGAGCTTTACTCGCTACAGCAAACTAGCGAGCCCACATGCTTGCTGCAGTGAATAGTCTTTGCTACAGTGAGTGATAGTTTTTTGGCTCGCTACAGTTACCAACCTGGGTTAGCACAGTACAAGTGAAATGATGCCATTTCATTTTTGGCCAAAATAAAAGCCCCATCAGGCACCCCTTTCCCCCAATCAGAAGCAGAAGCATGATCCACACACATATACACACCCTAAACCCTCTTTTCTCTCAAATCCTCACAAATCTATCATTCCCAAGCTTTAAGGTATGTTTATGTTGTTAGATTATGTCTCTATGCTCTCCATTCTTTCACATTCTTGGTATGGGTATTGTTATTTCTCCCATTTTTGTCAAGTGGGGGTGCTCCCCCAAAGTTGTTGGTATATATGTTTAGAGTAACCTAGAGCTTCCCATAGGTTGTTGATGAGTTTTATGATTTCAATGGCAGACATTGGTACCATTCATCTTCCCTAGAGTCCCTGCGGTGTTGGCAGTTCACAGTCTACCCCTCCAGATGAGTGGATTTGATCTCATGGCCTTAGTTTGGTCATTATATGGTTATTTGCTAGCATTGTGGAGTGTTTTGAGAGATTGAAAATGATTCTTATATGATATTGCACTATGTAAAAATTATGTTATATTAGAATTGCTCCGTTTGATTTTATGCATGAAAATTATAATTTTAGAAAAACACATGGGACCATAGTTATTTCATAAAAAGCTTTGTATAATCTAATTCATAAATTGATTTGAATAGGACAAATTGGAATTTGTTATGACTTACTAAATGAGATTTAAGGATTTATGTTTGCTATAGTTGAGAAATATTGAACTAGAAATATTGAACTCCCTATTATGATTTTAGTTGATTTTAGATTAGAGAGAGTTATTGAGAAGAACAAAATTGTGAGTTAACGGCAGTCATTTTGTTAACTTTGGTATACCAAGGCCTGCCAGGGACAAATCATCCTTGAGATAGATCAGCCCGCCAGGGACACGGTTCACCAAGGACCATTGAAATCATGAGTTAGGGGCTTTGTCTGCTAGTGGCTAAGCATCATCCATACAGTAGATGAATACTCTATTCCCTTATGTAATTTTTGAGATTTTAAAGATTTAATTATTATGTAAAGTAAATGGAAATGTTTTTGAATGTTGCATTGTTATTATTATTTATTTACAATGTTTTCTTGTCTTATGCATAGTTATGAGTAAGGATCCACTCACTGAGTTTTGAATGCAAAACTCACCTCTCTCTTCTCCATTTTCATCACAGATTCAGGTATAGCTCATGATCCTTCCCTTCCCCCCTTCAGCAGTAGCATTCTCCAGTTTGGGGGAGTTTTACTTCGGCATGAAGCCATAGTATTTTTATTCATGGTAGATGTGCTCCAGTGATGTGACGGGTAGAGTCCTAGACTACGTATAGTTTATTTTGCATTTTGATTATACCATGATTGATTTGTATTTAATAATATAACACTCACAGATATTTTGTATTTGAGCAGCTCAGTTGAAATGTATTTTACAGTTACAGTTCCATAATTTTATTTATGAGAAAAATGTTTATTTCACCATTAGAAAGGATTAGTAGCTAATTTGATTTATGATTAAACCATATTTTATGAATAAATTAACCATATAGTACAGTACAGAGATCACGAGGCTTAGGTGGGGACCAGATTCCTCACGTGCCAGTCACGATCCAAGTCGGGTCGTGACAAAGTGGTATTAGAGCCATAGGTTTCCCTGCATGTCACTGGAGCAAGTGTCCACAAGTAGCACGGCATTTTTATAAATGGAAGCGTGCCCATTTGCATTAACAAAGTGTTATTTAAGGCCTATTTGGATGGTCAGTCTTGTCTAGGTTCAGATGGGGAGTCTTGTCCATTCTCTTATAATTAGTTTCTTATCCAACTTGTTTATGTTCTCAGGATTCAGCATGCCTCCTTTACGCCATCATTCCTTATGACGCCACCATAGCAGCAGCTCTTCCAGCTCAGAGGCCTGCTTCAAAGCCTTGGAGCAAGCCCTGGCCATGCTCTGAGACATAGTGGCCAGACAAGCTAAAGGTGGGGCCCAACCAACCCCCCTGTGACTTAGCCAGCTCAGCCTATGGTCTAGCCAGGGCCATATCAGGAGGGATTGGCCACTCTTGGGGAGAGCTTCTAGCCAAGGGTCGGTGAACACCACTGCTCTAGCACCATCTTATCAGTCAGCTACCCAGGAGGGTTCTGTGGCCTTAAAAGGCAGGGGAACCGTAGGTAGAGGCCCTGGAAGTGGAGGCCAGGGATGCAGAGGATCTGGAGGCAAAGGCCAGAGTTTAGGGTGATAACCCCACCTGTTTGTCTTGACACGTCAGGATGCGGCGGCATCCAATGCAGTTATCATAGGTATTATGACAGTATGTTCTTTTGAAGCCTTGTGTTTGATTGACTCGGGGTCCTCATATTCCTATGTGTCCCGTTTCTTTACTATGCGATTCGGGAGGCCCCTACTAGTTTAGAGAAGCCCTTCTATGTTAGGGTACCTTCCGGAGATCCTTTCTATGTCTAGTCAATATATAAGGGTTGTAAAGTCAAGGTCAGTGATATGGAGACACTAGCAGATCTACACGTATTGGACATGTCCAACTTCGACCATCCTAGGCATGGCTTGGTTAGCCTTCTGCTATGTTGTGATGAATTGTTACTGCAAGGTAGTGAAGTTTGAGATTCCAGGAGGCGAGCTCTATGAGTTTAAGGGCATTAGTTGTTCAGTTCTTTCCAGTTTGATCTTAGCTCTAAGTGCCATACGGTTCATGGATAAGGGCAGTAGCGGATTCTTAGCCTCAGTTAGAGATGTGGACGTACCCATGCTGAACTTGGAGTCGGTCCCAGTGGAATGTGAGTTCCTTGACGTGTTCTCAGAGGAGTTACTGGGTATGCCACCAGATAGAGAGGTGGTGTTCGGGATAGAGCTTGAGCCCAGAGTGAAGCCCATCTCCATTCCCCCATACTGGATGGCTCATACAGAGTTGAATGAGCTAAAGGAGCAGTTGTAATAGATGCTTGATAAGGGGTTCATCCAACCAAGGACCTTACCTTAGGGTGCTTCGGTTTTATTTGTAAAGAAGAAGGATGGGTCTCTGAGGATGTGTATAGACTACCAGCAGTTGAACAAGGTGACAATTAAGAATTGGTACCCCTTGCCACGTATAGATGACCTGTTTGATCAGCTCCAAGGGGCTAGGTATTTTTCCAAGATAGACCTGAGGTCGGGCTACCATCAATTGAAGATTAAGGGCAACGATGTGCCCAAGACGGCCTTTAGGACACGCTATGGACACTATGAGTTCTTAGTGATGCCCTTTGGGTTAACCAATGACCCTACGACTTTCATTAACCTGATGAATAGAGTTTTCAGACTGTTTCTAGATTACTTTGTGATTGTCTTCATTGATGATATCCTAGTGTATTCTAGAAGCGAGGAGGAGCATGAGCAACACTTGAGAATTGTCTTGCAAACCTTGAGGGAAAATCAGTTGTTTGCCAAATTCTCTAAGTGTGAGTTTTGGCTTGAGCAAGTGGCATTTCTTGGGCATATAGTGTCCAAGGAGGCTACTCTAGTAGACCCGAAGAAAGTTAAAGCGGTTTAGTAGTAGCCAAGGCCTTCTATAGTTGCTGAGATCCTGAGTTTCCTGGTATTGGCGGGTTACTACCAGAGGTTTGTTAAGGACTTCTCAAGAATAGTAGCGCCTTTGACCAAGTTAACTCAGAAGGGTTCAAGTTTCAGTGGTCGAAAGCATGTAAAGAGAGTTTTCAGAAGCTCAAGAATTATTTTACCACGGCTCCAATCTTGGTTTTGCCTTCCGGCACAGGTGGCTCTTTTAGTATACTGTGATGCCTCTAGAGTTGGGCTTAGCTATATCCTTATGCAGCATGGCAGAGTTGTGGCATATGCCTCTAGGCAGCTCAAGAGGAACGAACAGAACTATCCTATTGATGATTTAGAGATGGCGGTCGTGGTCTTTGCCTTGAATATTTGGAGGCACTGCCTGTATAGAGAGACTTGTGAGACTTTCACGGATCACAAGAGCTTAAAGTACATCTTTTACCAGAAAGATTTGAATCTCAGGTAGTGTAGGTCGCTAGAATTATTAAAGGACTATGACTGCACGATCTCTTATCACTCCGGCAAGGCCAATGTTGTGGCTGATGCTTTGAGTAGGAAGTCCATGGGCAGTTTGGCCCACATAAAACCCTTGAAGTGATCTTTAATATAAGACATTCATGAGTTAGAGGCTGATCGCAGAATCTCTCATCAGCCTTTAAGCATACCATCTCCATATATAGTGGTATTTCTTTATGACCGTTGCCCTTGATCAATTCTTCAAGTGACACATATTGATCATCAGTTGCGTCTTGAAAGAAACAGCTAAAGGAGAGGTTGACAGATCTGTCACATCGATTGCAGAAGCCGTTGCAATGTTGAGTTTTCAGATCTTCCTTCAGAAACTACTTTTCTATTTTCTAAAAATGCTTTATGAACCCCTCCTTCATGAAGCCAGGGTGGTTGATCAAATAGGCAGAAGAGATAACGTACCAATTCAAAACTAGGTTTGACTTGAACATTTGAAATTAAAAATTCAAATTTCCCTTATTTTCCTGTAGTATTCTATGCTCCACTCACAGGTAAGCTTTTTGATGTACGCAATCAGTTCCTTGAAGAGTTTTCTACTTTCTTCAATCCAATCTTTTTTGCTAATGATTTCTTTGCAATTGTGATGATTCAAGATTATGTAACACGTTACTCTTGGACATAAGTTGATTTCTTCATCTTGAGTGTACTTTCTGATGTCCCGTGCTACTTTCTAAAGTCTCTGAACTTGGTTTCTTTGTATTGTTGAAAAACTTCTTCTTATCGTTAACTATCAATTGCTTGGATAATTTCACTTCTGTTTCATTTTAGATCTCACAACATGAGATAAACATGTTTACACATGTATAATGAAATATATTCTCATTTGAGTAAGCATTACTCTTGTTAAACAATAGAAACCTGTTATAATCTTATAAGAAAATCAATAGAGATATCAGTCATTCTTCAAAGCATTTTCTTTAAATTGGGTTTGTTGTCATTAAAAATAAATAAGTACAAAGGGTTCTAGAGCTAACAATAGTCTCTTTGGGGGCACTCCAAAAAGTGTTATGTTTGCATGAAATTCATGTTTTAAAAGATTTTAAGATTCAAAAGCTTTTTTTTGTCTACTCTATCTCCACCAAAATCAGTATCATAGAAACATATAATCTTGCTAGATGTACCTTTTCTCATACTGTATCGACTTAGTTTTTTAGTATTATTTGTGATAAAATAATTAAAGGTGAATAATCTATAGGGATTTTGAAAATTTTGACAGACACAATTATGATCACAACGATATAAGGATTTTGAAAAAAAAAAGGAAATTCATTTAATATTATTAAAAATTCAATATAATAATATTTTAATCGGGGATATAAAATGAGACCCTATTAATGGTATATGGACATAGATAAAAATAAGGATAAAGTTAAATAGATATTTTTAACCCGGTAAAGTTTTTTTTATGTCAATCGGGTACCAAAATGGTAATAGTTAGTATATCAAAATGATAATAACTAGTACACTGAAATTGGTCTAACTAATGGATGTCATCAGATCTCAGATAATTTTTACCCAGGACAATCAAATAAATATAGATATTTTCAATACAGATACAAGGCGAGTTGATCTGAAAATAGTGATACTCAATACTTTCTCTCCAGGTTGGTTCTATTATATAAAGGAAAAGGAAAAACAAATGGCATTTTGTTCTCTGTTGGGGAGCTTTCACATTCTTCTATTCTTTCCTTCATTATCTCCATTTCTTTTGCTTGAAATTCCATCAAATCACCAAATCTTTGAAGGTTACACTTAGATAAAACAATTAGACTAACTCTACAACACTTCTTCTACGCCAAACTTAAGCCAAAACCTTCTTTTTCCTCACCAGATCTGTCCAACTAGCAGCTTATAGAATGCTTAGAACATGGTTTTGAAGCTTTAATTAGAGGGGGAAAAGCTAAAGAAAGATTTAGCAAAAGGCTTTGAAGAAAGGTGGCAAAGATTCTATATCTATTGATTGTGATTGTTTGGATATTTTTGCTAGATAAACTCTTGAAAAGTGTTTGAAATTATGTTTGTGAAATCTGAAATTTATTTTCAAGATTCATATATATGAGTTTGATAGATGTAAATGATGCAATAGATAAGAGTCTTGTGGATTGATTGAATTGATATAAGAGAGCTACTAAGTAAATGAAGAGATTTTTTATTCATAGAAGATAAAGCTTGAAGTTCACCTAAGAAACTTGATTTATTTTTCTTGAAATTCATAAGAATTACCATAGAAGGAGTTTTCCAAGTTTCTGATAATATAAAATATCATAGAAGTTTAACAGACTTTGCAGAAAAATCTCATCACAATGTAGCAAAATTTATAGAAAATTCTCGTAAAAGTTTAGCAGATTTTATAGAAAAATCTCATAAAAAGTTAAGCTGTTTTCTTTCAAAAAAACCTCATAAAAATTAAAGAGAACTTTTGCAAAGAAGTTAGGAGATTTTTGAGCAGAAAATCTCATAAAAATTCAGAAGATTATGAAGAAAATATCTCATAACAAATTCAGGAGATTTTAAAGAAAAGAGTCTCATAGTAATTCAGGAGACTTAGCAGAGAAAATCTTATAAGAGTTAAGGAGGTTTCAAGGAAATCTCAAAGCAAAAGCATGAGAAATAGAGCTATTAAGAAGAGATTTTACTTAATAATCATAAGATTAAGTAAGTAAAGCAAACTTAAGAAATTAATGTATAAATAATCTTTATTTAATATTAATTGCTTGATTGTAAGCTCATGGGTTCAAAGTGTGATCTATCAGGTTGTATTAGGAGTTACTACATTGTTTGAAGTATCAGGTTGTAACATGAAGTGTTATATCATTATGATGAAAGTGATGTATTGAAAATGGCATGCAATTGTGATCTATAAGGTTAATAGTAGACATACTACATTGATTGAACTATTAGGTTGTAACATGAGTGTTACATTATTGACAATACATCAAATGAGAAGTATTAGGAATCCTATGAGTTCTATTATCAGGCCTAAATTTTACTAATAAGATTATGTTAAGGAAGTAATGAAACAAATAAACTAAGTATTATATAAACAACCAAAAAACGGTTTATTTAATGAAATCTATGATTTTATTTTCATGCATAAGTGCACCCATAATACTGTGTTAAATAAGAAAAGGAATAAGCAAACTAATTATTTTCAACAGGAATCAAAGATACATTAATTATTTTAATACTATGTTAGATATCAATGTGTAGTAAACTAGTATTTTTCCTACTGAGAATCTTTGATTCTTATTCTTGCTGTTATCATATTTTACATAGATTGCGATGATATTATTTTGTGGAGATTCTTAGCTAGTATTGGCATCACAATCCAGACCTTTTGATGAACCTATGATAGGTCATTTAGTCAATCCTTTTATTTTCTTCTAATGAATTTTGAGTAGTACCCTACCTAGACTAGAGGGCTCCTGTGTGAACCAGGGTAAGGGTTGATATACCTATGTATATGATTGTTTTGTCATTATATAATACAATTATGTTATTTCGCTATTTTATTACGACATATTATTTATGTTCAAATTTAGCGACTAAGAGTGAAAGCATTTTATGCTTGTCACAAAAGCAGGCTCATATTTGATGTTATATAAACACCTTTAAGATCAACCAAATTTTAACAAGTAACAACTACTCACTATAAGGTTATGGCTTAAGCATAGCTTTATGGTAGGAAGGGTGTTACACATACAACAGACCAAGATTAATAGTACCTACTAAATATCTTAAAATTCTCTTGATAGCATTTAATGTGATTGCTTTGGATTAGATTGAAATTTAGCACAAATACCCACACTTAATTGAATGTCAAGTCTACTAGTGGTAAGATAAAGGAGTGAACCAATCATAACCCTATAATTACTTTCTGACACTTTTTCACTATTCTCATCTGCATCAATGGCTTGAGAGGAATGCATGGAGTGCTTATCGGTTTGGCTTGATCCATGTTGAACTTTCTAAAGAGTTCATTTGTGTACTTTCCAAAGCCCATAAGCAGTTTTCTTGAGGATTATTCTTGAAAAACACTCTATTTTGAATATAGTAGGAGATGATGACATCCTTTGCCCAAAATCCTTTTGATAAATTTCAAAAGTATTGTTCTTGCCATTTCTTACAAGCTTTTGTTTTTCCTTTAAGCTGCCCCATTTTGTTGGGAGTTTTAGGAGAACAAAACTCATTGGAAATGCCATGATTTTTACAAAAGTTTTGAAAAATATGGTTTTTAAATTCTCCTCCATGATCTAATCTAATGGAAGTGATTTAAGAATCTTTTTCATTGGAAACTCATTTTGCAAAAATCTTAAATTTCTCAACCACCTTATCCTTAGAGGCTAAGAAAATAACCTATGTGAATCTTGAGAAATCATCCACAATGACAAGGAAATATTTTTTTCAACAAGACTCGCAGTTTTGGTTGGTTCAAAAATATCTATATGTAAAAGCTCTAGTGGCCTTGTGGTGGAAACCACATTTTTGTTATGGAAAGAAGCCTTGGTTCGCTTGCCTTTTTCATAGAAATCACAAATTAAATCCTTAGCATAACTGATCTTTAGCAGGCCTTTAACAAGCCCTTTCTAAGGTAACTCAAAAATTAGTTTCATATGAGCATGACCAAGTTTATTGTGACACAGTCACTTATCATCCATGAAGGATGCAAGACATTTTACATCTTGATCTAGAAGGTCATCCAAGAATAACACATAAATATTATCATGTCTCTTGCCAGATAAAATGACCTGTCCAAAAACTAGATTTATCACGTGGCATGCATTAGCATTGAACCAAACATTAAAGCCTTGATCACAAAACTAGTTGATGCTCAGCAAATTGTGATCCATACCATCAACTAGTAATACATTAGAAATTTGGAGAGTTATCCATCCTAACATTCCCAATGCCTATGACTGTAGTTTTATCTCTGTCTGTAAATTTTACAGAACTTGAGTTCCTTGGCCTCAAGTTTTTTAATCATTTCTTCTTGCCTGACATCTATCTGGAGTAGTCACTGTCCATGTATCACTTGTCATTCTTTTCAACTTGTGTCCTTAGACAAACCTATAGCAAAAGTGGTTTTTGCTTTAGGTAGCCACATTTTCTTAGGTCCTTTCGGGTTTGTCACTTTTGGGGGATGGTTTCTGACCTATTTAATTACTTTATTTTTCATATAGTATTTATCAGGTAGATGCCTTTTTATGATAGAAATTACAAGATGTTTTAATCTTTGTTTTCTTAGATGAGATTGTTGTTACTTTCTCTTCTATTTCTTTCTCATACTCTATTCACGTCTTTTCAAAATAAGGTCTCTGACCTCCAAGCATCATGTTCAAAAACTTAGAGCCATTTCCCATTTTTTCTGAATCTAATTTGAGAAGCTTTAAATTTTTCTCAAGCTCAGAAATTTCTTTCTAAGCTTTCTAATCTTTTTCAGAAACTTCACTTTCTAAGGCTTTGAATTTAACATTTAAAAATTTATTTTCTTCTTGAATTTATTGTTTCTCAAGCCTTGGATTCTCAAAATTAGTTTTCATTTTCTCAAACTCTGAAGTTACTTTCTGATGATTGTTTTTAAGAGAGAGATAATGAGAAGTTAACATGTGAGAATTTTCTAACAACTCATCGTATAAATTTGAGAGATCATCATAGGAAAGATCAGTTTTTCAATAGACTTTTACCTTTGTTTCCTCTTCAGAGAGGTAATCAGCCATGAAGCATTATTTGGCAATATCTTCCAACTCATCTTGGCTTTCTAAGCCTTTCTTCTTCTGAATCATTCCAAGTGGCAAGCATTCCATTCTTCTTTGGAGTGAAATTTTTTTGTGGCCCTTTGAGATTAAGACAATATGTTTTGAAATGTCCTTTCTCTCCACAATTATAGTAGCTCATATTCTTTATCTTTCCTTTGCCTTTCTTATGTTTTCTGAGGTTGATGTCCTTCATCTTTCTGCTTCTACTCTTTCAAGCTCTTGACATCTTCCTTACAAGCACAAAGATTTCATTTCCATTCTCTTTCTCAGATTCTTCTTCAAAGTCTTTTTCATCATTAGAAGTTTCAACCACTTTCATGGCTTTTCCCTTATTTTGTTTTCTATGTGAAGATTTCAGAGCTATAGATTTTGTTTTCTTCATGGCTTCACCATGTACTTCAGAAAGTAGCACCTCATGGGTTTTAAGGGACCCAATGAGGGCATCCAGGTTAAGGGTTTGAAGATCCTTAGCTTTTATAATGGCTGTAACCTTGGAAAGCCATTTGGAAGGAATGCCTCTCAAAATCTTCCTTACCATTTCAAAGTGTGAGTACTTTTTGCCCAAATGAATCGGGTAGTCATTTCAGAGTGTGAGTACTTTTTGCCCAAATTGGTTCACTATGATCGGGTAGTCATTTCATCAATATGTTCTTGTTTTGTCATTTTGAACATTTCATATTGATGGACTAATGTGCTTATTTTGGTTGATCTGTTCCTTCATGCAGCATGTGTAGTTTGTCCCAAATTTCTTTTGTTGTGTCACAAGCGATGATTTTACCATATTCTACTTTGCTTAGTGCATAGGTGATTAGATATTTAGCTTTAAAATTCAGCTGAACTCTTGTTTGTGTTGCTCTGTCCATCTACTTCTAAGGATTTCTCTTGAAGTGAAAAATCCATCTTCAGCTCCTGGTACCTCCTCTATAGAAGTGTAATCTTCTTCTTGAATGATTTCCCATAAGTCAAGACTTTGTGTATTTAATGAATAACTCTATCCTATCTCTCTAGTAGGCATAGTCACCACCATCAAAGAATGGAGGTCTGTTTATAGAGTTTCCTTTAGCAGTATGAATATTGTGTGTCATTTCCTAGAGATCTTTTCCTCTGCATCTATTTGGGTGCTCAACCTCTTAGAAGACTGAGCTCTGATAATTGTAGGTTGAACGTAGCACAGGAAGGGAGGCTAAATCATGCTTTAAACTTTATTCATGTTTCTAAAATACTAAACAAAGTTCATCAAGTTTTTCACTTGAAGGCAGCGAAAATTGTCGTTAGTATGGTTCAGAGAGTTACTTTTTGAACTAAGTACGAAAACCAAAAACTGTATGAAATCATTTTCAAGACAAATATAATGCAAACAAACACAAATGCTGAATAATAAAAAGATAAGGAAAGAAAGAGATATTACTTAGATTTTTGTACTAGTTTAGCCAACATTGGTTACATCCAATTCTCAACAACCTGTTGAATTCTACTAGCAACCCTTTCTTAGCCTAGAGAAAGTGAAATAGTCTTTAGCCTTCTCAAGCTATTTCCAGTGAGTAGTAGTCTCAATTTACTCTCACACCAAGTAATCTTTTTACTAGCAACTTCAAGCTATCCTCATGTTGATCACTACTAGATCTGGGTACAAAGATTTTAGTTTTGATTGGTTCTCTTTAACAAATGAACACTCAAGTTTTTCTAGGAATAAAACAGTGTGTAAACTTAAACTTGTGAGACTTCTTCTAAATTCTTTCTCAGAAGAAAATATTATCAAATAAGTATTAGAAAGAAGATTTCTAGAATAGAAACAGATTTCAAGGAGTAATAAACTTTCAGAAATGATTGTTGAAAAGCTTTAGTGATTTTTGGCACGAAAGTCTTCTTCACGTATGAATTCTCTTCCTTTTATACTTGGATTTCAAATATAACTGTTTCCTCTTGATTTTGCTTCCTCTTGGCATGCATTGATATTCTTTTTATGTCCTAGGAGCTGTTCTCTACAAGAGTAGTTGAGTTGTGTTAGAGCTGTCTTTTGCAAGTGCAGAACAATTGTCAAATGTGGTTTCTAGATGATCCTTTAGAAATAACTTTTATTTTCTAAATGTGACTTCTGAACGCTTTCTTCTAAAAGATGAGGACGTTGACCAAGTATAAAAGCAATGTGTCACTGTCAATACTTTTCTGATAGTTGACTTTATTTGAATTTCGATTTCTAAATGGCGCATGCTTTTTGAAATATCTTTACAACTTTTGATCTTCGCATCGATCATCTTTGTTTGACTAAATTTGATAAGGATCTCTTTCATCGTTTAGAATGTCTTCAAAGACGATTCTTATTTGGATTAACAATCTTGATCTTGAATTCCTCAAGAGAAATTCATTTCTTCATTGATCTTAGTGATTTCTGAACATACGAGTTACTTTCTGATACTTGATGTAGCTTTCTAGAGTCTATAACATATATTAATTATCTTTCTGAATTATTTTTCACATTATTAATTCTTTGAATCTCTTTGAATGAGATTATAATCATATTAAAACATGATACTATAAAAAAAAAAAATGTTATCAATTGAACTTATATGTAACAAGAATAGTTCTGTTTAAATGCTATAGAAACTCAATTTAAACGTTAGTGCTTTCTTCAAAATATTTTAATAAAATTTATTTTGTTGCTACTCAAAACACAAACTATAGAGCTTTTTGATGCATTTTGGAGTTAACAATTATCACTATATAAGCCTCCTCCAAGGTCTGTGTAGCTTGTCTTAATATTAAACTAAACTAACCTCTCTGTGCCCTTAACTGTTTTTGTATGACAATAATAACAACAATAACAATTTATACCATATTATAAAAGGAATTGGGATCGATAACTATCTTTAGTATCTCCTCATCCTCTTGAAATTTTCTTATTAAAGTCCAATATATTATTTAGTGGTCTAAAAATTGTCATCTAAAATAAATAAATAAATGTCATCCACTTCACCCACTTTTTGAAAACCATCCCACACCCCTTCGAACCAAATCCCATTTTCCAACCTCATTCCCCGAATAGACCTCATATGCTCTGTAACGCCCCAATTTTTACTGTAATTTTTACTGTCATTAGAAATTACTCAATTACCGAATTACCGTATTACATAAGATTTGAGGCCGAACAATCCTCAATAAAGGAATATCACATTAGAAGAGAGGTTAGGAATGATTCATGCGAGAGTCGCAAATCCCGAATTTCTGTACGTACAAAATGACCAAAATGCCCCTGAAGTTATTTTACTCAGAAAATGAGGATCGTGGGCCCCACCTATTCTCAAGGGGATATTTTGAGGATAATAAGGGATTCTTTGTGTTATGTGTGTTAATAGAGCAGAGGGATCTCAATTTTGAGTTCCGACGCGCGAAATGACCAAAACGCCCCTCAATGTTTTAACTTCGATGCGTGCGAGTGAGCCCGAACCTCCCTAAAATGTTTTAAAATGTGTTTTTAAGCCATGATTAACCATTGGTTAAGCTGGGGTGGCCTCGGCGCTTTTTAAGTGAAAGTACGATTTTGCCCCTGTTTTTGGGCAGTTTTGCGAATTTCGGGATTTTTGATTCGTATACCGAAACCTAAGCAATATTAGGCTCAAATTAAAGCTTATTAAATTCTATATATTAATCTAGAGTCAAAATTATGTATTTAGATTGATTAGAACCCAAAATTGCTCAAAAACACCCAAATTGCTTACTAATTCACTTAAGCCCTTAACCGTAAATTCTCTAAATTACATGAATACCTTGCCTACACCTAAATAATGCATGGAACACACAAATTTCACTTCTTTGGGCTGTAATGGACGAAATTATTGATGCCATTATGCAGCTGAATTATTGCCAAAAGTTGCACTAAAACAAAATGCCAAAATGTCACCATAAGAGACATAATTCCTTAATTTCATACAACTTTGTCTAAAATGATTTTTCCTCCCTTATTTCTCCTGCAAAATTCCGTCCACTACCTCATCATTTTGGCCAATTAGAAGCCTCAAAATCTTCTATAAATAGGCTTGCTTGAGTGGTCTTGGAAGGCTTGGTTCATAACTAGTTTTTAAGAGCACCAAAAACTTTCTTTCTTCTTCCCCTTTGGCTGAATTCTTTCTTCAATTTTTTCAAAGAGATTTTGTTTCATTTCACTTCAAGAAACCAAGTTCTCTTCCTTTCTTCAACTCAGATTAGGTAGGGAGTAGTTTCTAAATTTATTTCTATGCTTTGAGGAGTTGTGTTTTTAGCTTAAAATGATGAAATTATGAACTTACCTTAGCTTTTCATTTTGGTTTTCCTCTTCAATTTTTCTTTAACCAATTCAACCATATGGCCTAGGTGGAACTAAGATGATGGCTTGATGATGAGGACCTTGAGGGTGGGTTGTAAATCCATCACAAGTTAGGCCTCTAAAGCTTGAAAATTCCACTTGATGCAAAACTTTAAAGAATAATGCTTTATGATGCTAAAACAAAGATTTTTAGTTTAGAACTTGAAAGATGTATTTTCCTTTTATGTTTTATTTCTTGTTTAGATATGTATTGGGTTGAATTTATAATTCTTTTAAAGTCTTGAAGGAGCTCTAGTAAAGAAACAAAATGAATTTGCATCCATGATTAAGTTTATGCTTTGCATAACCATGTTTACCTTCTATGTCATCACTAAATTTTCAAGAATGAATAAATGAACTTGCATTTCTCATGTTTAAATTCCAAGCTTGTATTTCATGTTTATGTTTCAAGTCATCACTTAATCTTTCAAGATAATAAAGAGGTTGCATCTCATATTTAATTTATGCTCTCACTATATTTTATAATGGCTAAAAGAATTAACGCATGGCATGTTTATTTTATGCCATCACCTAAAGATCCTAGAGCTCAAAGACTTGCCCATGTATCACAAGCAAAGAAATATGATTATTGGAGTTAAAGAATTTATTCATTAACAACTCTTGAGATTGGAGCTAACAAAGATGTAATAATAATTCTCTTCTCCCTCTCTCGGTCTGTGCGGACTACCGCCGCTCAGTTTCTTAATAATCTCTTCTCCTCTCTTGGTCTGTGCGGACTACATCGCTCCGGTTTCTTAATATTCTCTTCTCCTCTCTCTGGTCCTGTGCGGATTACCGCGCTCCAGCTTTCTTGTATCATGTTTATATTTCAAGTTCTTGCATCATGTTTAATTTTCAAGTCATCACCTTAAATCTTAAAGATAAAGAAATGGAATTGCATATCATGTTTATAATTCCAAGCTATCACCTTATAAAGATAAGATTAAAATAAGGTTGCATAGCATGTTTATAATTCTAAGATGTCACCTAAATCTCTAAAGCTCAAGACTTACTCCTTTTATCTTAAGTGAGAATTTTAATTGTGAAGATCCTCCCAAATTTGACAAAAGAACTAGTTTCTAAATGAGTTTTAAGGCTTTGCAAGGATTTTACGGGAACTAGTATTTTATATGCACTTAAAATATGATTCTATGTAATTGCATGAGGTTCATGATTCGCCACTGATCTGAGTTTAGTATCAATGTGTGATAATGATTTGATATGATTGAAGTTGTGATAATTATGGTTTATTGTTAAGAGAATGATTCATAATTGGTTTAGTAACTAATTAGTTCTATAATTGATAATTCTATGTAAGGATTGGATGCTTATTGAATGATTTCTGGCTTGCATGTTATAGTTCTTTGTTGCAAATAATGAGAATGCTTATACATCAAATGTTCTTTATTATGTAAAATTTACCTTTGTTGCTAGAAGAAAGTTTATCATTGTAAAAGTGTAATTTGGAAAGGTTACGCTAAGGAAAGACTTGGTATTTAAGCGTGTCCATTGTGACCCACCTCTCTTTCACGGGAATCTCCCATATGCATGATTACTGATTGATATATATTATTCTAGCTTAAGACTATAAATGAGAAAATGTTATGATGTTTATGAATTGTATTGTGATATAACATGCAAAGATTTAATGGTGACTTAAACTTATAAGAAAATGATCCTTTGGAACCATCGACTATAGGTGGTGAAAAGGTGATTTTAGCCCCTAACCCGTTCTCTCAAAAGGGTAGAGTCGGGACTTTAGCTTATCAAAGGGATAAGTATATGCTAGTGACGACTAGTAAAGTATGAGCTCATAACCTAAATTACTCCCAAAAGGGTGGAGTATAGGGTGGCCCAAGGAAAATAATGATGATGATAAGATTTTAAGTCACCTAAGGCACTAAAGAAATGAAATATGTGCACTGTGTCCATGTGTAGCTAATATTATATGACGTTCTTTTATGCATGTTATTTTGATAATGATGATGAGGAATATGATGTAATGATAAAGGAAAAGTTCATTGTAAATATGACATGTTAAGAATATGATGCATTATAAGACGCATGATTAAAAATTGACGAACCTCGGTTAAGTATTTGTTCGAACTTAAAATGAATCTTTGCATGCTCGCTATTTTAGAATAATCCCGAGGTTCCTGGGGACTTTGATGATGACACTGTAGAAGGAGGTACTCATCGAGAATTCTTTAGCAAGATTCTCACTCCCTTTTCTTTATTTCCGTCATTGTCTCCAGATTCAAATGGCGACATTCGTCCTGCTCGTTGATACCTACTTGGGAATTTCACTATGATCAGGTGCATCGCTCGTATCATTTTGAAGGAAGGTCTTGTGATTCGTGTTTTTATTTCCATAGGTCGTCCATTTCCACATCCTGTCCCTAGTTATCGATTTTCTCCTACTCCTCCCTATGGCGATGAAATGGTTTTCGAACATGCACGTCCACTTGATGAAAGGATGTTACGTTCTTATCCCGCTTCATCTGCTGTCCATGGATTTCCAGAGTATGTTCGAGACGAGATATTCTCAAACCGATCCTTCAGAGGACACTCCTACTCATGTATATTACGAGAGCTCTGCTCCTACTCCCACACGTGTAAGAGAGGGTAGTGAGAAACAAATTGTTCACTGAGGTTAGCAAGAAGGCATGTCCATGCGACCCACCTGGTGCATCTTGTGTGTCCCTCCCGAGGAGCTCATCGATGGATCGATTTATTCCCCATTTCCGGGACAGTGGCCATAAAGGCTTCTTAGTAGATTTATGTGTGATCATGCACCCTAGTTTTATGATAACCTTCTCGGCTTATGGAGTTATCTAGTTTAGGGGCATGTATTTCCTTAAGTATATTTTCTTTTATGGGTTTGCATAAGATAATGATGTATGAACATAACCCACCCTTTGAGTGAGGTTATTGTATGTAAATATATGCTATAATGTGCTTATGGATGTTATATGATGGAGCCTAAGTGATATGATGTGATATATTCTTAAACGTCTTATTATACTCCATTACTCGCTCACATCAGACTTTCACGCGTTTTCAATTATGTGTTTAAAAAAAAAATGGCTCGTAATTTCACTAAGTATTTTCCAATTATGAAGAAAGAACCAAAGCAAGGAGTAAAGTCTAGTCATTAATCAGATTCAACCTAGGTGTATCTGGTTAATTACTAGGGTGTTACATGCTCCAACTAATATTTTTCACTAATTACAATAATATCTATAAGAATTAAAAAACACGACTTGACATGCACAATACTGCCTGCCATGACTATCAAGTCACTATTGTAATAATTAACTAACTATTACCCGACTTCATACCTTCGAGCCTCACTACTCTTCAGATGTACAATAAAAAGTCGGAAAAAAAAAATGTTTTTAAAGCTAGGCCTAATGATATACCTTGAGATACGAGAAAATAAAGTGAAAGTGCCAGGCGCTTGATGTATAAAAGTAATTCAAACAAATTGACTGAGTTTAGATGAGATTTTTTGGGCTCATTCACTGTGTCACGTAAATATAATCATTTTTTTGCATAATTGGACAGTTTTTGGAGAAATTGGACATGGTAATCTTTGAAAAAAAAGTAAAATATAAAATTTAAGCTTCATAATTTTTTTTCCTCTTTCATAGGCCGTAACAAACGCACTCATCACTGACAATCCTCGTGAAACTTCAGCGATTATTTATAACCTCCTCCCCATAGTTCATGCGGATAAAAACCTGTATACAGCTGATGACGATGCCTGTCCAGTGTTCGGTGCTAAGTAAGAAGCGTCAACAACAACTGAACATTATTGTAATTGGAGAAGGGCGGCAAGGTAAAAAGGCTTGACCGAATAGTTGGTAGAAATTTTACAAGTTTGAGTGACTCGCTTGGACTTTCACCCGATGCCATGAAGTGTTTAATATCCCTCTCAAGTTCCAAATGTCTTCAACCCTTTCAGGTTGGATATTTGCAGCTGAATCTACCTGCAAATTAGCCAACGGTATTAAACGGATGTTACAAAAGATTCTCGAGTATTGTAGTGATTCTTGCTGAAGCAACATGCAAGTAAATCCGCTTGGAGATACATTGCTTATCTAATCTAATATGAAATAACGGGGGAGGGGTACACTGTACGAAAAAAAGGGAGTGAAAACGGGAGAAAGTGAATGTCAATAACCCATCAAATAGAAATTTAAGCCGAGTGGCATCAACCTTATAAAGCTATTTCCTTTTCATTTTTTCTTTTTACAGAAAGAAGAAACTTACTCAGATAAGAAAAGAAGACTAAGACTATGGTCATTTATACAATTTATGTAGTCAGATGAACTGCCTATTCATACGACAAACCTTTGAAATATTATTTGAAAGGCACATAACAACCAATTGATTATATAGTTTATGCAGTATGGGACCATGTAATTTTATCAGGTGCTACACCCGACACATCCATTGAAAGTGGACAGGACGTTGTTCCCAATTTAATAAGGTTTATCAGATGATGAACTAATGAATGAAGAAGGCTAGATATTTATACAACATGGAGAGTCAATCTGAGACACCTAACTAAAAAACATGTGACAAGTACTAAGGGACAGTTGACAGAAAGGACACATCACTACAATAACTAACATGGTTAAAATAACTAACTAATTCCAAGTTAAGTCGTCTCGGCTCAGCTGCTGTGTTGTTTTGGGCCTGGGGAATTACAATTCATGAGGCAGATTATTTGGAATAGATAACACTTTTAATTGTGTCATATTTTGAATGACCAACGTCTTATCATCATCTCCTTATATGATATACATCCATAAATGCTAGTCATTAGAATTCAGAATTGATTTACTCTTACTGGATGTCTGGATATCTCCTTGGGTCTCATTAGACAAGAAACTAGAATCATGAAAATTAGAGAAAGATATGTTACATACCGCTTTTGCAACAATCTCAGTGCTGTTTAGAATCTCAGCTGTGACCTCAAATAGAACCCATGCCCATTTGTCAGTGTTGGCATGATCTGCTATGTATTCGATGCCACGTTTCTGAAATCTTGAGGCCTCCATCCAAGTTTTTCCTCCATCAACAGATACATCAACTCTCTCGATGCCTCTGCCACCTCCTGATGCTGCATACCCACTAATCTTTACCTGCAAAAGATATGCAAGTATTGGGAATCGAGCTAAATTAGCAAATGAATTGAACATGTACAGTAGCCATGCTTGCTTCATCATGGTTAGCAGAAAGGTATTACACTAGATACTGGTATGAAAGATTAGAAAAATATATTACTGATTTGAGCCTGGATTCCAGTGAGGAATCGTGTCTGAATCATGTATACAAAATAGAAAATAGGAGAGAGAAAATCCTAAGGTTAGTTTGAGGAGCCCCAGCCCCCCAATTTCTATTCCACTAGTTTTCCTCCTCCCTACACACCCCACCCCATTACAAATACGCCTCCCAAGCAGATTCTCCAAGATCCTCTCTCTCCTCCCCATTCATTTCTTGCCACCTCAGCAGTTAGTTATGCTAGGTGGAGCCCTCATTATTTTCTTGACTTGTTTCTCTGAGGCTCATGTTTTCCCCTTCTTTTATAGACTTGGACTATCCTAGGAGTGTTTCTGACCACATCAGCAGGGGTCCTAACCATGCCACCTCATTATTTTCTTGACTTGTTTCTCTGAGGCTCATGTTTTCCCCTTCTTTTATAGACTTGGACTACCCTAGTAGTGGTTCAGACCACATCAGCAGGGATCCTAACCATGGTTGTCGCATGGTTTATCTTCTCCGATCCCATATCTACCTCTAAACACAATTTTGCGGTAATGGAGCAGACTTGCATGCAAGATCATAAACTCGGAAAAATCATGTGTCCCTCTCCACTTTCACACACTGGGAAGATTTGGACCATAGGTCTGGTAAGTGAAGAAAAAACCCAGTCCAATCCAAATTTCTTACACCCACCAATATATATCCACTCCCAAATCCCAATCTTGCATCTTTCTTCGAACCCTAAAACTGCTGTAACCTAAAATGTGGAGCTGCGCAAATCCAAAGTGGGCTACATAATGTTGGGTTGTCGTCTTGATAACAAGGGAGCATTGACAAGAATGTGCTAGGACCCCAAGTAATATGAATAATGTTGATACTACCATTGCCCCTTGTAATGTTACCCCAAATAATATTGTTTTACCTTATACTTAGGTTTATGGTAGAAAGAACAAAAAGGGAAGTGATGGCACAGGCAAGGCATGTGACTAAGAAGGGGAGGGAGGGATTTGTAACTAACTTTGCTTAGCTGGCACAGTTAGTGGGGTGAGGTGGATACATTGTGATTCTGTTAGGGGAAGGAGGGGAGAAATATATAGGAAGTGGGAGAGTGCCGAGGGGAGCGTCTAAGAGAGTTGGAAAAGGAATAGAATTAGGAGAGTGCTAGGTCTTTCGAATACCTAGTTATTTCATATACTATTTTCCTTTCTTGTTACTACCATAAGAATACTTCTTACAGAAAGGGGAGAGCAACACCTCACTATTATTACACTTCTCTGAGAAATTCATTTCAATTTCTACATTTTACCTTCATTACTGATACCAGTTCTTACAAAATGTTTATATCACAAGAATGGACCTCTAGCAAAAATTCAAGGACTAGAGATGGGAAACATGTTGAAAATGTGGTTTTGGATAGTAGGTTATTGCATTTTTCTTGAAGGGCGCATTACCACTAAACAAAGTGCTTCGCATGGTTGATTCGGATGAGCAACCAGCCATGGGATTCACTTATGAAGAAATGGATCGTCCTAAAAGAGCATACAAAGTGCCTTTGAAGGTGTTAAGAAAAGGTAAATTTAATTAATGCAATACCAAATTTAGTGCCTTCAAATTTATACTCAATTTTTGTTTGATACTTTGAACTTCAAAAAAAATATATGATTTGTCTAATTTAATTTTTCATTCTTTAGTTATATGCCTTTATGGGATAGATAAATGATGGGACAAACAACTTCATCGCCCTTTACATGTTGCAACTTACAATGTCAACCCTCATTATTTTCCTAACGTCAAAGTTGATCTTGAAGTTACACATGGTCTCTAAGTGTTTACATAGGATTGTGGGCAATGATGCTGAAATCTGCAGGACTGATCTTCAGCTTGATGATTTCATGAATTCAAGGAAGTTCTTTGGTGAAAAAATAATCAAGAATGCTATTAATCTCAAACATCTAGCTGATTGGTGGGATTCTTTTGGTTTTGAACATCCAGAACTAAGAAACTTTGCCATTAGAATATTGAGTGTACCACATAGTTCTTTTGGGTGACTAGGTGTGAACGCAATTGGATTGCCTTTGAGATAGTAAAACTTTTTAAGCATTGCAATATGATTTGCTTCTCTTTCTAAATTAGTTGGGACGGTTATTTATTTCCTTTTTTTAATTTGTTTAGGTTCACACAAAAAGAAAAAACTAGTTGAAACAACAAACAATGAATGATGTTGCTTTTGTGATGACTAATTCAAGATTAGGGAAGAAGCAGCAAGCTAGAAAGGATACTGAGTATAGCATGGATAACATTTCTTCTGATGATGAGTGGATTGGAGAAAATTATGAGAATGCATGTAGTGATGAAGGATTGGATGAGGAAGAAATCAATGTTCCAATGGATACTGATCCTATAAAGTTTGGTGGAGTGGTGCTTCTATAGATGTAGATGACTTGGAGATTATTGATGATGATGATCAACTTGTTGGTAATGAAGATGATGACTTGGGTAGTGATGGAGATATCGGAGATGAAGAAAATGATTATCATGGCCACAATGAACTGTTCTAGGCATCTTGACATAGCTGTTATTATTTTGTATATGTTGTCCACACTTGTTTTGGGTTTAACTTAGTGAGTTGTAATCCAGGAAAAGAAAACCAGACTGGACCAACCAGTTCAACAGGTTGAACTAAGAACCGAACCCCCCATCTAGTCCGATCTAGTCTTAAAAATCGGTTGTCCCCAAAACCGGTTAAGAACCAGGAACACCAGTAAACCGTCCGAACTGAGATGGTTAGGCAATGCAATGGTTCACTCAAATATTGAAAAACAACTAAAAAAGGACGAGCATAATAAGAATGACTGCCATAGCCACCACAAGGAGGTCCACAGTATCATCCAGAAATGCAACCCAACGCAATTGATAGCAATGCAAAGAGGAGTACAACTACAGTGTTCCTCTAGGTCTTCAATTGTTGCCACGAGGGGCCGTCATTAGTGCTCCAGGCTCCTGACCTTGTGAGAATTCATCACCCCATGGATGGTGTGTTGGTTAGCAATGACTTCGTTTTGATGATTTGGAGTTTGGAAGGGGCACCACGGCTGCTAAGAAAAGGCAGAGGAGAAAGAATGAAAGGTTATGTGTTCTAGGGCTGTGCTCTATGAGATGATTGGGTGGGGGGCTATTGTTGGGCTGCTCGAAGTTTTCCTTTTCTTCTTATAATACGACTTCTTTCAAAAACCGCTGTTAGGCTATGAGCCTACGACCAAAAAGTATTTATTGGCTTCTAAGAAATAGGGAGAAAAAGAAAAAGAAAAGCTACAAATATTTTCAAATAGAATATTTTTATTATTCAGCCCAAAAAAATTGATTTTATTATGATATAATTAATAAAATTTTGCATCATTGTGAAAAAACTATCAACACATTATAAATAATTATATATATGTTCCGGTTGAACACCCATTGAACCAGTTCCCTATCCAATCTGATTTTCTTCTTCTTGGTTGTAATTACCTAACCTAAACTAGTGATGTTTCATACAATTAGAGAACATATAGTCCACTGCCAAAATGAATAGCCCATATACACAATCATAAAAGCTAACCTTCCCAGGCTTTACTGTGCTCACATCTTCTAGAGAACATATAGCACACTGCCAAAATGAAGTAATGAGTATTAGTGCAAAAAGTTACTTGAAAAATGCATAACCTCATTGTGTATGGTAGATTAGAGCCTGAATCTGTTCAGCTTGCAATAAATTAAGTGTGCATAAATTGCTCTAAAAAATATCAATTGGCTTTTCTTTACTCAAAATTAAGTTAGGTATGTTAGAAAGAGTACAATAATCAGAATACCTGAACAGGGAAATCCATTTGGGGTCTCCTGGTTGACCAATTAATGTTATCCCAATTCACTGATGGTGGAAACATTTTGTAGTCCTTTTGCATGAAGAAACCCTGAAAATTGATAATGTGAAGCTCAATAACATTCTGGAAAGGAACTTTTTAGTATTTACAGTTATTTTATATCATAATCACACCTGGCATTCTTCTTCGATGATATTGATTGCTTCCAGCCATTTAACAGACCGGGCTCCAATGACACCAGGTACAATCACACGTAGTGGATATCCATGATCCCTGTTCAGAGGCTAAAAGAGGGCAATGACATTAAACTTACCTGATCACAACAGACTACTATGGCATCGTACACACAAAAACTTGTATAATGGATAGTTAGTTCACAGAATAGAAAAGATTAAAAGGGTTTTATGATTAGATCAGATGAAAAAACTACGATTAATACTACTCAAACATGTCACTAGAAGTACGTCTCTTAGGTGTGCCCTTCATTTTCTCTGATGCTTAATTTCAGCCTTGAACATGATTCTTGTTTGCAGTTTTGCATAGAATATTGGATAGGCCAGCTTCTTTATAGGTTACAGGTGAAAAGGGAGGAAAAGAAAGAAAAAAGGGCCTCAGCCTCCGTAATATACTAAATAATGTGATATTTGATTGAAATGAATTATAATATAAAACACTAACACCTATACATGCAAATAATTAGGTCATGAACCATTTATTATGATTCAAAGCCAGTAGTAACAGTAGCAACATCAAGTTATGCAATGGGTACGTCCAAAGTACTTAGATTGACTTCTGTGCACTAATATTAGGGGCCTCAACAAGAAGAGGTACCCAAGATTCAAAACTAAGATGTTTTTTCATTCTCAACACTTGTAGGGAAGTGTTGTCTTCTTAGCATACACGTAAATGTATGCTGATAGAATATTTCAAGCGCTTTCTCTTGTGGATTTACAAAGGGATAGCACGTGGTGCAATGTTTTGATTTTATGTATTTTTATCACCTTTGTATTATCTCTATTGAATCATTTTTATTTTCTCCTTTATTGTAATCATTCTTTGAGGGTGAGGCGCAGCGAAAACACTAAGGTTACTGGCTTCTCACCTAAACCTCATGAGATCAAATCCTAGAAACAACCTCTTCACTTGTGCGGATAAGACTATATATATCTATCCTCCTTAGACTCTAGCAAGTAAAAGCCTCGTGCGTTGGATTGTCCTTCTTTTTTGTACTGTCTGACTTTCTGTCGACAAGTTCTTTTAAAATATGTCTATCTCTATTTTTTATAAAAAGCAGGCCCAGCAGAAAATGCCTTCAAACCATAGTTGTCAATGGAGGATGGTGGGAGACCAAAAATCCACCATTTAAGTCTGCCATAAGACCACCATGGCACTGCCATAAGACCACCATGGCACTGCCATAATGAACAAATCTTCTCATGGCACAGCGGCGGAGGGGCCAAAATCCACCACGTCAAGGCACTGCCATGGCCGCCATTTGTCAAATATGCTTCAAACATATGGAATGAATAATGGATCCTGCAATTAGTTCTTCTAAGGATGCTAGTTTGAAAGTCAGAACTGCTTGCATATAGAAAAAAGAGAACAAGTATCTAATCATATTATCTACAATGCTTATGTCATGGTTCTGTTCTGTTCATTTAGGAGGATTCCTCTTCCTCTCCTCTCTTTGTAATTTTTTCTCTTCATCTTAAACTCTTTTATTAAGAACAAACAAATTTTCAAATAAATAATTTTATAGGTAAATCATGTATGAGGATTGAGGACACACTTTGAATTATTAGGTTCCAACACGGGAAGTGTGCAAGTATAAAATTAAACTTATAATGGGAAAAAAAAAAGAAGGAAGAGAGAGAGAGAGAACCAACCATGCAATAAACATGCATTCATTCTACAAATTTTTGCCAAATTAAATAATGTAACTGCAGCTCCTCTGGTTTCGGAAAATAGCAGTCTTGACATGAATCAGAGAATAAATTTCCCCATTGATTACTCTTAGAAAGTGACAAAAACCAAGATAGAAGAACCTTTAAATTTTTAGTGCTGGAAGAAGATAGCAAACTACAAAGGTCAAACTCACATACTTCTCCATTCATTTCATAAGCGAGTAGAACATCTGCTTCAGGATTTGTGGCCTGATTGAGTGGAATTGATGCCTTGTAAGGACCACCATTCTCCTCCTATTGTTTTTCAAGATTAAAAGGAATTAACAGAATATTTTCTCTTAATGTTTTAAAAACCAGAAATAATTCTGCATCTGTGAATTAAAAAACAAGCCATAGTGATTACCTTACACTTGTCAACACTAACAAACTCAACGTGTTTTCCACCAAACTGAGTAATACTTGTCAACTTTGGTATTCCAACAAGTTCAAGGACATCAGACAATTTGGCACCACCCCAGATGGCTGAGACAGAAAAGTATAATTAAACAGTGATAAGAGGATTGTTCTTATATATATATATGAGAGGATGATACTTGTGTGAGAAGTGATAAGAACAAATTTTGACAATTAAACCATACATAAATAGTCAGGATCAAAAGATATTAACAACATGACTTTATCTTTTAATACTGACGATTCATGTAAAATCTAACAGCCAAAATTTACTAATTACTCCTCTCACTTTCACTCTCACAATTGGCCCTCTCATACATATGCACATACACATATATAACTGAAGTTCCTTCAATATACACACATATGTATATATATGTGTGCGTATATACAACAGAAGCTCCTTCAATCCTTGAGCAATTTCAGTTTACATCTCAGTATCTCGAAAATGACAATACTAACCATTTCCAATGGCAGAAATATCCCAGCCAACCCCCTTGACAGTTCTGGTCTTGCTCATAGCAGTCCTTCTATTACCTGCACACTGATGAATCCATAAAGGGAAAAATCAAATTCATTAGCAGCATGTATCCAAAACAAAATCATTAAAATTCTTCAACACAAGCGTAGAAAAAAAGACACACATCATGATCCTTAGTATTTAACCAACCTGTAATGTGGCAGTGACGTTATACTTCGGCAGCATCCTGCTACCAAATAACAAGGTCAGTAACCAGTTCCCTGTTCGACAAAATGCAGAAAACAAGCATTGCACTAACCAGATATCTTTCATGAAAAGCTGTTTAGGATTTTCCACCAAACCGGAGATTAGCACGCAGTACCTGCTCCTCAGCCAAACACGTCATAACCGAAGTTAATTTTCCTTTCTTTTCTTTTCCTTTTTTGCTGGTCATTTTAATTTTCATTAATTCATATTGAAACCGGAAGAAGGTTGAGGGAGAGAAAGGAAGAAAGGAACCTTTCAATGTCTTCAACGATAGGTATTGGGCCATGGTTCCTCTTGTAAAAGAAATCCGAAGGAGTCACGTAAGAGCATACCAGCGCGGAACGCGGTGGCTCCGCATTGAATGGTTCCTAACAAAACAAACGGAAATATAAAATTTCATATTTCATTTCACATATGAAACAATATGAAACATGGGAATTAATTAATTAGCTAAAATAAGAGCCATGCCTTGGCGTTAATTTGAAGGCGAGGGTGGCGAGGAGGCTCTTTAGAATAATCTGAAGGTGCCGTGAGTCCAGGCATTTCTTTAATTTCCTTTCTCCCTCAAATGCTAGAAAGGGTGAGAAGCGTTCGGTTTGAGGCTGTGGAAAGGAGCAATTAGCAAGAAATAGACGAAGGACTGAGAAAATAAAGCAGTGCAGCGGTTGTTATTGTAGCGAGCCTTTGGGGAGTGGGTTTTGTTGTGGTTGGCCGAGGTGATGAGAGAGACTCACTGTATTTTTCTGTCACACTATACCTCGTGGTGTTCAAATGCCCAAGGCTAGGAGAAAAAAAAGGAAAAATAAAAAAGAAATGCTTGTTTAGTGGTGGGTCCCATTTTGGCATTTACGATCAGGAGTGGACAGGTGGTGACGATGGGACACATGTGACTGGTGTCAAGGCGGTTGTTTATTTACTTTCTCCGCCGTCTGCTACGTGGGATCTCATTATCTCGAGAAATGTTACTGTAGCGCACCAAATCGACGCATTAAAGTGACACGGTATAAAAGGGGAGAAGTATATCGTGAGCAGTCTTTGTGAAGGTACATGGTGGAGTGGAAGGGAACTTA
Organism: Dalbergia cochinchinensis; assembly: GCA_031216125.1. Classification (NCBI taxonomy): domain Eukaryota; kingdom Viridiplantae; phylum Streptophyta; class Magnoliopsida; order Fabales; family Fabaceae; genus Dalbergia; species Dalbergia cochinchinensis. The sequence continues at coordinate 32,458,417 of CM062377.1, read as the reverse complement.
AAATAGGTAGAAGAAATAATGAATCATAACAATTAAAAGAAAAAGAAAGCATGTTTCTGCTTTCCTCACCCTTGTGCTCTTTAAGTTTGCAGATCCACTTCTAGAGTTGTGAAGTCCTTCTTTCTACTTCAATGGGCTCTTATAATTGCTCTAGTATACTTCATCTACCTTATTATCACTCTTATCAAATAATGATCTCACACTCCTTATGCCTTCTCTTTTTCACCTTCTCGATTGACTTCATCTTTTTATTGAATTTAATTAAAAATAAAATGATGCATCCTTTTAATGTACTGTAACAATGATTTTTCAAGTAAATATTAAATTAATAATTTTTGTATCTCGTATTCCCTTATGGGCAAATAAGAATCAGAGTTTTCCCCAAGGGAAATGGGTTCATTATTCCTATACAGGAGGGCGTGCGATAGGTGTTGCTACTATATTTTCATTCGGCAATAAAGTGCCTTTTCTGGCTTCAACTTGTGGGAAGACTGGTTCTGGTAGTGGTTTTGGTACTTGGATTTCAGGAGCTCTCACTCTCCCTGGTGTAGGGTAGTTAGGTTTGGATAAGAATAAGCTCCAAAGAGAGTTGCAGAAGCAAACTTCGCATTGCAATTTGTCAACCCAATGACTGATGCCTTTACTTTGCTTCCAAATGGTACTACTAACCTCCCTCCTTACCCACACACAAACCTGAAATGATCATTGTTGTAGCAAACCATTTTTAGTTAAGGAAATTAATAGAATACATCAATTTGTTAAGTATAGGGATCAATTTAAGATGTTACTTTTAGTGATCAGTAGACAAAGCTTGACTAAGGCCAATGGTATTAATCAAAGTAGCTTGACATTATGATTCCCTAATAGTTTTTAGAACTATAATAGACTAAGCTCTTCAAAATGAAACTAATTCTTACCAAACATGGAGGAGACTAAGAAATCAATACAAGCTAACAAACTGGATTATTTATACATTGATAAGGAAAGAAGAACACATTAGAATGCAGACTGCTAATATTGTCAGAAAATAATAAATTACCTAATAAGGTTGATGAAATTGAAAAAACATGCTAGAACCCATTTTTTAACTAATGAAAGTGCATTAGGAAAGTTTATAAGCAAGGATACAAAGATGCTGCAGTACTGGATAAATATGAAATCATGATTTTGGATATTTGATCTTAGAGTTTTTAAGGAAGAACACAATGATGTATGGTTTGAGTGATTTGATTTGACTATAAAAGAAAGTTTGATATTATCATAAGAGCACTTTTTGAAATCTTGGTATGAAAGTATTGTCATAAGATGGACCTTCTTACAAATCTAGGACAAGGCTTTATCCAAAGGCTATCCCTAGACCAAAAAGAACCCAAAAGATTGAACACATACATCGTGAGAATTGCTATGTAATATCCCTTCTTTTTCCAATATTTTGTAATGGATGTATGTGTTTGACTATAGCAAAGTTGCTGAGCTATTTTGATATAGATGTAGAGGTTAAGATAAGTTATAATTTTTGGTTGAATATGTAAACTTAAGAGCTCAAGCAAATATTAATAGAAATATTCCAATTCTTGAAAGCGAGTTAGATACTTAGATATAGATAATACATAGCTTACAAAGCTAGTAGAGAAGCCTTTTACTTTTTGCAAATGGTAGATCAATTTGATAACTTGCATGTAGAAAAATATGAGGAACTGAGACAAGAAGATCGAAAGTTAGATATCAACAGAAGTTAAAGAAAAGATAGTCAGCAATACCATGTTTAATTTGTTGGTGATTCAAACTTTTTGTTGTTGTCATTTTTATAATCTTGTTTGATTCTTATGTTTTTAACTCTCTAAAATGATGATTTTGGCAAAGATAAAGGGAAGTATCAATTGACATATTATCATGTGCCATATTATTTATGGCTATTTGAATCCTTTTCATACTAAACTAATGCATGCTCAATTCAAAAGAGTCAAAGCTTCTACACAATTTGCCGATTCATACAGGACTTGGATATGGTAGTAGCATAGAAAGAAAAAGACCATGATCCTCTTTGTCACAACGTACTCGGAGGGCGTCACGACGAGAATGACGACTGATTTTAAAATAAAACAGGGAGTCACCACTAATTTTACTTCTGGTTAAAATTGGAAAACCTTTAAATTTGCAAACTGGTCTTTTAAAAAAGGATTTGAGGTTCGGGAGTCTAATTATGATTAGGGAAGGGTGAAAACTTAATCCCACTGCACCCCTAATATATCCGTATAAATACAGTTACCCTAGAGCTTATTATGCAAATTGATTATAATTTTAAAATATTTATTTTCCCCGATAGCTATAATTATATAAAAAGAAATAAAATAAGAAAAAAGAAAGTTAAATTAAAATAGAACACAATTCAATGAAAAATTAATTTTGACTTGATAGTTGTTGGCTACGCCTACGTATCCTCTAGTGCAATAAGGAACTCAAAGCTACGTAGTTCTGTAGAAAATGATTGTGTGTTGAATAGATTTTATTAAAGGAACCAATTTTAAAGAAGCTAAAACCCACTCTTGTACAGGATTTAGGATAGTATGAACTATACAATGAACCCTTACATTCTCATGAAACTTGAGGATAGCAAGCTATACATCAATATCAAAGTTGTTGCATGAGTTTTAAAGTGAAATGAGAGATGTGTTGGTTGATTTTAATTTTGAAAGAAAGAAAAAAAATTTTGATTATTAAATAGAATGAAAACATTTCAGCAAGTTCTAATTTTAACAAGAATTGACGAAAAAAAAATCATAAACACAATTACACAACTAATTTAAACAAATACATGAACGCATAAAATAATTAAACTAAAAGTAAAATTAATTTACAAACACAATTACATAATTAATTTAAACAAGACACATAAACCTGTAAAATAACTAAATTAAACAAAAACAATAACACACAATTAAACAAAACATCTAACATAATTAACCTAAAAAATAATAAGCGTCCTAATTACTATTTTTTTTTATCTATTTTAATAAAAAAAAACTCAAAATCAAAGAAATAATTAAATTGAGCTTTTTTGTTTTGTTTTGCATAATTAAATTACTTTGAAACTAATTTATCTAATTTCACTTAAACAAATTAAATGATTGCTAAAAAAAACTCTTTTCCCTTTTTTTGAAAAACACTTCAAATATTTATTTTAAATCAAGGTAAATAAAACTCTTTTATTAAATTCATCTAAAACAAACAAATCCTAAACTTGACAAATAAAGCTCAAGAGATCACAAAGTAAAGTATTAACTAAACCAAATAAATTCAAATTCAACCAGATAAATTTAATTTCAAACAAACAAACCTAAAATTTGGCCTAATAGGATAATAACATAAAGAAAACTAATGAAATGATGATGATAATAATAATAATAATAAAAAATAAAGAATGGGATGTATCACCATGCACCCACTCTCCACTCATACACGATCCTCTCCCTCGCCGACACACACACACTCTGACTTCTCTCTCTTTTACACGTTAACACACACCCACACTCTGACTTCTCTCTCTCTTACACGTTAACACACACACACTGACACACCCACACAAATGCACAAACCCATGCACATACTCAGCTCTTTCTCTCTCATACACATTAACACATACACATACATTGGTCCAGAGAGAGGGAAAGAGAGTGAGAAACAGAGAAAGAGAGAGGGTAAGACTGAGGCGGATAAAAACGAGGAGAAAGAATTCCGCGACGACTGGGCTCGGGCTTCCTGTTGGTGGGACAGTGCAAAAGGGAAAGGAAGGAATATCGTCGCTGCGGGGAAAGGAGAAGGAGGCTCGTGGCGGATCCATGGCAGTGCTCGGAGAGAAGAAATGGAGGTGAGGTTGCGGTGGCTGGGGAAGGACAAAGAAAGCTCCAGTTCTTGGCGGATTTTCACGGATCTGAGCCATGGGGAAACGATGGAGCATCGAGCAAAGGAAGGAGCCGAGGCGAGAGGAGCGGCTGTACGCCTTGGCCGCGACTGGGTTCACGTGGCTGGGGTGGTGGTTCCCGAAGGAGAGGTTGGCGGAGCTGCGATGGAGAATGAAGTGGTGTGGCTATGGATCGGTTTCACAATGGCCTTCACACAGAGGCGGCGATAAGAGGTGGCTTGGGATCAAAAGTGGCGGCAGAGAACGGCGACAGAGGTCTCACGGGCTAGGTAGAAGAGGTTCCGATGGAGGAATAAAGGCCGTGATCTGGCGGATCTAGTGGCTTGGCAGGTGTACAAGACAGAGTGGAGGTTGAGACACGGCCTAAACCAACGTGGCTTGATGGTTCGCGGCCCAGGGAAATGGAAAGGCGCGGCAGAACTGCTCCCTTTTTCCTTGTCAGCCGCCGCGGAGCAGATAGGAGGAAAGGGGGTGCGACGGTGATGATGGGGTGTCGCAACCGGGATCGTGACGGGGACGGCGAATTTTGAAAAGAGAATTTTTATTTTTATTTTTTGAAAATTTATGGAGTCGCCACCATGTTTATTAAATTAGGAAAACGTTGGAAAAACCCATTTAAAAGATGATCTTTGAAACCAGATTATGAGTTCGGGAGTCGTTTATGCATAGGGAAGGGTATGAATTTAATCTTACGCACCCCTAGTACACCCGTCCTCAGACGGTACCTTAGTAAGTTGTGCAAATTAATTAATAACCTTCAAAATCCCTATTTAAATAAAGAAAAACTATGCAAAACATTTACAATCAAATAAACAATTTATGAAAATTTAATTTTGGCTTGACAGGGATTGCCTGCTCCTACGTATCCTCTGGTACAATGAGGAACTCAAAGTCACGTAGTTCTATAGAAAATGATTGTGAGGTGAAGGATTTTAATTATGGAGAAAGGATTTGTAGCACGACGCATAAATCCGTTATTGCATAGAATCCAAGTTAGCACTAGGCTACTCAATGAATTCCCATGATTTAAATAACAATGAAGGTAACATCTGTTACTCAATCATTGTTATTGATCATTTACACAGATCAAAAGACTTTTGTGAAAGGTAATTTCTTTAAAAAAAGAATCCATTCTCGCGCAGGATTTAAGTTAACATTTAGCTAATCAATAAACCACTATGATTCAATAACAATAAAGTTAACATTTTGTTACTCAATTATCATCATTGATCATTACGCAGATTAAAACAAATCTTGCCGAATACTGAGTTGTGAAAACCCACTGGTGCACAGGATTCAAGTTAACACTAGGCTACTCAACGAATCCTTATGACTCAATAATAGCGAAGATGACATTTGTCATTCAATCATCATTATTGAACATTGCATATTTGTGGATTGTCAATTTTTACTTAAAAGAAAGGAATCAAATAAAAACTAATTTAAGCAAAGAAAGAAAGTATTTTATTAAATCAAAGAAAATTCATTTGTGCATAGAATTCAAGTTGACACTAGGCCAATCAATGAATTCTTATGATTCAAAAAAATAGTGAAGATAACATTTGCTATTCAATCACTATTATTGAATATTGCACGAATATAAAAAGATTTTTGAAAAAGAAGGATGATTATTGGAAAGACATATTTTTGTTTTATTTCTCAATTTTAGATAAAACAAAGATAAATAAATAAAAAAAACTGCCAAGATTAATTCATAAACATAAATATACAAATAATTTGAGTAAAAAATATATACATAACTAAAAAGCGAGATTAAATCATAAGCACAATCACACAATTAACTTAAATAATACATAAACCTATAATTAATATCAAACGAAAGCAAAATTAAATTACAAACATAAACAACTAACTAAATAAAACATATGAGATAATTAAACTAAAACAATAATTCACAACCACACAGTTAATTTAGCCGAAACACACAAACATATAAAACGACTAAACCAAGCACCAAAATTTCAATAAAAAACACATGAAATAATAAAACTAAAAAGTATAATTAATTCATAAACACCACTACTTATTAACACTAACAAAAATAAAATTAGTTCATAAACATAAATACATAAAAAGCATAAAATAAATAAAAAATGGGTCCTAACTACCATTTTTTTTTAAAGGGTTTTAAACCTAAATTCCACTAAAATGTTAAACAAATGCTGAAAATTAAAAAAACAAATAAACTCTAATTTAAATACATAATTTCAAAATTTATTCTAAAAATAAAACTGACCCAACCTAATAAATCTTAAAACTCTTTTCTTTTTATTTTATTAATTTAAATCTATTTTTAAAATAAACCTACCCACCCCTGCACACACTTACACGCTCACACGTTCACACAAATACACTAAACCCCAAAAATAAACCTTCATGTGCACCCACACCCACTTCTGCTTTTCTGAAACTTCTCTCTCTCACATAGTCCCACACAACAAAACATTTCACCAAGAGAGAATCCAAAGAAATGAGAGACAGAGAGCAAAGGGAAAGACTAAGAGAGAGAAACGAAAGGGGAGAGAGTGCGAGATGGAGGGTGCGAGAAAAGGGAGGCCGCGGGGTGCATGACCGCGACGGGAAGAGGGAGCCGCGCAAGCGGCCATGAGGGATGACTTAGCAGAGATGCCGGTGGAGACGCAGTGCGGTGGCGGGCCGGCGCGGCTAAAAGATGGATCTGAGGTGGAGGAGTCGCTCTGAAACGGAGGAAGCAAGGAAGTGGAGGTGGGTCACGGCCACCGCGAGGGAGAGGGGAAGAGTGACCCGCTCGAGGAAGGTACGCGGTGACGGCGGCGGGCTGAGTTCGCGGTTAAGGAGGCCGACGATGGCAGAGGCGCGGCTGGGAGGAGGGAGCACCGATGCGATGGTGAGGGCGGTGCGGGTTTTTTGAGGCCGATCTGGAGGTGGCGCTGCGCAGGGAGGACGGCACGGAGGGAGTCAGACACGGCGGTTCTTGGCGGAGTGATTGCTGCCGCCGCTTCCTCTTCTTTTCCCTTTTCTTCCTTTTTTGATTCTCCTTTTTTGATTTTTGGTTCAGGTGGTGGTGGTTTCAGGTAAAGTGGCGAGCGAAGGAGAAGGGATGTGGGCATGGAGGTCACCCGTGGTGGAGGTTGATGGAAGGATGAGATGATGATGATGGTGACATGGAGGGGAGGCTGCGGCGGTGGTGGGAGAGGCTGCGGCCTCCCTGGCCTCCTTTCTAGTTTCTTTTTTTTTTTGATTTCTGATGATGATGATGATATGTACCTGTCTCTGTTGTAACTGCTGTATTGCTATTGATTCCTCCTTGTATCTGTTGGCTCTGCTTGAAATTTAGCTAAAATACTGCTGATTTTTGTTTGGTTATTGTTCTCTGTTTTAGAGGGATCTTGATATCTGATGCTCAGTGTATGTGAGTGTTTGAATGGATGTGCCTGAAAACTTGCTGATACCTCCGAACCCCCTTCATTGTTGCTGTTGGTTCTCTTTTATCCTGAGTTTGCTCTAGTTAATTAATCCAAATTCCCATGCCAAGCCCATGCTTTCTGAATTGCAGGAACCCCAAACGGAATTGCTCCCCACGCCTTCAGCTTCACTCATGATTCCCATTTTAGTGGCTTGACAGAATGCCCATCATTTTGTGTTTTGCTCGTGGGTGTGCAGGATCTGACACCGCTGAAGGTTTGAAGTAGGAGGCACGTGGGTGCTGCAGTTGGAGGCCAGAGCATGTGCTTCCTCGTTCCTGCTTCATTTATTTTTTATATTTTTTGTATTTTATTTTATTTTATTTTATTTATTTATTTTTTGACAGAAAACACAAGTGAACTACAAAAAGGAATTTGGGTATCAAATTAAAAGAAATGGGCCATAAAAGGAAATGGACTCTTTTTGTATTTTTTATTTTGATTTTTTTTGGGAATACAAATGACCAAAAACTTTTTTCATATTTTTCTCACGAAAATAATGGAGTAACTATAATGAAGAAATTGAAAATTAGATGCAAATTTTTTGAATTTTGTTTAATGGGCCGGACAAAATCGGGTGTTCACATGGGGTATGGTGGAAACCGCCAATAGAGGAAGTTCTATGATGATGATGATGATGGCATGGAGGGAGGCCGCGGCAGTGGCGTGGGGAAGGCCGCGGCCTCCTCTTTTCCTTCTTCCTTGTTTTCTCTTTTTTTGGTTAATTTCTGATGTTGATGATTGTTGTTGCTAGATTTTACCTTGTTCTTTCCTGTTGTTGCTGGATTATTTTGCTGAAATTGCTACTGGATTGTTGTTGATTTGCTTTTATATGCTGAATGATGTATCAAAATGTATTTTTTGATTTTTTGGTTTGATTTTTGGTGGTTGATTGAAAATTCTTGTTGATTTAGGAAATTTTCTAAACCCTTTCCTCGATTGTTGATGGATGATTATATGATACTCTCCGATCAAATAAAATTATTGCTCTGATCTCATTTACAGCTCACTGGTAAACTTGTAATCATGAAAGGAGAGGGAATGATGCTGTTGAGGAGAAGAGGCCATGATAGTGTCCACCATCTCCTTCTGCTGTTTTTGAGGAACGGATCCAAACAGAGGGATCCAACGTTCCTTTTCCTTTTATTTTTTATTTTTATTTTATTTTTTAAAATGTCCAAATAAGGGATCCAATGTCCCTTCTCGTTTTTTTTTTGGTTGTAACAGGAACGGACTAAAAAGGGTAATAGGAATGGGCTGTAAAAAAAATTAAATAAATAAAAAGATGGACAAAATATGGTGTTCACACTCCTTTACTCAAAAGACTTTCTATGAAGTTGCATTTGAGGACTACAAATGACTCAAAGAAAAAGTCAGTCAAATTACATGAATTGGCTATTAGAAGTGGTGGGATTCTTAGTCTCAATGTCACTTCCTTATATAGTTCATAGATATTCATAGAATTATCCATTATAGGTCATGCCTACATGAGTAGTCCGGGATAATAGTATATTTTGATTGTATTCAATTTCACCCTCTTTTTTTTTCACTTAGAATCTTGTTGCCTTGCTGATAGATTTAAATGAAGATAATCATGCAAACTATGTAGGAGCTTTGTATTATGTTTGGTTGTAATTTGTTTGTAGAGAGACATGTTGTAAATTAGATGTCATATAGAGACCTAATTTATCAATTCATAGAGTCCATGAATCCTCTAGATTAGTTTTCTAACTCAATTTCTTATAAAATCCTTATCTCCTTTAATATGAACAAACACTCATAAGATACTGGTCTTTTAACAAGATCACCAACACATTGTTAAGGAATTACTAGTATATTGGAAGTGTTTGCCAACGTGAATTAGAAAAAAAAAATTGAATCACTGTGGTCTTAGAGCACAATATGGATGTTGTGTAGAGGCTTGATTCATGAAGCAAACAAAAGCTACAATGGCAAATGAACTTGAAATTTTTCCTGAACTAAGTTGGTAATTAGTTTGCAGACGTTGGTAACGTTAGTTGAAAATGTTGGTAACTCACTTCAAATGTTAGTAATATTTCAGATTCTGTTAATTTTTGAAATACTAGGATTCTTATTTAGATATGGGTTAGAAAGCAAGTTAAGTGGACTCCTTAGGGCCAAAATCGCTTTGTGACTTCAAATTTTCTTTCTGCCAATGGTTGATAAATGGATCATAACTACTAGTGATTCTAGTTTAAAAAGTTGTTAAATGGCTCAAAAAAATTAGTGAATTCTAGTTTAATTAGTGTCATAACGACAATGTGACTTGAAAGTTGGTAAATGGTAAATGGCTCGAAACTATTGGTGATTTTAGTTTAAAAAGTTGGTAAGTTGCTAAGAAAGTTGGTAAATAACTAAGTCTTTTGATTCTTGAAAGTAATTGAATTTTTATGCAAATATGGATTATATAACAATTTTGAGGGGACTATTTAGCCCCATAATTGATGGAGCGAGTCTGAATACAAGAGATAATTAGTGCAAAATTGCCTTGTGACTTCAAATTTTTTCTTTTTTAGTTGGTAAGTTGTTCAAAAATATTAGTGATTCTAGTTCAAAAAGTTGATAAATTCTAAAGAAAATTGATAGTCTTCTTATTCTTAAAAATAATAGAATATTTATTCAAATTTGGGTAATATAACAAGTTAAGAGGATTGCTTAACTTTCTAATCTATTTGTCTTCTAAATTAGTTTTCTAACTCAATTTCTCATAAAATTTGTATGTCCTTTATTTAAAATAAAACTTGATAAGATACCGGCATTTTTGAGCGATCACTAACAAATTGCTAATAAATCACCAACATCTTGGTTAACTTACCAATAGGTATCAAAATTTTGAATAAGCTTAGTTTTTTAGCACAAATTGGTTGTGTTAAGTATTCATTTATCAATTCATAGAGTCAATGAGTCATCTAGACCGGTTTTCTAACTCAATTTCTAATAAAATTTCTATCTCCTTTAACCAAAATAAAAACTTATAAATACTAGCATTTTTAAGCAACCACCAACAAATTGCTAATGAATCACCAATATCCTAGAACAACTTATCAACATGTATAAAATTTTTGAATAAGCTTAGTTTTTTAGCACAAATTAGTTGTGTTGAGTATTCATTTTTTAATTCATACAGTCAATGAATCCTCTAGACTAGTCCTCTAACTTAATTTCTAATAAAATTCTTATCTTCTTTAATAAAAATAAAAACTGATAAGATATCAGTATTTTTAAGCGACCACCAACAAATTACTAATAATCACCAACATATTGGAACAACTTACCAACGGGTATAAGAAATTTTAAATAAGTTTAGTCTTGGAGCATAATTTGATTATATTGAGTATTAATTTATCAATTCATAGAGTTCATGAGTCATCTAGACTAATTCTCTTAACTCAATTTCTCAAAATTCAAATATTCTTGAATATAAATAAAAACTTATAACATACTAGCTTTTTTAAAAGACCACCAAGAAATTGTTAAGAAATCACCAACATATTAGAACAATTTACCAACATGTATCAGAAAAGTTCTAGTGTTCCATTTGCAGAAGGTATTTACTTAACCACATCAATTAATCATTAAAAATAAAAATAAAAATAAAAATATAACTAACATAATCAATAGTTTTCTTTTGCAAAAGTAGAAAATCATAAATATTACAAACTAAAACTCTAGCAAATGTAAAAGCCCAAAGGTTTGAAGGATAATAACTAGACTATGCAATAATTGTCTTTAGAATGAAATAGAAATTAATAAATGAACTCAACAGAAAAACAAACAGATTTCTATTCAAATATCATTAATGGAATCATTACTTTTCATGTTTCTTTAACTCCATTGGGGTACACCTTTATCAAACCATTTGTCAATCCTCAAGCGGCTTGAACACTTTGCATGCACCATGATTTATTGTACAAAAGAATACTAGAGATCAAACAATCAACAAGAGTCTGTATCAATTAAAAAATGAAAGTCAATTGAGTCCCTCGCTTGATCCAAGTGTATACAATGTTCTTGTATATGTTGAATAATGAAGAAATATTAAGTGGTCATAAAAGAAAGTTCCTAGCAAGCATGTATTATTGCTTCCTTGTCGACTACCTGGTCATTTATAGGAAATTGGCCTAGTAGTTAGTAAAAGGCAATAGGCAAAAAACACAACAAAACCACGAATTCAAAGAAATACATAAAAACATTAAACATAAGTATAGAGGGCAAACCACAAATGAGTGGGCAGAAGGCAAAGAGAACACCAACAATACCATTTGTTCTTGTTCTATTTTCTCCTATTAGAGTTATATTGTCTTCTTTTATCAAAGAAAAAGTTTTTAGTCTTGACATGGGAAACAAAGATGCAGATGGATAAAGTAATTATTTTGAAAGAAGAATCAAAATAGAACACATATTAATAAAGTAGTTCAGTATAGTCTATAGAATCCATGGATAAATTGTGAAATTGAGACACCATTATACCATTCATACTTTAAAATGAAGAAATATAGTTCCACAACATGAGGAGGCATTTTTCCTTAAATGGCATAGCATCTATAGCTTACAAAATGAAGAAGTTGCAATGACTCAAGGCTTCCTCTTAATACAAAACACATTAACTTCGGTAATCTGTATAGACTATAAAATATTAGGCAACTCAAAGGCATCTTTATTCATCTCATCATTCTCAAGAAAGTTAGTTCTTAAGGCTGCTCACTATTTTTACCTAAAAGGCCAAAAATAAAAAGGCTCTTCACATTTCTTCTTTGTTATAATACCCTAGCACCGTTTCTAATGAATATTTCAATTTTCCTTAGTTAAAACTTTGCTTTCATGTAGTTTCATCTCACAGCTTATGGTTAAAAGTGATTGTTTTCTTCTATCACTGACTTGCTTATCAAAACCAAAAGATTTTCATTCACATGAAACATTTCCATCACAAAAAGTACAACCTCTAAATGCAAGCTTATCGTGAAAAAGGGTTTGGAGCAATTATTGATGTAAGTTTTCTCAGATGAATCACTAGATTATGTAATCCATTTTGCAGGTTGATCATTGATTATTGTCATAGTATGCTTACTCTTATCTTTTTTTAGGTCTAGTAGGAGTGCATGTTGTCTTTCGCTTACTGCGTGCTAGAGTCGATAATTTGAGCCATAACAATTGAAATCAAAATCATGATAGGAATAACACAAATATCTTAGGGGATTAGTACGTTTGTCTATATCATCAAACTATAATTAAGAATAACATGGTTTAATGTACTGGAAAACTTTGTTTTTATCAAAGAGCTTTACCCATTTCATTTAACTCGAGCTAGTTTCTCTTTGATCTCCTAAACCAACACGTTCAACAACAATTCAGATTAATCAAATTGGGAGTGAAATGATAGAATGGAATTCAATTCTATTATGAGTTAAATATACAATATGACATATCTGCAATGTACAGATCAAGCTATTTGCTATGTAAAAATTCTTCAAAGTCTCAATAGGTTAGCAATGTTAAAAAGAAGAATTTTTAAAAAAAGGCATTCAATGCAAAGGAAGATGATAAAAAGGAAACAAAATAAGAGAAGGAAATGAACTAAACCCCACGAATTTATTATTCTACCAAATAAAGCAAATAAAAACGGTTTAAACTTTTCCTTTCCTATTTCCAAATTAAATCCAAACACCAAACAAAAAAAGACCAAATTGAGAAACAATTTGGGAATGATCAAAATTATGGAAACTTTAATGAGAGCCTAGAAAGGAAAATGAAAAAAAATAGAAACCTTTCCATTGAGGTAGATGGTGTCCATATTGTTAGCTCCAAAACCCCATCAATTACGCTATATAATGAGGGTGCATCATCTGCTCCTGGAGTTTCCTCCCTTAGAACATAGTCTCCTTATTGTATAATCTCCTACAAGTCAAGACTTGTGTATTTTATAAACAGCTCCATTCTGTCCCTCCAGTATCATAATGTCCACCATAAAAAATTGGTGGCCTGTTAATGGAGTGACCTTCAGCAATATGAATATTTTGTGCCATTTGTTCCTCAGATCTTTTTCCTCTACAGTCATTGGATTGCTCAACCCCTTAGAGGCCTAACTCTAATGCCACTTGTAGGTAGAAATGCACACAAGAAGGGGGGTTGAATTGTGTTGTGCCTTTTCTTTTGTTGAAGAAGATCTAAAATTTTTTTTTATCAAAATCTATCAAGTTTTAAACTTGTAGAACAACAACAAAAAATGTTAGATACTTCAGAAAGTAAACTTTTTGAACTAGACAAGTAACATGAAAGTGTAAGATATCCTTTTAAAACAGAAACTAATACAAGAACAAATATGGAAATATAGAGATGATGAAGGATAAAGAAGATATAACATAGTAGATTTTATACTAGTTTGGCCAAACCTGCCTACATACAGTTCTCAACAACCGTTGAGCTTCACTAACTCTTTCTCCAACCTAAGAAAGAGCAAAGATAGTCTTTGCAGTAGCCTTTCCATGCTATGTTCAGTGACCGTAGACAACCCCTACTATCACAACTCAAGTAGTTATTCATTAGCCTCTTTAAGCTGAACTAAGTAGTCTTGCACTAGCCTCTCCAAGTTAACAAACCATGACAAGTAAAACATTGTCATGTTGCAAGTAATATTTGACATGCCTCTTCAAGCTATCTCACATTGATCACTTCTAGATGAAGGATACAACGGTTATATATTTAGGTTGCTACTCAAACTAACCTATACTCAAGATTTCTTTGGGTATACAATGAAAGTTCCAGGAATTACTTGAATGACTTCTTTCTAGATATTCTTCCTTAGAAGAACGTGTTATCAATGAAGTATGTAGAAAGAAAATTTTATGAATAAGGAAAGGATTACAAGCAGTAAAGAATATTACAAAGAAAAAACAAAGGGAAAATGTAACACCCCGATTTTTCTGTCTAAGAGAAAATGACCAAAATGCTCCTAAGGTCATTTTCGGCCTGGAATTCGAGGATGGTCGGCCCAATAGTCCTCGAATGGTCAACTCAATGTATGAAGGGGATTAGATGGTCCTTGAATGGTTTCGGAAATGAAAATCATGTTTTCTGCAATTTTGGGTCAAAATGACCAAAATACCCCTATAGCATTTTACTCGGGTAAATGTGCCGTTCGAGCCCGAAACTTCCCCCAAAGGTTTAAAACGACGTTTTCATGTATTTAAAAGTATCTGTTTAAGGCCCGGTGGTCCCGGGCAGTTTTTATACAAAATTTCGATTTTGCCTTTGGCATAGTGCCATTTGAGCTTAATGACGTAATTAAGTAAACCTAAACAATATTAGGCTCTAATCGAAGATTAATTAATTTCCATAATTAATCTAGAGTTAAAATAAGTCATTAAAATTAATTAGAACCTAAGATTGCTTAGATTAAACTCAAAACCCCTTTTTCTTTTAAAAACTCAAGTTTCTAGGACATATAATCTTCAATAGTGTTTTCACTATTCACTCTCCATACTCTAAGAAGCCTAGCTAGAGTAGGATTTTGACCCCACTAATGAGCTAGAATGCTCACTAATCATACCTTAAAATAGCCTTGATTGCCTATCCTTCCACTTATACACTTACTTACAAACTCCTAATCTTAAGCCTAATCAAAGCTACACCTAAACAAACCTCTAAACCACAATTAAATGAAAGATTTTCCTCCCCTGGGATCCCCCAAAAAGTGGCACCACCTCATCCTCTCTTGCATCACAAATTTGTTCACTCATATACTCAAAGAACCATGCCTACACTGTGCCTAAACCTATGCGTAAACCTATGCCTACACCTTACCTTGAAATGACATAACCAAGAGATATTTTCTCCCTCCTCCCTTCCCAAAATGGCACCATTCTTCCCCCCTTTTTTCACCCCTCATGTTTTGTTTTTCTATAAATAGCACACTTGGGTGAACTTGAGCCACCTTTAGACATTTGCTAAGTTTTAGTTTCCTAGAGCACTCAAAGCTTTCCTTTTCCTCTCAAAGACCAAGAGTTCTTCTTCTTCAACTTCTTTATCTTCTTGAACCTCATTTCACTTGGTAGGGATTTTGTTTTAAATGTTTTAGCCATTAAAGTTCTTGTTTAAGTTATGTGCTTTATAGTTTCTCTTGAATCTTTTAGAACTTCTTTCTTCTTCTTTGTTTCTTTTTCATTTTCGACCAACGGCCTTGAGAGACTTGGAAATGAGAGCTTGATGATGAGGATTTCATGATGATATTCATCACTTGAGAAACCTCTAAAGCTTGGAACCTAGTCTTGACTTCAACACTTTTTGGTTATCTCTTTCTTTTCTTTTCAAGATTTTGATTTCTTTTCCTTTTCTTGCTTTGGTTTTTATTTCTCTTTTTCTTGCCATGATTTTGGTTTAAGGAGGCTTGTTCTTGGATAAAAATGACTCAAGGAAGAGAGCTCATGATGTTGATGTGGTTGCATCATCAAGATCATGGCCTCTAGAGCTTTAAAGTTCTATTTCTTTCCCCCCATGTATTCGGCCATTTTTCCTTTTTTCCTTAAGTTATTGAGCTTTCATTTTCAAAGTTATGAAGGAATGTTAATTTGGTTTGTTCTTTTAATCCATTTCCTTAGAGCTAGATGATAATGTTCATACCATATGGTTTCTTTGTAAACCTTGGTGCAAGGAACTCTAAAGCTTACTTCACCTTGCTATGATAAGTTTTGGGTTGAAGTTTAAGTCCCTCTAAAGTCTTGGATGAGCTCTATTAAGAAATAAAATGTACTTGCACTCATGTTTATATTTAAGCTTTTGCATTGCATATTTACTTTGAGCCTTGCATTCATGTTTACCTTCCAAGCTATCACTTAAAGTTAAAGATAAGGAACGAAGAGCATTTCATATTTATCTTTCTTGTCTAGCACGTTTACTTCTCAAGTCATCACTTAAGAACTTAAAGTTTTAAAACGAGAGCTTGCATATCACCTAATTAATCCCGAAGCCTTTCTATTTCGGCCTTAAAGTCGATTGTTACTGGACCTAGAGCACTAAAATAAAGAATTAAACTTGCATATTTACTTTCAAGTCTTGCATATTTATATTTCTAGCACCTCATATTTATGTTTCAAGTTCTTGCATGTCATATTTACTTTGAAGCCCTTACTTTACTTTATAATGAAGAATAAAATGGAATGCATAGCATGTCTATATTTCGTCATCACTTAAAAACTCTAGAGCTCAAAGACTTGCCCTGATTATCTCAAGTTAAATTTTGGCTATGGATACATCCCCATGGATGCATATTTCGGCCATGAGATGATGATGAGCTTGATATGAGTTTCATCTAGTTGCAAGAGCCAACAATCCATGTTCAAAGATTTTCCTACGTTTTAAGAATTTCATAAGGTCATTGCCAACAAGATTTGTAAATTAAACCTTTTCCAATAATGTTTTAAATTAGTTACTGCCCTGTGGTTGTTCTTAGTCTCTTTTACAAGATAAAATGTTTTACAAACAGTTTGAGGAGTCCTAAAACGAATCCAAGAGAAACTAGTAACTTATGCTTGTTAAAGATGAAATTTTATGCATGATATGAATGTATATAAATTTGGTTCTGTCATGGTATGTTTGTTGCTGTATGATGTTGTTTTGGTATGTTGGAATGTGTTAAAATTATGTATAATAAGTTGAGAACTTTTCTATGCATGTTAGGAAAGAAACTAGTCTTACATAGAAACTGTAAAGTTGAGTTTTAGCATAGTTTTGACCCATTTATTTTTAGACACTACCAAAACTATTTTTTGTATGATAATAATCAGGTTAGGATTGTTTATTTATAAAAAACTTGGTAACATTTGATGTAGGATTGAAATTTTGCACTCATAGAGAAACTAGTAACTAGAAAACTATAAAAATGCAATTCTAGAACTCTTAGAACATTTAATTTTCTGATTCTGTCCAGCGCGCTTATAATGTAGTAAACATGATTTATAATTAGTCCATAGGCATAGGAATACCTCATAAATGGTTTAGATTTAATTTATAGCGCCTTAGACGAAGACGGAACTGAGAAAGGGTCTAAAACGTAAGTGCTAGAACCCCGTAGTCATAAAAATGTAATTCTGCCCTTAGAGCATGATGCTACCCAGATTTATTAATGGACATAAGTGCTAGTAAAAAATCATTAGTTGTGAATCCTTAGGTGCATAAGAGGTTGATAGAGGACGATAGAATAATTATATCTCAAGTTTAAGGCCCGTAAGGGTCAAAGCATAAGACACCGTAGGTTTAAGAGCATAATGAGCTATGATGTTACATGAGAATGTATGTTTTATTTGAGAATGATTATGTATATGTATGAAATTATGATTGAGGATACATGTTCTATTTGTTTATGTGGCATGAAGTAAATTTGGAAGAAATTCGGCGTGATGCTGTTATGCTACCGAATTTCTGATAAATTTGGGGACTTAGAAAGTTTTTGAAAAACCTATGAAAATTTTCTTTAAAAGAGATGAAGTACTAAGATGTGTTCTTGGATGACATCGGTTCGGCCGAGCACCTCCAAGAACTCATGTGACATCGATACCAAGATGTATTCTTGGGTGACACCGGTTCGGCTGAGCACCCCCAAGAAAATGCCCCCTAGCCCATACTAGAGAGTCGGGATTTATTTATGATACGCTTATCGGTAAGGGATAAGTAAGAACTAGTGATGACTACTTAGATATGAGCTCATAACCTAGAGATGTAACACATTCTGGGTGACACCGGTTCGGCCGAGCATCCCCAGAACGAACGTCTTTTTAAGGTGGCCCCATGAGAAAGTAAAGTATGATGATTATGTCACAAAAATCTTCCCACATGAGAATTAAATTGCCACTTTATGCCACTATTATGATGTTTCTTGATGATTATGATTAATATTCTTGCATTAGGTAATGCCATGCATACATTCTTTACTATGTAGCATTCATGACATTAAGAATCATTCTAAAATGAATGAGCCTTGGCTAACTATGTTTTGAAGCTTCAAAATGAACTTGATGCATGCTCACTTACTTTATACACTAAACTCAAGGTTCCTGAGGACGTAGATGATGACACCTAGATAGGAGGCTACTTTACTGAGATTCTTTAGCAAGATTCTCACCCTCTATCTTTTCTTCCCATCACGTCTCCAGATGGCGATGTTCGTGGTTTTTGTGGATTCCCCAACGTGGGAAGTGGACCATGATCTGGAGCATGGATCGTACCATTTTGAGGGTCGATGCACTGTTCGTGTCTTCATGTTCGTTGGACGACCCTTCGCCTACCCTGTACATACTCATCGCCTCTCCCCGACAGCACCATATGGCGACGATGATTGAGTTTTTGAGCGTGCCTGCTCGTATAACGAGAGGGTGCTCCGTATGTACACCGCCGCCTTGGCCGTGCGCAACTACCCCGACTATATGCCGCGTACATACTTCTCGAAGACCGATCCGTCGGAGGACCCACCTACCCACTTGTACAGCAGGAGCTCTGCTCCCACTCCATCGTTGATGGGGGGCAGCGAGGAGACTGTCACTCAGTCGAGGCTGGCTCAGAGGCAGTCCATGCGCCCCCATCAAGGAGCTCATGTCCAGCCGCAATGAGTGCTCACTCCGAATGTGCTTCGTCCTTGGATTGGATATATCCCACCCTTTCCGGGATCCCAGCAGTAGCAGCTCATGGGTAGAGATAGTGCACACACTATGTAAATGCGGATAAACCTTCTTTTGTTTAGAGGTTATCCATTCTAGATGCATTTGGGTTAGGGAGTTCTCTATTTCACTTTCCATTGTATTTCCCTTTCCATGTATTTCTATTTCTGCTGTATTTGGTTCTATGTTGTACTGAACTAAGTCCTGCCTTCTTTAGTGGGCATATTATATATCTATATAAGTGGTTTATTTTATCGTGTTGTGTAATTACATGTTTATGATCAGATGTTCATGAGGTGTTTAATTGGATTTGTGTTTTATTTCTTTTATGCTTCATCATTCATCGTGTTGTGCGACTCTCATTTTGCTCTTACATTTCAAAACAAAAAAATTTCTTGTATTTCTACTAAGTATTTTAAAGTAAAGAGGAAACTATGACGTGACAGATTAATGATTAACCTAAATATGTTTCTAGAGTATTGGGTTAAAAATTAGGATGTTACATTATGGTGCCAGACCAGCTCGATTCTCATGGAGCCTGAGGATTGGACTGACTATGCTTTCTAAGCATGGTGCGATAGCTATATCATGCGTAGTGCTCGGATGGCAGAGAAAAGCTGTAGGATAAAGATGCATGACCTCTATTTTCTTGCGTGTGCCATGGTAACTAGCTCATCTTACATGGAATATTGAGCCTGATCACCTCAGTGTTTGTTGTTACGTGTGTTTAGGAACCAATGGCACCCAAGAGACAGCCTAGGACCCCGACCGAAGATAACCAAGAAAATGCAACCGTTGTCGCTGTCCGTGACATGGCAAGGGCCATGGAACGCATGTTCGAGAGGATGAACCAGCTGGGAGAAGCTGGTCGTACTCCCTCTACAGTGGAGATGGTCGAGCAAGCTCGGTTCGGTGAGTTTCGCAAGGCAAACCCACTAACTTTGAGGGGAGCCATGGACCCCAACAAGGCGGATGAATGGATCAAGAACATGGAAAAGATCTATTCGGTGGTCGCCTGCTAGGAGGAGCAAAAGGTCATGTTTGCGACCTATATGATGAAGTCTGATGCCGAGTTCTAGTGGGTTGGCACGCGAAGGCTATTGGAAGCCTCCAGTACTGCTATTGACTGGGAGCTATTCAAGACATATTTCTACGAGAAGTACTTCCCCGAGTCGGTCAGAAACGTAAGGGACATCGAATTTATGCAGTTAACCCAAGAAGGGATGTCTATTGCTCAGTACACTGCGACATTTGAAGAATTGATCAAGCTCTCGTGGGTGTTCCAAGGGAACCCTGATGAGATATGGAAGTGCGTAAAGTACAAGGCCGAGTTAAAATCGAAATTGAACTACGCCGTGGCACATATGGAGATTAAGGATTTCCCCACCCTGGTCAACAAGTGCCGCATTCTGGAGGAAGGATAAGGAAAGCTCCATGCTGCAAGGGCGGAACGTGCCAAAGGGCTAGGACCTCAAGCCCCGAGGTTCAAATCGTAACACCAAAACCAGTCACGAAGTCACTACAACCCCTACCACATCAACCAGTTTAAGCCACAACAACACCAACAAAGACTGCCCTTCCACCAACAAAATCAACATCAGAGGACACCATTCAAACACAACAACAACCCCAAAAACAACAACAACAACAACAACAATTACCGATAAGGAGGGTCCAGCGGGGCCAAGAACAAGGCACCCTAAGGAACCCCCCTTGCCTACACTAGACCCGCACTGTCTATGGTGTGTCCCTAGTGTGGGAAAGATTACGGAAACCGTCCTTACCTGGCTGGGCAGAACGTTTGCTTCAGGTGCGGAAAGCCAGGCCACTACGCCAACAAATGCACCAACGAGAGGCTAACGAACTAGAACCCTAGGCCGCAACACCAAGGGAGGGTCTTCACCTTCAATGTGGACAACGCGGAAAGGTCCAACGACCTCATAGAAGGTAAGTGCGAAATAAATGGTAAAACCTTAACTGTGCTATATGACTCTGGTGTAACACATTCTTTCATTTCATATGCTAGTGTCAAGTCTCTAAATTTGAAAGTTTCCAAACTTCCTTTTGATCTTATTGTTGCTCTCCCCATAAATCATCCTGTAAATACCTGTTTTTGTTGTTTAAACTGTCATCTCACTACAGAAAATAGATCCTTTGTCATAGATTTGATCTGTTTGCCCATGAAAGGTAGGTGTAGTCCTTGGCATGGATTGGCTTCACGCCAACCGTGTAATGTTAGATTGTAATACCAAAACTGTTGTTTTTCCTTTTCCCCTTAGCGAATCTAGTCAAACCTTGAAACTTTACCTTAATGCCATAGAGGTCAACTATAGTGGGCAAAAGACTAAGGGATATGTTCTCCTAGCCGCTAGTAACGTAGATTTTGAGCAGAGTTTGGATAGCATACCAGTAGTAAGAAACTATCCTGAGGTATTACCAGACGAGATACCCGAGTTCCCTCTCGAGAGAGAGGTGGAGTTCTCCATCGAGTTAGTTCCTGGAGTGGGACCAATCTCTATAGTCCCTTATAGGATGTCACCTTTGGAGTTAGCCGAGTTGAAAACCCAGCTTGAGGAACTTCTAGAAAAGAGTTTCATAAGACCTAGTGCCTCATCTTGGGGAGCCCCAGTTTTGTTTGTTAAAAAGAAGGACGGGAGCATGAGATTATGCATAAACTATAAGCAATTGAATCGTGTAACGGTGAAAAACAAGTACCCTTTGCCTAGGATTGATGATCTTATGGACCAATTGAGAAGAGCGATGGTATTTTCCAAGATTGATCTAAGGTCAGGATACCACTAGATTAGGGTAAAAGACCAAGATATACTAAATACCGCCTTTAGAACCCGGTATGGACACTTTGAGTTCACGGTGATGTCTTTTGGGTTGACGAATGCTCCTGCAGTATTTATGGATTATATGAATAGGATCTTTAGACCCTATTTAGATCAGTTCGTGGTCATTTTCATAGATGATATACTCATTGAAGACCCACGAAGAGCATGAACGTCATTCAAGGATAGTTTTAGAGATTTTGAAGGAAAGGAAGTTGTATGCGAAGCTCTCTAAGTGTGAATTTTGGTTAGAGGAGGTTAAGTTTCTAGGGCATGTTGTATCAAAAGGAGGCATAGCGGTTGACCCTAGTAAGGTGGAAACAGTGATGAATTGGGATAGACTAACCACCGTAATTGAAATATGGAGTTTCTTGGGCTTAGCAAGCTACTACCGTAGGTTCATCAAAGGTTTCTCCTAGATTGCCCTACCCCTAACCAAGCTAACTAGGAAAAACACCCCCTTCGTATGGGTCCCGAGTGTGAGAAGAGCTTCCAGGAGCTAAACTAAAAGCTAACCACGATCCCAGTTTTGGTTTTACCTAGCCCCAATGTACCCTTTGAGGTATATTGTGATGCCTCGGGTAAGGGTTTAGGCTGTGTGTTGATGCAGAATAAGCAAGTGGTAACCTATGCGTCAAGGCAACTCAAGCCGCACGAAGCAAACTACCCCACCCATGACCTGGAGTTAGCAGCCATCATGTTCGCCTTGAAGATGTGAAGGCATCGTTTATATGGTGTAAGGTTTGAAGTTTTCTCCGATCACAAGAGTCTCAAGTATCTTTTTGATCAAAAGGAGCTAAACATGAGGCAAAGAAGGTGGATGGAGTTTCTAAAGGACTATGATTTCGGCTTAAATTACCACCCCGGCAAGGCTAAAGTAGTTGCCGATGCCTTGAGCCAAAAATCGTTGCACTTATCTCACATGATGGTCAAGGAAGTTGAGCTGATAGAGAAATTTAGAGATATGAATCTAGGGATGTCCGTGACCAACGAAGGTATGAAGATGTCCTATCTGACCGTGACGAGTGGATTTAAGCAGAGGGTCACGCTAGCACAACGGGAAAACGAGGAGTTCAGGGAAACCATAGATGCAGTTAAGGCAGGAAAGTTAAAAGGTTTTGAACGAGATTCTGATAATATATAGAGGTTTGGAGGCAGAATCTGCGTGCCACACGATGGTGACCTTCGAGAGAAGATCTTGGAGGAGGCCCACAAAAGCCATTTCACCATCCATCCGGGTAATACCAAGATGTACCAGGATTTAAAGAAGATGTTTTGGTAGCTCGGATTGAAGAAGGATGTGGTTGCTGGGTTAGTAAGTGCTTGGTGTATTAAAAAGTGAAGATCGAGCACCAAAAGCCTTCAGGTTTGTTGCAACCCTTGTCGATCCCCGAGTGGAAATGGGAATGTATATCTATGGATTTTGTGACAGAATTTTGTGACATGATGCCATATGGGTGATAGTGGATTGACTAACCAAGTTGGCTCACTTTCTACCTATTAGAGTGACATACTCTTTAGACAAATTGGCTCAGCTGTACATCCAAGAGATCGTAAGGTTACACAGAGTACCGTCGACGATAATCTCAGATAGAAATCCGCGGTTTACGTCTCATTTTTGGGGAGCCTTTCAAAAGGCATTTGGTTCAAAGCTATGCTTAAGCACAGCGTACCACCCACAGATAGACGGACAGTCAGAGAGAACGATCCAAACCCTGGAAGATATGTTGAGAGCCTGTGTTTTAGACCAAAGGGGAAGTTGGGATAAATATCTGTCGCTAATCGAATTTGTGTATAACAACAGTTATCACGCAAGCATCGGCATGGCACCCTACGAAGCCTTATATGGACAGAAGTATCAATCCCCTCTATGTTGGTATGAACCTGGAGAGCAAAGCATGATAGGACCCAATGTAGTAAGGGAAACCACGGAACAAATCAAAAGGATCTGGGATAGGATGCTTGTAGCTCAAAGTAGACAAAAGAGCTATGCGGATAAACGGTGCAAGCTGTTGGAGTTCAACGAGGGAGAGCATGTATTCCTTAGAATCACCCCCACTATAGGCATAGGGAGAGCTATGAAGGTCAAAAAGTTGAGCCCCCGATTCCTTGGTCCCTTTGAGATCCTTCAGAGAGTAGGGCCAGTCGCTTACAAAATAGCCTTACCCCCAAACCTTTCCAATCTTTATGACATCTTTCATGTCTCTCAGTTGAGGAAGTACAAGTCCGACCCTAGCCATGTCTTAGAGCCAGAGCATGTACAGTTAAAAGAAGACCTGACTTTCAATCTGCCACCAACGAGGATCGTGGGTCGCAGAGTCAAGCAGTTGAGGAACAAGTCTATTCATTTGGTGAAAGTAGCATGGGGATGAGACAAGTTCGAAGAATTTACATGGGAACTAGAATCGGAGATAAAGACCAAGTATCTAGAGCTCTTCTAAGGTATGAATTTCGAGGGCGAAATTCTTTTTAAGGAGGGAAGTAATCTAATGCCCCGATTTTCCTGTATGAGAGAAAATGACCAAAATGCCCCTGAGGCCATTTTTGGCCTGGAATTCGAGGATGGCTAGCTTGACAGTCCTCGAAAGGTCAACTCAATGTATGAAGGGGATTAGATGGTCCTTGAATGGTTTCGGAAATGAGAATCGTGTTTTCTGCAGTTTCGGGTCAAAATGACCAAAATACCCCTATAGCATTTCACGCGGGTAAAGGTGCCGTTCGAGCTCAAAACTTCCCCCCAAAGGTTTAAAACGACGTTTTCATGTATTTAAAAGTATCTGTTTAAGTCCCGGTGGTCCCGGGCAGTTTTTATGCAAAATTTTGATTTTGCCCCTAGCATAGTGCCATTTGAGTTTAATGATGTAATTAAGCAAACCTAAGCAATATTAGGCTCTAATCGAAGATTAATTAATTTTCATAATTAATCTAGAGTTAAAATAAGTCATTAAAATTAATTAGAACCAAAGATTGTTTAGATTAAACTCAAAACCCCTTTTTCTTTTAAAAACTCAAGTTTCTAGGACATAGAATCTTGAATAGTATTTTTACTATTCACTCTCCATACTCCAAGAAGCCTAGCTAGAGTTGGATTTTAACCCCACTAATGAGCTAGAATGCTCACTAATCATACCTTAAAATAACCTTGATTGCCTATCCTTTCACTTACACACTTACAAACTCCTAATCCTAAGCCTAATCAAAGCTACACATAAACACACCTCTAAACCACAATTAAATGAAAGATTTTCCTCCCTTTGGATCCCCCAAAAAGTGGCACCACCTCATCCCCTCTTGCATCACAAATTTGTTCACTCACACACTCAAAGAACCATGTCTACACTATGCCTAAACCTATGCGTAAACCCATGCCTACACCTTACCTTGAAATGACATAACCAAGAGATATTTTCTCCCTCCTCCCTTCCCCAAAATGGCGCCATTCTTCCCCCCTTTTTTCACCCCTCATGTTTTGTTTTTCTATAAATAGCACACTTGGGTGAACTTGAGCCACCTTTAGACATTTGCTAAGTTTTAGTTTCCTAGAGCACTCAAAGCTTTCCTTTTCCTCTCAAAGACTAAGAGTTCTTCTTCTTCAACTTCTTCATCTTCTTCAACCTCATTTTATTTGGTAGGGATTTTTTTTTAAATGTTTTAGCCATTAAAGTTCTTGCTTAAGTTATGTGCTTTATAGTTTCTCTTGAATCTTTTAGAACTTCTTTCTTCCTATTTGTTTCTTTATCATTTTCGGCCAAGGGCCTTGAGAGACTTGGAAATGAAAGCTTGATGATGAGGATTTCATGATGATATTCATCACTTGAGAAACCTCTAAAACTTGGAACCTAGTCTTGACTTCAACACTTTTTGGTTATCTCTTTCTTTTCTTCTCAAGATTTCGGTTTCATTTCCTTTTCTTGCTTTGGTTTTTCTTTCTCTTTTTCTTGCCATGATTTCGGTTTAAGGAGGCTTGTTCGGGGATAAAAATGACTCAAGGATGAGAGCTCATGATGTTGATGTGGTTGCATCATCAAGACCATGGCCTCTAGAGCTTCAAAGTCCTATTTCTTTCCCCCCATGGATTCGGCCATTTTTCCTTTTTTCCTTAAGTTATTGAGCTTTCATTTTCAAAGTTATGAAGGAATGTTAACTTGGTTTGTTCTTTTAATCCATTTCCTTAAAGCTAGATGATGATGTTCATACCATATGGTTTCTTTGTAAACCTTGGTGTAATGAACTCTAAAGCTTACTTTACCTTGCTATGATAAGTTTTGGGTTGAGGTTTAAGTCCCGCTAAAGTCTTGGATGAGCTCTATTAAGAAATAAAATGAACTTGCACTCATGTTTATATTCAAGCTTTTGCATTGCATATTTACTTTGAGCCTTGCATTCATGTTTACCTTCCAAGCTATCACTTAAAGTTAAAGATAAGGAACGAAGAGCATTTCATATTCATGTTTCTTATCTAGCACGTTTACTTCTCAAGTCATCACTTAAGAACTTAAAGATTTAAAATGGGAGCTTGCATATCATCTAATTAATCTCGAAGGCTTTCTATTTCGGCCTTAAAGTCGATTGTTGCTGGGCTTAGAGCAGTAAAATAAAGAATTGAATTTGTATATTTACTTTCAAGTCTTGCATATTTATATTTCTAGCACCTCATATTTATGTTTCAAGTTCTTGCATGTCATATTTACTTTGAAGCCCTTACTTTACTTTATAATGAAGAATAAAATGGAATGCATAGCATGTCTATAGTTCGTCATCACTTAAAAACTCTAGAGCTCAAAGACTTGCCCTCATTATCTCAAGTTAAAGTTTGGCTATGGATACATCCCCATGAATGTATATTTCGGCCATGAGACGATGATGAGCTTGATATGAGTTTTATTTAGTTGCAAGAGCCAACAATCCATGTTCAAAGATTTTCCTATCTTTTAAGAATTTCATAAGGTCATTGCCAACAAGATTTGTAAATTAAACCTTTTCCAAGAATGTTTTAAATTAGTTACTACCCTGTGGTTGTTCTTAGTCTCTTTTACAAGATAAAATGTTTTACAAACAGTTTGAGGAGTCCTAAAACGAATCCAAGAGAAACTAGTAACTTATGCTTGTTAAAGATGAAATTTTATGCATGATATGAATATATATAAATTCGGTTCTGTCATGGTATGTTTGCTGCTGTATGATGTTGTTTTGGTATGTTGGAATGTGTTAAAATTATGTATAATAAGTTGAGAACTTTTCTATGCATGTTAGGAAAGAAACTAGTCTTACATAGAAACTGTAAAGTTGAGTTTTAGCATAGTTTTGACCCATTTATTTTTAGACACTGCCAAAACTATTTTAGTATGATAATAATCAGGTTAGGATTGTTTATTTATAAAAAACTTGGTAACATTTGATGTAGGATTGAATTTTAGCACCCATAGAGAAACTAGTAACTAGAAAACTGTAAAAATGCAATTCTAGAACTCTTAGAACATTTAATTTTCTGATTCTGTCCAGTGCCCTTATAATGTAGTAAGCATGATTTATAATTAGTCCATAGGCATAGGAATACCTCATAAATGGTTTAGATTTAATTTATAGCGCCTTAGGCGAAGACGGAATTGAGAAAGGGTCTAAAACGTAAGTGCTAGAACCCCGTAGTCATAAAAATGTAATTCTGCCCTTAGAGCATGATGTTGCCCAGATTTATTAATGGACATAAGTGCTAGTAAAAAATCATTAGTTGTGAATCCTTAGGTGCATAAGAGGTTGATAGAGGACGATAGAATAATTATATCTCAAGTTTAAGGCCCGTAAGAGTCAAAGCATAAGACACCGTAGGTTCAAGAGCATAATGAGCTATGATGTTACATGAGAATATATGTTTTAATTGAGAATAATTATGTATATGTATGAAATTATAATTAAGGATACATGTTCTATTTGTTTATGTGGTATAAAGTAAATTTGGAAGAAATTCAGCATGCTGCTATTATGCTGCCGAATTTCTGAAAATTTGGGGACTTAGAAAGTTTTTGAAAAACCTATGAGAATTTTCTTTAAAAGAGATGAGGTACTAAGATGTGTCCTTGGAAGACACTGGTTTGGCTGAGCACCTCTAAGAACTCATGTGACATCCGTACCAAGATGTAATCTTGGGTGACACTGGTTCGGCCAAGCACCCCCAAGAAAATGCCCTCTAGCTCGTACTAGAGAGTCGGGATTTATTTATGATACGCTTATCGGTAAGGGATAAGTAAGAACTAGTGATGACTAGTTAGGTATGAGCTCATAACCTAGAGATGTGACACGTTCTGGGTGACACCGGTTCGGCCGAGCATCCCCAGAACGAATGTCTTTTTAGGGTGGCCCCATGAGAAAGGAAAACATGATGATTATGTCACAAAAGTCTTCCCACATGAGAATTAAATTGACACTTTATGCCACTATTATGATGTTTCTTGATGATTATGATTAATATTCTTGCGTTAGGTAATGCCATGCATACATTCTTTATTATGTTGCATTCATGACACTAAGAATCATTCTAAAATGAATGGGCCTTGGCTAACTATGTTTTGAAGCTTCAAAATGAACTTGATGCATGCTCACTTACTTTATACACTAAACCCAAGGTTCTTGAGGACGTAGATGATGACACTTAGATAGGAGGCTACCCTACTGAGATTCTTTAGCATGATTCTTACTGTAACACCCCAATTTTTCTGTCTGAGGGAAATGACCAAAATGCCCCTGAGGTCATTTCCTGACCCGAATTCGAGGGTAACCAACTCGGTCATCCTCGAAGGGTCAACTCAATGTTTGAAGGGGATTGAATGGCCTTTGAATGCTTCCGGAAGCGAAAATCTCGTTTTCTGCAGTTTCAGATCAAAATGACCAAAATACCCCTATAGCGTTTTTACGCGGGTAGAAGTGCTGTTTGCGCCCGAAACTTTCTCCAGAGGTTTAAGAACACGTTTTCATGTGTCTAGAGGTCTCTGTTCAAGTTCCGGTGGTCCCGGGCAGTTTTAGTGCAAAATTACGATTTTGCCCCTAGAATAGTATTTTTGAGCTTAATGACGTAATTAAGCAAACCTAAGCAATATTAGGCTCTAAACGAAGATTAATTAATTTCCCTAATTAATCTAGAGTCAAAATAATTTATTAAAGTTAATTAGAACCTAAAATTGCTTAGATTAAACTTAAATCCCTTTTTAGAACTCAAGATTCCTAGTCTTGGAATCTTGAATAGTGTTTTCTCTCTCCAATTCCTTAAATCAAGGAAGTGTGTCTAGAGTTGTTTAAACTCTAAATTGAGGATCTAACTCACTAATGGTGCAAGACCACTCCTTAATTATGTCTAGACCACCCTAATTATCCATTTTCCTTACCTAAACATTTTCTTACAAATTCCTAATCTTAAGCATAATCAAAAGATACACCTAAACACAACTCTAAACCACAATTAAAATGCAAACATAACCCCACATGGGCTGATGCATTTCGGCCAGCACACCTCCCCATTGACCACATGTTGAATTGTTTTCCCACTCAAAGAACCATGCTTAACCCATGCTTGCACCATACTTGAGCCCATGCTTGACCATGCTTCCAACCATGCCTTCAACCATGCTTTGTAAGAGATATTTTCCTCCCATTTCTGCACCCTCATGGCCGAAACCCCTTCAGCCATTCACACACTCCATTTGCTTCATTCTTCTATAAATAGATGGCCTTGGGAAGCTTGCACCACTTTTAGACCATTTGCTAAGTTTAGGAACACTCAAAGCTTTTCTTTTTCTCTCAAAGCTGTTGTGTTCTTCAAGTTCTTGGAGCTCTTCATCTTCTTCTTCCATCTTCAAGTTCATCACATCAAGTAGGGATTTTTTTTCAAGTATTCCTTTCTTTAAAGTTCTTGTTCTAAGCTTTATGTTTATAGTTTCTCTTGATTCTTTTTAGAACTTTTTTTCTTCTCCTTTTTCTTTCTCATTTTCGGCCATGGGCCTTGAAGTTCAAAGAAAAGAGAGCTTGATGATGAGAGTTTCATGATGATGTTCATCACTTGAAACAAACTCTAGAGCTTGATCTTTGTTCTTGAGTAAAATACTTCCAGTTCTTCCTTTCTTTAACTTTTGGAATCTTTAACTTTGATGATGTTTTAAAATGGTTCTATGAACTCCATGATGAGGACTCATGGTGTTGGTGTTAATGTATCACCAAGATCATGGACTCTAGAGTTTTCAAATATTTCTTTTCTTGCCTAGAATGTTTCGGCCATTTCCTTTTCTTTTACATGCAAAATGTTTTGATTTTCTAAAAATGTTATGTTGAGTTCTAAGAACTCTAGACTTTACTTTATCTTGGTTTGATGAGTTTGGGTTGAGGTTTAAGTTCCTTTAAAGTCTTGTTAAAAGCTCTAGAGAGATAAAATGAACTTGCATAATTTATCTTATGCTTGCACTCATATTTACATTCTTGCTATGCACCTTTACTTTCAAGCTATCACCTAAGAACATAAAGATTAAAATGGAACTTGCATCATCACTTAATATAATTCTCAAAGCCTTTCTATTTCGGCCTTAAAGTCGATTGTTGTTGGGCCTAGAGCACTAAAATAAAGAATTGAACGTGCATTATCACCTAATTAATCTCTCGAATGCCTATCTATTTCGGCCTTAAAGTCGATTGTTGTTGGGCCAAGAGCACTAAAATAAAGAATTGAACCTTGCATATTTACTTTCAAGCTTGCACGTTTAAGTTTATGCCTCGCATACTTACTTTCAAGATTGCACGTTTAAGTTTATGCCTTGCATGTTTAATTTAAGTCATCACTTTATTTTGTAAGCAAGATTAAAAATGAAAAGCATGAGCACGTTTATTTTATGTCGTAACTTAAGAACCTAGAGCTCAAAGACTTGCCCATTTCGTTCCAAGTTAAAGTTTAATGTGAATGCATTCTTTGAATGCATGTTTTCGGCCAAGTAGTGATGATGGACTTGCAATGAGTGTTCATCTAGCTACAAGGACCAATAGTCTATGTTCTAAGTTTTTCTTAAAAGCTTTACAATCTTTACAAGGTTATGTTATCATGAGATATGACTTTATCCCCTTTTAGAAGATGAAATATATTTTGGTCATTGACCTAAGGCTTTTCTTAGCCTCATGATGAATTAAAATGATTTGCAAAGAGTTTTAGAAATTCTAAATTGATTCCAAGAGAAACTAGTTAACTTATGTACCTAGAAATGTCAATTTAAATCCTTTACTAAAGCTAAATGTTTTCGGTTCTGATATGATGAGTGTGATGCTGTATGATGATGTTTTGATGTGTTAGAATGTGTGAAAATATCATATGATGATGTAGAAATGATTCTATGCACAATAGGTAAGAAACTAGCTAACTAGAAACACCGTAAAGCTAGAATTTAACATAGTTTTGACCCATTTGTTTATGGGACTTATCCAAACTGTTTTAATGGGAGCATAATCAGATTAGGATTGTTTATACATGAAAAAAATTGGCAACATTTGGATTAGAATCGAATTCTAGCACCTATAGGGAAACTAGTAACTAGAAAACCATAAAAGTGCAAGTTTAGAACTCTTAGAACATTTATTTTTCTGGATTCTGTCCAGCACCCTTACAACATGATAAACGTGATTAATAATTAGTCCTTAAGTATAGGAATGCCTCATAATTGATTTAGATTTAATTCATAGCACCTTAGGCGAAGACGGAACCGAGAAAGGGTCAAAAACGTAAGTTCTAGAACCCCGTAACCACAAGTTAGAAATTCTGCCCTATGCTTTTCAGATTTGAGTATGAACATGAGGATTAGGAATGATGATTTATTATGAGCCCTTAGGTGCATAACATATGAACGACGGATGTTAGAGAACTATATCTCAAGATTAAGACCCGTAAGGGTCAAAGCATAAACTACCGTAAGGGTAAGCGTTTGAATGTTCTATGATGATGCATGTGTTATGTAAATGATGATGATGTTATTCATATGAGGAATTCATGAGGATATATGTTTATGTGGCATAAAGCAAATTTGGAAGGAATTCGGCGTAATGCCATCGTGCCGCCGAATTCCCGACGAATTTGGGGACTTAAAGAGATTTTTGAAAATTAAGGTACTAATATGGGTTCTAGGATGACACCGGTTCGGCAGAGCACCTCCATAGAACTCATGTGACATCGGTACCAATTTATACTCTTAGGTGACACCGGTTCGGCCGAGCATCCTTAAGAGAATTGCCCCCTAACCCGTACTCAGATAGTCGGGATTTATGATTTATGATACGCTTATTGTTAAGTGGTAAGTAAGAACTAGTGACGACTAGTTAAGGTATGAGCTCATAACCTAGATATGTGACACGTTCTGGGTGACACCGGTTCGGCCGAGCACCCCCAGTTCGATTGTCTTTCAGGGTGGCCCATGAGGAAGAGGAGTTTCATGATTATGATTATGTCACTAAGTTTGTCCCATATGAATGTTTCTATTGCCACTTTATGCCGCTAAGTATGATGATGCTTGATGTTATGTTTTATGTATGTGCATTAGGTAGTGCCATGCATACATCTTCTATTATGTTGCATTCATGACATTAAGATCATCCTAAAATGAATGGACCTTGGCTAAAGTATATTTTAAAGTTTAAAATGAACTTAATGCATGTTCAGTCATTTTGTATAATTAAACCCAAGGTTCCTGAGGACGTAGATGATGACACCTAGGTAGTAGGAGGCCCTACTGAGATTCTTTAGCAAGATTCTCACTCCCTCTATCTCTTTCTTTCCGTCACGTCTTCAGATGGCGACGTTCGTAGTGTTCGTGGACACGCCGACATGGGAGGTACACCATGACCCGGACCACGGGTCATTCCATTTTGTGGGTCGATGCACGGTTAGAGTACTCATGTTCATGGGTCGACCCTTCACTCCCCCTGTACATTCCCATCATTTCTCCCTCGTCTCACCTTTTGGCGATGACCTGGTGTTCGAGCGCGCACGTCCCCTAGAGGAGAGGCTTTGCCGTACCCCACCGTCCACGTCCGCCGCTCGAGACTACCCCCAGTATATGCCCCGTTGCCCGTCGTCTTTTTCGGAGACGGACCCTTCCGAGGATTCGGCAACCAAGGTACCCTCCGAGGGATCTTCCCCCACCATACCCATGGACCTTGGCGAGGGTAGCGAGCCTTCCGTGACTCAGCCGAGGCTTGCACGACGACCGGAGATGAGGCCACGCCATGGAGGTCACTTCCGAGCCCCGTCCCGCCTATTCACGCCGGAGGAGCTTGCTCAGTTTCCTGGTTACATGCCACGCTCGAGGGATAGTAGGCAGTAGGAGGCTGTGGATGGCCCGGGTTAGAGCACACACCACTTAGATGGGGATAAATCTTCTTTTGATTTGAGGTTATCCCATTAGGTGCACCCGGGTAGGGGAGTAGTGTATGTTATTCTCATGTTGTATTTTCTTTCATGTATTTCCCTTGTACTAAATTAAGTCCCACACTTATAAGTGGGCAAGTTATATATATATGAGATGATATTCAGTGTTATTCATGGTGTGCCTTATGCTATGACGTTATGAGATGTATGTTTTGTTCGTTACATGATATATCGCATCATGCGGCTCTCACTTTGTTTTTCAAAAAAAAATTTTACCCGTATTTTCCGCTAAGTATTTCTAAGTAAAAATGAGAACTATGAAGTAGCAGACTAATGATTAACCTAAGTATGTTCTAGAGTATTGGGTTAAAAATTAGGATGTTACACTTACCCCCTATCTTTTCTTCCCATCACGTCTCCAGATGGTGATGTTCGTGGTTTTTGTGGATTCCCTGATGTGGGAAGTGCACCATGATCCGGAGCATGGATCGTACCATTTTGAGGGTCGATGCACTGTTCGTGTCTTTATGTTCGTCAGACGACTCTTCACCTACCCTGTACATACTTATCGCTTTTCCCTGATAGCACCATATGGCGACGGGGATCCAGTTTTTGAGCGTGCCTGCACACATAACGAGAGGGTGCTCCGTATGCACCCCTCCGCCTCGGCCGTGTGTGACTACCTCGACTATGTGTCGCGTACATACTTCTCGGAGACCGATCCGTTGGAGGACTCGTCTACCCACTTGTACAGTGAGAGCTTTGCTCCTACTCTATCGTTGATGGGGGAAGGCAACGAGGAGACTGTTACTCAGCCGAGGCTGGCTCAGAGGCAGTCTATGCGCCCCCGTCGGGGAGCTCATGTCCAGCCGCAACGAGTGCCCACTCCGGATGTGCTTCGTCCTTGGATTAGATATGTCCCACCCTTTCCGAGATCCCAGAAGTAGCAGCTCATGGGTAAAGATAGTGCACACACTATGTAAATGCGGATAAACCTTCTTTTGTTTAGAGCTTATCCATTCTAGATGCACTTGGGTTGGGGAGTTCTCTATTTCGCTTTTCGTTGTATTTCCCTTTCCATGTAATTCTATTTCTGCTGTATTTGGTTCTGTGTTGTACTAAACTAAGTGCCGCCTTCTTTAGTGGGCATATTATATATTTATTTAAGTGGTTTATTTTATCGCGTTGTGTAATTACATGTTTAGGATCGGATGTTCATGAGGTGCTTAATTGGATTTGTGTTTTATTTCTTTTATGCTTCATCATTCATCATGTTGCGCGGCTCTCACTTTGCTCGTACATTTAAAAAAAAAAAAATTGTTGTATTTTCCGCTAAGTATTTT
This sequence comes from Dalbergia cochinchinensis, assembly GCA_031216125.1. Taxonomy (NCBI): domain Eukaryota; kingdom Viridiplantae; phylum Streptophyta; class Magnoliopsida; order Fabales; family Fabaceae; genus Dalbergia; species Dalbergia cochinchinensis. The sequence continues at coordinate 32,423,805 of CM062377.1, read as the reverse complement.
ATAGTAAAGAGGAAACTATGACGTAACAGACTAATGATCAACCTAAATATGTTCTAGAGTATTGGGTTAAAAATTAGGATGTTATAGAAAACTTGGCAGAGTTTCAGCTCTTTTTCTCAACATTAAGTCTTGTTCTTTGAAAGCACATCATCTCTATTTATAGAGGTCTTCCTTGTGATCATTGCCTTTGATCAAATCATTTAGGGACACATGTTGGTCATCCATTTGTGTTTTGGAAAGATGATCTAGAAGAATAACCTGTCTGTCAGTCAGAACAGTTTATAGAAGCCGTTGAAGAAAAGAGGTTTCTGATGCTCTTCAGAAAACTACTCTTACTTTCTGAACCATGGTTTTTGGATAGTTGACTTTGAAGCAAAAAGAGATGACTAATCGGTTCTGACACTGGGATTTGGCTCGTTGAGTTTCAAAATTCAAATTCCTTCAATTTCCTTATAGTCTTGCACTGTTTTACCAAGTGTAAACTTTCTGAAGTGCAGTAATTTTTCCTGGATGAGATCTTCGCTTTTTGATCTTCACTCCAAGCATTTAGATGATGGTTGGTTTATGATTGTGCTTATTAAAGATAGTGTAACATCTAGTCTTCAAAGATTGCTTTAAGTCTTTATGTAAGCATAATTTCTTATATCTAGTGGTACTTTTTGAAGTCTCAGGACTTGGTTTCTTATAGTATTGAAATCTTCTTCTGATTGTTAGCTACCAATTGTTTGGATAAGGATATAATTCCACTTCTATTTCATTTTGAATCTCATAACATGAGATAAACATGTTTACACATGCATAATGAAATTTATTCTCATTTGAGTAAGCCTTGCTCTTGCTAATGATAGAATCCTGTTTATAATCTTATAAGAAACTAAAGACAAACATTAGATGTTCTTCAAAGTATTTCTTCAAATTGACTTCGTTGTCATTCAAAATAGTTAAGCACATTTTGATAGGGTTTTGAAGCTAACAATATGAAGCTGCTGCCATAGAGGAATTGACATGTAGTAGTTCGATAGTTGAAGTATCCTTTCGATATTATGTTGCTATGTACGTATGTTTGTAATTATATAAATAAACATATATTAAAGCTCATAGTAAAGCCTTTTTGTATTTGGACATATATTAAATGAATACCTTGTTTCCTTTTCACGTGTATCTATAGAATTATGAATTAGTTAATATGCGAGTCAACTGTAAATTTCTATAGATACTTAATAAGGTCCGACAAATTATAAGTAACAACCCCTAATGTCTAATGTTATGACTTAAGGATGATGTTTTTCTTTGGAGGTGTTACACCCTAAATCTCCTTTATATTTTGTTTTGTGCTTATTGCATTTATTTCTCTGATAAGCTTATTACAATTGTTTTAATTCAGAAGTTACTATATGACACTTATTGATGCTATTTCTACTACACTTCAAGTTCATACTTGATAGTTTCTATTTATGCTTTTCAAAATCAAAAATGAAAAGAAAAGTTAAAGCACAATTCAATCCTCCTTTTGGTGCACTTTTCAACCTACATCTATATCCTTGGACAATGATCAAATTTCAAGATCATCTATAAAAGGATCATCATTTGAAGGTGCAATATTGCTGACATGAAAAATTGCCATTATCTTGAGAAAGCACATCTTTCTAAATCACCAGAAACTAATGTTTCATTGAGAAGCTTCTTACACAACCTTAGCAAAGAAAATAATGTAACACCCTAAAAATTGTTTAAAAATTAATTTGAGCTTTATTAGTCATAATTTCAAAAATTTGATAGTTTGAACAATGATGAGGATGGTCCAATGGATTTGTAAAAGAAAAATATATATGAATAGTAACTGCGGGCCTCCGAGACAGCCGAAACCCTTGATTTGGGACCTGAAGGTGTCCGAAATTGGGAAAACATAGCAATAAGGCTAGAAATAGTCAGAAATGAAAATTTTACACTTAGAATTAAATATCGAGTAATGTTTGATTTCCCGGGTATACTGTTTTACCTGTTTGATAAAATTTCGATGTGTAATTGCTAACACCGAAAGCTAGTTTGACCTTTACAAGAAGACGATGCTTATCCATTTGAATTAAAGGAATGGCTGAGATTCAATCTTGAATAACAAGATCTAATCCTAGCCATCCATTTTTCTTTGTTAGATTAAAGCTTATCTACTTATAATATATAATATTTGTCTATTTATACAAGATTAACACAACTCCAAGCTTCAAAAAGAAGCTAACTCCTTCGGCCATAACAGGGACAACAGCTCCATCCTCCATTTTCAAAGAGCTCAAGCTTTCAAAGCCCAAAAACACTAGCCTAGACTTGTTAAAACCACAAACTTCTTTTACTAAACTTGTTCTACACATCAATATCTATCATTCTAACTGATTGAAATTTCAATTTCTCACTTTGATATCTCATACTCCTCTACCTAAGGAAGGGTTTGGTGTGGGTTTAGGAGCTTTGAAGTGGAAGGAATCAACCTTGGAGCACCTTGGAGCCAAGGATCCAAAAGACACCAAAAGTAGGGTTTTCTTTGGCCTTTTTCTTTCAAAGTTCTTCTGAGGAATTCTTACTGGTTTCAACTTGAAATTTGTGGTTAATTTGGTAGATATTATGTTGATATTGATGTATGAATTTTGGTGAAGTGTTTGGATGAGGTTAGAAAGATCATTTTGTCAAAAGATGTTGAGTGACACTTGCTGGATTTTTGGTTTTCTTACAGCCAGTGTGTGATAACGAATTTTTTGGGCTTGTTGTGTGCATTTTCGTGACTTGGAAAAAATATATGTTGAAGCTAACATCTTAGGCTAGTTCCATGAATTTTCTTGAGCTCTGATTTCGATTTACACTGCCTTAAAAAAATCTAGGACTGAACTAGCACCTATGCTGCCTAAACTCTTGGAATTAAAGCTGTGAATTTGTCCAATTTTTCTACCATAGCAAATGATGGAATTATCCTTTGAAATTTTTACAAGGTATTAGAGACATATTGAGGTTTTACCAGGATTTTTATTTCGAATTTTCTGGGTTCAATTGCTAGGTTAAAAATTATGAATTTTGGTTCTTGAGCTGAGGTTGAGTGGTTTCTGACCACCAAATTTTTCTAATTTTGTTACATAGTTAGAGAACTCTTTTTACTCTGAAATTTTTACAGAACCTTGGTAATACATTAAGGTGTTTTGGATAATTTTTATAGCTTCTGAATTGATTATTTGATGTGCAAATAAATTTGTGCTACAATGGTGTGAAATCTGCTTAATTGTTGGAAATGAACCAAAGACTTGAATTGATAATGTAATGGTAGTTTGGTTCTAGTAAGACATGGATACTTGATGTTAAATATTTCGCCATGCGACTTGTTATGTGTAAATGCATACTAGGGGAAGTAAATATTGGTTTATGAGGCGTGATTGAAATCACAATGTGAATAAATGCCTATATGTGTTCTATACAAGCATTGGAAAAGAAAGTGAATGATATATTGAATTAAATTTTGTAGCCATAAGTAAATATGAGTTCCTCTTTGACTTGTCAAGGGCAAATAAGAAACATGAGATCCTCTTTGACTTGTTAAGGGCAAAAGAAACATAAGATCCTTTTGACTTGTCGAGAGCAAATAGAGAGAGATGAGATCCTTTCAACTTGTCGAGGGCAAATAAAGATAGATGATCCTCTTCGATTTATCAAGGGCAATTAAAGATAATTTCCCTACATTTGGTATATACATATTTGTATCATATCAAATCATTTTGATTGACATTATTTACTATGATTATGAGCTTATCATAAATGTGTACAAAGTGATTGATTCTTAAAAGCAACCCACTTCGGAAATATGATTTAGAATTTTAAAAATGAACCGTTATTATGTAATGCTTGATCACTTTTTCTAAATAAACCGAAGTGGCTAGGGTGATGACGATGACATTATGATTGTGTATTTGGGGGAGTTACCTTACTGAGAATTGTATAATTCTCACCCCCTATGTTTTTGTGTTCCCATGTCGTCTCCCGGTTGATGCAGGAAATTGAGAGATTGCTATGCAAAAGAACTTGGAAGTGCAATCGTGTAGTAGTTAATACTTTTATTAGGTTGTATTTAGTTGAATGGATATGTGTGTAAATATATTAGAGGACAATGGTGTGTTAAAGCTCATAAAAGAGCTTCCTTTATGTACTGAACTTTGTAGTAAATAAATATTTTGGTTTCGTTGCTATATATTTCAGTAGAATTATGACTTAGTTATCTTGTGAATCAATCAAAATGCCTATAGATATTTAAGAAAGGTCCGCTAATTTATAAGTAACAACTCTCGGGTCTGATGTCATGACTTAAGGATGACATTGTACTTAGGAGGATGTTACAAATAACCTTCTTATGAGATTATCTTTGTAATAAGCCATTCAAGTGTCTCTTTATTCCATTATATATCCAAAGAGCTTGAGTGTCACTTATTGATTTAAAACCACAACTTTATATCAAATCATCATACCCTTGACCTGATAGTGGTCATTGTAAGTTAGCTTGAAGAGGCTAGAACAAATTACTTGTGGTTAGCTTAGGAAGGTTAGGACAAGACTACTGTTAGTGGAAGCTTTCAATGGTTGTGTTGAGAACTAGATGTAAGCAAGTGGTTGGTTGAACAAGTTTAAATCTTTCATGTTAATCTCATTATCCCTTCTTTTCACATTCAGTAATTTATTATCTCGAAATTTATTTCAAAAATTTTATTTGAACTTTATTCATTAGAATTTCATGAATTGAATAAAAATCAGTCTTGATAAGAATAATTTAGTGGAAAAAAATATGAATAGTGATCATATGGGCCCCATAGGCCGATTGGGACCACCGAAACTCTAGAATCGGGACATGGAGATAGGCATCGCTAACTTCTCAAACATCATCCAAGCACCTGATGAGGGACTCATGCTTCTCTAAAGGAGACTGGTTCATGACTCTTGGAGTCTCGGCTGAAGAAGTCTCCATATGTCTCATGAGCTCTCCTAAACATCAATCTGGTGAGATAACAACTCCTATGCTGAACTCTAGGCATGCTATGTTTTCACCTTAATCCAGTTTTCTCTCATTCCGAGGCTGGGAAGCACACACTTGTTGGTGAAAATGGATTGCATGTTAGTTTTTTGTCTGTTGGCAAAGAGGAAGGTGAATCTTACCAGGTTAATCTTTGATTACATTTTGAGTACCATTTCCCTAGAAAAAAGAAGAAATGCTGTTGTTTCTTATGGGATCCTGGTGAATAAAATTTTTGAGCACTTGAATTACCCATTGGCAAATGAGTGGTACGAGTATATGGAAGGTACCGAGCACTCTTTCAACTCTTTCAGGACCCTATGGAAACCTACTGGTGCTGCCACAACAGGTGCCAGGAGACAAAGCCAAAGAATCAAATATGCAATTCTTGACTTTGCTGCTGGGATGCTAAGGGGAAGGAAAGAAAAAGAAAGGTGGTTGAAATAGAAGCATCTCAGAAGAATCTAAAGACGCTGAAGAAAAGTCAAAATCCTCCTAGTCTTGGCATGGCTAAATAGTAACCTATGGCGGTGGAAGACGTCGCAAGCCAGGACAAGATTCAGACAATGATGAAGAAAGATCATCATTTTCATCAGAACCTTCAAAGGTTTGACATACAAGAATCCTCCTCTGAGGATGAGCAGAGTAATGATGATTTTGAGGCAAGGTCAACTCATGTTGATGCTTCGCTTCCTATTTTTGTTGAAAAACCACCTGTTCGTCATCCCTCTATAGTTGAACTATCTCAACCTCAACCTACTGTGCAAGCAAGCTACTTTGAAGTGCAGATACTGCTAAGAGAGTAGCACCTCATGAATAACAAGTTGGAGCTACTTCAAGGGACACTAAATCCCCAACGGATGAGGAAGAAGTAGAATGCATTCTCAAGGAGAAAAGAATCCTTTAAGAGAAAAGGAGAATGGAAGAAGCCAGGATATTAGAAAAGGCTAAGGGAATTTAGGGTTCTAGCACAAGAAGAAGATGACCCGTGGACTTTAAACCCTTTGTGGTAATTAAAGAACAATCTATAAGGCCTATGAACCAGCAGTTTGGGATTGTCGCAACCGGGATCGCGACGGGGACGGCGAAAAAAGGAATTTTCATTTTTGAAAATTAATGGAGTCGCCACCAAGTTTATTAAAATTGGGAAAAACATTGGAAAAACCCATTTGTTTTAAAGAATGATTTTTGAAACTAGTTTTGAGTTCGGGAGTCGGTTATGCATAGGGAAGGGTAGGAGTTTAACCCTACGCACCCCTAATACACTCGTCCTTAAACGGTACCTTAGAAAATTGTGCAAATTAATTAATAACCCCTTAAAAAAAACAAGAAAAGAGACAAAATATATTTACAAATTTGAACAAAACAAATTAAGGAAAAATTAATTTTGGCTTGACAGGGGTCGCCTGCTCCTACGTATCCCTTGGTGCAATGGGGAAGTCAAAGTCACGTAGTTTTGTAAAAAATGATTATGTTGATAAATTTTATTTAGGAAAAAGAATTTATAATAAGAAAATCCGTTATTGCATAGAATCCAAGTTAGCACTAGGTCACTCAATGAATTCCCATGATTTAAATAACAATGAAGGTAACATCTACTACTCAATCATCGTTATTGATCATTATACGGATTAAAAAGACTTTTGTGAAGGGATGATTCCTTCCGAAAACAGAATCCGTTCTCGCACAGGATTTAAGTTAGCATTCAGCTACTCAATAAACCCTTATAACTCAATAACAATAAAGATAACATTTGTTACTCAATTATCATCATTGATCATTGCGCGGATTAGAATAAATCTTGATGAAAATCCATTTGTGCATAGAATACAAGTTAGCACTAGGCTACTCAATGAATCCTTATGATTCAATAATTGTGGAGATAACATTTGCCATTCAACTACCCTTATTGGACATTGCACAAAGGTAAAAGATTTAAAAAAAAGTTATTAATAAAAACATATATTTTTTTTACTTCATATTTTTTAAACAAAATCAAAATTTTAACAGAAGTTGACCAAGATAATTCACAAATATAGATACACAAATAATTTGGACAAAAAAGCATAAACATATAAAGAATTAAAATAAATAGAAAATTAAATCGTAAACATAATTACACACACAACGCATAATAAAAAAATCATAAACACAGATACGCACTTAATTCAAGCAAAACACAATATATATATATATATATATATATATATATATAATAAAAAAAAATCATTAATACAAGAACACAATTAATCCAAGCAAAACACATAAATATATATATATATATATAAATAATAATAATAATAATAATAATAATAATAATCACAAATACACAAACATGTAAAATAAATAAACCAACAATTCGAAATTATTACAATCACATAATTAATTTAATCAAAACATATAAACACAAAGTATTTAAAAACAAAGTAAAATAAATATAACTAAGCAATGAATTTAACCAAAATATATAAAAAAATAAAATAAAATAAAATAAAAAAATTACTCCAATTATGAGCTGACAAACTTAATTCAGAGACAAAATTAATTATTTAATTAAAAACACTAAAAAAAATACAATAATTAAAAATTAAAAGTAAATCAAGGGTCTTAACCACCATTTTTTTTGTATTTTTAAAGTTTTATGCATAAAATTCACTAAAATATTAAACAAATGATTACATCAATTCCTAAAATAATTTATTTAATTCTACTCAAAAGAACACCACTCTCTCTTTTTTATTTAGAATTCAAACTAAACTAATTCCTAAATAGACAAATCTTAAAGCCAAAAATTAGATAAATGAATAAACTCGAATTTAAACACATAATTTGGAAATTTATTCTAAAACTAATGTTAACCCAAACTAAAAATAAATCTTAAAACTCCCTTTTTGTTTTATTAATTTATATCTACCCCTAAATTAACTCTACCCACTCCCTATACACACTCACACGCTCACACACACATGCACACACGCTCACCCACTCACACACAGCTTTCTTACCTTCTTACACGTACATGTCCACATCACACACATAAACAAATACATGCCCATACCCACACATAACACATACAACACTTACACATTTCACACGGATACACATGAAAAAGAAAAAAAAAAAATTTCACTCCTTCCCTCTCCACATGTTCACACACAGACAGGGTGAAAAAAAGATTGAGTGAGAGAGATAAGCTGAGGGGGAGATGGAGAGATGAAAGAGTGAGGGAAGGCCACAGAGAGATAGAAGGGGAGTTGCGGCGGAGGCGCGATGTTGCTGGACTGGTTCACGTTCGCGACAGAGGGAGACCGAGACACACCTTGGCTGAATCGGAGCGCAAAGGAGCACCGGCGCGCCGCCTACTCCAGAAGCGGTTCACGGCGGCGCGTGTGGCAAGGTCTTGTGCGTTGGTGGTTAAGTGATGCTCATGGCAGAACGCAAGATCGAGGGAAGAAAGAGGGCGCCTGCCATCGTAGCTGGGTTCCACGGAGGATGACCGCACCCCTGCGGCGCGTGGCGGAAGGTGGCGGTCTTGCGTGGAGAGAGGGGTTGGGCATGTCTTAGCAAGGTGGCTCGTAGCATGGAGAAGGATGCCGATCCATGGCTGCTCTTGGGAGATCGAAGTCGCGACGGTGATTTGGCAGAAGGGGGAAGGTTGTGGTGGTTGCATGGAGCTTTTGTGGTCCGCCGCTGTGCTTGGGAAACAGTGGTGGCGGTGCTTCAGTTTTGATCGTGATGAGGGGTGGCGAAAGGAAGAAGAAGGAAGGTTATGATGGTGATTCCTAGCAGAGGTTAGAAGAAGATGGTTGAAGGAGGAAGATGGTGGAGATGGAAGGAAGATGGTGGAGATGGGAGGAAGAGGAGGAAGAAGATGGTGGAGGATGGCCGCGGGTGTAGTGGTGGACATGGATAAGGGGGATGAAGGTAATTAGAGAGCAAACAAACAAGGAGGCCGCGGCAGGGATGGGGAGGCCGCGGCCTCTCTGCAACTTTTACTTCCTTTTTGATCTTTTTTTATTTTTGTATTAATACTAAAAAAAATGCAATACCTCTGATGCTTTTGTTATTGTTGTTTCTAACGTATTCTTCTTGATATTGCTGGATATTAGAATCTGTGTGTTGAAAATTTTCTGGTTTTTGATGAGGATATTGTTGATTTTGTTGCTACTGGTTTTGACACTGGCTTCTTTCACAAAGTGTAAGTTCTCTTGTTTCGATTGCACTTGCTGTGAGTTCTGGCAAAATTTCTTCTCCAATGATCAATGTATGACTGTCTATTTTATATTCTTCCTCAGTGTTTTAAAACTCTCTCCTGGTCTTACTCTCCTTGACCAAATCATTGGTCACTTTCTTTTTGGATAGTGAAAAGAAAGTATCCGAAGCTCACCCCTCCTGTAAAATGGAAAACATCCATGCTTGTCCAAGCATATTATTAGCTTTTCTGGTCAACAAAGGAGAGGGACATTATAGTGTCCACCACTGTCCTTGTTTTCTTTTTTTCTTTTATGGTAGAACGGCTAGAGAGAAAAAAAAGGATCCAATGTTTTTTTTTTTTGAATCTGAATTAATGGAAATCAAAGTGTGGGCTGCAACAAAAAAGGAAATGAAATAAAATGGGTTGGATAAATTGGAATGGGCTCGAAAGAATCAAAATGGACAGAACAAAACTTTGGTTTTTTATGTTTAATGAACCGGACAAAAATCAGGTGTTCACAATTGCCCCTCTTTACTTATTTCTTATAAGAGAATATGAAAAATATAAGTTTTACATATTATCTTCGTAAGGGATAAGTAAAGACATGAACATAGATTTTGTTCGGCAATGCATGGAATGTAAATGCAAGAAAGAACTAGATATTCAAGAAACCCACATGTATTGCTACAATTTAGAAACTAATTGTATGATTCATGCAAAAAAAAAAAAAGAAAAAAAGAATTTAACATGACACAAACTCACAAATACAAAAAACAACAAGGCCGACTAGAAATTTGTAAGTCGGTGAGACTGATAAGAATTTACAAGCCGACGGGGGCTGACGGGAATTTACAAATCTTGTGACCAACTAGATAGGTCAATAAGTGACAGGAAAATAAATGGTGGCAATCTAAGGCCGACTAGAAACGAAAATGATAAGCTGAGGCTGATAGAAAATTAAATTGGCAATCTGAAGCCAACTGAAAGCAATCTGTAAATCGAAAATCAAATCGGCAAGGATACCAACTGGAAATGTAAACTGGCAAAGAAGCCGACTGAAAATTGAACCGGCAAGGATACCGAATGACTAAAAATTAAACCGGCAAGGATACCGAATGGAAATTAAACTGGCAAGGATACCGACTGACTGAAAATTAAACCGGCAAGGATACCGACTGGTTGAAAATTAAACTGGCAATGATACCGAGTGGAAATGTAAACTGGCAAGGAGTCCGACTGAAAATTAAACTGGCAAGGATACCAACTGACTGGAAATTAAACCGGCAAGGATACCGACTGACTGGAAATTAAACCGGCAAGGATACCGAATGGAAATGTAAACTGGAAATCTGAGGCCAACAAGAAATTAAAAACTGACTTAGAGAACAACCATTTTCACAGTTTCTATCTCTTTTTATTCTTTTTTTTTTTTAAGTTATATGCAAAAGTCGTGAATTTCAGCTTATTTCAGACACATTCTTGAAAAACTAACCACAACCAATTCGGGCAATACTCAAGGAAACTTTAACTGATCAAACTCATAATTCTTGCGCTGCACTTTCTGGCATAATTAAGACTTTCTTTTTCTTCTATGGCCTTGCTCATTTCTCCTTTTCTCCTTTACTTTTCCCTTTTTAAACTGATGATTACTTTCTGCCAAGCTTGATTTGAGATTTTTGAATTGTGATGCTAGTCACTTGATGTATTGCTATAAATATTGTTAGACCATATAATTGAAGCATAAATTTATCCTACTTGAGACATCATAAATGAACATGCATTCAAAGAGAAGGTGAAAGGATCAACTGAACGAATATCTTTATTGTCTGGTGTATTGGATGACAAAGCTTTTGAAGAAGACAACAAAATAAAAGTGAAATACAAAATTGCGAGAGAAACGACATTTTGCCCCAGTTTAGGTTCTTTATGGCTCAATCAATTGACTTCTTGCAGCAAATTGAACACCATAGCCATGATATCCTGATGACATGTCTTCAAATCCCCACTTCGAAAATTGCCCCAGTTTCGGATTTTGATTTGCTTGATTTACTGGGCAAATTCAAAAATTGCCCCAGTGTAGGCTGCATCATTGCCATGCTCTAACTTTTGCCTAGGCCGCTCTTTCAAGTTTTCAATCTAGCGAGCCCTCTTCTTCTCTTTTGTTATCTTTTTTCTTTCTCCTTTTTTTTGTTGTTTTTTTTTCTACCCTAACTTTTGCTTAGGCCGCTCTTTCGAGTTTTCAACCTAACGGGCTTTTTGAGCATCTTTTTAAGCATAAAATCTTTTGACTGCATCACTGTTGATTGGCTTAGACAATTCTTGTCCATCCATGTTTTACAAAATCAACGCCCCACCTAAGAATGCTTGCTTGACAATATAAGGCCCCTCATAACTTGGAGCCTACTTTCCCCGTGTGTCCTCTTGATTAGGGAGAATTTTCTTCAGAACCAAATCTCCTGAATGAAAATCTCTAGGGCGGACTTTCTTGTTAAAAGCTCTAGTCATTCTGCTTTGGTACAACTGGCCGTGACAAATAGCTGCAAGCCTCTTCTCTTCGATCATGTTCAATTGCTCATATCGAGCTTTTGCCCACTCGGATTCTTCCAACTTAGCCTCCATTAAAACCCTAAGCGAAGGGATTTCAACCTCTATAGGGGATACAGCTTCCATTCCATAAACCAATGAGAAAGGAGTTGCCCCTGTGCTTGACCGTATGTTGGAACGATACGCATGCAGAGCATATGGCAGCATTTCATGCCAGTCTTTGTAATTCACCACCATTTTGGCAACGATTTTCTTGATATTCTTATTTGCAGCTTCAACCGCACCATTCATTTGAGGCCTATAAGGAGCTGAATTATGATGCTTGATCTTGAAAGTCTCAAAGAATTTTTGAACTTTAGTACCATTGAGGTTAGGAGCATTGTCTGTGATGATCCTTTCTGGAATCCCATATCTGCAGATGATATCCCTTTTGATGAATCTGAGAAACACCTTCTGTGTGATATTGTTGTATGAAGCAGCTTCCACCCATTTAGTGAAATAGTCTATTGCCACCAAGATGAAACGATGACCATTGGATGCTTTGGGATTAATTGGGCCAATAACATCCATGCCCCACATCGAGAAAGACCAAGGAGATACCATGTTATGCAACTGAACTGGAGGAGCATTGACTCGGTCTGCATATATCTGACATTTGTGACACTTCCGAACATAACTAATACAGTCACTCTCCATGATGGACCAGTAATAACCATTCCTTAGGATTTTACGTGCCATCATATGCCCATTGGCATGAGTTCCACAGATCCCTTCATGGACTTCAGTCATGATCATTCGAGCTTCATGAGCGTCTACACATCTAAGGAGAGTGGTGTCATAATTCCTCTTGTAAAGGACTTCACCATTCAGGAAAAAGGCCATAGCCAGTCTTCGAATTGTCTTTTTATCCACCTCATTCGCACCTGCCGGGTATTCTCCTTGTTGAATATACTGCTTAATGTCATGATACCATGGTTGACCATCTGGTTCCGTCTCTACGTTGCCACAGTATACGGGTTCACTTTGTACTTCTACATGGATGGGTTGGACATTAGCATGTATCTCCAAATTAGTCATCACAGCCAAAGTCGCCAAAGCATCTGCGAACTGGTTCTTGTCCCGAGTTAAATGAGAGAATGATATATCATCAAAGCGTTCAATTAATTGAGACAAATGCTTCTGATAAGGCACCAACTTTGGGTCTTTTGTGCACCATTTTCTATTAACTTGGTAGATTATGAGCGCAGAGTCTCCAAAGACCTTTAGTTTTTTGATTCCCAAGTCAATCGCAACTTGTAAACCATTTGCACATGCTTCATATTCTGCCATGTTGTTGGTACATTCAAAGTCTAGTTTGATGGAAACTGGGTATTGTTTCCCAGCTGGTGAGACTATTACAGCTCCTATCCCACATCCATTCATATTGGCAGCCCTATCAAAATACATCTTCCACACATTCTCTTCTTCCATTTCTTCTTTTTCTACTATCAATACCTCGCTATCAGGGAATTCAAGCATGGTAGGTTGTCTACCCTCCAAAGGGTTTTCAGCTAGATGATCAGCAATTGCACTTTCTTTTATGGACTTTTGAGTAACATATTTGATATCAAATTCAGACAGCATCACTTGCCATTTTGACATTCTTAATGACACATGAGGACTATCAAATATGTATTTCAATGGATCCATTCGAGAAATCAACCAAGTGGTGTAGTATAACATGTACTGCCTCAACCTCTTAGAAGCCCATACTAATGCACAGTAAGTCTTTTCAATCGCCAGATAGCGGGATTCACATTCGTTAAACTTCTTGCTCAAATAATAAATGGCCTGTTCTTTCTTTCCGGATTCATCATATTGCCCCAACATTGCCTCGAGTGAAGTGGGCAACACTATAAGATACAGTATTAAAGGATGGCCTGGCGTAGGAGGAATCAAAACTGGAGGTTTTATTAGATAGGTCTTTATTTTGTCAAAGGCTTCTTGGCACTCTTCATTCCATTCTCCAGGTTGATGTTTTCGCAGCAGCTTGAATATAGGCTCACAAGTACTGGTCAAACTGGCAATGAACCCAGCAATGTAGTTGAGTCTCCCAAGAAAACTTCTCACTTCTTTTTCAGTTTGGGGAGCTGGCATCTCTTGTATTGCCTTCACCTTGTCTGGATCCACCTTTATCCCTTCTCTGCTAACAATGAATCCAAGCAATTTCCCTGTAGACGCTCTAAAAATGCATTTATTAGGGTTTAGGCGCAACTTGTATTTTCTGAGTCTTTCGAACAGCTTTCGCAAAACTGACACGCGACTTTCTCCCTCTTTAGACTTAGCGACCATGTCATCAACATACACTTCAATCTCCTTGTGCATCATGTCATGGAATAGTGCAACCATAGCACATTGATAAGTGGCACCAGCATTCTTCAACCCGAACGGCATAACTGTGTAGCAAAATGTTCCCCACAGAGTTATGAACGTGGTTTTCCCTTTGTCGTGAATATCCATAGGAATCTGATTATACCCGGAGTATCCATCCATAAATGAGAATCGATGATTTCTGGCTGTATTATCAACTAGGATATCAATGTGAGGGAGAGGAAAATTGTAACATCCTAATTTTTAACCTAATACTCTAGAACATACTTAGGTTAATCATTAGTTTGTTACTTCATAGTTCTCAATTTTACTTAGAAATACTTAGCGGAAAATACGGGTAAAATTTTTTTTGAAAAACAAAGTGAGAGTCGCGTGATGCGATATATCATGTAACGAACAAAACATACATCTCATAACGTCATAGCATAAGGCACACCATGAATAACACTGAATATCATCTCATATATATATAACTTGCCCACTTATAAGTGTGGGACTTAATTTAGTACAAGGGAAATACATGAAAGGAAATACAACATAAACATAAACATGATCTACTCCCCTACCCGAGTGCATCTAATGGGATAACCTCTAAACAAAAGAAGGTTTATCCCCGTCTAAGTGGTGTGTGCTCTAACTGGGTACTCCATCGGTCAGTCGTCACCTCGTACTGACGTCCATCTCGCGAACGAGGCAGATATCCGGGAAACTGGGCGAGCTCCTCGGGCGTAAAGAGGCGGAACAGGGATCGAGAGTGACCCCCGCGGTGTGGCCGCATCTCCGGTCGTCGTGCAAGTCGTGGCTGAGTCACGGTATCCTCACTACCCTCCATCATCAATGGTGGAGAGGGGGCAGAGCTCTCGCTATACGGATGGGTCAGCGGGTCCTCGGACGGGTCGGTATCCGAGAAGTAGGTCTGGGGCACGTAATCGGGATAGTCTCGGATGGCTGAGGCGGCGGTGTACATGCGGAGCACTCTCTCGTCATGCGTACGCGCACGCTCAAAAACCTGCTCGTCGTCGCCATAGGGTGCAGTCGGGGAGAAGCGATGGGTGTGCACGGGATGAGCGAAGGGCGCCCTACGAACATGAAAACCCGCACCGCACGCCTCAAAATGGTATGACCCGTGAGCCGGGTCATAGTGCACCTCCCATGTCGGGGTGTCCATGAACACTACGAACGTCGCCATCTGAAGACGTGACGGAAAGAAAGAGATAGAGGGAGTGAGAATCTTGCTAAAGAATCTCAGTAGGGCCTCCTACTACCTAGGTGTCATCATCTACGTCCTCAGGAACCTTGGGTTTAATTATACAAAATAACTGAACAAGCATTAAGTTCATTTTAAACTTTAAAATATACTTTAGCCAAGGTCCATTCATTTTAGGATGATCTTAATGTCATGAATGCAACATAATAGAAGATGTATGCATGGCACTACCTAATGCACATACATAAAACATAACATCAAGTATCATCATACTTAGTGGCATAAAGTGGCAATAGAAATATTCATATGGGACAAACTTAGTGACATAATCATAATCATGAAACATCTTTTCCTTATGGGCCACCCTAAAAGACAATCGAACTGGGGGTGCTCGGTCGAACCGGTGTCACCCAGAACGTGCCATACATCTAGGTTATGAGCTCATACCTTAACTAGTCGTCACTAGTTCTTACTTACCACTTAATGATAAGCGTATCATAAATCATAAATCCCGACTATCTGAGTACGGGTTAGGGGGCAATTCTCTTAGTGGTGCTCGGCCGAACCGGTGTCACCTAAGAGTATAAATGGGTACCAATGTCACATGAGTTCTATGGAAGTGCTCGGCCAAACCGGTGTCATCCTAGAACCCATCTTAGTACCTTAATTTTCAAAATCTCTTTAAGTCCCCAAATTCTTCGGGAATTCGGCGGCACAAAGGCATTACGCCGAATTCCTTCCAAATTTGCTTTATGCCACATAAACATATATCCTCATGAATTCCTCATACGAATAACATCATCATCATTTACATACCACATGCATCATCATGGAACATTCAATCGTTTATCCTTACGGTAGCTTATGCTTTGACCCTTACGGGTCTTAATCATGAGATATAGTTCTCTAACATCCGTCGTTCATATGTTATGCACCTAAGGGCTCATACTTAATTAACATTCATAATCCTCATGTTCACACTTAAATCTGAATAGCATAGGGCAGAATTCCTAACTTGTGATTACGGGGTTCTAGAACTTACGTTTTAGACCCTTTCTCGGTTCCGTCTTCGCCTAAGGCGCTATGAATTAAATCTAAATCAATTATGAGGCATTCCTATGCTTAAGGACTAATTATTAATCACGTTTATCATGTTGTAAGGGTGCTGGACAGAATCCAGAAACATAAATGTTCTAAGAGTTCTAAACTTGCACTTTTATGGTTTTCTAGTTACTAGTTTCCCTATAGGTGCTAGAATTCGATTCTAATCCAAATGTTACCAAGTTTTTCATGTCTAAACAATCCTAATCTGATTATGCTCCAATTAAAACAGTTTGGATAAGTTCCAAAAACAAATGGGTCAAAACTATGTTAAATTCTGGCTTTACGGTATTTCTAGTTAGCTAGTTTCTTACCTATTATGCATAGAATCATTTCTACATTATCATATGATATTTTCACACATTCTAACACATCAAAACATCATCATACAGCATCACACTCATCATATCAGAACCGAAAACATTTAGCTTCAGTAAAGGATTTAAATTGACATTTCTAGGTACATAAGTTAACTAGTTTCTCTTGGGATCGATTTAGAATTTCTAAAACTCTTTGCAAATCATTTTAATTCATTAAGAGGCTAAGAGAGGCGTTAGGTCAATGACCAAAATATATTTCATTTTCTAAAAGGGAATAAAGTCATATCTCATGATAACATAACCTTGTAAAGATTGTAAAGCTTTTAAGAAAAACTTAGGACATAGACTATTGGTCCTTGTAGCTAGATGAAACCTCATTGCAAGTCCATCATCACTACTTGGCCGAAAACATGCATTCAAGGAAAGCATTCACTTAAACTTTAACTTGAAATGAAATGGGCAAGTCTTTAAGCTCTAGGTTCTTTAAGTTATAACATAAAATAAACGTGCTCATGCTTTTCATTTTTAATCTTGCTTACAAAATAAAGTGATGACTTAAATTAAATATGCAAGGCATAAACTTAAACGTGCAAGCTTGAAAGTAAATATGCAAGGTTCAATTCTTTATTTTAGTGCTCTTGGCCCAACAACAATGGACTTTAAGGCCGAAATAGATAGGCATTCGAGAAATTAATTAGGTGATGATGCAAGTTCAATTCTTTATTTTAGTGCTCTAGGCCCAACAACAATGGACTTTAAGGCCGAAATAGAAAGGCTTTGAGAGTTAAATTAAGTGATGATGCAAGTTCCATTTTAATCTTTATGTTCTTAGGTGATAGCTTGAAAGTAAAGGTGCATAGCAAGAATGTAAATATAAATGCAAGCATAAAATAAATTATGCAAGTTCATTTTATCTTTCTAGAGCTCTTAACAAGACTTTAAAGGAACATACACCTCAACCCAAACTCATCAAACCAAGATAAAGTAAAGTCTAGAGTTCTTAGAACTCAACATAACATCTTTAGAAATCAAAGCATTTTGCATGTTAAAAGAAAAGGAAATGGCCAAAATCTCAAGGAACAAAAAGAACATTTTGAAACTCTAGAGTCCATGATCTTGATGATATATTAACACCAACATCATGAGACCTCATCATTGAGTCCTTAGAACCATTTTAAAACACCATCAAAACTAAAGTTCTCAAGAGTTCAAGAAAGGAAAAACTAGAAACATTTTTGCTCAAGAACAAAGATCAAGCTCTAGAGTTTGTTTCAAGTGATGAACATCATCATGAAACTCTCATCATCAAGCTCTCATTTCTTTGAACTTCAAGGCCCATGGCCGAAAATGAGAAGGAAAAAGGAGAAGAAAAGAAGTTCTAAAAATAATCAAGAGAAACTATGAACATAAAGCTAGAACAAGAACTTTAAAGAAAGGAATACATGAAAGAAAATCCCTACTTGGTGTGATGAACTTGAAGATGGAAGAAGAAGATGAAGATGATGAAGAACTCCAAGAACTTGAAGAACATTAGAGTTTTGAGAGAAAAAGAAAAGCTTTGAGTGTTCCTAAACTTAGCAAATGATCTAAAAGTGATGCAAGCTCCTCAAAGCATTCTATTTATAGAGAAATGAAAAAAATGAAGTGTGTGTGTGGCTGAAGGGGTTTCGGCCATGAGGGTACAGAAATGGAGGGCATCCATGAGTTCCATGAGGTGAGATAATGTGGTCTTGAGGCATGGTGAGGTATGGCTCAAAGTATGGTGAGGTATGGTTCAAGGTATGGCCTCAAGCATGGTTCTTTGAGTGAGAAAATAATTAAACATGCGGCCAAAGGGGGCATGGCTGTTCAGCCATGTTACAGCCAAGGGGAGGTTTGTTTTGCAATTTAATTGTGATTTAGAGTTGTGTTTAGGTGTATCTTTGATTATGCTTAAGGTTAGGAAGTTGTAAGAAAGTGTTTAGGTAAGGAAAATGGATAATTAGGGTGGTCTAGACATAATTAAGGAGTGGTCTTGCACCATTAGTGAGTTAGATCCTCAATTTAAAGTCTAAACAACTCTATACACACTTCCTTAATTTAAGGAATTGGAGAGAGAAAACACTATTTAAGATTCCAAGACTAGGAATCTTGAGTTCTAAAAAGGAATTTAAGTTTAATCTAAGCAATTTTAGGTTCTAATTAACTTTAATAAATTATTTTGACTCTAGATTAATTAGGGAAATTAATTAATCTTCGTTTAGAGCCTAATATTGCTTAGGTTTGCTTAATTACGTCATTAAGCTTAAAAACACTATTCTAGGGGCAAAATCGTAATTTTGCACTAAAACTGCCCGGGACCACCGGGACTTGAACAGAGACCTCTAGACACATGAAAACATGTTTTTAAACCTCTGGGGAAAGTTTCGGGCTCAAACGGCACTTCTACCCGCGTAAAAACGCTATAGGGGTATTTTGGTCATTTTGACCCGAAACTGCGGAACACGAGATTTTCGCTTCCGGAAGCATTCAAAGGCCATTCAATCCCCTTCAAACATTGAGTTGACCCTTCGAGGACGACCGAGTTGGTTACCCTCGAATTCGGGTCAGGAAATGACCTCAGGGGCATTTTGGTCATTTCCCTCAGACAGAAAAATCGGGGTGTTACAAAAATCGTCTTTCGGGCTAGCCTTATTCAAATCTCGATAGTCTACACACATCCTGACCTTCCCATCCTTTTTAGGCACAGGTACAATATTGGCCACCCAATCAGTGTGTCTTGATACCTCCAAAAATCCAGCTTCCAACTGTTTACTCACATCCTCTTTTATTTTTAAAGACATGTCGGGTCGCATTCTTCTCAACTTCTGCTTTTTCGGCTCAGCTTCTGGATACAAAGGGATCTTGTGTGAAGCAATCTCTGGGTCCAATCCTGGCATATCATGGTAGGACCATGCAAAGACATCCAAGTATTCTTCAAACAACGTGACCATTTTTGTTCGTTCAGGGTTCTCCACTATTTTCAGCTCCTTCTTCTCTTCTTCAGTGCCCATGTTAATCACCTCAACCACCTCGTGGTCTGAGTCAAACCCCTTTTCCATATATTCCAACAGATTTGAAAATTGCCCAATAGCTTCTTCATTATCCTCGGATTCATAAGTATCGTAATCAGGTGCAACAAGATAATCAATTGATAAGCATCCAAAGTTCCTTTCACGTGGCAAAATGTTCATAGTATTTAGGTCCCTGGAAAGCATTTGTGGGGGTTGGAATACCAAGACAAATAGTGGATAAAACTCAAATAATTCGGGAAAATGCCAATTAATGGCTTGAGAAAATGGTGATAAAAATGAAAAGGAAACAAAAGAATAGAGGTTGAAACAAAGAGAATGGAAGACACGAAGAAAATGTAAAAATTACTGGATAATCATGCAAATTCATTCAAATGATGTCTCGAAGTAGCATATATGAAAGCAAAAACAATTAATACAATCCCAAATAATTACTTTGAAGCAATAACATCAATCAATGGCTCAGCTGTCCAATTCACCAGCATCTTCTCACAGTTAGTAGCACAAGCATTGTTGCATTCTTCAGATTTCTCAACATCCACCATATTGATAATTGGATAATAGCTAGAGGCACGACCTTCTTCAGCCATAATCACGGCCGGGTAAGGAAATGTCTATTTCAGATGAGGGATCTGGTTCATCTTTTCTTGTGGTTTCTTTTGCTCAAAAGCCATGGTCTTGATCTGCTCTTCCAATGACGTCTCATATCCTAAACCGAATCAGTTAGGCTTCCCTGAGATAGGCAGAGGTGTTTTGATACCCTGTAACCGTAGTCCCAGTCCTTTTGCCATGCTGATAACCATTTTTGGTCATGATATGAGCCACCACTTGATTGACTTCTTGCCTTGGGAACTCATTTTGAACTTGTTTCAACCCTACTGGCTCCAGATTATGCCATAAGCTGCTTTCCACTAACTCAATATTTTCAACATAAGGCAGTGTAACTGATTTAGATACAAGGATCTCATTCTTCCCGTGGATTGTAATGACTGAGTCATTCTCAATGTACTTAACCTTTTGATGCAAGGTTGAAGGAACAGCACCAACATTGTGAATCCATGGTCTTCCCAACAGCATATTGTAATAGAACTCAATCTCCATTACTTGGAATAACACCTCAAATTGGCTTGGGCTGACTTCCAATGGCAGCACCATCTCCCCAAGAATGCTTTTCTTTGCTCCATCAAATGCTTTCACAATCATAATTTGCGGTGAAATATCATTCTTGCTTATTGACAAGTACCTTAAAGTCGACACTGGTAAGACATTTAATCCTGACCCTCAATCAATAAGGACTCTGGGCACTATGTGGCCTTTGCATTTGAGGGTTATATACAGTGCTTGTGGGTTAGTCCGCAACACAACTTCTTCATCTGAAAAGGTGATCATATTGACGCGCTTCACTGGATCCACCATATTCACCATGTTCTCCAGCGAAGTGTCAAGCTTGACGAAGGCTTTCTTCAGGACTTTCAGCACTGCCTTTTGGTAGGATTCAGACGACAGTATTAATGACAAAAGGGATATTCTGGCAGGAGTCTTTTTCAATTGTTCCAAAATATCATATTCGCTTTGTTTCATGATTTTAAGGAACTCTTCTTCCTCCTCTTCTTCTTTCTTCTTCTCTCCAACATCCCCCTCGTCCACGAATTTTCCTTTTTCCAGTTCTTTGGGCCCATAGACCCTTCCACTCCTTGTTATTCCTTTTACCTCGGCCACCACTTTACTTGTTTGGGCTTTTGAGGTTTCCTCTATATCCTTATTTGTTTCCACTTTGCTTTCATAGTTCCAAGGCACCGCATGTGTATTCTCATAGTCAAAAGGCATCGGCTTTTTCACAGTGAGCACTACTTTTTCCGGTCTCGGAGCTGGATCAAGTGGTGGTACTCGAAGCACAAAGCGTTCTATCGCATTTATTTCCTCAGGAAAAATTGGCCTCTTTTTCGCCTGAATTACGCCCAAGTTGAGCAATCCCTGTACACGGGCCTTGAAATCCCAGCAATTTTCTATATCATGGCCGAGACCTCCACAATGGTATAGACAGCTTGATTCCATGTCATACCTCTCATCTTCCTTCATTATGGATGCAGATGCTATGATGTTATATCCAGTCTCCTTTAAGCCGTTGAACACTTTTTCCATCGTTGTTCGAAGACTTGAAACCTTCTTAATCGAAGGTTCGTCTATCTCCAGAACATTTACCCCACTTCCTCCTTCATGTTTTGGGGTCGGGTTATTAACAATGTCTGGTTTCGAATCTTCCTGAAAGTCTAGCCTCCCACAAGCAATTAATCTTCTTACTGCCATTTTGAATCCTTCACAATCTTCAATGGAATGTCCCGCAATATCCATATGATATTTGCAAGTAAGGTTTGGGTTATACCATGCTGGATATGGTGGTTCTAATGGGTGCACTGGATATGCAGAGATCAGGTGGGCATCAACTAGTTTTTGAAAGAGGTCAGCATTTGAAATGGATAGCTTTGGAAAGGGTGGAAGGTTAGGAAATCGATTGCGGTTCTGGTTTTGAAAATTTGGCCGGGGTGCTGGGGTATATGTTGGGCGAGTTGGTTGATATGACCTTATGTGGATGTTGTTAACTTGAGGCTGAGAATATGGGACAGTGTTTGGGGTTGGTGTGGCTTGGTAAAATGAGTAAGGAGGGAATGATGACATTTGGGGTCGTGGACGTGTTGGTGTATACCTTGGGGTGAAGGATTGCTGACCATGCACATAATTCACATCTGTCTCCTTCTTTGTGGACGGGAAGCTTTTTCTTGTGTCTTCATTGCTCATGGGAAGCTTGCCGGCCTTTGCTAAGTTCTCAATTCTTTCTCCAGCAGTTATTAATTCAGAGAAATCCTTGTATGCTGCTCCTGCCATTGCCCCGATGTAAGGGCATCCTAAGGTCCCCAAGAAGTAAGAGCACATTTCAGTAGGGATAAGCGGTGGTTGAACTTGAGCAGCCAGGACTCTCCATCTTTGAGCATATTGCTTGAATGATTCATCTTTCTTTTTCTGCATGGAGCTTAATTGCTCCCGGGTAGGTGCCACATCAAGATTAAACTTGTATTAGCTCATGAACAGGTCCGCCAATTCTCTCCAGCTAGAAATCTTTGAATAGTCTAATTGAATGTACCATTCCATAGCAGATCCAGTCAGACTTTCATGGAAAAAACTAATGAGAAACTTTTCATCCTTTGACTATATCATCATTTTAGTGCAATAACTCTTCAAGTGAAAAAGAGGATTACCTGTCCCATCGTATTTTGAGAAATCAGGAACCTTGAAGTCTTTAGGGACTATCAGGTCCATAGGCGGGCATAGTTGCTCGATCTCTACACCGCCATAGGAGCTAGGACCTTGGATGGCTTTAATTTGTTCTTGTATCTTCTTCCTCCATTCTTCCTTAAATTTCCCCTTTTCTACTTCTGCACAACTATTCTTTGAGGAAAATGACGGTTTCTGGACGACAACACGAGGCTGTTCCCAAACAGGGGTAGCATGCTCATGCCCATCAGTATGCACATTTTCTAAGGAACGATAGCCCTCTCCGACTGGTAGCATCAATGGTATCGTAGGTGGCGGTTGTCCATGGAGGCTATTTGGGATTTCTCCCATGTCATTCATCCCTAAGGTGACATTTAGAGCTGCACTTGATACTACAGGCATACCTAATGTTGCGGCATTTGGTTGCACACTTGCTGGATGAGCTCCCAATAGGTTAAGCGACTCTTGTATAGCCCGTATCATATCTTCCAGTCTTCCTTGGTTGTTTGACAGTTCATTCAATTTTCCTCTCACCGCATCAACCTCATTGGTCAAATCTCTTCCGGTTTCAGAAGTAGTTGCTGTTGGAATAGCATTTCCTGTGCTACCATTTCCTCCAGCCATTTTAGTCTGAGCTCTGGTATTGTGAATACGAGTTTGATCGGTATCCGTTTTCCTTGGGCGCCCAATGGTTGCAAAATTTTACCTATGATGCTCAAAGCAAAACCAAAATATTAGTTTTTTCTTTTTATGTATATGGAAAACTAACAGATAAGAGAACAATAGTCATCAAGAGTTCCTTGTGCAAATGAGAATGCCCCGTATCCGTTCTTATGGATATATCACCCTATAAGTCAAGGTACGGTTAATAGCAAAATCTCTAGGGAGAATCCACTCCTCTATAGATGCTATATAATGAGTACTAGCAATGCAGTCCTTCGTGACTGAGCTTCTCATTTTCTTGCACAAGGATGAACAATCTCAAGGCAAAAAAATGATTGATCACTTTCTAAGGGAACATTTGATCCTTTATAGAAAGTATCGAGCATACCAAGAGTAATTTGCAATTGACACAGAAACATTGAAAATTTTATTCACTTCCAGGAAAAGTTCTGAGTACAAATCATTTCAGAATACATCACACATTTGCTGACAAAGAAATAATTACATCAAAAGAGGTCTTGGGTGACTACATCAATAGCTTCATCTTTTTCTTCTTAAGATTTTTAGTGATACTCTCACATGAATCTATGAACTCCACCACTTCTTAAGGTAATTTGAATGGGGGTATCTTATTGATTTGCTCACTCGCCTTCTCAAATCGATAAACAAAATTTGGAATGTAATAACTCAGCTCGTCAGTTAGCTTTCCATATTCTTTTTTCCACTCGAGGGCCTTTTCTCTCCATGATTTCCCAAATTCAGTCGCATCCACAAACAAGTCATGATACTGGTTTGCCGAGGTCCATCCACGAACGGCATCCTGTTTTATCTGTGCTAGCATTGTTGACAAGTTTTCTACTTCCCCTTCTAGTTCTTTTTTCTTGTCCTTTTCTCTGTTGACCTCTATTTTCAAGTTCAAAATGCTTTTGTCCCTGTTATTGACCTCTTGTTCTACCCTTTTCACCACGCGTGTAACACCTCGATTTTTCTGTCCAAGGAAAATGACCAAAATGCCCCTGAGGTCATTTCCTGACCCGAACTCGAGGGTAACCAACTTGGTCATCCTCGAAGGGTCAACTCAATGTTTGAAGGGGATTGAATGGCCTTTGAATGCTTTCGGAAGCGAAAATTTCGTTTTCCGCAGTTTCGGGTCAAAATGACCAAAATACCCGTATAGCGTTTTTACGCGGGTAAAGGTGCCGTTTGAGCCCGGAACTTTCCCCAGAGGTTTAAAAACATGATTTCATGTGTCTAGAGGTCTCTGTTCAAGTCCCGGTGGTCCCGGGCAGTTTTAGTGCAAAATTACGATTTTGCCCCTAGAATAGTGTTTTTGAGCTTAATGACGTAATTAAGCAAACCTAAGCAATATTAGGCTCTAAACGAAGATTAATTTATTTCCCTAATTAATCTAGAGTCAAAATAATTTATTAAAGTTAATTAGAACCTAAAATTGCTTAGATTAAACTTAAATCCCTTTTTAGAACTCAAGATTCCTAGTCTTGGAATCTTGAATAGTGTTTTCTCTCTCCAATTCCTTAAATCAAGGAAATGTGTCTAGAGTTGTTTAAACTCTAAATTGAGGATTTAACTCACTAATGGTGCAAGACCACTCCTTAATTATGTCTAGACCACCTTAATTACCCAATTACCTTACCTAAACATTTTCTTACAAATTCCTAATCTTAAGCATAATCAAAGATACACATAAACACAACTCTAAACCACAATTAAAATGCAAACTAATCCTCCCCATGGGCTGATGCATTTCGGCCACATCCTTCCCCATTGACCACATGTTTAATTATTTTCTCACTCAAAGAGCCATGCTTGAGCCATACCTTGAGCCATACCTCACCATGCTTTGAACCATACCTCACCATACCTCAAGAACACATTATCTCACCTCATGGAACTCATGGAAAGCCTCCAATCTGCACCCTCATGGCCGAAACCTCCTCCTCCATGAGCTCCCTCCATTTGTTTCATTTCTCTATAAATAGAATGCCTTGAGGAGCTTGCACCACTTTTAGATCATTTGCTAAGTTTAGGAAACACTCAAAGCTTTTCTTTTTCTCTCAAGGTCTTTGTGTTCTTCAAGTTCTTGGAGTTCTTCAAGTTCTTCATCTTCTTCATCTTCTTCTTCCATCTTCAAGTTCATCACACCAAGTAGGGATTTTCTTTCATGTATTCTTTCTTTAAAGTTCTTGTTCTAAGCTTAATGTTCATAGTTTCTCTTGATTCTTTTAGAACTTCTTTTTCTTTCCTTTACTTTTCCATTTTCGGCCATGAGCCTTGGAGTTCAAAGAAATGAGAGCTTGATGATGAGAGTTTCATGATGATGTTCATCACTTGAAACAAACTCTAGAGCTTGATCTTTGTTCTTGAGCAAAAGTGTTTCTAGTTTTTCCTTTCTTGAACTTTTGAGAACTTTAATTTTGATGATGTTTTAAAATGGCTCTATGAACTCAATGATGAGGACTCATGATGTTGGTGTTAATATATCATCAAGGTCATGAACTCTAGAGTTTTAAAAATGTATCTTTCTTTCTTGAAGTTTTCGGCCATTCCCTTAATTTTTCTAAGTTTCATAGTTTGATTCCCAAAGATATTATGTTAAGTTCTAAGAACTCCAAGCTTGACTTTACCTTGTTTAAATGAGTTTGGGTTAAGGTTTAAATTCCTTTAAAGTCTTGTTAAGAGCTCTAGAAAGATAAAATGAACTTGCATAATTTATTTTATGCTTGCATTCATATTTACATTCTTGCTATGCATCTTTATTTTCAAGCTATCACCTAAGAACATAAAGATTAAAATGGAACTTGCATCTTCACTTAATTTAATTCTCGAAGCCTTTCTATTTCGGCCTTAAAGTCGATTGTTGTTGGGCCTAGAGCACTAAAATAAAGAATTGAACTTGCATTATCACCTAATTAATCTCTCGAATGCCTATCTATTTCGGCCTTAAAGTCGATTGTTGTTGGGCCAAGAGCACTAAAATAAAGAATTGAATCTTGCACATTTACTTTCAAGCTTGCACGTTTAAGATTATGCCTCGCATATTTGCTTTCAAGCTTGCACGTTTAAGTTATGCCTTGCATATTTAATTTTAAGTCATCACTTTACTTTGTAAGCAAGATTAAAAATGAAAAGCATGAGCTCGTTTAGTTTATGTCGTAACTTAAGAACCTAGAGCTCAAAGACTTGCCCATTTCATTCCAAGTTAAAGTTTAATGTAAACCATACTTTGAATGTATGTTTTTCGGCCAAGTAGTGATGATGGACTTGCAGTGAGTTTTCATCTAGCTACTAGGACCAATAGTCTATGTTTTAAGTGTTCCTTAAAGTTTTACAAATCTTTATAAGGCTATGACATCATAAGATGTGATTCCAATCTCTTTTAGGGGATGGAATATGTTTTGGTCACTGACCTAAGGCTTCACTTAGCCTCTTGATGATTTAAAATGTTTTGCAAAGAGTTTTAGAAGTTCTAGATTGATTCCAAGAGAAACTAGTTAACTTATGTACCTAGAAATGTCAATTTAACCTTCTTATTGAAGTTAAATGTTTTCGGTTCTGACATGATGAGTATGATGCCGTATGATGATGTTTTGATGTGTTGGAATGTGTGAAAATATCGTATGATGATGTAGAAGCGATCCTATGCACGATAGGTAAGAAACTAGCTAACTAGAAATACCGTAAAGCTAGAATTTAACATAGTTTTGACCCATTTGTTTATGGAACTAATCCAAACTGTTTTAATGGGGACATAATCAGATTTAGATTGTTTAGACATGAAAAACTTGGTATCATTTGAGTTAGAATTAAATTCTAGCACCTATGGGGAAACTAGTAACTAGAAAACCGTAAAAGTGCAAGTTTAGAACTCTTAGAACATTTATTTTTATGGATTCTGTCCAGCACCCTTACAACATGATAAACATGGTTAATAATCAGTTCTTAAGCATAGGAACGCCTCATAATTGAGTTAGATTTAATACATAGCGTAGCAAGTAGCGGAACCAAGAAAGGGTCTAAAACGTAAGTTCTAGAATCCCGTAAATACAAGTTAGAGAACTTGTCCTAGGCTATTCAGATTTTTAAAAGTAAAATGAGAGGATTATGAATGATGTTAATTATGAGCCTTAGGTGCTTAAAATATGAACGACGGATGTAGAGAACTATATCTCAAGATTAAGACCCGTAAGGGTCAAAGCATAAGCTACCGTAAGGTAAGCGTTTGGATGATTTATGATGATGCATGAAGTATTCTAATGAAGATGATGTTATTCATATGAGGAATTTATGAGATTATATGTTTATGTGGCATAAAGCAAATTTGGAAGGAAATTCGGTGTAATGACCGTTTTGGCCGCCGAATTTCCGACAAATTTGGGGACTTAAAGAGATTTTGAAAATTAAGGTACTAAGATGGGTTCTAGGATGACACGGTTCGGCCGAGCACCTCCATAGAACTCATGTGACATCGGTACCATTTTACACTCTTAGGTGACACCGGTTCGGCCGAGCACCCCTAACAGTTTTGCCGCCTAACCCGCACTCGGATAGACGGGATTTATGATACGCTTATCGTTAAGTGGTAAGTAAGAACTAGTGACGACTAGTTAAGGTATGAGCTCATAACCTAGATGTATGACACGCTCGGGTGACACCGTTCGCCGAGCACCCCTAGTTCGATTGTCTTTTAGGGTGGCCCATGAGGAAGAGAAGTTCATGATTATGATTATGTCACTAAGTTTTGTCCCATATGAAAGTTACTATTGCCACTTTATGCCACCAATGATGATGATACTTGATGTTATGTTTTATGTATGTGCTGTAGGTAGTGTCATGTATACATTTCTATTATGTTGCATTCATGACATTAAGATCATCCTAAAATGAACGGACCTTGGCTAAAGTATATTTTTGAAGTTTAAAATGAACTAAATGCATGTTCAGTCATTTCGTATAATTAAACCCAAGGTTCCTGAGGACGTAGATGATGACACCTAGGTAGTAGGAGGCCCTACTGAGATTCTTTAGCAAGATTCTCACTCCCTCTACCTCTTTCTTTCCGTCACGTCTTCAGATGGCGACATTCATGGTGTTCGTGGACACGCCGACATGGGAGGTGCACCATGACCCGGACCACGGGTCCTTCCATTTTGTGGGTCGATGCACGGTTAGAGTATTCATGATCATGGGTCGACCCTTCACTCCCCCTGTACATTCCCATCGTTTCTCCCCCGTTTCACCTTTTGGCGATGATTTGGTGTTCGAGCGCGCACGTCCCCTAGAGGAGAGGCTTCGTCGTACCCCATCATCCACGTCCGCCGCTCGAGACTACCTCTCAAAGATGTGCCCTGCTGTTCGCCGCCTTTTCGGAGGCGGATCCTTCCGAGGACTCGGCAACCCAGGCACCCTCCGAGGGGTCTTCCCCCTCCATACCTATGGACTTTGGAGAGGATAGCGAGCCCACCGTGACTCAGCCGAGGCGTGCACGACGACCGGAGATGCGGCCATACCCCGGGACTCACACTCGATCCCCGCTCCGCCTCTTCACGCCCGAGGAGCTTGCCCAGTTTCCAGGATATCTGCCTCGATCACGAGATAGTCGCCAGTAGGAGGCCGTGGATGGCCCGAGTTAGAGCACACACCACTTAGATGGGGATAAATCTTCTTTTGTTTAGAGGTTATCCCATTAGGTGCACTCGGGTAGGGGAGTAGATTATGTTTATGTTTTATGTTGTATTTCTTTTTATGTATTTCCCTTGTACTAAATTAAGTCCCACACTTATAAGTGGGCAAGTTATATATATATGAGATTATATTCAGTGATGTTCATGATGTGCCTTATGTTATGATGATTGTGAGACGATTGTTTTACTTTGCATGGTTTACCGCTTATCGTATCACGTGGCTCTCACTTTTATTTCAAAAAAAATTTACCCGTATTTTCCGCTAAGTAATTCAAAGTTAAATGAGAACTATGAAGTAACAGACTAATGATTAACCTAAATATGTTCTAGAGTATTGGGTTAAAAATTAGGATGTTACAACGCGACTCCTTTTATTGATCTCTTCTTTTAACTTATTCTTTTCTTTCTCAAACACATGGAGTTTTTCTTTTAGCTCTTGGATCTCAGCTAAATGAGTAGTTGGGATCTTTTCTTTGCCTTTCTTGGACTTTGCAATTTCTATCGTGACAATACATTCTTCTTTTCAGGCTTCGATTTCCTTAGCCATTTTCTCGCATCGGCTTTGAAGGGTGACATTTTTCAGATCCGCTGCCTCTTTTTTCCCTTCCAAGAATCGCATTTGTGCCTTCATTATCTCTACCTGGGATATTGATGGAGTTGTCTCAGTGGTTTTTATAGGAGCCGAGTTGCTTGGAATATTTTTTAGTTTCCCAATTCTTGCTTTCCTCCATTCTCTGTATTCTTGAGAAGAGGTCAGTCGTTGTTGCCCGAGTTCTTTTCTTCCTAGGGTTTTAACATCATTCCATGCCGTCTTGATTCTCTTTTTTTGCTCCATAGTGCTTTTATCCTTCTGATACAAGAAGCTAAACCCCTCAAGTTGCTTGTCTTGTGGTTTTGCTTGAGTCCAATGAAGTTGTCTGAGCACCAATGCAAGCGTGTAGGAGACACATCCCCTTAGACCCATTAAAGGAACATTGTGAAAATCACTACAGCTATATATAACATTTTCTCCATGGTACCAAGGACAAACCCACTTGAAGGAATTTGACTGGATCTCTGAGAATTCCTTTTTCCATGCCGGTGCCTCTTGATGACTTATCTGCATATGGTGGAAGCTTCCAAATGGATCAGGAAAGAGACCCATGCAATTATTAGCATATGCATGGGTCATAAACCAAACATATAACATCGGCAAACAGCACTGTAACCTGCCACCATTTTTCTTAAGACAGACCCCCAAGGAAAGGAAGGTATCTGCCAATATGGCTGGAACCGGATTCATGCCTTGTATCTCGAATTTGAAAAACACATCTATGGCGGCCTGGTCAACAATGTCTGGTGTGAATGGGAATAGGACCAATCCATAAACAGTTAGTGCCAATGTTCGATTGAAGAAGTCCCAATTTCCTTGTTGGGCCAACATCTGTAGATGGGCTTCAAGAAAACCCCTCTTGATTCCCTGAGTGGATCCTCTTACTTCCATTTCCATCCGATTTGCTTCAACCCCAATTATTTTGGCAATCTTTTCCTTACTGACATAATGCCCCTGATAGAGATACACACCAAATCTTTCTCGAACTGGTAGCCTTATCATAACCATGTACTCCTCTATAGTTGGTGTCATATCAAAATCAGGTAGTTCAAAATAGCAAAGAGAAGAATTCCAAAACTGTGAGAGAGCGCTCAATGCTGGTGCTTCTACTGGGATAAGCAGCAAATCCAATATATGCCCATATGTATCCTTGAAGGATGACCGGACTTTACAAGGCATCAATTGAATCATTTTCTTTACTTGCTCTAGCTCATTATTAGTCATTGTAACTCTGATGTTCCTTTTACAATCATGTGCATTGCTAGTGTTCATTTGTAATGCTTCCATTTGGTTTGAACTGATAATGACTATTGCTTTATCAAAGTCCAACTGTGGGAAAGAAAAGATAAATGAGTAAAATTAAAAAGACGAAAAGAAGACAATAAATAAAAATGCATGCTCCTATTGAGAATATGAGATGCTTCCCTAAGAAAATGATGATGCATAAACCCAGATAGAGCAAATTATGAATAAGGATAAGAAATGATAACAATAAATACATGTGATAATTAATAGAATGCTTGCCTATGTTATGTATGCCTAAACACATAAAAAAAACAAAGCATGACCACTTTATGAGATGATGAAATGACTAATCCTAAATGCAATGTGATAATGTTTTAATGCGAGTGTAACTAACTTAAAGTAAAACATAAAGAAGTACAAAGTAAAAGGATGAAAGAAGCATGCTCCCTTTGTCCTAATAGGGTAAAATTTCTAATGGATTGGGAGTTCTAAGGCCAAGACCCTACTTTCAGTAGTTGCTAGGTTCAACTATTCGTGTACACATTCATGGTGGATCTAGACTTCTAATCATCATGGTTCCCAGATTGCCCTTGTCTATAGGACGAGGATCCGACTTTCGAACCAGCCACAAGTAAGGATGAACCTTCTCAATATGATTAATTCATAAAGCCAGTAACAATCTGAGTGGCGTCCCAACAACTATCAAGTGAGCATGAAGCCCCTCATGACAATGTCAAGAAACCCCCTATCCTTTGGTTCACACAGGCTCGAGTATAGAGCCCAAAAGGTGTGTGAGATAAGTGATTGTGAAGTGTGTGTAGGGAGCATACAAACCTTTCACTCCCAACACTACATACACTCCTGCAAAACAAAACTACAAACAACAAATATATATAGAACGACAATGGTCATCTATCCTAAAGTTTTAACAAATAAAGCCAACATTACAAACCTATGAAATATTAAATTCTATAAAGAAACAAAACATAAGAAAAAAAACTGTACAAAATAAGAAAAGGAAAACAAAAATCAAAAGGCTATACTTAATTTGCACAACTAACTAAAACAGGCCTGACTCTCTTGGAATTCCCCAGTGGAGTCGCCATCTGTCGCAACCGGGATCGCGACGGGGACGGCGAAAAAAGGAATTTTCATTTTTGAAAATTAATGGAATCGCCACCAAGTTTATTAAAATTGGGAAAAACATTGGAAAAACCCATTTGTTTTAAAGAATGATTTTTGAAACCAGTTTTGAGTTCGGGAATCGGTTATGTATAGGGAAGGGTAGGAGTTTAACCCTACACACCCCTAATACACCCGTCCTTAAATGGTACCTTAGAAAATTGTGCAAATTAATTAATAACCCCTTAAAAAAAAACAAGAAAAGAGACAAAATATATTTACAAATTTGAACAAAACAAATTAAGGAAAAATTAATTTTGGCTTGACAGGGGTCGCCTGCTCCTACGTATCCCCTGGTGCAATGGGGAAGTCAAAGTCACGTATGTAACACCCTAGTAATTAACCAGATACACCTAGGTTGAATCTGATTAATGACTAGACTTTACTCCTTGCTTTGGTTCTTTCTTCATAATTTGAAAATACTTAGTGAAATTACGAGCCTTTTTTTTTTTTAAACACATAATTGAAAACGTGAGCCGAGTACAACGTGAACGAGTAAGCGGAGTATAATAAGACGTTTAAGAATATATCACATCATATCACTTAGGCTCCATCATATAACATCCATAAGCACATTATAGCATATATTTACATACAATAACCTCACTCAAAGGGTGGGTTATGTTCATACATCATTATCTTATGCAAACCCATAAAAGAAAATATACTTAAGGAAATTCATGCCCCTAAACTAGATAACTCCATAAGCCGGGAAGGTTATCCTAAAACTAGGGTGCATGATCACACATAAGTCTACTAAGAACCTTCTATGGCCTCTGTCCTGAAAATGGGGAATAAATCCGATCCATCGATGAGCTCCCTCTGAGGGGACACACGAGATGCACCAGTCAGGGTCGCATGGATGGCTTTCTCGCTAACCTCGGCTGAAGAACTGTGTCCTCACTACCCTCTCTTACACGAGTGGGAGTAGGAGCAGAGCTCTCAATAAATACATGAGTAGCAGTGTCCTCTGTAGGGTTGGATTCAGAATATCTCGTCTCGGGAACATACTACGGAAATCCATGGACAAAGCAGATGAAGCGGGATAAGAACGTAACATCCTTTCATCAAGTGGACGTGCATGTTCGAAAACCATTTCATCGCCATAGGGAGAAGTAGGAGAAAATCGATAACTAGGGACAGGATGTGCAAATGGACGACCTATGTAAATAAAAACACGAATCACGCACCTCCCTTCAAAATGATACGAGCGATGCAATCGGATCATAGTGGAATTCCCAAGTAGGGGTATCAACGAACAGGTCGAATGTCGCCATTTGAATCTGGAGACAATGACGGAAATAAAGAAAAGGGAGTGAGAATCTTGCTAAAGAATTCTCAAGAAGGTACCTCCTTCTACGGTGTCATCATCAAAGTCCCCAGAACCTCGGGATTATTCTAAAATAGTGAGCATGCAAAGATTCATTTTAAGTTAGGACAAATACTTAACCGAGGTTCGTCAATTTTTAATCATCGTCTTATAATGCATCTTATTCTTAACATGTCATATTTACAATGAACTTTTCCTTTATCATTACATCATATTCCTCATCATCATTATCAAAATAACATGCATAAAAGAACGTCATATAATATTAGCTACACATGGACACAAAGTGCACATATTTCATTTCTTTAGTGCCTTAGGTGACTTAAAATCTTATCATCATCATTATTTTCCTTGGGCCACCCTATACTCCACCCTTTTGGGAGTAATTTAGGTTATGAGCTCATACTTTACTAGTCGTCACTAGCATATACTTATCCCTTTTGATAAGCTAAAGTCCCGACTCTACCCTTTTGAGAGAACGGGTTAGGGGCTAAAATCACCTTTTCACCACCTATAGTCTGATGGTTCCAAAGGATCATTTTCTTATAAGTTTAAGTCACCATTAAATCTTTGCATGTTATATCATAATACAATTCATAAACATCATAACATTTTCTCATTTATAGTCTTAAGCTAGAATAATATATATCAACTGTAATCATGCATATGGGAGATTCCCGGGAAAGAGAGGTGGGTCACAATGGACACGCTTAAATACCAAGTCTTTCCTTAGCCAGAACCTTTCCAAATTACACTTTTACAATGATACACTTTCTTCTAGCAACAAAGGTGAATTTTACATAAGAACATTTCATGTATAAGCATTCTTATTATTTGCAACAAAGAACTATAACATGCAAGTCAGAAATCATTCAATGATATCAAGTACTTAATAAGCATCCAATCCTTACATAGAATTATCAATTATAGAACTAATTAGTTACTAAACCAATTATGAATCATTCTCTTAACAATAAACCATAATTATCACAACTTCAATCATATCAAATCATTATCACACATTGATACTAAACTCAGATCAGTGGCCGAATCGTGAACCTCATGCAATTACATAGAATCATATTTTAAGTGCATATAAAATACTAGTTCCGTAAAATCCTTGCAAAGCCTTAAAACTCATTTAGAAACTAGTTCTTTTGTCAAATTTGGGAGGATCTTCACAATTAAAATTCTCACTTAAGATAAAAGGAGTAAGTCTTGAGCTTTAGAGATTTAGGTGACATCTTAGAATTATAAACATGCTATGCAACCTTATTTTAATCTTATCTTTATAAGGTGATAGCTTGGAATTATAAACATGATATGCAATTCCATTTCTTTATCTTTAAGATTTAAGGTGATGACTTGAAAATTAAACATGATGCAAGAACTTGAAATATAAACATGATACAAGAAAGCTGGAGCGGCGGTAATCCGCAGGACGATAGAGGGAGAAGAGAATATTAAGAAACCGGAGCGGTAGTCCGCACAGACCAAAGAGAGGAGAAGAGAATTATTATTACATCTTTTTAAGCTCCAATCTCAAGACTTTTTAAAGAATAAATTCTTTAACTCCAATAATCATATTTCTTTGCTTGTGATACATGGGCAAGTCTTTAAGCTCTAGGATCTTTAGGTGATGGCATAAAATAAACATGTCATGCGTTGATTCTTTTAGCCATTATAAAATATAGTGAGAGCATAAATTAAATATGAGATGCAACCTCTTAATTATCTTGAAAGATTAAGTGATGACTTGAAACATAAACATGAAATACAAGCTTGGAATTTAAACATGAGAAATGCAAGTTCATTTATTCATTCTTGAAAATTTAGTGATGACATAGAAGGTAAACATGGTTATGCAAAGCATAAACTTAATCATGGATGCAAATTCATTTTGTTTCTTTACTAGAGCTCCTTCAAGACTTTAAAAGAATTATAAATTCAACCCAATACATATCTTAACAAGAAATAAAACATAAAAGGAAAAAAAATACATCTTTCAAGTTCTAAACTAAAAATCTTTGTTTTAGCATCATAAAGCATTATTCTTTAAGGTTTTGCATCAAGTGGAATTTTCAAGCTTTAGAGGCCTAACTTGTGATGGATTTACAACCCACCCTCAAGGTCCTCATCATCAAGCCATCATCTTAGTTCCACCTAGGCCATATGGTTGAATTGGTTAAAGAAAAATTGAAGAGGAAAACCAAAATGAAAAGCTAAGGCAAGTTCATAATTTCATCATTTTGAGCTAAAAACACAACTCCTCAAAGCATAGAAATAAATTTAGAAACTACTCCCTACCTAATCTGAGTTGAAGAAGAGGAAGAGAACTTGATTTCTTGAAGTGAAATGACACAAAATCTCTTTGAAAAATTGAAGAAAGAATTCAGCCAAAGAGGAGGAAGAAAGAAAGTTTTTGGTGCTCCTAAAAACTAGTTATGAACCAAGCATTCCAAGACCACTCAAGCAAGCCTATTTATAGAAGATTTTGAGGCTTCTAATTGGCCAAAATGAGGAGGTAGTTGTCAGAATTTTTCAGGAGTAATAATGGAGGAAAAATCATTTTAGACAAAGTTGTATGAAATTAAGGAATTATGTCTCTTATGGTGACATTTTGGCATTTTGTTTTAGTGCAACTTTTGGAAATAATTCAGCTGCATAATGGCATCAATAATTTCGTGCATTACAGCCCAAAGAAGTGAAATTTGTGTGTTCCATGCATTATTTAGGTGTAGGCAAGGTATTCATGTAATTTAGAGAATTTACGGTTAAGGGCTTAAGTGAATTAGTAAGCAATTTGGGTGTTTTTGAGCAATTTTGGGTTCTAATCAATCTAAATACATAATTTTGAATCTAGATTAATATTTAGAATTTAATAAGCTTTAATTTGAGCCTAATATTGCTTAGGTTTCGGTATATGAATCGAAAATCTCGAAATTCGCAAAGCGCCCAAAAGCAGGGGCAAAATCGTACTTTCACTTAAAATCGCCCAAGGCCACCCGAGCTTAACCAATGGTTAATCATGGCTTAAAAACACATTTTAAAACATTTTAGTGAGGTTCGGGCTCAGTCGGCACGCACATCGGAGTTAAAAGCGACCTTGAGGCGTTTTGGTCTTTTTCTGCGTCTAACTCAAAATTGAGATTCTTCTGCTCTATTAACACACATAACACAAACAATCCCTTATTATTCTCAAAACATCCCCTTGAGAATATGTGGGGCCCACAATCCTCATTTTCTGAGTAAAATAACTTCAGGGACATTTTGGTCATTTTATACGTACAGAAATTCGGGATTTGCGACTCTCGCATGAATCGTTCCTAACCTCTCTTCTAATGTTATATTCCTTTATTGAGGATTGTTCGGCCTCAAATCTTATGTAATAATTACCTACGGTAATTCAGTAATTGAGTAATTTCTAATGACAGTAAAAATTACAGTAAAAATTGGGGCGTTACAACGTAGTTCTGTAAAAAATGATTATGTTGATAAATTTTATTTAGGAAAAAGAATTTATAATAAGAAAATCCGTTATTGCATAGAATCCAAGTTAGCACTAGGCCACTCAATGAATTCCCATGATTTAAATAACAATGAAGGTAACATCTACTACTCAATCATCGTTATTGATCATTATACGGATTAAAAAGACTTTTGTGAAGGGATGATTCCTTTCGAAAACAAATCCGTTCTCGCATAGGATTTAAGTTAGCATTCAGCTACTCAATAAACCCTTATAACTCAATAACAATAAAGATAACATTTGTTACTCAATTATCATCATTGATCATTGCGCGGATTAGAATAAATCTTGATGAAAATCCATTTGTGCACAGAATACAAGTTAGCACTAGGCTACTCAATGAATCCTTATGATTCAATAATTGTGGAGATAACATTTTCTATTCAACCACCCTTATTGGACATCGCACAAAGGTAAAAGATTTTAAAAAAAGTTATTAATAAAAACGTATTTTTTTTTTACTTCATATTTTTTAAACAAAATCAAAATTTTAACAGAAGTTGACCAAGATAATTCACAAATATAGATACACAAATAATTTGGACCAAAAAGCATAAACATATAAAGAATTAAAATAAATAGAAAATTAAATCGTAAACATAATTACACACACAACGCATAATAAAAAAATCATAAACACAGATACGCACTTAATTCAAGCAAAACACAAAATATATATATATAATAAAAAAAAATCATAAATACAAGCACACAATTTATCCAAGCAAAACACATAAATATATATATATATATAAAATAATAATAATAATAATAATAATAATCACAAATACACAAACATGTAAAATAAATAAACCAACAATTCGAAATTATTACAATCACATAATTAATTTAATCAAAACATATAAACACAAAGTATTTAAAAACAAAGTAAAATAAATATAACTAAGCAATGAATTTAACCAAAATATATAAAAAAAATAAAATAAAAAAATTACTCCAATTATGAGCTGATAAACTTAATTCAGAGACAAAATTATTTATTTAAGTAAAAACACTAAAAAAAATACAATAATTAAAAATTAAAAGTAAATCAAGGGTCCTAACCACCATTTTTTTTGTATTTTTAAAGTTTTAAGCATAAAATTCACTAAAATATTAAACAAATGATTACATCAATTCCTAAAACAATTTATCTAATTCTACTCAAAAGAACACCACTCTCTCTTTTTTATTTAGAATTCAAACTAAACTAATTCCTAAATAGACAAATCTTAAAGCCAAAAATTAGATAAACGAATAAACTCAAATTTAAACACATAATTTGGAAATTTATTCTAAAACTAATGTTAACCCAAACTAAAAATAAATCTTAAAACTCCTTTTTTGTTTTATTAATTTAAGTCTACCCCTAAATTAACTCTAACCACTCCCTATACACACTCACATGCTCACACACTCACATACACATGCACACACGCTCACCCACTCACACACAGCTTTCTCACCTTCTCACACGTACATGTCCACATCACACACATAAACAAATACATGCCCATACCCACACGTAACACATACAACACTTACACATTTCACATGGATACACATGAAAAAGAAAAAAAAAAATTTCACTCCTTCCCTCTCCACATGTTCATACACAGACAGGGTGAAAGAAAGATTGAGTGAGAGAGATAAGCTGAGGGGGAGATGGAGGGATGAAAGAGTGAGGGAGGGCCACAGAGAGATAGAAGGGGAGCCGTGGCGGAGGCGCGGTGTTGCTGGACTGGTTCACGTTCGTGACGGAGGGAAACCGAGACACACCTTGGCTGAATTGGAGCGCGAAGGAGCACCGACGCGCCACCTACTCCGGAAGCGGTTCACGGCGGTGCGTGTGCCGAGGTCTTGTGCGATGGTGGTTAAGTGATGCTCATGGTAGAACGCAAGATCGAGGGAAGAAAGAGGGCGCCTGCCATCGTAGCTGGGTTCCACGGAGGATGACCGCACCCCTGCGGCGCGTGGCGGAAGGCGGCGGTCTTGCGCGGAGAGAGGGGTTGGGCACATCTTAGTAAGGTGGCTCGCAGCATGGAGAAGGATGCCGATCCATGGCTGCTCTTGGGAGATCGAAGTCACGACGGTGATTTGGCAGAAGAGGGAAGGTTGCGGTGGTTGCATGGAGCTTTTGTGGTCCGCCGCTGTGCTTGGCAAACAGTGGTGGTGGTGCTTCAGTTTTGATCGTGATGAGGAGTGGTGAAAGGAAGAAGAAGGAAGGTTATGATGGTGATTCCTAGCAGAGGTTAGAAGAAGATGGTTAAAGGAAAAAGATGGTGGAGATGGAAGGAAGATGGTGGAGATGGGAGGAAGAAGATGGTGGAGGATGGCCGCGGGTGTAGTGGTGGACATGGATAAGGGGGATGAAGGTAATTAGAGAGCAAACAAACAAGGAGGCCGCGGCGGGGATGGGGAGGCCGCGACCTCTCTGCAACTTTTCCTTCCTTTTTGATCTTTTTTTATTTTTGTATTAGTACTAAAAAAAAATGCAATACCTCTGATGCTTTTGTTATTGTTGTTTCTGACGTATCCTTCTTGATATTGCTGGATATTAGAATCTGTGTGTTGAAAATTTTCTGGTTTTTGATGAGGATATTGTTGATTTTGTTGCTACTGGTTTTGACACTGGCTTCTTTCACAAAGTGTAAGTTCTCTTGTTTTGATTGCACTTGCTGTGAGTTCTGGCAAAATTTCTTCTCCAATGATCAATGTATGACTGTCTATTTTATATTCTTCCTCAGTGTTTTAAAACTCTCTCCTGGTCTTACTCTCCTTGACCAAATCATTGGTCACTTTCTTTTTGGATAGTGAAAAGAAAGTATCCGAAGCTCACCCCTCCTGTAAAATGGAAAACATCCATGATTGTCCAAGCATATTATTAGCTTTTCTGGTCAACAAAGGAGAGGGACATTATAGTGTCCGCCACTGTCCTTGTTTTCTTTTTTCCTTTTATGGCAGAACGGCTAGAGAGAAAAAAAAGGATCCAATATTTTTTTTTTTTGAATCTGAATTAATGGAAATCAAAGTGTGGGCTGCAACAAAAAAAGGAAATGAAATAAAATGGGTTGGATAAATTGGAATGGGCTGGAAAGAATCAAAATGGACAGAACAAAACTTTGGTTTTTTATGTTTAATGAACCGGACAAAAATCAGGTGTTCACAGGGATCACCTCCTTTCCAGTCTTTGTTGCACTTCCCAGAGGACAAATAGGTTAAGAAACCTGCTCTACCATGGATTTAGCCACCATTCCAGAAAAAACTGCTATATTTTAGGCTGAAGTGGCTTCCCAAGGCTATTGATGACTTCATGACCATCAATCAAATGCTAGAATCCATGACAAAGTCTATGTAGTCAGAATCATAGCCAAAGGGAGAAGGTTTGGATGAACTCAATTTCTTTAAACCATGGAGCCAATTATTGAAGAACCATTTGTGGAGCCTATCATTGAAGAGCTAGCTGAGGAGGCAGCTAAAGCAAAGACTACTGTCATTCTAATGGTACATCAACCTCCTCCTTTTATTCGTATAACCGTATTGGAAAAGGAAGAGGACAAGACATCAGAAGCTAGTACTCCTCATGCTAAAGCAGTTGCTACTTCTCCCTCAGCTCCTATGCTTAGCATTGTTTCTGCTCCTACTTCTGCTCCCATATTTGCTCCTACCTCTACCAGAGTTCTATCTTCTCTACCAACTATCGCTCCACATGTTGAGGCTAAGGC
The DNA here is from genome assembly GCA_031216125.1 of Dalbergia cochinchinensis. Classification (NCBI taxonomy): domain Eukaryota; kingdom Viridiplantae; phylum Streptophyta; class Magnoliopsida; order Fabales; family Fabaceae; genus Dalbergia; species Dalbergia cochinchinensis. Next base: position 32,382,745 of record CM062377.1, on the reverse strand, counting down.
TAAATCACCAAAGTCTAAGAAAACCATATCCCTAAACATACCTGAGCCTACTCCAGAGCTGCTCTATCCACAACAGCAACCATCCAGATTGGATCAGGTTTAAGCCACTAACATAACGCAAGGCGCCCATCTTTGAAGTCATGAAGAATTACTGCTTTAGATTCTTTAGAATACTTAGGAGATCTTTCATGATGTAAGGCATTGGGGCTGATGATGGTGTTTCCTGGTTTCTAGCACACCTCCTTTTTGTGATGACAAAAAGAGGAGAAGAAAAGAGATAGAAGAAAATCTTATGCTGAGGAACTCATGAAGCACTTATCAGTTGGGTATCCCTTCTTATGACAAAAAGTGCAAGAAACTTTGTTCTTTACCTACTTTGGTTGAGTTGCCTTTCTTTTCTCATCCATTTTCTTTTCATATCCCAACTTGGTTCTTTGAAATTATGGCCTCTAACTACTAAGCATTAGTGCAAAATTCCTTGAACCATTTACCATTTTTTTCAAGGTCAAATTTGAGAAGCTTTGTGGTTCTCTGTAGCTCATAAATGACTTTCTGAGTATTTTCATTTCTAATACTTTAGATTCTAAGGCATTGAACTTCATATTTAAAAATATTATTTTCTCCTTTTGATTCTTCTTTTTCAAGCCTTAGACTCTTAGCTTTTGCCCTGGCCATTTCAAGTTCTATAGCAACCTTTTGATGTTTCATTTTAAGGTTAAAATAATGAGAGGAAAGAGTTTGAAAATCTTCAAAAAGCTCTTCATATAAAGCTAAGAGTTCATCATAAGAAAAATCAAAGTCAAAATTGTTTATCTTGAGTTCATTTTTTGACGGATTATAACATCCTCCCAAGTGCAACATCAGCCTTAAGCCATGACATCAACCTCGAGAGTTGTTACTTATAGATTAGAGAACCTTTCTTAAATATCTATAACAAACTCGATTTATATACAAGATAACTATGTCATAATTCTATTAAAATATATAGCAAGGAAACCAAAACATTTGTTTAATATAAAGTTAAGTACATAAGGCAACTCTTCTATAAGCTTTAACACACCTTTGTTCTCTAACATATTTACATACATATCCATTTCACTAAATACAACATAATAAAAGCATTAACTGCTACACTATTGCACTTTCGAGTTCTTTTGCATAGCAGTCCTTCAGTTCTCTGTATCAACCTGGAGGCGATACGGGAACACAAAAACATAGGGGTGAGAATTATACAATTCTTAGTAGGGCTTTTCTCCAAATACATAATTGTAATGTCATCGTTGTAACATCCTAATTTTTAATCCAATACTCCTAGAACGTATTTAGGTTAAAAATTAGTCTATTACCCTTTTAGTCCCATTCTTTAAAACCTTTCATTAAAATACTTAGCGAAAAATATGAATAAATTTTTCTTTTTGAAACTTGAAAGCAAAATGCGAGCCGCGCGCTAACCTAATGTTCGTCATAACCATGACGTGCAAGATAAGTAATCACACCATTCATAATCATGAAATATAGTATTATACATAACAATCATAATATCAACACATCTTCATAGATACATAGATTACTAGCATTATTATACCATCATTTACATCTAAACATGCCCATATATATGGAGTGTTACTTATCTGCCTACGAGGAGGATGGATAAGTATCAATCCCAAAAGCTAAATTATCTATGCTTTTGTAGCGACCCTCTGCTCCGTTTGCTGGTGTGACCCTTAAGCGCGAGCCTTAGAAGAAGTCACGAACCTCGTTGTTATCCTCGTCTAGAGACGACACAGAAGAAAATAGAGGAATGAGAAACTCATTCAAGATTCTCAGTAGGGATTCCCGACTCTAACACAAGTGTCATCGTCGTCATCCCCAGCCACCTCGATTTTAATTATTGAAAAGGTGTACATGCATAAGGATTGGTTTTAGACTTTTCAAATCTATTTATTCGAAGTGGGTATCTTTTTGTATGTGTCTTAACGTCATAAATGCAACAGATATTAGATGGATGCATGGCAATACCATATGCACTTTAACATGAAAATCATAGCTCTTGGGCCCAACATAAAGAAGCATAAATCATATACGTGGCATAAAAGGCACAGTGCTTTTCATGTGACATTTTTCTCATAAGTCAAACTCTTAAGTTCTCTTTTCTTAAAGACCACCCTCTTAACGTATCCACCAAAAATCCAACCAACATGCCAGCCCTGGCGATAATCTGGTCACCAAACTACATCTCACCTATCGCCTAGGAATGAGCTCAATCTAACTAGTCATCACTAGATTTAACATGAGGTAATAGAGGGGGTATACATAACTTTCTTGGATCACCTATCTTAGGATCATTTCCTCTTTTGAAATGCTCTATTGGTATCTAGTACACAATGAATTATCCGCTTTGGTAAGCTCAATGTCAATACCCTTATGGATTTGTTTCCTCTCCACCGTAGAGGAAGGAATAAGTCTCAGTGTTATGTCACATCTGTTCTGGGGGTGCTCAGCCAAACCGGTGTCACCCAGAACCTTTCCTAGGGGTGCTCGGCCGAACCGGTGCCACCCAAGAGTTTTCACAAACTTTTCTCAAATCCTCAAGTTTGATGGGAAATTCGGCAGTGTAACGGTGTACACCGGATTTCCTTCAAACTTTCTTTATGCCACGAAACATATAGAGCATGCATAGCCATTCAACATCACCATAAGACATCAAGTCATCTAGTCAAACTCATCATAGTATATACGTCATCATGTTATTGCTTTAACATTCTCAAAAGATAGCATGCTCCTAACTAGTTTGCCGGAATCAAGGACCGGGCTCAGCTAATGTATATGCCATGCTCAAGTCATTCTCATAGTTAAACATACATTTTCTTGAAGTCATGAAGCTCGTTATGTCTTGGGACCTATAGTGTCTTATGCTTTGACCCTTACGGGTCTTAATCTTGAAAACTAATTACGCTAACATTCACTTTTATCCTTTTATACACCTATAGGTTCACCACTAATAATCCTTACTCATTTTTATGATCATAAATAAATCTGGACAGTATCATAAGGATGTGGACTGAATTAATATCATATACTTACGGGGTTCTAGAATCTACGTCTTAGACCCTTTCTAAGTTCCGTCTTCGCCTAAGGCGCTATAAATTAAATCTAAACCAATTATGAGGGATTCCTACACATTTGCACTAATTATAGATCACTTTTTCTATGATTAATCATGCTGTAACAGAATCAGAAAATTATATTTCTAAATGTTCTAGAATTGCACTTTTACAGTTTTCTAGTTATTAGTTTCTTTATAGGTGCTAAAAAATCAATCCTATATCAAATCTTACCAAGTTTTTCATGATTAATCAATCCTAAACTGAATATTATCCCATTAAAACAGTTTTGGCAGTGGCTAAAAATAAATGGGTGAAAACTATGTTAAAACTCAACTTTACGATTTTTCTGTAAGACTAGTTTCTTTCCTAACATGCATAGAAAGACTCCTACTTCAACATATATAATTTTTACACATTATAACATATTAAAATCATCATCAAACAGCACCCAAATCATCAAGGCAGAACCAAATTCATTCATCATCATACCAAGCATGAAATTTCATTTTCAATATACATAAGTCACTAGTTTCTCATGGATTCACTTTAGCACTTCTAAAACTATTTGAAAACCAACTTATTTCACTAAAATCATCATAAACTAAACAAGGGCAGCAACCTTTTGAGTTGGCCCAAGATTGTGATTTAAAGTGTAAAATCATACATGAAATATTCTTTGAGTTCTCCTATGCTTAAGAAAATCCCAAGACATGGATTATGGGCACTTGTGATTAGATGAAACTCACACCAAGCCCATCCTCATCACATGGCCGAATTGGGCATTCAAGGGAATGCTTCCATAACCAAACTTTAGCTTGAGATAAAAGGGCAAGTCTTTGAGCTCTAGGATATTTAAGTGATGACAAAAAGTAAACATGCTATACATTCCATTTTATTCTTCAATATAAAGTAAAGTGAGAACTTCAGAATAAATATGAGGTGTAAGGATTTGAAATATAAATATGAGGTGCTACGAATATAAATATGTAAGACTTGAAAATAAATATGCAAAACTTGAAAGTAAATATGTAACGCCCCGTTTTTCTCTAAACTTTTAAATGACCAAAATGCCCTTGAGGTCATTTTTACCTGGAACATGAGGACGACCAGCCTCGGCCATCCTCACAAGGCTTTTATGATATATGAAGGGGATCATATGTTTATGAATGTTAACAAGGCAGAAAAATCTCATTTCTGAGGTTTCTGTGTATAAACGACCAAAATACCCCTAACCTGATTTAAGGCAGTTTTAAGTTTTGACTCCGACCCGTACTCATCCCGGAGATCAAAAATGATGTTTTAAGGCATGAACTATGTTGGTTTAAGTCCCGGAGGTCCCCGGCAACCTTTGGTAAAAATTATGATTTTACCCCCGCTTAGTGCATTTTACGTCTAACGAGTTACTTAACTCAAACCTAAGCAATATTAGGCTCTAATGAAAGGTTAATTAATTTCCTTAATAAATCTAGAGCTAAAATAATTATTTAAGGTTGATTAGAACCTAAAATTGCTTAAGGAAATTTACAACTCAATTCTAATTCTTTTTTTTCTTTAAAGAAAAAACAACTATGAATAGTATTTTCATTATTCACACTTCCATTCCCAAGAACACTAAGTTGTCACACTTTAATCAATAGTCATAGGAGTTTGACTCCATTAATCCTACAAGATCACTCTTAATCCAAGGTATTAATGGTCCTAATCACCTACTTAGTTCACCTAAATACTTAGGCACACAACCTTAATTAGTAACCTAACCTTGTTTCCTCCTAAACACTCCATTAGTACATGATTAAATTGAATGGAATCTTCCCCCCCTTGGCCTTATAATTTTCGGCCATTCCCTCCAAAAATTCAAAACAATGATATTTTATGTAGTCAATCAAGTTGTCCTTCAAAAAGCCACCCTAAAGACCTATGACCTATGTCTCAATCACACCATGAATGACAACACAAGAGATTTTTCTTCCCTCCTTCTTCTTGGAGAAGTTTCGGCCAGCCCCTCCCCCTCCACTCCTTCATGATTCATTTGCCTATAAAGACACAACACTACACAATTTCATTCCTTTGCTCACTTCTTGCAAAATCTCTAAAAGTCTCAAGCTTTCTTGCTTCTTTTTCTTTCAAGCTTCCAAGAGTTCTTCAACCTCAAGTTCTTCCTCTCTTTTTTCAAAAACACAACGTAGGGAACCTTTCTAAATATGTCTTTGATTTTTATGTTGAATCTTGTTGGGAAATGATGAAAGGTGGAACCTCCATGTTGCTTCTTTCTTTTCGGTTTCTTCCTTTTCTTTTCCTTTGGTTTTCAGCCTCAAGGCCTTGAACATGATAGCTTGATGATGAGTGCTCTCTAGAGGTGACTATGAGTTCATCCCACATGAGACCTCTAAAGCTTGAGTTTTCTTAAGAAAAGTTTCATTTTTCACAAGTTTAGTCAAGATTGAGGTTATGTTTCTCTTGAACATTTGGAACCTTCCTTTCCTCCTTTATGTTTCGGCCATGAAGGCCTTTGGTCCTTGGAAAAATGAAAGCTTGATGATGAGAGTGTTATGATGGTGTTTGTCACTCAACAACCCCTAAAGCTTGAATTTTTCACAAGGAAAGTTTCATCCTTTTTCAAGGATGAGTAAGGGAGGAGTTTATGTTTCTCTTGAACACTTCTTGGACTTCCCTTTTCCTTTCATATTTTCGGCCATGTAGGCTTCCAAGGCTTGGAAAAAAGAAAGCTTGATGCTGAGGGTTTCATGTTGATGCTTGTCACATGAACAAACTCTAAAGCTTGAAATTTTGACCTTAAACCAAGCATGGTTTCGGTTTTGCTTTCTCCTTTAGCATGAACTTGTTTTAATGTTGGTTTTGAAGGAAGCCTTGTACTCAATGATGAGGACTTAGGATGTTGATGTCATAGATCATCAAGATCTTGGTCCCTAGAGTTTAAAAATGGTTCATTCTTCATGATGAAGATTCGGCCATCTTCAAGTTTTTTTAAGGTTGTGATTTATTTTGAGTATTCTAGCACTAGTAGTTCTCTTTTCTTGTGAGGATGAGGTTTGGGTTGGAACTATGTTCTTTTTTTTAAGTCTTGCAAGAGCTCTAGACAAGATATGAAAGTAACTTGCATTCATATTTACTTTATGCTTTGCATTGCACGTTTATCTTCTATGCTATCACTAAACTCCAAGATAAGGAAATGAACTTGCATAATGCACATTTAAATTCCAAGCTTTGCATTTCATGTTATGTTTCAAGCCATCACTAAACTCAAAGACAAAAAATGAAGATGCATCTCATATTTATTTTGGGCTATCACCTTACTTCCTAATGAACTATAAAAATGGAATGCATAGAACGTTTACTTTTATGCTCTCACCTAAAATTACTAGAGCTCAAAGACTTTCCCATTTCATCTTGAGAAAAGTTAAATCAAAGAGGTATTCTCTTGAAAATGCATTCGGCCATGTGAGGGTGAAAGCTCTAGGATGAGTTTTCATTAGTTACAAGAGCCTATAGTTTGTGTTTTAAGTTTTTCCTAAACATAAGTGACACTTAAAATTATTTTGAGTATGTTCTTATATTTAGGATTTCAACCATGAGAAAAATTAAAGAGCTGCTGCCCCATGTCTTTTATAAGAGTTCTTGACAAGAAAAATTGATTTCTAAGATGTTTTTGAAGTCCTAAAATTGTTCCAAGAGAAACTAGCTACCTATGTACATTGAAAAAGAAGTTTATACATGAATTAATGACTAACCATTTTCGGTTCTGCCATGTTCATTTCCAGCACCTTAAATCATGTTTTGGGTGGTCTAAATATGTTTAAATACCTTGCCAAGTATATGATAATTGTGCTAGACATTTTGGAGCATGCTTAGTTACTTGAATTGCTTAAAATGTGAATTCTAGAACCCCATAGGTACAGAAAATATGGATTCTGTCCCAGCATTATTAAGACCCATAGAATCACAATATATGGTGTCTGGATCAGTGAGAGTGACTCATAATTGGCTTAGGTATTAATTGTTGCATCATAGAAAAAGTTGGATGTGAGAAAGGGTTTAAAATGCATCTTTTAGAACACCGTAATTCATCTAACTTAGCTTACTGCCAATGCTGTGCAGCCATGATTGATTAGGTTTTAGGACTTAATAAGTTATGGTAATGAGGTTAATCAACCCCTTACAGGTATACGGAAATAATTTAGAATTTTGAGATTACCCGATTGAGGGTTTTCACTCTTAAGTTTGAGATTACCACGATTGGTGTTTACCTCATGACGTATATGATGCTATGTGAACTATTATTCCTAAATGATAGTTTTATTATTGCATGTGATTGTTCTTTGAGAACTTAGAGATGCCTATGTTGTAATAAAAGATATGTGACATGCATGAAACTATGTGGCATCTCAATAAAACATGCTAAGACTTAAGGTGACTTAAACTAATATCCCAGTTATGGAAATACCAGTCTGACCCAAGTCACATACTAGAGCCAGAACACGTACAATCAAGAGATGACCTAACATTTAATCTACCACCCTCAAGGGTTGTGGACTGAGAAGTCAAACAGTTAAGGAATAAAACTGTACCGTTGGTCAAAGTCACGTGGGCACGCGGAAAAATTGAAGAATTCACCTGGGAGTTGGAGTCCAACATGCAAGCCCAATACCCCGAGCTTTTCTCAGGTAATGAATTTGAGGACGAAATTCTTTTTAAAGAGGGGAGTAATGTAACACCTCATTTTTCTCTAAACTTTTAAATAACCAAAATGCCCCTGAGGTCATTTTTACCTGAAACATGAGGACGACTGGCCTCCGCCATCCTCACAAGGCTTTTATGATATATGAAGGGGATCATATGTTTATGAATGTTAATAAGGCAGAAAAATCTCATTTCTGAGGTTTCTGTGTATAAACAACCAAAATACCCCTAACCTGATTTAAGGCAGTTTTAAGTTTTGACTCTAACCAGTACTCGTCTCGGAGATCAAAAATGATGTTTTAAGGCATGAACTATGTTGGTTTAAGTCCCGGAGGTCCCGAGCAACCTTTGGTAAGAATTATGATTTTACCCCCGCTTAGTGCATTTTACGTCTAACGAGTTACTTAACTCAAACCTAAGCAATATTAGACTCTAATGAAAGGTTAATTAATTTCCTTAATTAATCTAGTGCTAAAATAATTATTTAAGGTTGATTAGAACCTAAAATTGCTTAAGGAAATTTACAACTCAATTCTGATTCTTTTCTTTCTTTAAAGAAAAAACAACTATGAATAGTGTTTTCACTATTTACACTTCCATTCCCAAGAACACTTCCTTTTCCAAGAAAAAGTTGTCACACTTTAATCAATAGTCATAGGAGTTTGACTCCATTAATCCTACAAGATCACTCTTAATCCAAGGTATTAATGGTCCTAATCACCTACTTAGTTCACCTAAACACTTAGGCACACAACCTTAATTAGTAACCTATCCTTGTTTACTCCTAAACACTCCATTAGTACATGATTAAATTGAATGAAATCTTCCCTCCCTTGGCCTTATAATTTTCGGCCATTCCCTCCAAAAATTCAAAACAATGATATTTTATGTAGTCAATCAAGTTGTCCTTCAAAAAGCCACCCTAAAGACCTATGACCTATGCTCTCAATCACACCATGAATGACAACACAAGAGATTTTTCTTCCCTCCTTCTTCTTGGAGAAGTTTCGGCCAGCCCCTCCCCCTCCACTCCTTCATGATTCATTTGCCTATAAAGACACAACACTACACAATTTCATTCCTTTGCTCACTTCTTGCAAAATCTCTAAAAGTCTCAAGCTTTCTTACTTCTTTTTCTTTCAAGCTTCCAAGAGTTCTTCAACCTCAAGTTCTTCCTCTCTTTTTTCAAAAACACAACGTAGGGAACCTTTCTAAATATGTCTTTGATTTTTATGTTGAATCTTGTTGGGAAATGATGAAAGGTGGAACCTCCATGTTGCTTCTTTCTTTTCGGTTTCTTCCTTTTCTTTTCCTTTGGTTTTCAGCCTCAAGGCCTTGAACATGATAGCTTGATGATGAGTGCTCTCTAGAGATGACTATGAGTTCATCCCACATGAGACCTCTAAAGCTTGAGTTTTCTTAAGAAAAGTTTCATTTTTCACAAGTTTAGTCAAGATTGAGGTTATGTTTCTCTTGAACATTTGGAACCTTCCTTTCCTCCTTTATGTTTCGGCCATGAAGGCCTTTGGTCCTTGGAAAAATGAAAGCTTGATGATGAGAGTGTTATGATGGTGTTTGTCACTCAACAACCCCTAAAGCTTGAATTTTTCACAAGGAAAGTTTCATCCTTTTTCAAGGATGAGTAAGGGAGGAGTTTATGTTTCTCTTGAACACTTCTTGGACTTCCCTTTTCCTTTCATATTTTCGGCCATGTAGGCTTCCAAGGCTTGGAAAAAAGAAAGCTTGATGCTGAGGGTTTCATGTTGATGCTTGTCACATGAACAAACTCTAAAGCTTGAAATTTTGACCTTAAACCAAGCATGGTTTCGGTTTTGCTTTCTCCTTTAGCATGAACTTGTTTTAATGTTGGTTTTGAAGGAAGCCTTGTACTCAATGATGAGGACTTAGGATGTTGATGTCATAGATCATCAAGATCTTGGTCCCTAGAGTTTAAAAATGGTTCATTCTTCATGATGAAGATTCGGCCATCTTCAAGTTTTTTTAAGGTTGTGATTTATTTTGAGTATTCTAGCACTAGTAGTTCTCTTTTCTTGTGAGGATGAGGTTTGGGTTGGAACTATATTCTTTTTTTTAAGTCTTGCAAGAGCTCTAGACAAGATATGAAAGTAACTTGCATTCATATTTACTTTATGCTTTGCATTGCACGTTTATCTTCTATGCTATCACTAAACTCCAAGATAAGGAAATGAACTTGCATAATGCACATTTAAATTCCAAGCTTTGCATTTCATGTTATGTTTCAAGCCATCACTAAACTCAAAGACTAAAAATGAAGATGCATCTCATATTTATTTTGAGCTATCACCTTAGTTCCTAATGAACTATAAAAATGGAATGCATAGAACGTTTACTTTTATGCTCTCACCTAAAATTACTAGAGCTCAAAGACTTTCCCGTTTCATCTTGAGAAAATTTAAATCAAAGAGGTATTCTCTTGAAAATGCATTCGGCCATGTGAGGGTGAAAGCTCTAGGATGAGTTTTCATTAGTTACAAGAGCCTATAGTTTGTGTTTTAAGTTTTTCCTAAACATAAGTGACACTTAAAATTATTTTGAGTATGTTCTTATATTTAGGATTTCAACCATGAGAAAAATTAAAGAGCTGCTGCCCCATGTCTTTTATAAGAGTTCTTGACAAGAAAAATTGATTTCTAAGATGTTTTTGAAGTCCTAAAATTGTTCCAAGAGAAACTAGCTACCTATGTACATTGAAAAAGAAGTTTATACATGAATTAATGACTAACCATTTTCGGTTCTGCCATGTTCATTTCCAGCACCTTAAATCATGTTTTGGGTGGTCTAAATATGTTTAAATACCTTGCCAAGTATATGATAATTGTGCTAGACATTTTGGAGCATGCTTAGTTACTTGAATTGCTTAAAATGTGAATTCTAGAACCCCATAGGTACAGAAAATATGGATTCTGTCCCAGCATTATTAAGACCCATAGAATCACAATATATGATGTCTGGATCAGTGAGAGTGACTCATAATTGGCTTAGGTATTAATTGTTGCATCATAGAAAAAGTCGGATGTGAGAAAGTGTTTAAAATGCATCTTTTAGAACACCGTAATTCATCTAACTTAGCTTACTGCCAATGCTGTCCAGCCATGATTGATTAGGTTTTAGGACTTAATAAGTTATGGTAATGAGGTTAATCAACCCCTTACAGGTATACGGAAATAATTTAGAATTTTGAGATTACTCGATTGAGGGTTTTCACTCTTAAGTTTGAGATTACCACGATTGGTGTTTACCTCATGACGTATATGATGCTATGTGAACTATTATTCCTAAATGATAGTTTTATTATTGCATGTGATTGTTCTTTGAGAACTTAGAGATGCCTATGTTGTAATAAAAGATATGTGACATGCATGAAACTATGTGGCATCTCAATAAAACATGCTAAGACTTAAGGTGACTTAAACTATGTGAAAATGATCCTTGAACCACCAAACCAAGGGTAGGGAATGAGGTGATTCTAGCCCCCTAGACCCGTACTTTAAGTCGGGACCTTTAACTTATCAAAAGGGATAAGTCCATGTGCTAGTGACGACTAGCATGGTATGAGCTTATAACCTAGAAGTTTCTCCAAAGGGAGATCAGTTAGGGTGGCCCCAGGAAGAAAATGATGAGGTTAATGTCACCTAAAGCAACCAAGATAAGTTACCATGTACCATGCTCTAAGAACTATGATTTTATGCACCATGAATTATGAGTTTATATGCCGTGATCCATGATATAAGGAACCATGATTTATAGACTATGTAACCAAGAGGTTTTCATAATTAAAAGGAACGGGCCTCAGAAGTTAACATTTTCGAACTTCATAATTGAACCATTATATGCCCATGTTTTTATTAAGAAACTGAGGTCCCTGGAGATGTATATGATGACACTTAGATATGAGGAAAAACCCTACCGAGTTTCTTTAGTACGAAATCTTACTCCCTCTATCTCTTTCTTTCCGTTACGTCTCTAGATTCGGATGACGACGTTCGTACTCTATGTTGAAACACCCACATGGGAGTACCACTACGATCCGGAGCATGGATCGTACCATTTTGAAGGCCGCTGCACGGTTCGCGTCTTTATGTTTCCCGGACGACCATTCGCCCATCCTGTAGATAGCTATCTCTTCTCCCCAATGTCGCCCTATGGCGACGACATGGTTTTTGAGCGTGCTCGCACACGCAATGAAAGGATCCTCTGGACTTACACCACAGGCTCGGGCGCCGTACCCGAATATGTACCCCGTTTGCAGCATTCGGAGGAAGACCCTTCGGAGAAGCCACCCGTCCACATGTATGGAGAGGACTCTGCCCCCACTCCCCCACGTGTGCCAGCAGGCAATGAGGAGACAATTACGCAGCCACGGAGGGCTCGGATGCCCAAGATGCGACCCCAGCATGGAATACGTGTCCGAGTGCCCACTTCTGCCGCGCTTCGCCCGTGGATCGGCTATGTCCCACCTTACCCGTGACTGTAGCCGTATGGTTTAGAGGGTAGTCCTTAGTGCACACAGGACACATAGTTTGGATAAACCTTCTGTTGTGTAGAGGTTATCCATTTCAGATGCACTTGGGTGTGAGTGTTCTCTTGCATGCATCGTTTATGTTTTCATGTACTTCCTACTTTTCAGTTGTAATATACTCTATGTATTGAACAGTCCCGCCATTATTGGTGGGCATTTTAAGTATTAATACATGAGGTATTTTAGTATATGTATTGATGATGCTATGGATGGAGCCTTTATGTGTTTACATTTTCGCACCTTACGATATCGTTCGACTACATTATGCGCGGCTCATACTTTATCAAGGTTTTGTTACCAAAGTGGAAGCACAAGTGGAAGCACAGGATTGCCTAAGGTTAGAAGAATCAATGAAATATGTAATTCTTTAGGTGTCAATTCTTCTATCCTTCAGCTAGTTTGATCATCATAGCAAGTAATTTAGATGAGACCATAATTTTGTTTACTTTTTTTTTTGTTGGTTCAAGTGATTTCTTCTCTTGTTCTTTTGTTCTTTACTTTTGTTATGTTACTTCAATATTTTTTATTTTGTGCAGGGCGTGATGATGACACATGCTAATATCATAGCAACAACCATTGCTATAATGAGCATACTTCCAAAACTTGGTATAAATGATGTACATCTAGCATACTTACCAATGGCTCATATACATGAATTAGTGGTTGAGGTATGGATATCTGCTTCAGAGAGTGGATTGAATAAATATTTCTATTTAAAGGCATTTTATTTCGATTTTATTTTACCTTTGGCAAACTTAACCAACAATTACTTGTTATAGCACATAATTGCAGGTGCCGGGGGTGCTATAGGGTATGGATCTCCTTTGACTGACAGGATAAAGAAAGGAACAAAGGACGATGTCACTACATTGGTGCCTACTATGATAGCTGCTGTACCTGCGATTCTTGATCATGTATGTGATGGAGTGCTCAAGGAGGTATTTCATTTATAATGTAATTCGAGATTACCATAAAATGCAACATAGTTTTGTGTATTTGTTAGTCATCTTATCGAACAAACTTTTAGCTAAAGCCTGATCATGTAGGTCAATGCAAATGGAGGAATATCAAAGAAATTGTTTGATTTTGCCTATCAACGGAGGTTACAAGCAGTTAATGGTAGCTGGTTTGGTGCCTGGGGCCTGGAAAAGGTTCTATGGAATCTTCTTGTGTTTAGAAAGGTTCGAACAATTGTGGGTGGTCACCGTATGCGTTTTATAATATCCAGTGGTGCTCCCCTTTCTCCTAATACACAGAGATTCATCAATATTTGTCTTAGGTCAGTATTGTCAACCTCTCTTCGCCTCTTCTTTTTTCCCTCTTTCTCTTCTTTTGCAAAAAACAAAAAAAAAGGAAACATCATTGGAGAAGAAAAGGTGTAAAGCATAATAGCAAGGGATGAGATCCCTTATGCTTTTGAAATAACCATGAAATGAGAAAACCAGTATATTCCGTACAAGTAGAAAGTTCCAAACTACTTCAACTTGTTTGAAGTTTGAATTATTTTCAATACCATCACCACTAAGCATCAAAGAACCAAACTTAGGAGTTAAGAACAGCTTAATAATGACAAAAGAAATTCAGTGATTTTTTTTATGATGAACAGGCATTCATATGAGTTTTTTCTTTTATTCCCAAACCAAAATCAGAAGCCAGAAGTTTTATTTAGCATATTCCCAGTTTTCGCTTAATTCATTAGAACATTTTTGAGAATATATTTTACTATTGTATTGTTGTAGTAACACTGTTAAGTCTAGAGTGGGAAGCTCACTACAATTAGGTTTGATAGTTAATGTTAAAATTAATTCACACTTTGTACCTGTACTTACTTTGTTTAGAAAATTCAGATATCTATTATGGTTAGATTTGGTATTTAAAGTGCATAGTAAAAGATTAAGTCTAGAATGGTCTCCACTACAAGAAATATTACTAGTCCACTTGCTTTACCCATGTATTTCTTGCTCTATTTTTCTTTTCAAATTCTATCATATTTTTCTGTCATATTCATATGTATTTACCATTTCTAGTTCTACAATACTTCAAGGATATGGTCTCATAGAGACATGTGGTAGTGGGACATTTTCTGACTTTGATGATACAAATATTGGTCGTGTTGGACTACCGCTTCCTTTCTCATACGTTAAGGTGGTGCTTGATCAATCTAACTCTCCTTTAGACATTTCAACCTCAAGGATTATTTTATGATGATGAATTATAAATTCTATTTTTCTTCATTTGAAATTTAATGGGTTTCACTTCTTACTAATATATGGTGGAATCATGCTACTCATATATATTTGATGCAACTACTCATTGCAATTTGTCATTTCACTTCATAACGTAATTGATCTACATTTTGTACTTTGGATAATGTTAAACTCAGCCTTAGATAGTATTGAAATTAGCCTTATTAAAGAAAAGGAAACCTAAAAGAAGACCTATTAAGAAAAAAAAAAAAAGAAGAAAACAACTAGGAAAAGACAATGACCTAAAAAAGCACTAAAGTTTCAACCATAAGGGTTAGTTGGGTGTGGTGGTAAAAGAGGGTTATCCTTCTGCTCCAATTTTCTCCCTACACTAAACTCACCCTAAACCGTAAAATTTCAACCTTGAAATATTATTGCACTCCCCATGAGAAGGGTTACATGGTATTTCGAACAGTAACCATATAAATATAGTAGTAATTTGACCATTTATTTGATATAAATTGTGCATGTAGGCCATCCAATATAGTCATATATGTGTAGTAACAAGCCGTCCTCATTAAAAAAAAAAAAATTACATTTGCATACCTTACTGACAAGTTTAAAATTTGTTAGAATTTTATCACTATTGAAAATTTTTGTTTTCTATCTGGAACTAAATATATTTTACATAAGTGGTTATTTCGTTTTCAACTAGTTTTTTTTTTTCAAAAAAAAATGGTTACTCTTAATCTTATTGAAAGCTTTTGCTTTGTCACTTATTCTTGCTTCCTATTACAAGCAAGCGTTTTAAAATGTTTCTGATGACATTGGAACTACATAAAATGCAAAGAAATGGCTAGACATCTACCTAACTTCCCCATGATTCTCTAAATTCTAGCTTGGTATGAAACAATTATTATTGCCTTGGGTCTGTAATAGTGCCACGTGGCACATGCTTCAAGACATAGTCATGAATTATTTTATGATTATATTACAATATTGTTCACCTTCACATTTCTTATGTCAGTAGTTGGTATTATTTACTCAGCTAATTGATTGGCCTGAAGGCGGATATTCAACTAATGATTCAATGATGCCTAGTGGTGAAATTGTAATTGGTGGTACTAGTGTCACCCTTGGGTACATCAAAAATGAAGAAAGGACTAGAGAATCTTATAAGGTATGGTGTCATGTTCATTTTTCTCTTTTCTCTTTTCTTTTTCTTTTATGGAAAAAAAGGTGGGATAAGATGTCGCTTTTGATTTTTCCTTTATTGTCATAATAGCTCTTGTTATGTAAAATTGTTCGTAAGCTTTCTCTGGTTGTCTTAAGCATTTTGGAAAGTCGGTCTTTAACATGGTCTTACAAAATCTCTATGGAGAAATGGTCAAGAGTTTCAATCATGCCATTACGTGCATTGTACCAAAAGATAAATTTTTGGAAAGTGGATCTATCCATTGCATACCCTGTAGCCCGAATAACTCTCAAATAAAGGGGGTTTCTTAGCTATAAAACATTTATGAGCCTTTATGTTGTTCTTTTAGAGTTCAATGTAGTGAGGTCAAAAGTTGTCATTTGCTAACCTTTTTAATCACATATACTTAGCTTTGTATCTTTTGTTGTAAAGGTTGATGAAAAAGGAGTGAGGTGGTTCTACACTGGTGATATAGGCAGATTTCATGCAGATGGTTGCCTTGAAATCATTGATCGCAAAGATGACATCCTTAAGTTGAAACATGGAGATTATGTCTCATTAGGAAAGGTATGAGACCTAGTTTGTGGAGTTCTCCACTGTCAATATTTTATTGTGGAATTCTCCACTGTCAATATTTTATGACTAATATATGAAATACAGGTCGAGGCAGCTTTTCTAGCAAGCCCCTTTGTGGACAATATTTTGCTACATATTGATTCTTTTTATAGTTACTCTGTGGCACTTGTGGCGGTTTCTCTTCCTACATTGGAAGATTGGGCTTCAAAGCAAGGAATTGCTTATTCTGATCTTGCAGAACTATGCTGTAAGGAAGAAGCTGTGAATGAGGTGTATGCATCACTAGTAAAGGCAGGCCTTATATATCAAAGCTCTTTTACAACTTTTGAGCTATAATGACATGGAAATAATATTTAATTTTTTTTTTAAGTTGTCTAAATCTACTAAAAAATCTATTGCTTAAGTTACTGAAGGCAACTTTTGAGTCTAAGACTAGCACTTTGTCTAAAATTTCAGCATGCATTTTTAACATTTGAAAATGGAGAGGTGTGGCGATTTTGGAATGAAAATCATTTGACATTCTTCCCTTTTTGAAATTTATGAACCCATTTGCAGGAAGGAAAGAAGGCTTGTTTGGAAAAGATTGAGATTCCTGCAAGAATTAAGCTACTTGCTAGCCCATGGACTCTTGAGTCTGGTCTAGTTAGTGCAACTCTCAAGATGAAGAGAGAGTCCATCAGAAAGGCTTTCCAAGAAGAGCTCTTAGAGTTGTATGCTTTGTAGAGTACATGATTGTTTGGAATGAACTAATGAGATAGAATAGAGTTATAATGTTTGAATCAAACCAATAAATTACATAAATGAATTGAATTATTCATGTTGACTATTTATCCCTTCATTAATAATGAAAAGGAAAAGAGGGAGAGAGCAGAGAGCGAGAATATACTACACAGGATTTAAGGGGATTTTCTATATATTGGATTTTAACCTGAAATCCACCAAGTTACAATAGCAAATTATACCTGTTTTGATTTGTTTTGATTTACTTTTGATCATTTTTACAAAATTGAATTTTCTTTGAATTTTAATTCCATTCCATTAGTTAGTTCCAAACTAGACATAAACACTATACAAGTTTCATATTTCAATGACCTTTTTTGGTGAAATGACTTTATTAGATAGCACTTCGATTGTTCACTCTAATCGTAAAGAAGTTTATTTTGTCACTCAATAAGTTTATTAAATGGTTTAGGCCATCAACTCTGTTTAGTTAAAACCCCACCCAACTCCATTCCTTATTGGTTATGACTTTGATTATTGCAATTTTAAATTCACTACCTTGATACCAACCAGATGACCTAATCTTAACCTTGAAGCCTAACACAATTTTATCTTAAGTCCCCAAGCTTGTGTCATGATTCAATTAGGGAACACGAATGGCCTGTAAAAGATTATGTCCTCATAGAAGCCTTTATGTAATGTGCATGATAAATATAATTTCGTTCCAAAAACTTAATTTAAACATAGCAATCAATTTTATAAATCAAATCTAAGTTAATAATTTTATGAAACTAAATTATTCCAAACATGATATCTATAAATCAAGTTAAACAAATTTAATCTTGGCCATAACTAAAAATAAGTGATTAAATAATTGAATACATATTTGACACAAGTGCATAGTCTGAGGTCCTGTCTGCACAACTACTGAAGCACTCAATTCTACCATGATCTTAATCTAAACTTCATGATGAAGTGAAACTCATCATAGGAATAGCTACAAGGCAATTGACGTTGAGTCTAAATTATAATTAGGAATACAACTGTAATTATAAGGAATAGGAAATAGGAGAAGTGAGTTCATCAAAACTCAGTGAATGGATTCTCATCCACAACTAACATAGGACAACCAGGGAAGTATATACATATTAATGCAACAATAAAAAATCCTTTTCATATATAATCCATAATAATAACAAATCATATAATCCTTGTAAGAAGATATAACACAAACCATTTTAAGGAAATTAAAGGGGGAAACAAAATTTCTAAGCATAAAAGAAATCAATACTCAATCCCTCGAGAACAAGAGCATCTAACTGAGAGCAAATGATCTCTTGTGAATTGCATACTCATGGACAAGCTATAGGCACCTAATGTTAGCTCTAGAACCCTTTAGAAAGTGTTAACACTAAATGTTTTGAATGATAATATAACCAATTTACAGAAAATAATTTGAATAATAACTAATGGTTTTCTTAAGTTTCTTGACTCAAGCAAACCGGGTTTCCTATATGATCTCTTTTATAGAGCTTGGAACTCAATGGAAATGAAGATTATATCATGGAATGAATGTATACATGCTTTACAAATTGAAGAAAATCATAGTCAATAAGAAACCATGACAAAGATTTTCAGAAAGTAGGATGGGACTTCAAAAAGTACTCTTAAGTTGAAGATTTCAACCTAGCTCTGAAGCAAGAGTGTTCTACAACTCTCAATCAACATGATCGTAATCATCTCATCATCTACTAGATCTGATTCAAGACTGAAGATCATTTTTTCATCAATGAACTGATACCACACTTCAAAAAACCCACGTTATAGTGAAATGTTGCACTTTATAGGAAAATAAGGGAAATTTGAAATTCAAATTTGAAATCAAATCCAATTACAGGCTGGAACGCCATCTCTTTTGTGAACACGTTCAACCACTCAAGTTTCTAGAAGGAAAAATTCAAAAACCCCATTCAGAAAGTAAAAAATAATTTCTAAAGATAACCTCAGAAACCTCCATTTCACAACAGCTTCTGCAACAGCTCTGACAAAAGTTGAGCTACTCCTCTATACTGCTTTCCAAGACATGAATTGATGATCAATACGTGTCACTTAGAAAAGAGAACAAGGGCAATGGTCATGAAGAAAGACCATCTATAAAAGAGATATTGTGCTCAAAATGAAAATATATTAGGACACTACAAAGGAGCCAAAACACTAAAGAAATTTCTGTTAGCTCTAGAACCCCCGCGCTTATATGTTTTGAATAACGACAAAACCAATTCAAAGAAAATACTTTGAAAAATGACTAATGTCTCTATTTAAGTTTCTTATAAGTTTACAACAGGTATCTATCGTTTAGCAAGAGCATGGCTTATACTCAAATGAGTATATATATTTCACTATGCATATGTAAACATATTACCAGATTTGCTTTAAAGAAGTGAAATTATATTTTTATATATTCTTATCTAAGTCCTTGATAACTAATGATCAAAGGAAGATAGCAACGCTACAAGAAACCAAGGAAAGAGACTTCAAAAAGTAGCATGGGACATCAGAAAGTACTCTCAAGATGAAGATATCAGAATATGTCTACTTGCAGCGTGTTACTCAATCTTCAATCATCACAATAGCAAAGAAATCATCATCAAGGAAATTTGATTGAATATCTGAAAGCGATATAACTCTTTAAGGGCTAATTACATGCATTAGAAAGCTCACCTATGAGTGGAGCAAAAAAATGCTATAGGAAAGATAAGGAAATTTGAAATTCAAATTATCAAATCAAACCTAGTTTTAAACTGGTACGTCATCTCTTTTGCTTTTGATCAACGACCATAGCTTCATGAAGGAGGAGTTTAGAAAGCTCGCTTAGAAAATAGAAAAGCAATTTCTAATGGGAGATTAGAAAGCTCATATTTACAATGACTTCTGCAATCGATGTGACAGTTATGTCAACCTCTCTTCTTGCTGTTTCTTTCAAGACATAATTGATGATCAACACGTGTCACTTGAAGAACTAATCTATGGCAATGGTCACAAAGAAAGACCATTATATAAATAGATGCTAGGCTTGAAAAATGTTGAGAGAGATTTGAAGATTCAATAGAGAAAACTCTACAAAAATCTCTTCCCCCTTCCTGGAATATATAATCCTTATCATGTAATTAGTTTTATCCTTGAAGTGTAAAAAAAATCTTCCTTCTATTTTTCTTAGTTAGATTTATATTCTTCTTATGGAAGAAGTAAAAGAAAGAAGTCATTCAAGTTTTCCTAGGATCCTTTAAAATGCATCATCTTTAAGGAAACTTGAGTGTAGGTTAGTTTGAGTGGCAACCCAAACACTTAACCTTTGTATCCTTGATCCATTAGTGATCAGAGTAAGACATAGCTTGAAGAGGCTAAGGTAAAACTATTTGCAACGCGATATTAAGATATTCTTGCTCATCAAGGTTTAGCTTGGAGAAGCTAGTCAAAAACTACTTGCAGCTTGGAGAGACTAGGGAAAGATTACTTGCTGCTTGGAAAGACCGGGAATAGACTACTCAGTTAGGCTTGGAGAGGCCAATGTCAAGACTACTTACAGCTTGGAGAGACTGAAGAATGACTACTAACAACGTGTTGAAGGAGTTACCTATCAGTCACGGGTTGGCTTAAAGAGGCCAGAGTCAAGACTACTTGTAACATCCTAATTCTCTTTAGAAATTAAATGAGGTTTTATTAATGAGAATTTTAAGATTTTGATAGATGTAGAAATGATGAGAAGGATTCAAGGAAGCAAAAAAAAAAATGAATAGTGTTTTGCAGGCCCTATAGGCCCACCGAAACAACCGAAATCCTAGAATTGGGCCCCAGAGATGCCCAATGTAATGCCCCGATTTTCTGTCTGAGTGGAAAATGACCAAAATGCCCTTGAGGTCATTTTCGGCCCGGAATTCGAGGATGGCCGACCCGGCAGTCCTCGAAGGGCCAACTCAATGTTTGAAGGGGATTGAATGACCCTTGAGTGGTTCTGGAGGCGAAAGTCTCATTTTCTGCAGTTTCGAGTCAAAATGACCAAAATACCCCTATAGCGTTTTTACGCGGGTAAAGGTGCCGTTTGAGCCCGAAACTTTCCCCAGAGGTTTAAAATAATATTTTACATGTTTCAAAGCATCTGTTTGAGTCCCGGTGGTCCCGAGCAGTTTTAGTGCAAAATTACGATTTTGCCTCTAGAATAGTGTTTTTGAGCTTAATGACGTAATTAAGCAAACTTAAGCAATATTAGGCTCTAATCGAAGATTAATTAATTTCCATGATTAATCTAGAGTCAAAATAAATTATTAAAATTAATTAGAACCTAAAATTGCTTAGATTAGATTTAAATCTCTTTTCTAAAACTCAAGATTTCACTATTGGAATCTTGAATAGTGTTTTCCCTCTCCAATTCCTTAAATCAAGGAATTGTGTTTAGAATTGTTTATGCACTAAAATGAGTTTATAACTCACTAATGATGCAAGAACACTCCTTAATTATGTCTTGACAACCTTGATTACCCATTTTCTCACTTAAACACTTTCTTACAAATTCCTAATCTTAATCCTAATCAAAGATACACCTAAACACAACTCTAAACCACAATTAAAATGCAAGAAATCCTCCCCCCATGGCTGATGCACCTTCGGTCATCTCTCTCCCATTTTCATCACATGTTGATTTGTTTCTCACTCAAAGAACCATGCTTGAGCCATACCTTGAACCATACTTCACCATGCCTCAAGATCACAACATTTCATCTCATGGAACTCATGGGGCTACTCCTCTTGGCCGAAACCCCCTCCTCCTCCTTGCACCTTGCATGTGTTTCATTTCTTTATAAATAGCATGATTGGGTGAACTTGCATCATTTTGGGTTCATTTGCTAAGTGTAAGTTTTCAAAAAGCACTTCAAAGTTTCCTTTTTCTCTCAAGTTCAAGTGTTCAAGTTCTTCAAGTTCTTCATCCTCTTCTCTCATCCCAACCTTCAATCACTTGGTAGGGATTTTCTTTCAAGAGTTTCTTTCATTTAAAGTTCTTAATCTCTTTATGTGTTCATAGTTTCTCTTGAATCTTTTTAGAACTTCTTTTCTTCTTCTTCTTCTTCTCCTTGTCTCGGCCATAAGGCTTGAAGATCAAAGGAATGAGAGCTTGATGATGAGGGTTCATGATGATGTTCATCACTTAAACAAACCTCTAAAGCTTGATCTTTGTTCTTGAAGTTAAAGATGTTTTAGTTTTTCTTCTTGAATCCTTGAAACCTTTCACTTTGATGATGTTTTAAAATGGTTACATGGACTCAATGATGAGGACTCATGATGATGGTGTTAATGCATCATCAAGATCATGGTCTCTAGAGTTTCAAATGTTTCCTTTTCTTCTTAAAAGTTTTGGTTCCTTTTCCTTTTCTTTCTTCACATTTTCGGCCATGTTGGCCAATGAGGTTCTCAATGGCTTGATGATGAGAGCTTCTAGATGATGACTATGTGTTCATCACAGTGAGGTCTCTAGAGCTTGAGTTTTAATAAAAATGTTATCTATGACCACATCTCAAAAAAAGAAACTTTGTGTTTTTAAAGAACCCTTGAGGTTCACTCTTGTCTTTACTTTATCTTGTTATGATAAGTTTGGGTTGAGGTTTAAGTTCCTTTAAAGTCTTGTATGAGCTCTAATAAGAAATAAAATGAACTATCATTCATATTTAAATTCAAGCTTATGCATTACATATTTACTTTGAGCTTTGCATTCATATTTAATTTCCAAGCCATCACTTGAAGTTAAAGGATAAAGAATGAATTGCATCTCATATTTACATTCTTGTCTAGCATATTTACTTTTCATCACTAAAGAATATAAAGATTTAAAATGAGAGTTGCACTATCACCTAACTAAATCTCAAAGCCTTTCTATTTCGGCCTTAAAGTCGATTGTTGTTGGGCCTAGGGCACTAAAATAAAGAAATGAACTTGCATATTTATTTCAAGTCTTGCATATTTAATTCAAGCCTCGCATATTTATGATTCAAGTCTTGCATATTTACTTTAAGCTCTCACTTTACTTTGTAATGAAGAATAAAAATGAAGTGCATAGCATGTTTAAATTATGTCATCACTTAAAGACCTTAGAGCTCAAAGACTTGCCCATTTTATCTCAAGTTAAAGTTTTATGTGGGAACATCTTTCGAATACACAATTTCGGTCATGTAGTGATGATGAGCTTGGAGTGAGTTTCATCTAGCTACGAGGGCCAACAATCTAAGTTTTATGACTTTCTTTAAACCCCACAAACTTTATGAGGTTAAGACCAAATAAGATTTATGAATTTAATTCTCTTTTAAGGAGGGATCAAGTGGTCACTGACCTAAGGATGTTTTTAGCTCTTTTACAGAATAGAATGGTTTGCAAAAGAGTTTTAGAAGTCCTAAAAATGGTTCCAAGAGAAACTAGCAACTTATAGGTTTTAGAAATATCAAGTTCTACATCTTTTTGGAAACTTAATGTTTCGGTTCTTCCATGATGAGTTTTCTACTGTGTGATGATGTTTTGATGTGTTTGAATGAGTAAAAATTATGTATGATGAGGTAGGAACATTTCTATGCATGATAGGAGAGAAACTAGCTTTCTAGAAAAATCGTAAAGTCAAGATTTAGCATAGTTTTAACCCATTTACCTTTGGACACTGCCCAAACTGTTTCTATGGGGATATAATCAGATCAGGATTGTTTAATCATGAAAAATTTGGTTACAATTGAAGTAGGATTGAATTTTAGCACCTATAGAGAAACTAGTAACTAGAAAATCGCAATTCTAGAACTCTTAGGACATTTAATTTTTAGAATCTGTCCAGAAACCTCATAATATGGTAGACATGGTTTATAATTAGTCCTTAGACATAGGAATGTCTCATAATTGGTTTAGGTTTAACTTATAGCGCATTAGGCGAAGACAGAACCTAGAAAAGGTCTAAGACGTAAGTTCTAGAACCCCACAATTATAAGTTTATAATGCTGCCCCTAAGGAGTGATGATGTTCAGATTTAATAGAGAGCAAAAATAATAATAAGATTTGTTAGAAGAGAACCCTTAGGTGCATAAAAGTTTGATAGAAGATGATAGGTTAATTACACCACAAGTTTAAGGCCCGTAAGGGTCAAAGCATAAGATACCGTAGGTCCAAGAGCATAACGAATTTTAATGTTGCTTGTAAACACATGAGAATGATTATGTGAATGTGTGAAAATTATGATGGAGGATGCATGTTTGAATAACTTATGTGGCATAAAGAAGAATTTGGAAGAAATTCGGCATGCTGCAGTTATGCTGCCGAATTTCTGACAAATTTAAGGACTCAGAAAGTTTTTGAAAACCTATGAGATTTTTATGAGGTACTAAGATAAGTTCTCGGATGACACTGGTTCGGCCGAGCACCTCCAGAGAACTCATGTGACATCGGTACCAAGATGAATTCTTGGGTGACATCGGTTCGGCCGAGCACCCCCAAGAAATGCCCCCTAGCTCGTCCTGGATAAGTCGGGATTATGTTTATGATTATATTACGCTTATCGGGATTGATAAGTAAGAACTAGTGATGACTAGTTAAGGTATGAGCTCATAACCTAGAGATGTGACACGTTCTGGGTGACACCGGTTGGGCCGAGCACCCCCAGAGCGATTGTCTTTTAGGGTGGCCTATGATGAAGTAAAGTATGATGTTTATGTTAGAAAGTTTCCCATATGAGAATTTAATTGCCACTTTATGCCACTATTATGATGTTCTTAAAGTTATGATGATTATTCTTGCATTAAGTAGAGCCATGCATACATTCTTTAATATGATTGCATCCATGTCATTAAGAATCATGCTAAAATGAACGGACCTTGGCTAATTATGTTTTAGAACGTAAAAATAGATATTTATGCATGCTCACTTATTTTGTATACTAAACCCAAGGTTCCTGAGGACGTAGATGATGACACCTAGGTAATAGGAGGCCCTACTGAGATTCTTTAGCAAGATTCTCACTCCCTCTATCTCTTTCTTTTCGTCACGTCTTCAGATGGCGACGTTCGTGGTTTTTGTGGACACCCCGACGTGGGAGGTGCACTATGATCCGGAACACGGATCATACCATTTTGAGGGACAGTGCATGGTGCGAGTCTTCATGTTCGTGGGACGCCCCTTCGCTTACCCCGTACATACCCATCCCTTTTCCCCGACAGCACCCTACGGCGACGACGAGCGGGTTTTCGAGCGCGCGCGTACGCATAATGAGAGAGTGCTCTGCATGCACACCGCCGCCTCAGCCATGCGTGACTATCCCGACTACGTTCCCTGGACTTACTTCTCAGAAACTGATTCGTCGGAGGACCCGCCTACCCATCGGTACAGCGAGAGCTCCGCCCCCACTCCACCACTGATGAGGGAGAGCAGTGAGGACACCATGACTCAGCCACGGCTCGCACGACGACCAGAGATGTGGTCACATCGCGGGGGTCACTCTCGATCCCCGTTCCGCCTCTATACGCCCGAGGAGCTCGCCCAGTTTCCCGGATATGTGCCTCGCTCACAAGATGGACTTTAGTAGGAGGTGACGTACGACAGATGGAGTACCCGGGTAGAGCACACACCACTTAGACGAGGATGGACTTCCTTTTGTTTAGAGGTTATCCCTTTAGTTGCACTTGGGTAGGGGAGTTGCTTTAATATTTACCGTCGTACTTTCCTTTGTATTTCCTTTTTAGTTGTATCTGTTCATGATGTACCAAACTAAGCCCCACTCTCCATGAGTAGGCATATCATATAATATTATATAAATATGCAGTTCAGTTCTATTGTGATGTGCCTCTACTTGCTTATGTCATGCTGCTATGCGATGCTTGCTTTATTTCCCTTCGTGCTTTATTATTTATCGTGTCGCATGGCTCTCACTTTGCTTTTATAATTCAAAAAAAAATTTTACCAGTATTTCCGCTAAGTATTTTAGAGTAATAAGGAAGCTATGACGTAACAGTCTAATGATTAACCTAAATATGTTCTAGAGTATTGGGTTAAAAATTAGGATGTTACACCCAAAATTAAGAAATTATATGATTATGGTTAGAAATAGGTAAAATTAAAGATTTTATAATATTTTTTGGGCAATGTTTGATTACCCAGGTACATTGTTTCACCCGTTCGGTGAAATTTCGGTATGTGATTTCTAACATCGAAAACTAGTTAGATCTCTACAAAAAAAATGAACCTACCTTTTTAAATCAAATGAATGGCCAAGATTCAATCTTGAATTACAAGATTGAATCACAACCATTCATTTTACTTTATTGGATGATAATTATCTAAATCTATATATAATATTCATATCTTTACTATAAGATAAACATGACTAATTAGCTTCTTTAAGAAGCTAATTTTCGGGCAGCCCAAGGGAGAGAAACCAGCTGCCTTCCTCCATAGCCAAGAGCTTCATCTTGGTTTTGAATTCCATATTACTAGCCTAGAGTCTTTGAAATCAAAACTTTCCTTCATCAAAGTTGTTCTACACCTCAAACTCTACAATTCTAACTGATCAGAATTCTAATTCTCCATCAATTTTCACCTTGGTTCCTCACTCCCTCACTGCCTAGAGGAGGTTTGGTGTGTGATTAGGAGCTCTCAAGATGAAGGGAGGTCAAATAGAACACTTTTGGAGCAAAGAACTCAAAAGCTCTCAAAGTAAGGTTTAATTGTTCTCTTTTGTTTCAAAATTTATTCTGAGAAGTCCTTGCTGGTTTTGTCTGAAATTTCTGATTTTTTTGGCTGATAATATGTTGGTATTGATGTACTAATTTTGGTGGGGCGTTTAGTGTTGTGGAAAAATCATTTTTATCACAAGAGATTTTGAATTGGTTTGCTGGATTTTCGGATTTCAACAGGGCAGGGTTTATGCATGAATTTTATGGTACAATTGTGTTCATTTTTATGAGCTGAAAAAATTATATGTTGAAGCTAACATCCTAAGGAAACTCTGAAAAAAATTTTGGTGCATGATGAAGACTTTTACTCCTGAGAAAAATCAAGAACCGAATTAGTACTCTTGCTGTCTAGGTTTCTGAATCTGAAGCAGGAAAATTATATGATTTTATTATCATAGTAAATAAGCGATTTTTCTTTTGAAAATTTTATAGGGAGTTAATAACATCTTGAAATGTAACTTTAATTTTTATTTTGAATTGATTCCATCATATGGTAAATTTAAAAATTATGAGAACCTTTCCTTAGGCTGTGAAAAAGTGTACTGTGACCACTAAATTTGTAAAATTTAGTGACATGGTTATAGAACTCGAATTGTTATGAAACTTTTACTGGATCTTTTAGACATATGAAGGTGTCATAGAGAATTTTCATGACTCTCGAATTGGCCGTTTGATGTGGAAATTAATTTTGAGCCCTAGAGTGATAAATCTGCTGATTGCTGAAAATGGTAAGAATGTCTTGAACTAATGATAGAATGGCTTTATATGCAAGTATTTATCATGTTAATGCATGCTAATTGTTTGAAAGAAATGTTGATGAGATATGGATGAGACTCCAACATAATTGTATGCCTACCTGTGATCTAAGCAAACCTTGGAAAAGAGAAGTACACTATGTGTTTATTGTGAGAATAAAGGAAAAGAAAATAAAAATAACATGACTTTTAGTTGTGCAATTTTTAACATATGGGGAAAATAGAGACAAGGCTTGTGTGTTTAAAGGGGGAAGGCAAAAGTAAGAGCTTCCCTAGGAATTTGATGAGTCGATAGACGTATCGACATATAGCAATGAGCTCATGTCCTAGTAATCAATAGTTCTTGTGGAGTAACTCCACTACAGATACCACTTGATATGAGATTAAGCCTTCCTTATGTTAATGAAAAGAGATAATTGCACTAAATTGAATTCCACGAGTTGCAAGAGAAAGACACTTGATTACTACGCCTTTTGCATCTGACTTTATATGATTTATGCACATTGGTATTTATGCATATAATCTAGCATGATGAATTCAATATGAATGAATTTATTGGTTATATTATGTTCACAATTGAGGGAGTACCCCACTGAGAATTTTATAATATACTCATCCCTACGTTGCATGTATTTTATGATGTATTCAAATTCTAAGGATGCCGTCGGTGATAATCTTCCTTGATTCGCCCCAGTGGCAGTGGCATTATGATCCAGCCTTAGACTCCTTATATGTTGTAGCATACTCCCGGATCAGAGTGTACGTGTTCTTTAGTCGTTCATTTAGTACTTCTATTTTCTCTGCTCAGTTCAACCCAGATTTTCCTTATGCTGAGGTGCCTCTTGAAATGGCACACCCTGATGTATTTGTAGCTCCACCTGCACCACCTATGTCCCCTCCTGGAGATGATCCTTCATCCTTTTTCTCCTACTCCGATCCACCAGTTGATCCTGATGCCTCAGCTGGGGGCAATGCTATTGCACCAATGGCAATGGTTTTATTTAGGAGACCATGGGACAACTCAGGGACTTTTGGTATATGTATAGTGGCAGTTTAGGAATAGGATCCCCCCAGACCGTAGTTTGACCTTATTGGATGTTGATGAGATTCACTTTCTGTGTGTATAAAATTTTGCTAGATCTCAACTTTGAGTAGGTTAAACTAGCTGGTAGAGATGTTCTTTTGTGGACTAAGTCCCTGTTGTTTAGGAAATAACTAGTTTGTTTTACAGTATTACCTATTGTAAAATTACCAATAATGTCCATATATGTATATATTGGCTTTGCAACCTATACGTCTACATTCTTTTATTTCAATTATTTTCAACTAGTGTGGATTGTGAATGTAAGTAATACTTTTCTAATTACTATATTGATACTCGAGTAAAATATGATAATTAGGAGGGTGTTACACTACTCATGTTAGCTTGGAGAAGTTAGTATAGAACTAGTCTAAATCCTTGGTTACAGGTGCTTTTTGAGATCCTTGGTTGATAGCTTGGGAAAGCTAATGAAAATACTATCCATCTTTACTTTCTCAGCTTGAGAAAGTTGTTGTTATAGTGGAAACTTAGCAGTTGTTGAGTATTGGATGTAGGCATGTTGGCCGAACCAGTACAAAATCCTTTGTGTACTTTCTCTCTTACTTTATCTCTTTTATTTATTGCTTTGTTACCTTATCATTAGTTTTACATATATGTATTTATATCTTTCACTTTATGTTATCTCTATTAATATTGAGGTTTTTATTTGACAAGGTTCAGAAAGTAACTTTCTGGAGTCACTAACTATATTTTTGCTACACTTCAAGTTTTATACATGATAGTAATCCTTTTCAGAATCTTCAGAAAATGAAAATGGATCAATGCATGATTTAACCCCTTTCTCGTGCATATTTCCACCTACAATTTCTCCTTATCTTCTTGTAAAGTTCATTACATCTTGTAATCAGTTCTTGGTCTATAAAAATATTCTTTCTATACTCTAAAAGATCATACGTTTTTGCTAGGAAGAATATTACAAAGAAGTCATTCAAGTTTTTCCCAGGTATGTGATTATACATTTTAAGGAAACTTGAGCATAGGTTAAGTTGAGTAGCAAACCCAAACACAAAACCTTTGTATCATCGATCTAGTAGTGATTAGTGTGAGGCAGCTTGGAGAGGCTAGTCAAAGACTACTTGCACGTAGCAGTAGAGTTTGTCTACTAGTCATGATTTTTCTTAGAGAGGCGTTAAAGACTACCTAATGTTAGCTTGGAAAGGCTAGTCAAATACTACTTGGTTTGTGACAATAGGGGTTATCTAGTGGTCATGATTCAACTTGGAGAGACTAGTGAAAAGACTAGTTTATGACAGTAGGGGTTGTCTATTGGTCACAGGTTAAAGCTTACGAAGGCTACCGCAAAAACTATCCTGTTTCTTTTGAGAAAATTTAGTGAAACTCAGCGGTGGTTGAGAACTGGATGTAGGCAAGATTGGCCGAATCAGTATAAAAACTTCTATACAGTATCTTCTTCTCCCTAAACTATTTTATGTTCACTACTTTGTGTACATTATTTAATATTTGTTTAAAGTCTATCTTATTTGCACTTTTGTTAACTTACGTTGTGTTTCAGAAATTTGATTTATGAAGTACCTAATGTTGTTTTCTACTGCACTTTAAGCTCAACGCTTGATATTATTTTGTTTAAGTTTTTCAGAAGGTAAAAAGGAAAGGAAAGTGAAGCATGATTCAACCCCTCTTCTTGTGTACTTTTCTACTTTCAAGTGGTATCAGAGCTTGGCATTTAAGGGTTGAGCACTCTAACAACTGTAAAAGATGAAGATCCAAGGGACAAATGGCACAAAATATTCATATAGCGGAATGACACTCTATCAACAAACTGCCATTCTTTGATGGTGGGGATTATGCCTACTAGAGAGATTGAATGGAGTTGTTCATAAAATACACAAGTCTTGACTTCTGGGAGATTATACAAGAAGGTGACTATTCTTTAATGGAGGAAGTTCCTGCAGCCAATGGTGTACCTCAACATCAAGAGAAGTCCGCCAGAGTAGGCGGACAGGGCAACACAAGGCCAGGACTCACCTAAACTCAAAACCCAAGTACCTGCTCACATAAGTAAAGCAAAATATGACAAAGTTATTGCTTATGACACGGTAAATAAAATATGGGATAGGCTACACATGCTACATCAAGGCACTAATCAAATAAAAGAAACAAAGATCAGTATGCTGGTGCACTAATATGAGATGTTTAAAATGACAGATCATGAAAGTATCGATGAAATGACCACAAGGTTTATGTATATCAAAAACCAGCTCAAGGGATTAGCCAAAAGATACTCTAACTCTGAAATGGTTAGAAAAATCTTGGGAAGCCTCCCTGCCAAATAGCTACCTAAGGTCAAGCCATTATAGAAGCTAAAGACCTTCAAACTCTCGATCTAAATGCGCTCATTGGGTCACTCAAAACGCATGAGGTAGTGCTCTCTGAAATGCATGGTGAATCCATCAAGAAGAGCAAGTCCATGGCCTTGAAGTCCTCTCATCAGAAGCTGAATATGGCTAAGTCAATGAAAGTTATTGAAACCTATAATAAGGGGGAGGAGTCCAATAATGAGACAATAGAAGAAGATGGAGACGAGTTCTCCATGCTGGTGAGGAAGATGTCCAAAGCCTGGAGAGGCAAGATAAAGAAAAAAAGAGACAATAACCTCAAGAAGGACAGAAAGGGCATGTTAAAATTGGAGGGCATCACTTGCTACAGCTATGGAGAGAACAGACATTTTAAACCAGAATGTCCCAAGCTCAAAGATCCACAGAAGAAGTTTGCGTCTAAGAAAAAAGGCATGTTAGCCACCTAGAGCGAATCACCAGAAGAGAAGGAAGGATTAGAATACTAAGAGGAGCTAAATGTTGCAAACTTATGCTTCATAGTAGGCTATATGTGTAGCACCCTCAAAATTATTTAAAAATTAATTTGAACTTTGTTAGTCATAATTTCAAAAATCTAACAGTTTTAGCAATGATAAGGATGACCTAATAGATTTGTAAAAAAAAATATGAATAGTGATTGAGATTAGAAACGGTAAGGAATGGGAATTTTAGACCTGGAATTAATTTTCGGACTATGCTTGATTACCCAAGTATGGTGTTTTACCCATTCAGTAAAATTTCAGTGTGCGATTTCTAACACCGAAAAATAGTTTAATATTTACAACAGGATGATGTTTATCCTTTCTAGCCAAGTGTAAGGCTATAATTTAATCTTGTAAAGCAAGATCAAATCCTAGCCATCCATATCTTTTCGTTATTAGAAAGAAACTATATTTTAATTACATGAATCCTACATTTATAATAAGATATACTTAAGCCACCAAATTCCATTAATTTCATTCTTCATTCTTGGCCAACACAAGAAACACAACAGCCACCATTTTTCCTTTCTCAAGAACTTTAAGTCTTGATTTCAAACCTCTATTTTCCTAACCTACATTTGATACAACCATAAACTCTCTTCACAAAACTCGTTCTACTCCTCAGTGTCTATCAAACTAACCAATTAGAATTTGAATCCATCAACCTTTTCTACTTTTAGAGCTCACCATCTGCTATTTATAGAAGGATTTAATGTTGATTTGGTGGCCTTGAAGTGAGCAAGAACACTCTTGGAACATCCTTGAAGCCAAGATCCTTAAAGCCACCAAAGTAGGGCATTTAAACTTTTTTTTATTCAACTCTGTTTTTGTGATTTTCTCACTGATTTCACTGAACATTTTTAGGTTAAATTGGTTGATAATATATTGATGGTGATGCATTAATTTTGGTGGAGTGGTTTGATATTGTGAAAAATCATTTTTGTGGAAAGAGATTTTGAACCATGCTGCTGGATTTTCAGTTTCTGTATGGATAGCTACTGATCATGAATTTTCTGACTGAATTGTGGGTATTTTCATGAGGTATAAAAATTATATGTTCAAGTTAACATCCCAAGGAAACTTTGAGAATTTTTGTGGATTGTGATAAAGACTCTAACTACCTGAAAAAAATCATGAACCAAGACTATATATGTGCTGCCTGAATTTCTCAAATTGAAGCTGTGAATTTGTCTAATTTTGTTACCATAGCAAATGATTGATTTTTTCCTTGGATATTTTTATTGGGTATTAGAAACATCTTAGGTCCTGTTTGGTTTAAGTTTCCAGTTTTCAGTTTTCCAGAATTTGTGAAGGAAAAACTGAAAATTCTGAAAATTAGAATTTGTAGTTTTCATAATTTTTAGTTTTTCCTTCACAAATTCTGGAAAACTGAAAACTAGAAACTCAAATCAAAAAAGCCCTGAAGGTTTTACTAGGATTTTTATTTTGAATTTTCTGGGTTCATTTGCTATGGTTAAAAATGATGAATTTCGAGTTCTGAGTTGAGGTTAAGTTGTTTCTTATCACCAAATTTGTAGAATTTTGTTAATATAGTTGGGAAACTCTTTTTGCTCTGAAATTTCTATGGAACCTTGTGGACACATTGATGTTTCTCAAATAATTTTTATAGCCTCCAAATTGATTATTTGATATGCAAATAAAATTGTGCTACAATGGTGTGAAATCTGACCAATTGCTGGAAATGAACCAAAGATTTGAATTGATAATGTAATGGCATTTTGGTTCTAGTATGACATGAACACTTGGTGTTAAATATTTGGCTATGTGACTTGTGATATATAAATGGATGCTAGAGAAAGTAAAGATTGGTTTATGAGGCATGATTGAAATCACAATGTGAATGAATGCTTATATGTGTTTTATGCATGCATTAGGAAAAGAAAAGTGAATAATATATTGAATTAAGTATTGTAGCCATAAGTAAAAATGAGATCCTCTTTGCCTTTTCAAGGGCAAATAAGAAACATGAGATCCTTTTTGACTTGTCAAGGGCAAATAAAGAAACATAAGATCCTTTCGACTTGTCGAGAGCAAATAGAGAAAGGTGAGATCCTTTTCAACTTGTCGAGGGCAAATAAAGATAGATGAGATCCTCTTTCATTTATTAAGAGCAATTAAAGATAATTTCCCTATATTTGGCATATACATGTTTGTATCATTAAAAATCATTTTGATTGACATTATTTACTATGATTATGAGTTTATGATAAATGTCTACAAAGTGATTGATTTTTAAAAACAACCTACTTCAAAAGTATGGTTTTCAACTTTAAAAATGAACCGTTATTATGAACTGCATGATCACCTTTTTGTTAATAAACCGAAGTGGCTAGGACGATGACGATTGTAACGCCCTGATTTTATATCTGAGAAAAAATAACTAAAATGCCCCTGTGATCATTTTCCGCCTGAAATTCGAGGATAGCTGGGCCAGCAGTCCTCGAAGGGTCAACTCGATGTTTGAAGGGGATTGGATGGTCCTTAAGTGATTTCGGAAACACAAATCGTGTTTTCTGCAGTTCGGGTCAAAATGACCTAAATACCCCTGTAGCGGTTTACGAGGGTAAAGGTGCTGTTTGAGCCCAAAAATTTCCCCAAAGATTTAAAATGACATTTTCATGTGTTTAAAAGTATCTGTTGAAGTCCCGGTTGTCCCGAGCAATTTTGTGTAAAATTACGATTTTACCCCTAGCATAGTGCCATTTGAGCTTAATGATGTGATTAAGCAAACTTCAGCAATATTAGGCTCTAATCAAAGATTAATTAATTTTCATAATTAATCTAGAGTCAAAACAAGTTATACAAATTAATTAGAACCTAAGATTGCTTAGATTAAACTCAAAACCCTTTTTTCTTTTAAAAACTCAAATTTCCAAGACATAGAATCTTGAATAGTATTTTTACTATTCACTTTTCATACTCCAAGAAGCCTAGGTAGAGTAGGATTTTGACCCTACTAATGGGCTAGAGTTCTCACTAATCATGCCTTTAAAACAGCCTTGATTACCTATCCTTTCACTTACACACCTGCTTATAAGTTCCTAATCCTAAGCCTAATCAAAGCTACACCTAAACACACCCCTAAACTACAATTAAATGAAAGATCTTCCTCCCCCATTATAAGGTGGAAATGGCACCACCTCACCCTCCATTGTCCACCACATGTTTGTTCACTCATACACTCAAAGAAGCATGCTACACCATGCCTAAACCCATGCCTACACCATGCCTAAACCCATGCCTACACCATGCCTTACACCTTACCTTAAAATGATATAATCAAGAGATATTTTCTCCCTCCTTCTTTCTCCAAAAATGGTGCCACTTTTCCCACCTATTCTCACCTCTCATGTTTCATTTCTCTATAAATAGCATGCTTGAATGAACTTGAATCATTTTTGGTTCATTTGCCAAGTTGAGTTTTCAATAGCACCTTAAAGCTTTTCTTATTCTCTCAAGCTCAAGAACTCTTTTTCTTCCTTATCTTCTTCATCTTCTTCAAGCTCACATAGAGCCACCACACCTCAACTTCATACCACCACCTCTCAACCATACAACATCCTTTAAACACAAAATCTCAAAACAAACACCTTACCTTCCTTTTCTTCCTCCTTTGGCCGAATCCTCTAGCTCACTTAGAAGGACGTTTTTCTTCTCATTTCACTTCAAGAACCAAGCTTTCCTCTTCACTAGTTGATAGGGATTTTATTTTAAGTGTTTCATTCATTAAAAGTTGTTATTTAGCTATGTGCTTTATGAGTTCTCTTGAATCTCTTAGTTCTTCTTTCCTTTTTTTTTTCTTTTCTTTCTTTTTTGGTTTCTTGGTTTGCTTTTCTTCCTTCTAGTTTCGGCCATAATGGCCTATCTTGGAAGAAAAACCATGGCTTGATGATGAGGTTTCACAATAATGAACTCATGATTATCATTTGAGAAACCTCTAAAGCTTGAAACTTAGTCTTAATCTCAACACATTTTGGGTTATCCCTTTCTTTTCTCTCAATGGTTTTAGTTTCTTCTCCTTTTTTCCTTTTTCTTGTTTTGGTTTCGGTTTTTCCTTTCTCTTTTCCTTGCTATGGTTTCAGTTTTGAAGGTTTGTTCTTGGATAAAAATGACTCAAGGATGAGAGCACATGATGTTGGTGTTTATGTGTCACTAAGATCATGGCCTCTAGAGTTTTAAAGTTTTGTTCTTCTCCTCTTCATGGCTTCGGCCTTGTTTTCCTTTCCTTTGGTGTTCAAGGTTTTGTTTTGAATAATGTTGGTTGTTAGTTATTTTGATCTCTTGATCCATTTCCTTGAACTTGATGATGATGTTCAAACCATAAGGTTTCTTTGACACCTTGGTACAAGAACTCTAAAGTTCACTTTATCTTGCTATGATAAGTTTGGGTAAGGTTTAAGTTCCTTTAAAGTCTTGCAAGAGCTCTAGTGAAGAATGTAAAATGAACTTACATTCATATTTATTTTCCTTGCCTAGCATATTTATTTTTGAGCTAATCACTTAAAATGTAAAGATTAAAACAAGAGTTGCATTCTCATATCACCTAATAATTAATCTTGAAGCTCACCTATTTCGGCCTTAAAGTTGATTGTTGTGGAGTCTAGAGCACTAAAATAAAGAATTAGACTTGCATTCATATTTATATTTCAAGCCATCACTTAAATCCTAAAAGATAAAATGAGCTTGCATATTTTGTAACACCCTAATATTCAACCCAATACTACTAGCATGTACTGAGGCCAAATATATGTTGCCCTCTGATACATATTCTACCAAGTTTCCTAACATCCGCCATGGAAATGATTGTCCAACCATGCAAAGTAGATGAGTCACTGAATGGGATATCGTCATCCATGCATATTAAGCATTTCACTGACTCAAGTTGTCCATGTATTTTAGTTAGTTTTTTCAACTCTTTACAACCGCAAATTACTGTGACCACCTCGGTTTGGCATAGATTTTGAAAAGAACATTAGCCAGAGGAAGGAAAAGAAGATAGGGAGAGAGAGGATCTAAAATTTGTTAAAGAAAACTATTTCAAAATATAAACAAAAACCCAAAAAAGTAGATACCAATGGAATAAACAATTAGGTGCAACTAAATTAACAAGCATACATGAAATCGAGCTGAGTTCTCTAAGACATTTCAAGCAATTGCATGGCTTCAAAATTTCAATATCATTTTCTTTTTTGTTCAATTTTATTCTATCATCATGTGTTTATAAATTTGTAGTTCTATTGAAAGAAACAGAGAAAATACTTCATTCAACGACTGAAGCAAAGCATCCTCTCCCAATGACGTATCTAGAATCACAACCACAACACCTCTCCTAAAGCAACCCTGATAGAGCAAAAGAAAAATTAAAAATATAGCATCAAATCATTCTTTTTCATCCAATATCAATGGAAATCTAAAACATTAGAAATATTTAATACATGCATCGCAATGAAGAATTCGGCCCTGTTATCAGAGAAGATAGCTACACGCTGATCTTTTCGAATATCAAGATTACCCAAGCCGCTAGCAACATGCATAATGGCTTTGTCGACTTGTTTATATGTGAGCCATTTATAAGACCCAAGATCAAGCTTCTCGAAGGCTGTCCCATCAGGGCGAGTCTTTACTTCCCGTGAGATCACCTCACGGGTCCCTAGGAACGGCCGGTGCCAGCTATCTTCGTAGTTCATGTGATTGCATGCCAAACTAACCAAATCCTCGATGCTTCTAACGTCGAATCTAAAATTCAACGGCGATTGGAACTCGCTGATGCAAACCGCATGGCCGGGCTCACTGCCAACGTCTGCCAGGACGGCGCGAGGCTTCTTCCGGTGCAATGGGCCGAAGATAATGTACAAGTTGTAGATGTTAAGAGGAATGAAGAAGATTTGGAGGATGAAAATGTATATGTCATACTTGGCATGTGTGGGCTTGTCCCAGCGACGTTCGCTATAAAACATGAGAAAAAGAATGATGATGCTAAGGAAGGTGATAATCAAGAACTGATTGCAAGCATCCATGGCTAGGAATTGGAGTGAGTTGGGAATGTGATAGAAAGAATGAAGCAACAATGAATGGGAGATCAAATATAATTAAGAGTTCGTAGGGACAAAATATTATTACACTCGGTTTGGAGTAAGTATCGGTTTTTATTTATTTATGGTCATGAGTAAAACTCGGTTTGGAGTTGAATAGTCAAATTAATTTTGAAGTTAATAAACCCACTGTATACAAGTGATTTAAATACAAAATAAAGCTTACCACACACTTAACCAATAAAACTTTAAGGAAGCGCACAAATCATTGTCATGGTGAATTATTACATGTCATGATTAGGCACCTTTAAGATTTTGTTGATTGATATTATATATTTTTTAAGTTACAAGAAGACTAAACTATGAAAATTAGAGTGAACAACTTTACAGTCCTAACACTTTTTCTTTCAGATAAATTTGGTTTAAACAATTTTTTACATTAATTTAGTCATAATATTTTTAATTTTGATATCAATTTGATCCTAAAATTTTTTTTTATATCAATTCAGTCTTGACATTTTTAATTTTGACATCAATTTAGTTATTAGATTTTTTATTTACTATCAATTTACTGATTCCTTTAAACTTATTTTAAAGAGTCAAATGTTTGAGTCTAACCTGAATTATTAAAAAAAATTAGGTTAGAGCAACCATACCTCCAACCCCTACTAATCTACATAAAATCATTCTATATGTGTTCACAAGTTGTGAATTATAAGTATACAATGAGACATTAAAAGCTAACTTTAAATACTATTCTTTTGAAATGATAGTGGTTGTACAGCAACAAATGATGGGTTAATTATCGTTAGATTATTTCACGAGAATCACACAATGATAATATCTACAATCCACTATAATTATTATTGTTAATTATAGTGAAACTCTTAACAAGTTTTGTTGGACTGAATGTAAGCAAACTTGATCAAACTAGTATAAATCTTTTGTGTGATTTTCTTCACACTTTATCTCTATTTATGTATATTGTGTGTTACTATCTTATTTGTGTAAGATTTAATAATTTATTTATCACTATCTAAACATTTTTGAACACTTTAGAAAGCTATACTTTTTGAAGCTAACTAATTTATTTTTCCCTACCTTCAAGTTTCACAATTGATAGAATCTTTTTAAAGTTTCAAAAACCTTAAAGTTTTGAGTTGCATGATTCAACCATACCCTACATCTTGTGCATCCTTAACCCCACCTACATATCTAACATAAAGGTTTCTTAGGTAAAGTTCTTACGTTGTGAAATACCAATTAATTGCCAGCTCTCCTTGTCTTGCTAACAAGAGCTCATTATTTAGGAGTTGCAATCTTGTATCATTATTCTTTGAACAAAGAATCACAAAGGTGTCTCAAACTTCCTTCAGTAATAGTGCTTTATTTATGTGCTCTAGCATCTTATCCTTAATGGTCATTTTAGTTGTGAGCATCGTCTTCCACAATTTGATCTTTCACTACTAGCAATGTTTTCACTTCAGTTACACGAGGTGGCATGGTTTCCTTACCTCCAATAACTTCCCACAAGTATTGGCCTTGGAGATAGAACTCCATACATGTTTGTGATGTATTATAATTCTGGAACTGAGATTTCTAATTCCACTAACCACATGGATATTGTAACATCCCAATTTTTACTGCTATGTAAAAATTACCAAAATGCCCCTAGGTAATTCTTACACGTAATTCGAGGTCAAATAATCCTCAACAAAGGAATATGACATTAGAGAAACATCATAGGAGACTTGATTAGCGATTCGTGCGAAAGTTGCAAACCCCGATTTTTCTATACGTGTAAAATGACCAAAATGCCCCTGAGATCATTTTTACCTAGAAATCATGGATAGCCAATCTAAATTATCTTTGAGGGGTTAATTTTATACCTGATGGGGATTATATGTGCCTTAGAGATAAAAATCTCAATTCTCAATTTTTATCGTAAGTAAAATTACCGTTTTACCTCTGTAGTAATTTTTCATGAAATTATATAATCTTTGAATTTGGTTTTCACCCAAAGGTTCAAAATGACTATTTTAAGTATGATTTGAGATTGTCCAATATTTACAAGGAGTTTTTATGTGAAATTACCTTTCTACCCCTAGTTGTGGTAAATAGGTTTACTTGTGTAATTAAGATAGCATTAAAACTCTATTTGAACTCAAATTGATTTTATTCATTAACCTTGAGTTTAAAATTAATTACCTAAGGTTAAAAATAATTACTGAGGTAATTAGAGTCTAAAATCACCTAAGGTAAAATTAAATTATCTTTCTTTAATTATGAAAGCTCATAAAATTAGTGATAATTGAGATCAAAGTTAAGATTTCGGTTTAGGTAAAATATTGTGCATTTACATTTTCTTATCCTAAGTTTAGAACCTATGTTATAAAGTGATTTTTACTCATTTGAAATTAACCTCATTTACTAGTATATGATTTCTCTTTTTACCTTGTCTTGTATTATCCTAAACACTTAACCTTTTACCATTTTCACTAATCTATCAATTCCTAATCTTTTACCTAAGTAAATACACATCTAATACATGATTTACCACTTGTAAAACATTACCAATCTGATCCTAAAGGAATCAGAAACCAGTGGCCAACTTGTCTTTTTTTCACCATATTTTAATTGTTTTTCCAACAAAGAAACATGCCTAACCATAACACCATACCTTTAGCTTTCTTTTGCATTATTTTTGGCTATGTTTATTCAAAAGAAAACCCACCCATTTCAGCCATGATGTGATCAGTAACAATGTCTCCCATTAGCATCATATTTTAGTGTTTTCATCCATTATGCATGAACCAAATTATTACAAGAATGAAAGCATTCTTTTTCCATGTTTTCTTTAATTGAAAATGAACTAAAAACTCCATTTTTCCAGCCACAAGGCAGCTACCATACAACGCTCCTTGGCCTATAAATATGAGCTCTTCCATTGCCTAAATGCACACACAAATATTCCTAGCCTTAGCATTTTCTTACTTGATAGTTTTCTTACTCAAAGTTTGCTCAAAGTTCTCTAATTCTCTCAATACTTCAAGCTTTCTTCTTCTTCCTCATTCACACTCAAGAGACTCCATTCCCAACCTCTAATCAAGTTCTAAACCTCAAGCATACACACTCCAACCATAAATCAACTCCTAAACACATAACCTTCCCATTATCAAACACAAAAACACAAGAAAAATCCTTTCTCCACTTGCTCTAATCTTGGCTGAATTTCAAGAACATATCAAGGACATATTTTCTTCTCCTAACTTCTCTAAAGATCAAGCATTATCTTTTGATAACAAGAAACAACTTGGTAGGGATTTTATTTCATGTTCTTTCTCTTGTTCTTTCTTTATATTTTCAATTTTTATGATTTGATTATGACCATGGCTTGATGATGAGGAATCATGTTGGTGGTTGTGAATCCATCATTTAAATGAACTCTAAAGCCCAAGGTTTAATTCTTGATGTTAAAAGATTAATAAAGGAATTACTAAGTTTTGAGTTTTAAGCTTAACAAGATATAAAAATGAACTAGCATCCATATTTATATTTCAAGTTCTTGCACATCATATTTAAATTTCAAGCCTTGCATAATCATATTTAATTTCAAGTTCATCATCTTAAATCTTGAAGATAATAATATGAATTTGCATTCTCATGTTTAAATTTCAAGTAATGCATTTTATGTTTCAAGTTATCACTAAACTTTGAAGATCTAAAAATAAACTTGCATCTTCATATTTATATTTGAAGTATTACATATCATGTTTATATTTCCAAGTTATCACCTTATAATGATAAAGATTAAAAATGGATTGCATAGCATATCTATGATTCTTGCTATCACCTAAATCTCTAAAAGCTCAAAACTTACCTCTTTAATCTTAAATAGGAATTCTTATACTTAAATTAAGTTAATTTCAGCCTCTTGATGTTCTTGGTATTAAGATTCATTTATTTTATTTTTAAGGCTTTGATCTTATCTTTAAATTTCTTAAATAATTCTTTTTAGAGTTAGAAATCCAAAGATGTTAAAGATTGTGCTTTTCTCAAGCTTTTTGATTTAAAAATTATGTTACTGACCTGACTTAAATAAAATGGTTAGAATACTATTTTATAAGGTTTGAATGTGTATAAATTACTTATAATTGATATAAGAATTGTTTTTAGCATTTTTGAGATAAACTAATAATTAGAAAGGATCAAAATCGTAATTTTATAAAGCTTTAGACAATGAATTTTCTGGATTAATTCCTTACTAATTTGATACTGATCTTATGGTTTATATACATTAGAATTATTAGTATTTGATGTATAAATTGTTTTTGGTATTTTAGAGGTTAAAAAGAATAATTACAAGTATTAGTTTTGACCAATTCATAAAATGCGAAAAGTTGTGTCCTAAACTATCAATAATGTAATTTTTTGATTCAAAGGATTTTAATTAGAGTAAATAATGATATCTGATGTGTATATGTGTTTAGAATACCATTTATGATGCTTAGAGAAAGTTTTAGAAGTATTGGCTTTTTAAGTGTTAAAAATAAGTAACTTTGTACTTTGACCCCTAAAATATAGTAAATTTAGTTTATGGCCCTAAAAGGTTTTTATTATGAGTTTGAATGGTTTCTGATAGTTATATGTCTCTTGAAATGTATTGGTTAAAGTTAAAGGTCTTTAATTTATGAGTAGATGTTAAAAAGGGGTAATTACATTTTGACTCGTAACCTTTGAGAAATTGCGATTTGATCCTTTGGGACTTAAACGTAAATATTGATAGTTTGATGAGATGAATGTGATTGATATCTTGTGATGGCTATGTTCATATATTGAGATTTATATGGCTTATGGATATATGCAATGAAATATAATGCATGTTTATGTGATTTGATTTATGGCATGTTACGGTTATGTCTGATTCATTGAGATGCATAAGTTCGTGAAGTTTATGAGCATACAATATTAATGATGAGTTATTCATGTTTGCATCTATATATATCATGCCAAGATTTAAGGTGACATAAAATACATGGAAATGATCCTCTAGACTCCCTGAATTAAAGGTTATGAGAGGTGATCTGAATAGGAAGTGATCCTTTGGACTCCCCGAATTAAAGGTTATGAAAAATGATCCTAATGCCCCCTATCCCATACCTTAAGAGTCGGGAATTTAACTTATCAAGAGGGATAAGATTACGCTAGTGACGACTAGTGAGGTATGAGCTTATAACCTAGAACTCTCGAGAAAAGAGAGAATTATAGGGCGGCCCCCAAGGAAAAGAGAATAAAGAAGTTTAAGTCACCCGTAAGAATGATAATCATAATGTTCTTTATATCATATGCATCATTTTATGAATTTTATGATATTATGTATATGATATTGACATGCATCCATGACTAATATGTTGCATTCATGACATTAAGATTCATGCTAAAAGATACGGGCCTCGGCTAATGGTATTTATAACTTAATAAATGAACCTTATATATATGTTCACCATTTTCATAATTAAACCCGAGGTTCTTGGGGATGATGACGATGACACTTGTGTTAGAGTTAGGAATCCCTACTGAGATTCTTGTATAAGTTTCTCATCCCTTTTTCTTTTCCATGTCGTCTCCAGACATGAATGATGGTGTAGTTCATGATTTACCTTGAGACTGGACGAAGAACTACGGAGATAACTTTCCTTTGGATATTTGCCTTTAGAGTGATCGTATCTCATATATCAGTTTGTATTCTATTAATGGATATATATTGATGTCTTTAAGTTTACAAGACATTACTATTATAATACCGTTATTGATATGTTATTATTATTTGAGTTATGTTATGCCATGGTTGTATTATGTATTTATTCGTTTTTTGTTTCTAACATCTCTCTTACGCAGGCAAGATAAATGACGTTAGATATCTAGTATGCACGGCTCACGTTTTTGTATTTAAAGTTCAAAAGAAAAATTTAGCCATATTTTCACTAAAGTATTTTTCAAGAGGTTTTGAATCAAAAACTGA
This sequence comes from Dalbergia cochinchinensis, assembly GCA_031216125.1. NCBI lineage: Eukaryota > Viridiplantae > Streptophyta > Magnoliopsida > Fabales > Fabaceae > Dalbergia > Dalbergia cochinchinensis. Next base: position 32,339,206 of record CM062377.1, on the reverse strand, counting down.
AACAAAAGAGTAATAACTAATACTTAACTTAAATACATCCTAGGCGTGTTGAGTTGAATATTAGGGTGTTACAAATATCCACCATAGTGACATATTGGAATTCTCTCTACAACTTTGGTCCTAGACCAATAGCTTCGTAGTCTAAGACTGTGACTTTACATACAAAAGCTCCCCTAGAAACAATGATCCTTGATCATTCTCAAAGTGACCGTAAACTATCAAGTTGTAATGCCAAATTGAAAAGCAAAGAAAGAAAAATTAAACCTTTAGATAATGCTTTTAATCTATAAACACTATAGAAAAATTACACTTACACCTTTTGATGTGACAACTCATTCTTTAGCTCTCTCGCTTCACCCAAAACTTCACAATATTTCACTCAAATCATAACACTCACTTGTGTCACTCATTTACATGCCAAATATTTCTAGCACTATTATTTCTAAGCCATTCTTTTTGTTTCTTTATTATAATATTGACATAGAAAGGTCTACTAATTTTTGGGTATAATATTGACATAGAAAGGTCTACTAATTTCTAAGTGAGAACCAATCATGTTGGTGGTTAGAACCGTATCTAACTTGAGGGGCTACACCAATTGTAGGTGCCATGGGTAGAGATGTTAAGCTATTGAATCCTAAGGGTGATGTTAACTAATTAAAGGCAACAATCCCTCCCCTCCCCATGTCAGTAGCGGGATTCACACCAATGAACTCGCTCTGATACCACTTGTAGGATCAAGAGCTTACCATTAGGAAAAAAAAACTATATCTATTAGCAAAGACACAACCTTATTTCCTTAAAGGGTTAGAACCACATTTAGCTTGAAGAGATGTGCCAATTACAGGTGCCATAGGCTGAGATGTTAAACCTATCGAATCCTAATAGTGATGTTGACTAATTAAAGTCAATGGTGTTGATTTTTCATATACATTCTTAGTGTGCAAAAACAAGTACATAAACATTTAATCATGTCTTATTACATAAGAAAAAGTGCTAGATTAAATCATTCACTACCTTAGAAATCTTATTGTAACGCCCCGATTTTTTTTCCTATGTACAAATAACCAAAATGTCCTTGAGATCATTTTTACATGGGAATCAAGGACAGCTGATCTAGGCAAACCTCGAATGGATGTTTTAATGTTTGAAAGGAGTTAATTGTGTTACGCATACTTCTAGAGATGAAAATTTCAACTTTTGATTTTTCTACGTGAAATTACCAAAATACCCCTGCAGCAAATTAATGCGGAATTAATTGCCGATTAGACCCAGACTTCACCCGGAAGTTTGGGATGGTGTTTTCAAGAGATGTTTAATGTCTGTATAAGCTTGGGTGATTCCGAGGAGTTTTTGTACAAAATTATCATTTTACCCCTAACTAGTGCATTATGGGCTTAATTGTGTGATTAAGAAAACGTAAGTAATGTTAGGCTCTAATTAAAAATTAATTAATTTTAATAATTAATCTTAAGTTAAAATAATTAATTAAGGTTAACTAGGACCTAAGATTGTTTAGGGAAAACTCAAATCCCTTTCTTAATCCAAGACTTTATGTCATGTCTCATGAAGTAGTATTTTCTCTCTCTAATTCCTTAAATTAAGGAAACCAAAGATGTGATTGGATTTCTTGTTAAAAGAGGTTTGACTTCATTAAGGGAGCAAGAGCACTGTTTAATCTTATCTTGAATGGCCTTAATCACTTACTTTACTTAAACACTTAATTACAAACTTCTAATTAAATCTACTCCTAAACACAATTCTTATACACATGAAATGAAAATATCTCCTCCCCACTCTCTTTAATGAAACCGGTGCTATTCGCCCCTCCGTCACTCCCTCACATTTTATTTTACTCACTTACACACTCAAAGAAATCTTACCCAAACTCATGCCTAGCCATTCCTCCACCGCTCCATGACATGATTCACATAAAAAACATATTTTCCTCCCCCCATACCCAAGCATGGCCGACCACTCCTTCATTCCTATCACACTCTCACATTCTGATTATAAATACTTACACACTCAAAAGAAACCACACTTTACCATTCACTTTTTTTTGAGTTCAACCTTGTCCAAAAATCTAGTCTAGAATTCTCTCTTTTCTCTCTTCCTAAAAAGCTTTCTTCCTCCGCCTCCATCTTCAAAGAAACCACCATCAACCACCACCTATCAACCTTAAACCACCACACAACCACTATAGATCTTCTCTAAAACACATACCCTTTCCACTTCCAAGATAAAAAAACTCAAGACAAACCTTTTTTCCTTTTCTTTCCTATTTGGTCGAATCCTTGAAGCTCTCCAAGGAAGATTGTTCTTCTTATTTCCTTTTAAGATCAAGCTCTTTTCTTTCAACAAGAAAAACACCTTTGGTAGGGATTTTGTTTCAAAGTTCTAATTCTTTCTTTAAATCATTTTCGGTTGGAATTTTGGTTTGAATGAAAATAATTTCCTCTTCTATGATCTCTTTATTTTTGGGTTTGATGGTGAAATAATGAATGAGTTTTGCCTTTGTTATAACACCCTGAAAATTATTTAAAAATTAATTTGAACTTTATTAGTCATAATTTCAAAAATCTGACAGTTTTAACAATGATGAGGACGATCCAATGGATTTGTAAAAAAAAAAATATGAATAGTATTTTGCGGGTCCCGCAGGCCCACCGGGACAGTCGAAACCCTAGAATTGGGACTCGGAGATGCCCGAAATTGAGAAATTATATGATTATGGTTAGAAATAGGTAGAAATAAAGATTTTATACCCGAAATTATTTTTCGGGCAATGTTTGATTTCCCGGATACACTGTTTTACCCGTTCGGTAAAATTTCGGTGTGCGATTTCTAACACCGAAAGATAGTTTTATCTTTGTAAAAGGATAATGTTTATCCTTTGGAGCCAAGTGTAAAGCTAGGATTTAATCTTGAATTACAAAATCATATCCTAGCCATTAATCTCATTTTCTTGGTTAAAGAATATAGACTTTATATTAAACAATTGTTATAACCTAATTTAATATCATTAAAAGCTATGAAAGCTTACCTTTGAAGACACACTTCCTCGGCCATCAAAGGGAGAGCATCAGAAACCTCCATTTTCCATTTCTCATGAGCTCCAAATTGCCTTCCAATCCCAAAAACCTTAGCCTATAGTTGATAAAACCTCAAACTCTCTTCACAAAACTTGTTCTACTCCTCAATACCTGCCAAACTAACCGATTAGAATTTGAATCCATTATAGTTTTCCACCTTGAGAGATCATTCTTCACTGCCTAAGGGAGCCTTTGGGCTTGAATTGGTGGCCTTGAAGTGAGGGGAAATCAAGTGGAACAACCTTTGAAGTTATAAAGCTTTGAAGCTTTCAAAGTAGGGTTTTTGAACCTCTTCTTCTTCAAATCCATTTTTCTGTGTTAATGACTGATTTAAATTGATATTTTTAGTTGTGTTGGTTGATGATATATGGATATTGATGTATTAATTTTGGTGGAGTGTTTGGGGCTGTGGAAAAATCATTTTCATCAAAATAGATTCTGAATGTGGGTGTTTTCATGAGCTATAAAAATTATATGTTGAAGGTAACATCCTAGGATAGTTCCATGAATTTTTTTGAGCTCTGTTTTTGATTCCTAATTCCTTGAGAAATTCAAGAACCGAAGTGGTAACTATGCTGCTTGAAATGTTGAATCTGAAGCTATGAAGTTGTGAAATTTTATTAACCTAGTAAATGCTCGAATTATGAGCTGAAAGTTTTACAAGATATTAATGAAATATTGAAGTCCAACCCTGAATTTTTATATGATTTGATATGATCATTTGGTAGGGTAATAAAATTGGAAACTATGGCTGTTGGCTGTAAATAGGGGGTTTCTAACCTCCGAATTTGTCTAATTTTGTTGACATATTTAGAGAATTCTTTTTGTTATGAAAATTTTATCGAACCTTGTGAACACATTGAGGTGTCATTGAGAATTTTTATAGCATTTTAATTGATCATTTGGTATGAGAAATAAATTGTGATACTTGAGTGAAAAATCTGTCAATATGCTGAAGTTGTGATGATGCCTTGAATTAGTGACCTAATGGCATTTGGTTCAAGTTGATGTGTGTGAATACATGCCATAGACTTCCAAGATTATGTTATGAGGAATGAATGAATAATATATATAGGTTTGTGTTATCCAAGTGGCCTCAATGAACTCAAGAGGAGGGGTGAATTGAGTTCAAAAACTTTTTCTTTAATTTCACACTCTAATTACATTTTCAATTAATTTTGAAGAATTTGCTTAAAAACTTAATTTGATGTATACAGATGCAAGAGATATGAGAAATCAATGATATCTATGAACAGGATTTGACAAGATAATGAAAAGTAAATTTGCAACAAACTTAAAGAGATAAGGGAAGAAGGATTGCAAACTTCGTTTATACTGGTTCGGTCACCTCTTGTGGCCTACATCCAGTTCTCTCAAGTAACCCACTTGAGAGTTCCACTATTACTTCAACCTTTACAACCAAGAGCACTCCTACACCTTGGGATCCCTCACCCTTGTGTTTGAGTCTCTAAGAACCAAGAGATGCCTCACTCTTGTTCTTACAAAGGGATACCTCACCCTTTTGCACAACTTTTAAAAAGTATTACAAGAAATCACTCTCTGAATAGAGTTGATGTTACAAATGGAAGCCCTATGAGGTTTCTCAAGAATAAGACAATTTTGGCCAAGTATTAATCAAGAAGATTGATGAAAGAGAATGATTGTACAAATGATCTTTGTAATATGTTTTCTGTGTGTTAAAATGTGTTAAGGAATGATATTTATAGAAAACAATTTGTGTAAGCCGTTGTGGATTAGTCTCAAGAGATGTGTCTCTTCAAAACACACCCATTTGCAAGTTTCAGACCATGGTAATCGATTACACAACATTGTAATCGATTACATAGTTCAACTTTTTGAAAATAGGCAACGGTCACCTTCTGGTAATCGATTACACTTGATGAGTAATCGATTACACATGTATAGATTTCGAAGCTAGTCACATTTGCACTCTGGTAATCGATTACATTAGGGTTGTAATCGATTACATGTGTGAAAATTCAGGTTCTGGGGTCAAGAACAGCATTGTAATCGATTACACTATATTGTAATCGATTACATCAATTCCAGAAGTTGAGAATTGAAAGTTTAACACACTTCGAGTCATTCTTAGACAATTTCAAAAACATCTTTGAAATATTTCCTTTCAAAACAAACTTGTATTTTCACAAATCAAAACAAAATTCTTCAAAAAGAACATTTGAATTGTTTCAAAATAAATTCTCTATAGATCAAAACATGATTATATTTAAGATGGCCAAATAACCTTAAAGAGAAACCTTTTGACAAATATTCTAAGTTCTAAAAATATCCTAATCAAAGGACTTGATCATTTGCGCTTTCATCTTCATGAAGTCCATATCATTTGCTTCTGTTCTTTGTCAATTCATTTTCATCATCAAAACCTACAAGATAGCATTCACATTCTCCCCCTTTTTGATGATGGCAACCATCTTAAGTGAGGAGCAAGAGTAAAGATATGACAAAATATATTTTCGTTCACCCCCCCTAAATATATGCATGGATTGGATAGAGACAAGCAAAATGAATTGCAAAGACAAAAAAAATTGATGTGCATGCTCCCCCTTAATCATTAACACATCCTCACCATATATTTCTCCCCCTTTGGCATTATCAAAAAGAAATGAACGCATCAAAAACAACAACGATAGCATTTACATTTGGTATAAGAGCATAGCTATAATTCAGGAACATCCAAACATAAACCATATGTTTAAGCATAACATAGAATCCTGAGAATAAGTCTTAAACTTACAAGCGAAAAAGTAATAGATATAAACCAAGCTAGAGTCAAAGTCCAAAAAAAAAATAATAATAAATGAAAGGAGAATCTATAAGACAAGGGAACTAAGGCTGTGGCGCATCATCAGGAACAGACTCATCCGGAAGTCCAAGGTGATGACGGATAACCCCCAAATCACCCTCAACACGAGCCATACGAGAATCAAGCGCATCAAATCTCTCGCCAACATAGACTCGAAGTCCACGTAGCTCAGAAAGAATTTCAGCCATAGAAGAAGACGAGGTGCGCGGAGGGGAGGGAGTGCGTTCAGCTTGATCCTCATGTTGGATGTCCCTTTTGCGAACCTACTGATCGTCAATATTCTTCACATATCCAAATGAAGAGATGGCACCAGCACCAATAGCATAGGAACGTTGAACAATAACTGTAACGTCCTAATTTTTAACCCAATACTCTAGAACATATTTAGGTTAAACATTAGTCTGTTACTTCATAGTTCTCATTTATCTTTGAATTACTTAGCGGAAAATACGGGTAATTTTTTTTTGAAAAATAAAGTGAGAGCCGCGTGATGCGATAGGCGGTAAACCATGTATGGTAAACAAATGCCTCACAACATCATAACATAAGGCACACCATGAGTAACACTGAAGATCATCTCATATATATATAATTTGCCCACTTATAAGTGTGGGACTTAGTTTAGTACAAGGAAAGTACAGGAAAGGAAATACAACATAAATGTAAACATGATCTACTCCCCTACCCGAGTGCACCTAATGAGATAACCTCTAAACAAAAGAAGGTTTATCCCTATCTTAGTGGTGTGTGCTCTAACCGGGTACTCCATCGGTCGATCGTCACCTCCTACTGATGTCCGTCTCGTGAACGAGGCAAGTATCCGGGAAACTGTGCGAGCTCCTCGGGCGTAAAGAGACGGAACGGGGATCGAGAGTGATCCCCGTGGTGTGGCCGCATCTTTGGTCGTCGTGCAAGTCGGGGCTGAGTCACGGTATCCTCACTGCCCTCCCTCATCAATGGTGGAGAGGGGGCAGAGCTCTCGCTATACGGATGAGTAGGCGGGTCCTCGGACAGGTCGGTCTCCGAGAAGTAGGTCCGGGGCACGTAATTGGGATAGTCTCGCATGGCTAAGGTGGCGGTGTGCATGCGGAGCACTCTCTCGTCATGCGTACGCGCACGCTCAAAAACCCGCTCGTCGTCGCCATAGGGTGCGATCGGGAGAAGCGATGGGTGTGCACGGATGAGCGGCGGGCGCCCTACGAACATGAAAACTTCGCACTGCACCGCCTCAAAATGGTATGACCCGTGAGCCGGGTCATAGTGCACCTCCCATGTCGGGGTGTCCACGAACACTACGAACGTCGCCATCTGAAGACGTGACGGAAAGAAAGAGATAGAGGGAGTGAGAATCTTGCTAAAGAATCTCAGTAGGGCCTCCTACTACCTAGGTGTCATCATCTACGTCCTCAGGAACCTTGGGTTTATTTATACAAAGTGACTGAGCATGTATTAGGTTCATTTTAAACTTAAAAATATATTTTAGCCAAGGTCCATTCATTTTAGGATGATCTTAATGTCATGGATGCAACATATTAGAAAATGTATGCATGGCACTACCTAATGCACATACATAAAACATAACATCAAGCATCATCATTCTTGGTGGCATAAAGTGGCAATAGTAACAATCATATGGGACAAAACTTAGTGACATAATCATAATCATGAAACTTCTCTTCCTCATGGGCCACCCTAAAAGACAATCGAATCGGGGTGCTCGGCGAACCGGTGTCACCGAGCGTGTCATACATCTAGGTTATGAGCTCATACCTTAACTAGTCGTCACTAGTTCTTACTTACCACTTAACGATAAGCGTATCATAAATCATAAATCCCGACTATCTGAGTACGGGTTAGGGGGCAAAACTCTTAGGGGTGCTCGGCCGAACCGGTGTCACCTAAGAGTATAAAATGGTACCGATGTCACATGAGTTCTATGGAGGTGCTCGGCCGAACCGGTGTCATCCTAGAACCCATCTTAGTACCTTAATTTTCAAAATCTCTTTAAGTCCCCAAATTTGTCGAGAAATTCAAGGCACAACTGTGATCATTACACCGAATCTCCTTCCAAATTTGCTTTATGCCACATAAACATATAACCTCATAAATTCCTCATATGAATAACATCATCATCATTAGCATACTTCATGCATCATCATAAAACATCCAAACGCTTACCCTTACGGTAGCTTATGCTTTGACCCTTACGGGTCTTAATTTTGAGATATAGTTCTCTACGTCCGTCGTTCATATTTTAAGCACCTAAGGCTCATAATTAAACATCATTCATAATCCTCTCATTTTACTTTTAAATCTGAATGGCATAGGGTGGAAATCCTAACATGTGAATACGGGGTTTTAGAACTTACGTTTTAGACCCTTTCTTGGTTCCGTTTTCGCCGAAGGCGCTATGGATTAAATCTAAATCAATTTTGAGGCATTCCTATGCTCAAGGACTAATTATTAATCATGTTTATCATGTTGTAAGGGTGCTGGACAGAATCCAGAAAATTAAATGTTCTAAGAGTTCTACATTTGCATTTTTATGGTTTTCTAGTTACTAGTTTCCCCATAGGTGCTAAAATTCAATTCTAACTCAAATGATACCAAGTTTTTCATGTCTAAACAATCTAAATCTGATTATGTCCCCATTAAAATAGTTTGGAAAAGTTCCATAAACAAATGGGTCAAAACTATGTTAAATTCTAGCTTTACGGTATTTCTAGTTAGCTAGTTTCTTACCTATCATGCATAGGATCACTTCTACATCATCATATGATATTTTCACACATTCCAACACATCAAAACATCATCATACAGCATCACACTCATCACATCAGAACCGAAAACATCTAACTTAAATGAGGGAGTTAAATTGACATTTCTAGGTACATAAGTTAACTAGTTTCTCTTGAAATCAATCTAGAACTTCTAAAACTCTTTGCAAAACACTTTAATTCATCAAAAGGCTAAGAGAAGCCTTAGGTCACTGACCAAAACATATTCCATCCCCTAAAAGATAATAAAATCACAACTTGTGATGACATAACCTTATAAAGATTGTAAAGCTTTAGGGAAAACTTAAAACATAGACTATTGGTCCTAGTAGCTAGATGAAAACTCATTGCAAGCCCATCATCACTACTTGGCCGAAATTATGCATTCAAGGAATACATTCACATATAACTTTAACTTGGAATGAAATGGGCAAGTCTTTGAGCTCTAGGTTCTTAAGTTGTGACATAAGCTAAACGTGCTCATGCTTTTCATTTTTAATCTTGCTTACAAGGTAAAGTGATGACTTAAAATTAAATATGCAAGGCATAACTTAAACGTGCAAGCTTGAAAGTAAATATGCGAGGCATAAACTTAAACGTGCAAGCTTGAAGGTAAATATGTATGGTTCAATTCTTTATTTTAGTGCTCTTGGCCCAACAACAATCGACTTTAAGGCCGAAATAGATAGGCATTCGAGAAATTAATTAGGTGATAATGCAAGTTCAATTCTTTATTTTAGTGCTCTAGGCCCAACAACAATCGACTTTAAGGCCGAAAATAGAAAGGCTTGAGAATTAAATTAAGTGATGATACAAGTTCCATTTTAATCTTTATGTTCTTAAGTGATAGCTAGAAAGTAAAGGTGCATAACAAGAGTGTAAACATGAGTGCAAGCATAAGATAAATTATGCAAGTCCATTTTATCTCTCTAGAGCTCTTAACAAGACTTTAAAGGAACTTAAACCATAACCCAAACTCATCCAACAAGGTAAAGTCAAGCTTAGAGTTGTTGAAACTCAACATAATATTTTTAGGAAATCAAACCATGAAGCTTAGAAAATTTAAGGTAATGGCCGAAATCTTCAAGAAGAAAAAGGAACATTTTAAAACTCTAGAGTTCATGATCTTGATGATATATTAACACCAACATCATGAGTCCTCATCATTGAGTTCATAGAGCCATTTTAAAACATCACTAAAGCTAAAGTTCTCAAGAGTTCAAGAAAGGAAAAACTAAAAACATTTTTGCTCAAGAACAAAGATCAAGCTCTAGAGTTTGTTTCAAGTGATGAACATCATCATGAAACTCTCATCATCAAGCTCTCATTCCTTCATTCCCAAAGGCCCATGGCCAAAACATAAAGAGGAAGAAGGAGAAGAAAAGAAGTTCTAAAAGGAACCAAGAGAAACTATGAACATCAAGCTTGAAACAAGAACTTTAAACAAAAGAATACATGAAAGAAAATCCCTACTTGGTGTGATGAACTTGAAGATGGAAGAAGAAGATGAAGATGATGAAGAACTTTGAAGAGCTTGAAGAACTTGAAGAACACTAGAACTTTGAGAGAAAAGAAAAGCTTTGAGTGTTTCCTAAACTTAGCAAATGATCTAAAAGTGGTGCAAGCTCCTCAAGGCATTCTATTTATAGAGAAATAAAACAAATGGAGGGTGTGAAGGCTGATGAAGGCTTCGGCCATATGAGGTGCAAATTGGAGGGTTCCATGTGTTCCATGAGGTGAGATAATGTGTTCTTGAGGTATGGTGAGGTATGGCTTAAGGTATGGTGAGGTATGGTTCAAGGTATGACTTCAAGCATGGTTCTTTGAGTGAGAAAATAATTAAACATGTGGCCAAAGAGGGGTGTGCTGGCCGAAATGCATCAGCCAAGGGAGGAGAGTTTCTTGCATTTTAATTGTGGTTTAGAGTTGTGTTTAGGTGTATCTTTGATTATGCTTAAGATTAGGAATTTGTAAGAAAGTGTTTAGGTAAGGTAAATGGGTAATTAAGGTGGTCTAGACATAATTAAGGAGTGGTCTTGCACCATTAGTGAGTTAAATCCTCAATTTAAAGTCTAAACAACTCTAGACACATTTCCTTGATTTAAGGAATTGAAGAGAGAACACTATTCAAGATTCCAAGACTAGGAATCTTGAGTTCTAAAAAGGGATTTAAGTTTAATCTAAGCAATTTTAGGTTCTAATTAACTTTAATAAATTATTTTGGCTCTAGATTAATTAGGGAAATAAATTAATCTTCGTTTAGAGCCTAATATTGCTTAGGTTTGCTTAATTACGTCATTAAGCTCAAAAACACTATTCTAGGGGCAAAATCGTAATTTTGCACTAAAACTGCCCGGGACCACTGGGACTTGAACAGAGACCTCTAGACACATGAAAACATGTTTTTAAACCTCTGGGGAAAGTTCCGGGCTCAAACGGCACCTTTACCCGCGTAAAACGCTATAGGGGTATTTTGGTCATTTTGACCCGAAATCATGAAAACGAAATTTTCGCTTCCGAAAGCATTCAAGGGCCATTTAATCCCCTTCAAACATTGAGTTGACCCTTCGAGGACGACTGAGTTGGTTACCCTCGAGTTCGGGTCAGGAAATGACCTCAGGGGCATTTTGGTCATTTCCCTCGGACAGAGAAATCGGGGTGTTACAATAACGAAGTGCTCATCATCTAAAGGAACATTAAAATATTCTAGGAATATGGTGATCAGCTGAGCATACGAAAGTGGTGCATTTGCCCGAAGAGCCTTTTGCATCCGATAACGGACAAGATATGCCCAATCAATTTGGCGTCCAGTCAATAGTGCCCATATCAGAATGATATCTTCCTCAGTTAATTGCGCAAGATTTGTGAGCCTAGGGTGTAGTATTCGAGCAATGATATAATGCATGATGCGACAGTTAAAATTCAGTGACCCCGCAAGCAACCTACTAGTTACATCAGCCCCCTCACTACAGATCATTCTACGGGCATCAATATTAGAATAATCTTCTTTCCAGTCATCCACAATACGTCCCTCAAAAGGTTCACCATCAGAACTCAACTTAGTTATATTATAGAATAGACCTTGATCAATGACTATTGGAATTTTCTTAACTTCAGAGTAAATGCATCCATCCCTAATCTCCAGATTACAGTAAAATAAACGAACTAAGTCTGGAAAATGCCTTTTCCTAATAGTCATGAATTCCACTGAGTCATAGTTCTTGAACACTTCATAGCAATCAAAATTTTCAGACTCAAAGAACCCATGGTCTAGGTATTTAGGGTCAATAATATCTCTAGATTGAAAGGATTTAAAGTACCTTTCTTGTTGTTCCAAGGTAGAGAAAAAAAAGGAGATTCTTGAAGAAGAGAAGGAGGGATTGGTGGCCGCGGTTGGACCAGTGGTGGCGACGGCAGCGGGCCCTCGACGGCGTCCAGAGGAGGGGAGGAGAGGCGCATCGGCGGCGGAGGTCGCGGCGGTCCGAGGTGCAGCGGTGGTGGCGCTCGCGGGCTTCTTCCTCTTCGAAGAGGCTCGTGATGATTCGGCCATTGTTGTTGAAAAATGATCGGTGGGATTTGTAGAGGATGAAGAGATGAGTAATTTGGGAGTGATTTGAGCAAATTTGGCTAAGAAATGAGGGAGATATGGAAGAGAGAAGATTGAGAAAGAAAGAGAGAGAAAGCGCCGTTGAGAGGTGAGAGAGAGAGAGGTGCTTCACGTGAGAGGAGAGAAAAGGACATCCTCTGCTTAAAACAGTCACTGGTAATCGATTACATAAAAGTGTAATCGATTACATTGAGTGCAGAAAGGGACTCAATGTTCCACGCTCCCTGGTAATCGATTACTTTATACCAGTAATCGATTACATGCCCCTTTTTTTTTTTTTAGCAATAATACTAATAATAACAATAATGTTAAATAGGGACAACCCAGTATTAAGATTTAAAGACATGAAAAATTTAAACAAACAAGAGAGAAAATATATATATATATATATGAATCAAATTTGAATCAAACAATCAATCAATCACACAAGTAATCATGATATAAAATCTATCAAGGAAACACTTCATTTAACAAATATACAAATATTAGGAACACGGATTAACTATATACTTGAGTGGTCAATTATTCCCAATTCCCTTCTTATATAGAAGAAGTTTTCCTTGGATAGTGGTTTTGTGAATATATCTGCTAGTTGCTTATTTGTTTCAACAAATTCTAAAACACAATCCCCTTTTTGCACATGATCTCTTAAGAAATGATGTCTTATTTCAATGTGCTTTGTTCTAGAGTGCAAAATAGGATTCTTAGATAAGTTAATTGCACTTGTGTTGTCACACCTTATAGGAATATGGTCAAGTACTAATCCATAGTCTGAAAGTTGTTGTTTTATCCAAAGGATTTGAGCACAACAACTTCCAGCAGCAACATATTCTGCTTCGGTAGTGGATAATGCCACACTATTTTGTTTCTTACTGTGCCAAGAAACTAATGCAGATCCAATTAAGTGACATGTTCCACTAGTACTTTTCCTATCCGTCTTGTATCCGGCAAAATCAGAATCTGAATATCCAATTAAATTGCATGAGTTTCCTTTAGGGTACCATAATCCTATATTGATAGTTCCGATTAGATATCTCATGATTCTTTTAATTGTACTAAGATGTGATTCTTTAGGATTAGCCTGATATCTAGCACATAGACAAACACTAAACATTATATCAGGTCTACTTGCAGACAGATAAAGGAGGGATCCGATCATACCTCTATACTTTTTGATATCTACTGACTTGCCTCCTTCATCTTTATCCAAGTAATAGGCAGTGCTCATGGGAGTAGCAATCTCTTTTGCTTTATCCATTTCGAACCTTTTGAGCAACTCCTTGCAATATTTTGATTGATTGATGAATATGCCATCCTTGGTTTGCTTGATTTGTAGTCCAAGAAAGAAATTTAATTCTCCCATCATTGACATCTCAAACTCACTTTGCATGATATTCGAGAAATCCTTGCACAAAGATTCATTAGTGGCACCAAAAATAATATCATCTACATATATTTGTACCAAGAGAATATCATGCTCCCTCCTTTTAATGAACAGTGTAGTGTCAACTTTTCCTCTTATAAAATCTTTTTCTAAAAGAAATTTACTCAACCTTTCATACCAAGCCCTAGGGGCTTGCTTTAAACCATATAAAGCCTTTTTCAATTTGAACACATGGTTGGGTAAATCGAAGCTTTCAAAACCAGGAGGTTGATCAACATACACTTCTTCTTGAATAAAACCATTTAGAAATGCACTTTTAACATCCATTTGATAAAGTTTAAAATCCATGATAGATGCAAAGGCAAGTAACATTCTAATAGCTTCTAATCTAGCAACAGGAGCATATGTTTCTTCATAATCTATTCCTTCTTCTTGGTTATATCCTTTAGCCACTAATCTTGCTTTATTTCTCACTATGACACCATTCTCATCTACTTTGTTCCTAAAGACCCATTTAGTGCCTATTATTTGATGATCATTGGGTTTAGGAACTAATTCCCAAACTTGATTTCTTTCAAATTGATTTAATTCATCTTGCATAGCAATGATCCAATGTTCATCAATAATGGCTTCATTAATGTTCTTAGGTTCAATTTGAGAAACAAATGCCATATGATTGCATGCTTCTTTAAGAGAGTTTCGAGTTGTTACCCCTTTTGATATATCACCTATGATGTTATCAAGTGGATGATTCTTTGAAGTTCTCCACTCCTTTGGAAGATCACTTGTGCTTGGTTCCTCTTGGAGAGAAGTTTCCTTCTTGATTTCCTCTTCCTTGGTCTCTAACTCTTTTCCATGAATGTGAGTGTTTTCCAAGGCATCTACAAGATCATCAATAACTTCCTTTCTCGGCCTAAGGAGGTTAGTCTCATCAAAAGCAACATGAATAGATTCTTCTATCGTCATAGTTCTTTTGTTATAAATTCTAAAAGCCTTGCTATGTAGAGAATAACCAAGAAATATTCCTTCATCAAATTTGGCATCAAATTTGCCCAAGTTATCCTTGCCATTGTTCAAAACAAAACATTTACATCCAAATATATGAAAGTGAGAAATATTTGGTTTTCTCCCTTTGTATATTTCATAGGGGGTTTTCTTTAAAATTGGCCTTATTAAGGCTCTATTCATAACATAGCAAGCAGTATTTACTGCATTCGCCCAGAAATATTTAAGGAGATTTGAATCATTGAGCATAGTTCTTGCCATTTCTTCTAAAGATCGATTTTTCCTTTCAACAACTCCATTTTGTTGTGGAGTTCTTGGGACAGAAAAATTATGCTCAATTCCATGATCATCACAAAAATTTTCAAAAGAAGCATTTTCAAATTCCCCACCATGATCACTTCTAATGGATGCAATGTTAAGATTTTTCTCATTTTGAATAACTTTTGCAAGTTTTCTAAATGCATGAAATGCATCACTCTTATAAGCAAGAAACAAAGTCTATGCATATCTAGAATAGTCATCCACAATTACTAGAGCATAGTAATTACCTCCAAAACTCATAGTTCTAGATGGACCAAAGAGATCCATGTGCAAAAGTTGTAAAGGTCTAGTTGTTGAAATAACATTTTTAGATTTAAAAGAGACTTTCACTTGTTTTCCCTTTTGACATGCATCACAAAGTTTATCTTTTTCAAATTTGAGTTTTGGTAGACTAATTACTAGATCTTTGGAAACTAGTTTATTTAAGTGATCCATGTGAATGTGTGCAATTCTTCTATGCCATAACCATGAATCATCTTCTTTACTCATAAGACATTGTGCATGATTTGAGGGAATATTTTCTAGATTTATCATATATACATTGTTTATTCTATGTCCTATGAACTTTACATGTCTATCCTTTTTATTTTCAATAAAGCAATGAAGTGAGTCAAATAGTACCCAAAAACCTTTATTACATAATTGACTAACACTTAGTAGACTATGTTTAAGGCCATCAACAAGTAGAACATTTTATATAGAGGTAGAGGGATCTTTACCAACTTTACCAACTCCAAGGATTTTTCCTTTGTTGTTATCTCCATATTTTACATGTCCACTATTTTTGGGAGTAATATGTGTAAATTTTGATACATCTCCCGTTATATGCTTGGAGCATCCACTGTCAATGTACCAACTTTTCTTCAAGAGATCCTATATCACAATATCATAGTTTTGATTTAGGTACCCAAATTTTCTTGGGTCCTTGAGTGTTAGAGTTAGGCAAAGTGCCCTTTGGAACCCACATCGTTTTTCCTACTACATGTCCATTCTTTCTAATATAGCATGTTGATGCACTATGACCTTTCTTACCACAATGGAAACATGTTAGAAATGGAGAGCTAGACATTTTTGATGATACAAAGAAGTTTTTGTAAAGCTTTTCTTGGCCCTTTGGATTGTATCCTAATCCGGCCTTGTCAAAAACACATCTTTGTTTGCCTAATAAAATGTCTAAATTATTTTTACCAAGGGTAAACTTTGCAAGAATGTTTTTCAAATCATCTATTTCTTTTTCAAACTTTTTGCATGATGAACATGAGTAGGATTTAATAGTATTCTCATATACTAAGCATTTAGTACAAGATGAGTTTGCATCAATTAATCCTAGTATTTCAAGTTTGAGTTCCTCCAATTCTTTGTTTAATTTTGAAATTTCTTTTTCTAAGTTTGAAATGACTTTCTTGGAGGATGAAACAAGTTTTGCAAGTTTAATAGATTCTCCATGCAAATCATTAAAAGCATCTTGAAGTTCAACAAATGAAGGAGATAAATCAAGATTAGAAGAAATTACCTCTTCATCGCTTTCACAATCTTTAGCCATGAGACTTAGATTTGCTACTTCATTGTCAGAATCACTTGATGAATCCATGTCATTCTCCTCCCATGTTATGTATGCCTTCTTTCCTTTCTTCTCTTTCAAAGATTTCTTCCCAAATTTTTCCATTTTCTTTTTGTAAATAGGGCATTCCATTTTCATGTGTCCGGGTTGATCACATTCATAGCATCTTGGGATTTGAGAGGATTCTTTACTCTTCTTGAAGTTCTTCTTAGGGTTGAAATTTGATTTTCTTTGATTTCCCTTCTTCTTTAGAAACCTGCCAAACTTTTTCACAAATAAACTAAAACTTTCATCATTTTCATCTATACCTTCTTGTTCATCAATGTCATCATCATCGCTTTCTTCATATGCGGAAGATGAAGCTTTGAGTGCAATTCCTTTCTTCTTTTTGTCATTCTCTTCATGTTGATTGAGTCTTGTAAGTTCCAACTCATGTTCTTGAAGTTTCCCAAAGAGAGTGGCAAGAGACATAGTGGCCAAATCCTTTGATTCTGCAATAGCCGTCACTTTTGGTTGCCATTGCCTACTTAAACATCTCAACACTTTGTTAATAAGATCCTCATTTGGAAATGTCTTTCCCAAAGAGGCAAGATGATTAACAATATGAGTAAATCTCTTTTGCATGTCTTGAATGCTTTCATTTTGATTCATTCTAAAGAGTTCATATTCGTGTATGAGAGTGTTTATTCTAGATCTCTTAACATCACTAGTGCCTTCATGAGTGACTTGTAAGGTGTCCCACATTTCTTTTGCATTTTTACAATTTGACACTCTAAAGTACTCATCAATCCCTAAAGCAGAAGTGATTATGTTCTTTGCTTTCAAGTTATATTGAACTTTCCTTTTATCTTCATCACTCCACTCATTTCTGAGTTTTTCAACTCTCTTATCTCCTGCAATATTTGTAGGAATGAAAGGACCATTTTCTACCGCATCCCATATATCTAAATCTATAGCTTCTATAAAGATTTGCATGCGGGTTTTCCAATAATGGTAACCATCACCATTGAAGATAGGAGGCCTATTAATGGAGTTTCCTTCAGGAAAGAAAGATTTTGATGAGGCCATTACTATTCTTGAAGCTTTTAAGCCTTGTACAAGAATCTAGCTCTGATGCCACTTGTTATCCAAGTGGCCTCAATGAACTCAAGAGGGGGGGTGAATTGAGTTCAAAAACTTTTTCTTTAATTTCACACTCTAATTACATTTTCAATTAATTTTGAAGAATTTGCTTAAAAACTTAATTTGATGTATACAGATCCAAGAGATATGAGAAATCAATGATATCTATGAACAGGATTTGACAAGATAATGAAAAGTAAATTTGCAACAAACTTAAAGAGATAAGGGAAGAAGGATTGCAAACTTCGTTTATACTGGTTCGGTCATCTCTTGTGGCCTACATCCAGTTCTCTCAAGTAACCCACTTGAAAGTTCCACTATTACTTCAACCTTTACAACCAAGAGCACTCCTACACCTTCGAATCCCTCACCCTTGTGTTTGAGTCTCTAAGAACCAAGAGATGCCTCACTCTTGTTCTTGCAAAGGGATACCTCACTCTTTTGCACAACTTTTAAAAAGTATTACAAGAAATCACTCTCTGAATAGAGTTGATGTTACAAATGGAAGCCCTATGAGGTTTCTCAAGAATAAGACAATTTTGGCCAAGTATTAATCAAGAAGATTGATGAAAGAGAATGATTGTACAAATGATCTTTGTAATATGTTTTCTGTGTGTTAAAATATGTTAAGGAATGATATTTATAGAAAACAATTTGTGTGAGCCATTGTGGATTAGTCTCAAGAGATGTGTCTCTTCAAAACACACCCATTTGCAAGTTTCAGACCATGGTAATCGATTACACAACATTGTAATCGATTACATAGTTCAACTTTTTGAAAATAGGCAACGGTCATTTTTCTGGTAATCGATTACACTTGATGAGTAATCGATTACACATGTATAGATTTCGAAGCTGGTCACATTTGCACTCTAGTAATCGATTACATTAGGGTTGTAATCGATTACATGTGCGAAAATTCAGGTTCTGGGGTCAAGAACAGCATTGTAATCGATTACACTATATTGTAATCGATTACATCAATTCCAGAAGTTGAGAATTGAAAGTTTAACACACTTCGAGTCATTCTTAGACAATTTCAAAAACATCTTTGAAATATTTCCTTTCAAAACAAACTTGTATTTTCACAAATCAAAACAAAATTCTTCAAAAAGAACATTTGAATTGTTTCAAAATAAATTCTCTATAGATCAAAACATGATTATATTTAAGATGGCCAAATAACCTTAAAGAGAAACCTTTTGACAAATATTCTAAGTTCTAAAAATATCCTAATCAAAGGACTTGATCATTTGCGCTTTCATCTTCATGAAGTCCATATCATTTGCTTCTGTTCTTTGTCAATTCATTTTCATCATCAAAACCTACAAGATAGCATTCACAGTTTGAAGTATTATGAGATCAGAGAATTATGTTCATGCATATAGAAATGTGATGCATATATATGTGAGCTTGAGGATGGTGTACGTGGTAAGTGAAAAATAAAGTCCCCTTTAACGTAAAAAGGGCATGACAAAGTCCTCTTTAATATAAAAAGGGCACGAAAATGTTCCCTTTTGTTTATCAAAGGTACGGGAGAGGTCCCCTTTTGTTTATAAAGGGCACGAGAAAGGTCCCTTTTGTTTAAAAAAGGCACGGAAAAGGTCCCCATTAGGGCACAGAAAAGTCCCCTTTATTATGTCAAGGGCACAAAAAGATCATTGTAATTGCCATATGTATATGTATATCTTGTTAAATTATTGGTCTTGAAGGAATTCCTATGATGTTGAATGTTATGAAATACATGTTTTAAGTGATTGAATAATAAAAGAGACCCACTTCGGAAAGGTGATTTTATAATTTTAAAATAAACATTTGATATGTACATATTGCATGCTCACGCTTTCTTAGTAAGTCGAAGTGGCTGGGGCGATGACGATGACATTATAATTGTGTGTTTGGGGGAGTTACTCTACTGAGAATTGTATAATTCTCACCCCTATTTTGTGTTCCCGTGTCGTCTCCAGGTTGATGCAGAGAACTGAGGGACTGCTATGCAAAAGAACTCGGAAGTGCAATAGTGTTGTAGTTAATGTTTTTATTATGTTGTATTTAGTGGAATGGATATGTGTGTAAATATGTTAGAGAACAAAGGTGTGTTAAAGTTCATAGAAGAGCTTCCCTTATGTACTTAACTCTGTATTAAATAAATAGTTTGGTTTCATTGCTATATATTTCAGTATAATTATGACCTAGTTATCTCACGAACCAACCAAACTGGCTATAGATATTTAAGAAAGGTACGCAAACTTAGAAGTAACAACTCTCAAGTACGACACCATAACTTAAGGATGAGGTTGTACTTGGGAGGATGTTACATTTGCCATTTTTGGTTTTGGACTTCCTTTTCTCTCTTTTCTATTTTGGCCTTAAAGGCTTTTTGTGTTCCAAAACAATGGCTTGATGATGAGGGTTCCTAGATGATGATAATGAGATCATCACATTTGTGACTTCTAAAGTTTGAATCTTGTTTTCGATTTTCAAAGAACCATGATGAGTAAAATGCTAGATTCTCTACATTCCATTTCTTGAGCTTGATGGTGAGTTCAAGTAAAAATAAGGTTTTTGAAACCATGGTGTTGATAGACTCTAAAGCTCATGTCCATTTTATAAGATTGATCGGTATTTTAGAATTGTCACTCTAAATAGGAGTCTTGAGCTTGGAACTTAAAGAAATAACAATGGAAATGTTCATGTTTAATTTCCAAGTTCTTGCATTTCATATTTATATTCAAGCCTTGCATCTCATGTTTATTTCCATGTTATCACCTAAATCTTGAAGATAGGAAAATGAACTTGCATTTCATGTTATATTTCTTGTCTAGCATATTTATGTTTCAAGCCATCACCTAAATCTTAAAGACTAAAAACAAGCTTGCATTCTCATGTTTATATTCAAGATTTACATATTATATTTACATATCCATTGCCATCACCTTATAATGTCAAAGATTAAAAATGAGGCTTGCATTAACATATTTATGTTTATGTCATCACCTAAATATCTAAAACTCAAGACTTACGCCTTTCAACTTACATGGGAATTTTGCTTCCATGGGCATTTGTTTTTACAAATATATTTTGATTTCAAAGGAATGGTGTTTTAAAATTTGATGTATTATTACATTGAGGTTTCAAAACTTTGTGTCTTGCAAAACTTGTATTAAAATATGTTTTACATGGTTAAAATCTTATTAATAAAACTTTGAGTATTGCTACTGACCTAAGTGTTTTCATTTACTTTTCCAATGGGATAAATTGGTTTTAAGTGTGTTCCTTGACCTGGAATTAATTCTAAGAAAAAGTAGTTACTAGAAATGCCTTATTTTGCAATTTAGAATGCTTTTTGGAATGCAATTTAGAATGCTTTTTAGAATTCAAGATTTTAGTTACTACCTTAGCTTTTCTAGACCGGATATATTCTGTTTGGAGTGGTTTAAATTACTATTAATTGTTGTGATAATCATTCTTGGCATCTTAGGCAAGACTAGTAACTAAAAATGATCAAAAATGTGATTTCTAAAGCTTTCAATAACTGAATTCATGGATTCTGTTCCAGCATGTAATTAATTGGTAGAATTTGTTTTGTCATGTGTATATGTGTTAGAATCCATAATAAATGGTTTAGAAATTAATTTTAGCATCGTAGGAAAAATCGGTAATGAAAAAGGGTCAAAACATAACTTCTAGAACACTGAAATTGTTTAATTTCAAATACTGCCCAATCTGTCCAGTATTGTTTAATTATGCTCATGAGGCTAAAAACAAGTGAAAATCATTGTAATTACTCCTTTAGATGCATAAAGGAATAATCTCAAAAGTTAGGTTTACCCGATTTGTAGTTTGACCTGTTTAAGGGCTAATGAGCATGTTTATTTTATGAGATGATTGGTTCATGACATGCTTGAGGATATATAAATGATGAAAATGTTGCCTACTTGGCTATCAATTACATAATTTATTATGGTATGCTATGATTACACTTGGAATATTTGAGATGCATAGGATAAGTGAAATATAAGCATGTGATATTATATGATATGATTGTGCTTTTGCATCTCAAAATAACATGCTAAGTTTAAGGTGATATAAAACATATGGAAATGATCCTCTAGACTCCCCGGATTAAAGGTTATGAGAGGTGGTCCAAGTAAGTTGCATTCATAATAAAAAAGCAAGGAAGTGATGTGTTTCTCCCGCTCTATTACCCCATATTAAATCTAGTAACGGCTAATTAGGTTGAGCTCATTCTAGGCAATTGGTATGTTGGTTAGTTTTGGTGTTAATTTTAAAAATCGCCGGGGAAGGTGTGTAGGTTGGATTTGGTGTTAACGTAAGAGGGTGGATTTCTAAGAAAGGAACTCAAGAATTCATTCATGCGAAAGTAAATTATTATGGGTTGTCTTGCCTTCCCATGCATGTTAAATGGCATTGACTCATCATGTTGCCCTATCATGCATCCATTTACTTGCCACTGCTTTAGTTCTCTAGTTTATCACATGCTTATGTGCTTAGCCTTGTCTTATGTTTCAGACTTACACATTATTGATTTATGTTACGAGTAGGGCTATGTTATTTGCATGTGTTACTAATGCACTGAGGCATTGTCATGCATACATGAGATACTTGTTGCATTTATGCATTAAGATTCATGCTAAAAGATACGGGCCTCAGTTAATGGTATGTGGAACTTAATAAATAAATCTTATTTATGCCCATTACTTTTATAATGAGACCCGAGGTTCCTAGGGATGAGGATGACGTCACGTGTATGGAGATGGAAACCCTACTGAGATTCTTGTATAAATTTCTCACTCCCTCTCTTTCTTTCCATCTTCATCTTCAGACAAGGTTGATGGAGATGTCGATGAACTTCCCTGAGATGCCGACGTAGGATTTGTACTATGGTCTGGATCAGAATGACGTAGTAGAAGCAGAAATATAGTCTTTCATTTTCACAATACTTAGAAGTTGCCTCATCTTCGTACAAGTTCGTAACTTAGTCGCAAGGGATTTAGCTACATCATAGTTATGATTAGCTTTTGAATTGTTGTATGCTTAACCTCCATAGGTGGGCTTAGTATTATTGTCATAGTATGTTCGTGGAATATTCCTATATTATCACTATTATTACTATTTGATTTGATATTTGAAGCTAATGTTATGATATGATGATGTTCTCAATTTATGCTAGATTCTGTTGTGATCTGTATGTATGCTATGTGATGAATAATTATACGCTATTACATATACGCGAATGGCTTGTAGTTAGGTTGGTTTTTTTTTTCAAAGAAAAAAATGGGTCTTATTTTCCATAGACTTATTTTCGAAGCGCAAAATTAAGTAAAAATTCGTAGATGAAAGAGTAACAACTAACGATTAATCATTATGTGTTCTAGGCGTATTGTGTTGAAAGTTAGGGTGTTACACTTATAGATAGAGATGTCAAATGAGATGATAGCGTAAAACTTTTTTATGCTATGAGTGCTCGTTTACATTTTATCTATCCAAAAAAGAAAAATTAGAAAGGATTAATTATAATATTTATTTTCTTCTCTTATGAGTGATCTCGTAATTTGAAACGAAAATAATAATTATTAGGTAAATTTGTTCCATAAAATCACTTTGATAAAATGATGTGAGACACAATAGTGTCCATGTTAATTTGTCTTGGATAAGAACTAGTTAATATTGGAAGAGTTATGCCCTTTATGAAATTTTAGATACTTGAATATATAACATATAATCTGAAAAATGTGAGAATATTGATCATACTTTTTTTTTATCTTTTAGATAGACTTATGTATGCTTTTATTAATTTCTTTTATGGAGTATCATTTGATTCATGAAATAAGATGTGAAGAATCTAGCTAAATTTTTTTTAATATAGCCATTTAGAAGGAAGTATTCCACTTATGATTCTCAAATTCAAAATGTGAGTATGTAATATAAACAAAATGACTCACATAGTAATACAATAGAAAAAAAAATTTGAAACTCTAAGAAACTAATACAAGTGATTAGACATTAGATTAATTTATGATTTGCAATATATAATTTGATGTGTAAGATACAGAAAATCCCAATCTCAACACCTCACAACTTATGAGGATATTTTTTTTTCTCAATAGAAAAACAATCATTTTAATTTTTCTTTTAATGTATATTAAGAGGAGAATTGAAAAAAAATTTGGCAAAATTTTATTATTAGTGAGTTTTAATAATTTGAAATGGCTTATTATACACGGACTAGTATGTTTTGGACCAAAATGGTTCGTTTAGCCCAAGCATTAGTGGGTTGATTAAACAGTTGAAATGAATTAGTGTGAGACTTTTTAAAATAACCCCTTATAAATGAATAATAAAAATGACTCAATTATACTTAGACACTAAACTTGATTTATTTTTGAACTAGACCACGGTTCAACTTAAAAAAATAATTAAATTATATCATTTAAAGTGTGTTCTCAATTTTATCCTTTGACTTTACCCTGACAATCATCCTCATTGCCCCTCAAAACTGCCCCTTACTCTGCCATTGCCATGCACTACTACCTGCTCATCTTTTGTCACCTGGTGGCAATGACACCATCGCCCTTACCTTCATCTTATGCCCCTAGCCTGCCTCTGTTGTTTGTTCCCATCCCTTACTCGTGCAACCATGGAGGAAGACCTCCCTTAACAGTTGCCATTCCCAACTTGCTTCTTACAATAATATCTATTCTCACTATCAGAACCAGTGTTTCAAATTAAAAACCTAAAAAGAAACCATAACTGCTAGTAAAGTCATAATCATGGCCATAATGACTATCCTTATTGTAACATCCTCCTAAGTATAACACTATCCTTAAGCAATGACATTAGACTCAGGAGTTATTACTTATTTATTAGTGGACCTTTCTTAAATATCTATAGCAAATTGGATTGATTATAATTTGTAATTCTATGGAAGCATGGGAAAAAGGAAATAAAGTATTCATTAAATATAAATCCAATTACAAAAGGCTTTTCTATGAGCTTTAATATATATTTGTCTATTTATATACTTACAAACGTATATACATAACAAAATAAACTTTATAAGAGACTTCAACTATCAAGCTATATTCTGGCAGCTTCATATCTCCCTGAGTGATTTGGAGACGATACAAAACTATGAAATATAGGGGTGAGAATTCTAAAATTCTCGGTAGGGCATCCCCAAAATGCATAATGAAATCTATGTCATCATTATCATTCCAGTCACTTCGATTTATTAAGAAATGTGGTCATACAATACACATCAAAGGTTCATTTTAAAGTTTAAAATCATTCAACCTAAGTGGGTTTTTAATATATATACATCATCATATCAAGCATATACCGTTAAATTTGAACTTAAACCTATTGGCCTCAATATCAATGCTAAAGTCATTCACTTAGCACATAAGAGATAAATAATTACTCAAGACAATTGCTACTTTGACTTGTCTTGGCCCTTGACCATTGTGGCTTTGACAACTCTATGGATAATAGACTACTTTTTAGGATTAAGCACATTTCTATAAGCAATCCTTGGATTTTGTCTCCAATTCACACTCAGATCTTCTAGGCTCATTCCTATACATGATATTGGATTTTCTCTCAGATTCACACAGATCTATTGCTTGCTAGGTTTGCTCCTCGACCCAATCCAAGGGTAGCCAGGTTTACTCCCCAACTAACCGGATTTACTCTCCAGCCCGGTAAGACATAATCCCATGCTTTGCTACATATAAACAATTGAAATAAGTATTCACATTTTTATGTGCCTAGTATCATCAATGAGTTTACATAACATGATGAGCTCAAATCATGAACATTTCATCATTCTTTTGGCTAATTTAGCATGTTGCTAAAATTTCAGTTATTAAGAAAATTATGGCTAAATTATTAAACATCACTAAAGCAGAGCAAAACTATTTTCCAGGATGATTTAATGTATCAAGGAGGCCCTGGAAAATTTTCAGATAGTAATAACATCCCTAGCTATATTTAAAAAAATCTCACATTTTCAGAGATCAGAAACTACACAGTTTCAGCCAATAGCCAGAAGTCTCAATTTTTCTTCCCTATCAAGTGATCACCTAAATTCATACAAAAAATTAGGGTTGGGCTTCAAGATGTCCTCAACATCCTAAAAATTTCAGCTCAAAATTTGATCATTTGAAATAGTAACAAATTAGACAAATTCGATACTACAATATGGACTAGTTGGGTAGAAAACCTAACCTATTTTATTTCAATTTTTTAAAAATAGCAAAAGTGCTTAAGATGAGCCAATAAAATTTCTAAAAACACTTTCATTTGTTGGCTTCATCATATAAAAACTTTAGCTCAAGATAAGGTCTTTAAATTAGTAAGAAAAATCATGTAAATTGAGCTATTTGCTTAATTTAAAACTGGGATTTCTAGCACATAGTTCACATGTTTTGAGAAAAATGATTTTCTAACAACATCCAAACACTCTACCAAATTAAACACATCAATATCCATATCTAAACATTCAATAAATCTGAAAAAAGGTTAAAGAAATCCCCACTTGGCTCTTGGAACTCTAACTCTTGTTCTTGGCTTCCCTTTAAAAGTTCTCCACTCAAATCCACATCTAACAAAGCAAGAACAATAGCTAAGATTGTTGTTTTGAGGAGGAAAGGGTTTATCATAAAAAGTAAATTCAAGTTTTCAAGCAGTACGATTGTGTTTGTGATAAAACATGTGGATGCTTGATGTTATAGCTTGGTGTTCTTACCAAATTTATGATGTTCTTGAGGAAGAAAAGAATGGAGGGAAGCTAAAAGGATGTTGGTTGAGAATTCATCTTGGAGGAAAGAATGAAATTTGTGACTTTGTGTTACTAATAATAAATGTCTTGTAATTTCTTTACCACAATTATTTTCTTAAGATAAATACTGAAATTTTGTAATACTTATGTTGGCTAGAGGAAAAAGGCAATGGTGTGGCTTCTTCTAAGCTACACAGTTGTCATATTAGGTGGGCCACTTACACTGCTAGTTTCAAATGGTGTACGAAATTATCCATCGTAATTTAACCAAACAGGTAAAATACCATACCTATAAAATAGATATTACCCAAAATTAAATTTTAGGTCTAAGATTTTTATTCCTAACCAATTCTAACCTTAATCCTATATTTTCTCAGTCTCAGGCATCTCCAGGTCCTAATTCTAAGGTTTCAGTGGTCCCAATGGACTTGCAGAGCTCGCATGGTTACTATTCACATTTTTTTAAACTAAGTCATTCTTATCAAGACTAATTTTATCCAATTCATAAAATTCTAATTAATACAGTCTAAATAAACTTTTTCAAATAAATTTTGGGGTGTTAAACTTATCACTATCATCCATGCTGCTGCTGTCGCCAATGCACTAGCTGCCAACCCTGCCTCCCCAGCTATTGCCATCTTATCGTCATTCTTCGCTGCTTGTGGAATGAATAATCCCATTGTCTAAAATAAATGTTCGCTATCATATCTTCATCTTCTTAGGCCAAATTAAAAACACAACCTCATTTAATACCTACAAAAACATCTCATAGCCAAATCCAAATTTTCTATTCAAAAAAAGAAAAAATCAACAAATGAATACTAAAGCTATTCCCAAATGCCCCTATAATAACACCCACAAGCAGATTAAGGAAAAAAAAACAAAAACACAAAGCTTAGATTAACAATTTCTTTTCTTTGTTTCAGAGCCACAACCTCGTCACCATCACACACATTCATGTATAGCCAACTGTTGTGTCATCAAGATCATGCCACTGCTGCTTGTTGGGATCCCTGCACACCACCATCATCCTACCCATTGCACGCTTGCTAGGTTGCTGCCTATGTGGCAGTGCGGTGCCACCTCAGAGGCCCTTTCATGCTGCTATCTCTCATTCTGAAACGAAGGAGAAGGACAGTGGCAAATGGAAAAGTTTAAAAGAATCATCAAAGTTATAAAAGTTAACTAAAGTTGTCAATAATATTTTCCTGTAAGCCCTTATATTGTTTTAATATATGACAATTTCTCAAGGACCATTTTGGTCCAAAACCTACTCAATCCATCATAGAATTTTCTATTTGAAATAATGTTGTGTCCGAGTTTAGGAAAGAATGATATCCACACAAAATATGATTTTCCTATTAGCACAAAAAATATAAGATTCATTTGATAATATTATTTTTTAATTCTCAATTCATCCATTAAATATTTTATGGGCCTATCTGTAGTGTCACCTCAATAATTTGAGCTAAAATCTTATCTTCTAAGAAACTTGAAATGACATAAGTTTTAGTAGTGCCTTAAGGATAAAATTGTCATTTCAAGTTGATTCTCCATATTTACCCTCACCGACATCCTCCACTAGTAGAGCCACAAACATTCTTTAACGTTCATCTTTCTCTACTACCACTACTTTCCTTTTAACCTTATCATCAATCATCATTGTTATGTAACATCCCCATTTTTCATCCTAAATGAAGGTTCACTCGATAATGACCCGAGTAAATGATTTTGCTTGAAACTGTTGAACTTTCACCCAATCAAGGGCAAGTCAACATAAAATGTTAAGTGTTGCCCAAGAGTCAACAAAAGTCAAGATCAAGGGTCAAAATCAAAAAGTCAAACTCTCAGCTCAAAAGTCAACCACAAAGTTAAAGTCAACTATAAAATTCAAAGATTTGTGAAAGTCAACAAAATCATGAGAAAGTCAACTAAAATATGTAATAGTCAACATAATGATCAAACAATGATCAAAGACCAATTAAATCATGATTAAGTGACCCAATAAAAGCTAATCAAGGATTAATACACTAATTATGGATTAGACATAAGTGATTGACATAGGATTTCCAAACTAATAATAAAATAAGCTTAACTAGTAATTTACTATAAATGACAACAATCTTAAAAATGAGTTATACCATAAATAGCCAAGATAGGGATGATTAATTACTAATTAGGATGATTACCAACCTGATAGGAGATTAATATAATTAATGTATGATAAATTCTTCATTAAAAATAAAATATGCTTAAAATTTAGATTAAACTATTTTTGGTAAAGAAAATATTACTCAAAGAGGTAAAAACACCTGTTTACCCACTTAATAATGTGCTACTTTACAGGATAACTCCAAAAACCCCATGGACCTTTTCTAAATCCCTCTTTTCAGCCATCATGTAAAAGAAAACACTCACATAAGTTTTATCAAAACAACTTACACTAGAACTAATTTAATTATAAGACAACACCAAGTTACACATCAAAACAAAACACAAGATTTTCCTTGATATTTCTTGCCTTGGCCGAAATTGCATCAGCTACCTTTCAAGGGTGAAGTGAGCTTGATGTGCGGCTTGCTTAAAGCCTTGGTGAAGGGTTGATGGGTGTCACATGACAAGTTGTCATTAGGCTTAAAAGACTAGGCTATAGATGGTGCTTCTTGTAACGCCCCGATTTTTCTGTCTGAGAGGAAAATGACCAAAATGCCCCTGGGGTCATTTTCTATCCGGAATTCGAGGATGGCCGGCCCGGCAGTCCTTGAAGGGTTAACTCAATGTTTGAAGGGGATTAGATGGCCCTTGAGTGGGTTCGGAGGCGAAAATCTCATTTTCTGCAGTTTCGGGTCAAAATGACCAAAATACCCCTATAGCATTTTTACATGAGTATAGGTGCCGTTGAGCCTGAAACTTTCCCTGAAGGTTTAAAACAATGTTTTCATGTGTTTAAAAGTGTCTGTTTAAGTCCCGGTGGTCCCGGACAGTTTTTGTGCAAAATTACGATTTTGCCCTCGGGATAGTGCCGTTTGAGCTTAATGATGTAATTAAGCAAACCTAAGCAATATTAGGCTCTAATCAAAGATTAATTAATTTTCATAATTAATCTAGAGTCAAAATAAGTTAATAAAATTAATTATGACCTAAAATTGCTTAGATTAAACCTAAATCTCTTTTTAAAACTCAAGATTCCTAATCTTGGAATCTTGAATAGTGTTTTTTCTCTCCAATTTCCGTAAATCAAGGAATTGTGTTAGTATTGGATTCCTTATTAATGGAGTTTGACTCCACTAATTTAGCAAGACCACCTCCTAAGCCTAGTCTTATAAGCCTATAATTAACCATTACCTCACCTAAACACTTTCCTACAAATTTCTAATCTTAAAGATAATCTAAGACACACCTAAACACACCTCTAAACCACAATTAAATGGAAGAAACCCCTCCCCCATGGCTGATGCATTTTGGCCACATCATCTCGAAATTCCCTCACATGTTTTAAATTTTAAACACACCTTTGAGCCATGCTTTGAGCCATATCTTGAACCATACCTCACCATACCTTGAACCATGCCTCACCATGCCTCAAGATCACAACATCTCACCTCATGGAACTCATGGGCTGCCTTGACCATGGCCGAAACCCTTCTCCCCCCTTGCACATTTCCTTTGTTTCATTTCTCTATAAATAGCACACTCGAGTGAACTTGAAACACCTTTAGTTCATTTGCTAAGTTTAGAGCACTCAAAGCTTTCCTTTTCTCTCAAAGACCAAGAGTTCTTCTTCTTCAAACTTCTTCATCTTCTTCATCCTCTTCAATATCATTTCACTTGGTAGGGATTTTATTTTAAATACTTCTTTCATTAAAAGTTCTTATTTAGTTATGTACTTGATGGTTCCTCTTGAATCTTTTAGAAACTTCTTCTTTTCTTCCCATTTTGATTTCAGCCTAGAGCCTTGAGGAACTTGGGAAATGAGAGCTTGATGATGGGGATTGCATGATGATATTCATCACTTGAGCAGTCTCTAAAACTTGATCTTGGTTCTTGAGGAAAGATGTTTTTAGTTTCTTTCTTTTTATCTTGAAAACTTAACTTTGATGTTGTTCTAAAATAAGTGTATGAACTCAATGATGAGGACAAATGATCTTGGTGTTAATACATTATCAAGATTATGGTCTCTAGAGTTTCAAAATGGTTCTTTTCTTGTTCATGGCTTCGACCCCTTTTTCCTTTTTCTTTCTCTAAGATTTCGACCATCATTGGTGGTTCAACATGAAAGTTTGATGATGAGAGTTTCAAGATGATCACCATGTGTACATCACAATGAGACCTCTAGAGCTTGAGTTTTAACAAAAATACAATTCTAGAACTCTTAGAACATTTAATTTTTTGATTCTGTACAGCACCCTTATAATGTAGTAAACATGATTTATAAATAGTTCAAAGGCTTAGGAATACCTCATAATTGGTTTAGATTTAATTTATAGCGCGTTAGGCGAAGACGGAACCGAGAAAGGGTTTAAAACGTAAGTTCTAGAACCCCATAATCATAAAGATGTAATTCTGCCCTTAGAGTATGATGCTGCCCAGATTTATTAATGAACATAAATGCTAGTAAAAATTATTAGTTGTGAACCTTAGGTGCGTAAGAGGTTAATAGAGAATGATAGAATAATTACATCTAAAGTTTAAGGCCCATAAGGGTCAAAGCATAAGATACCGTAAGTTTAAGGATATAATGAGCTTTTACGTTATGTGAGGATGTATGTTTTATTTGAGAATGATCATGTCAACGCATGAAATTATGATTGAGGATACATGTTCTAATTGTTTATGTGGCATAAAGTAAATTTGGAAGAAATCCGGCGTGCTGCTGTTATGCTGCCGAATTTTTGACAAATTTGGGGACTTAGAAAGTTTTTGAAAAACCTATGAGATTTTCTTTAAAAGAGATGAGGTACTAAGATGTGTTCTTGGATGACACTGGTTCGACCGAGCACCTCCAAGAACTCATGTGACATCGGTACCAAGATATATTCTTGGGTGACACCGGTTTGGCCGAGCACCCCCAAGAAAATGCCCCTTAGCCCGTACTAGAGAGTCAGGATTTATTTACGATACGCTTATTAGTAAGGGATAAGTAAGAACTAGTGACGACTAGTTAGGTATGAACTCATAACCTAGAGATATGACATATTCTGGGTGACACCGGTTCGGCCGAGCACCCCCAGAACGAATGTCTTTTAGGGTCGCCCCATGAGAAAGTAAAGTATGATGATTATGTCACAAAGTTTTCCCACATGATATTTTACTTGCCACTTTATGCCACTATTATGATGTTTCTTGATGTTATGGTTGATATTCTTGCATTAGGTAGCATCATGCACACATTTTTCACTATGTTGCATTCATGACATTAAGAATCATTATAAAATGAACGGATCTTGGCTAAACTACATTTTAAAGCTTAAAATGAACTTGATGCATGCTCATTTATTTTATACGTCAAACCCAAGGTTCCTGAGGACGTAGATAATGACACCTAGGTAGTAGGAAGCCCTACTGAGATTCTTTAGCAAGATTCTCACTCCCTCTATCTTTTCTTTCCGTCACGTCTTCAGATGGCAACGTTTGTGGTGTTTGTGGACGCCCCAACATGGGAGGTGCATCATGATCTGGACCACGGGTCATACCATTTTGTGGGTCGTTGTGTCATTCGTGTATTCATGTTTATTGGACAAACCTTCAATCACCCTGTACATACTCACCGATTCTTTCCTACCTTACAATTCAGTGACGATTTCGTGTTTGAGTGCGCACGCCCTTGAGAGGAACGGATCCGCCGCACCCCACCGATAGCTTCTGCTATCCGGGACTACCCGCAGTATGTGCCCTGTTCCCCCTCATCATTCTCTGAGACGGACCCTTCAGAGGACTCTGCCACTCAAGTACCTTCTGAGGGATCCTCTCCCACCATACCGATGGACTTCGGGGAAGGCAGCGAGGCCATCATCACTCAGCCGATTTGCGGAGGGCGAGTGGGGATGACTCCCCGCCATGGAGCCCATGCTAGTAGAGATAGCTCAGTGGATTGGATACGTTCCTCCTTTCCAGAGAGGCCTGCAGTAGGAGACGACAGTCGTGTTCTGGTACCCGAGCTCTGAATAGACCAGGATAGCCTCCTTTTGCCTTAAGGTTATCTATTTATAGGCACACTAGAGTAGGAAAGTTTCTTTTTATGCCCTCTGTTGTACTTTCATTTTCCATGTATTTCCATTTCGGTTGTATTCACTGTACTAAACTAAGTCCCGCCTTTCCTGGGTGGGCATAATATATATCCACTTATGTAGTTTGTTTTATTATTTTGTGCAATTACGTGTTTTATGATCGGATGTTCATGATGTGTTTATTTAGATTTGCGTTTTATTCATTTCATGCTTCATCGTTCGCCATGTCGCGCGGCTTTCACTTTGCCTTTACATTTCAAAAAAAAAATTACCTGTATTTTCCACTAAGTATTTTAAAGTAAACAGGAAACTATGACGTAATAGACTAATGATTAACCTAAATATGTTCTAGAGTATTAGGTTAAAAATTAGGATGTTACACTTCTTTGGCATATAAACTAACTAGCTAATTTAACTTAGTTTTAATTTCCCATTACCCCAACTAAATAACTAACTAAAAGAACTAAATGAGAGTTTAAAAATCATCTAAATAGCCCTACAAGAGCCACGGCCATGAGGCCTATTTAAGGGAGCAAAGTGGCCTCATTTTGGTTCCTTGCATTTCTCTAAACACTTCTAAACCTCAAACCCTTTGTTCTCTTGTGTTATTTTTTCCCAAAGCTCTTCCTCATACACTCCCACCCTCAACTCTAAGTCCTTCTTCTGATTAGTTAGGGAACACCTTTTCCAAACGTTGCAAACATATCTAAAGACAACACACTAGCTTACTTCTTGCACACAAGGCATTAAAGCTTGGAGCTAGGAACCAAGATTTTCTCTTCTACTTTTCTTTTTTTTTTTTCTGTTTATTTGTGAACTCCCTCAAGGAATGAAGGACTCATAAACCTCTATATTTGTTGGTAGGTGGTTGTTATCTTGAAGAAGTAGAAGTTCTAAGTCTTAGCTTATTTTAGACCTAAGAGCTTAGAACTTGCACATCTATCTTTTCTAAATGTTTTGTTGTTTCCTTCCATGAAAAGCATGTTTTAAAATATGTGTTAGAATGCTCCATGCCTCTCTAATGATATATATATATATATATATATATATATATATATATATATATATTTATTGGTCTTGCTGGAAATATTGATGCGTGGATTCTCACCTACAGTTGCTAGTTAATGCAGTTGATGGAGTTGGTTTTAGCCACATTTCATAAGTATGGTTAGATGTAAAAATAATATGGCTAAACTAAACTCATTCTCTTCCTTCTCTTGGTCTCTCCCTTGTTCCCACCCTCCCTGTGGCTAAACGTGGTAGAGATTTTTTTCTTCAAGAAGTCGGAGCAACAGAACTCTATGCAATCTAAAGTTCCTTTTTTTTCATTGTTATTATTTTCATTTTGATAATTTTATTTATTTTTTAAAGAATTCGATTTATCCAATTTTTTCTGTACAGTATATTTTTATTGTTATGTTTTTTATTTTTAATATTTATTTTTATTTACTTTTTAAAGAATTTGGTTTATCAAAATTTTTTTCTGTATAGTATATTTTTTATTTTTATGTTTTTTATTCTGTGTGTTTAAATTTTAATTGTCTTCCAAATTTGTTTTGGTAATTTTTTGTTTTTTTAGTGAATTTGCTTTCATATTACTTTTTTATTTTGGTATAAGTTCAATTAAATTTTACTAGTAAATTTTTTTAATTTGTTATTTCAATTTTTTTAATTTTTTTGCTAATTTGATTTGTCCAAAACCTAGCATTGCTATTTTTTATTTTTCATTTTCATATTATTTTATTCTGATTTTTTGAAATTTATTTATTTTTTATATTTTATGTTTATATTTTTAAACTTTTATTTTGTTTTTTTTTCAAATAGCCAAATGAGTCATCCATACAAGCATGCACCATTTCCTTCTTCCCTCCTTCTAGAAAATATTGGGCAACTGTGAAGAAATATTGTTCACTAAAAATAAAATATATTATAAAATAAATATTAAAGACACTTAAAATTTAAAAAATAAAAAAATATGAATTCAGACAAAATGAATTCTTCAAAAAAATATATTTTTCACCAAAAATACACACTGTAAAAAGATAAATATTTTATAAATTAAAAATTCAAATGATTTTAAAAAAAGGAAAAGAAAAGGAAAAAAAGGTCCTATTCAATACATACAATTCAGTGTAACCGAATTGTGTTTAAAAAAAAAGAAAAAAGTTGTTTGAAAAAAAAGGCACTGTACTTTAAAGAATAAAAATGAAGTGCATAGCATGTTTATATTATGTCATCACTTAAAGACCTTAGAGCTCAAAGACTTGCCCATTTTATCTCAAGTTAAAGTTCAATATGGAAGCATTCTTTGAATGAATACTTTCGGCCAAGTAATGATGATGAGCTTGGAATGAGTTCCATCTAGTTACAAGGGCCAACAACCTATGTTCTAGTATTTTCTTTAAGCTTGATGAGTTTTATAAAAGTTATGACCAACAAGAATTATGATTTTATTCCTCTTCTAAAGAAGAATTAAATTGGTTACTGACCTAAGGTTGTTTTTAGCGTCTTGATAAAATAAAATGGTTTGGAAAGAGTTTTAGAAGTCCTAAAATGATTCCAAGGGAAACTAGCAACTTATATGCTTTAGAAATGTCAAATTATGTGTCTTTTTGGACTTGAACAATTTGATTCTGCCTTGATGTGTTTGTTGTTGTACGATGATGTTTTGATGTGTTAGAATGTGTGAAAATGATATATGATGAGGTAGGAATACTTCTATGCATGTTAGGGGAGAAACTAGCTTCATAGGAAAACCGTAAAGTTAGAATTTAACGTGTGTTTAACCCCTTTAATCTTAATCAATGCC
Organism: Dalbergia cochinchinensis; assembly: GCA_031216125.1. NCBI lineage: Eukaryota > Viridiplantae > Streptophyta > Magnoliopsida > Fabales > Fabaceae > Dalbergia > Dalbergia cochinchinensis. Next base: position 32,303,650 of record CM062377.1, on the reverse strand, counting down.
AAAAATATTTTAGTATAATAACAATCAGTTTAGGATTGATTAAGCATGAAAAATTTGGTTACATTTGAAGTAGGATTGAATTTTAACACCTATAGAGAAACTAGTAACTAGAAAACCGTAAAAGTACAATCCTAGAACTCTTAGGACATTTAATTTTTGGATTCTATCCAGCAACCTCATAATATGGCAAACATGGTATAATTAGTTCTTAGGCATAGGAATGCCTCAAGATTGGTTTAGATTTAATTTATAGCGCTTTAGGCGAAGACAGAACCGAGAAAGGGTCTAAAACGTAAGTTCTAGAACCCCGTAATCATAAATATATAACTCTGCCCTTGGAGTATGGTGCTGCCCAGATTTATTAAAGAAAATAAATGATAGTAAGATTTGTTAGAAGAGAATCCTTATGTGCATAAGAGGTTGATAGAGAATGATAGAATAATTACATCTCAAGTTTAAGGCTTGTAAGGGTGAAAACATAAGATACCGTAGGATCAAGAGCATAATGAGTTTCAATTTTACATGCGAACGTATGTTTTATTTGAGAATGATTATGTAAACGTATGGGATTATGATTGAGGATGCATGTTTTATTTGTTTATGTGGCTGTCGCAACCGGGATCGCTACAGGGACGGTGAAAAAAGAATTTTTTAATTTTTGAAAATTAATGGAGTCGCTACCAAGTTTATTAGAATTTGGGAAAACATGGAAAAACCCATTTATTTTGAAGAATGATCTTTGAAACTAGTTTTAAGTTCGGGAGTCGGTTATGTATAGGGAAGGGCAGGAATTTAATCCCACGTACCCTTAATATACCCGTCCTTGGACGATACCTTTAATTAACTGTGCAAATTAAATAATAACCTTTTTTTAAAAAAATATTTATTTTTATTTTATTATAAAAAAGGAAAAAAGAACACCAAGTTGTCATAACTCAGGTGTTCTGAAATATCGAGTTAACAAGCCGTTACGGCCAAATTAACATCTTCATTCAAAATGGAATACTCCCAAATAAATGAAAAATTTAAATTAAATACATAAAATGAAATGTCTCTAATAAAAATGATAAATATTTACAAAGGAGATTAAAATGTATTACAAAGCAAGAATAACTATTTTTAATGAGATTTTGGAACATCAAGTTGTCATAACTCAGATATCCAAAATATTGAGTTAATAAACCGTCTCGGCTAAATTAACATCTTTATTTGAAATAGAATTTTTGATAAATAAATGGATAAATTTAAATCTAAAATGAAAATATAAATTATGAATATTTACAAATGAGGAAAAAGGAAATTTATTTTGATATTTTTTTTAAAAAAAAATATTTATTTTGTTTAAAGGAAATTCCGGATCATTAAGCCGTCACAGCTCAAATGTCCAAATTATCGAGTTAACAAGCCGTCGTGGCTAAATTAACGCTTTTAATCAGAATATTCCTCTATTAAATGAAAATTAAAAAATATCTCAAAAAAATTAGAGAAATTATTTACCATTAAGATAAAAATTATAAACAAAACTAATTTTGGCTTGACAGGGTTAGAATCGCTTGCTCCTACGTATCCCCTGGTGCAATGGGGAACTCAAAGTCACGTAATTCTGTAGAAAATGATTCTGTGTTGACAGATTTTATTTATGAAGAACAAAAATTTGTAACAAGATACATAAAATTCGTTATTGCATAGAATCCAAGTTGACACTAGGCCACTCAATGAACCCTTATGATTCAAATAATGATGAAGGTAACATCTGCTACTCAAGCACCATTATTGATCATTGTACGGATAAAAAAAAATATAAATGAAAATATTTTGAAATTTTTGTTTTTATTGTTGACAAAGAAACAAGAAATTAAATTACAAAAAGAATTGAAATTCACATTTCTTTTAAAAGCCCTTTTTTTAAAAAAAAATAAAATTCACTTTTGCACAGGATTTAAGTTAGCATTTAACTACTCAATAAACCCTTGTGATTCAATAATAATAAAGATAACATTTGTTACTCAATTATCATTATTGATTATTTCGCGAATTAAAACCTTTTTTATTCTTTATTGGAAAGAAAACAGTTTTTATTTATTTTTAATAAAACACTTATTTCAAACATAAACTGACAAAATTAATTTATAGGGCAAATGATCAATTCAATAAAAGCACACAACTAAATAAATAAAAAAAACTAGAGGCTAGCTACCCCTATTTGGTTCCCTAACACCCATGGCCAACGAACTAGTTTTCATTAGAAAATAAAAATAAAAATTATTGACCGAAAGCCAAACTACACAAGAAACAAAACATGCATGGTGATAGAAACCACTTTCCAACAACAACACGTAAACTAAACTTTATTTTGAAAAGAGAAATATGCTATTCATGACCCCACACCTAATAGCTACTAATTTAAAAAAAGAACTTGGACAAATACACAAATGAAACAGAGGCTTGGATTAAAAAAAAAGGTAGTGCCTTGACCCACACATTCACGATACACAAAGCACTCACCCAAACACTCACCTACACAAACACACGATACACAAAGCATAAAAACAATTCTCTCACCCACAAAAAATACACGCGGCTAACACATCTATTCCCTCCCACCTCACATATTCAATCTCACACTAAGAACACCACCAGAGAGAAAAAGATAGAGGAGTGATGGTGGAGTAAAGAGAGAGAAAGGGGTGCTGTGAATGGGAGGATTGTAACACTCTCCTAAAATCTAAATTATTTGACCTTAAATAATTATTTTGGACATCATACATTTGTAGAATTTTTTTTTCTATGAATGTTTATTATTTATAATTAGTATCTTAGGAGTAATGTATATCAACTATAATTCATGTACCTGGTAGGCTCCCAGGAAAGAGAGGTGGGTCACAACGGACACGCTTAAATACCAAGTCTTTCCTCAGCTAGAACCTTTCCAAACTACACATTCATAGTGATACACTTACATCCAGTGACCTAAGGATGATTTTTAAACGACAAAGAATCTATAATACTATTATTTATTAATCACTAATTCTCACAGTTTAGACAACTATCATCTATAGAAAACATACTTCATTGCCAACATCAATTCATAGGGTACAGTACACATTAAATATTCAAGATACATAAAGAAAACTTCAATACAACAATATGACATATTCCAGGTCTGGTAACATATAGTAAATATTCTATCTAGCACACATGATAGAGTCTGATTATTTAGAAGTTAAGTCCAAGGCTACATCCATTTCATTGCTGATGACGATCCATGCTATCTGGAAACATCAAAGAAAAGGGATGAGAGAAGTCTCCCAGTAGGGTGATGTTTCCAGGGGAGTCCTACTTTATCCCAAAAAGGCTAAGAATAACGCAGCAGTGCAACAAAATGCAATTTTTCATATTAATTCAAATTATATTTTACTATTGTCAAGCAAGATGGAAGTGCATAATATCAATCATAATAAAATACAGTAGAAGAAGTGTAAGTGTAAAACTCCTTTTTTTTTTTAATATTACATTTCCTTTTAATGGTTATAGTCTGCAAGGTTTGCTTCATATTGGATCTGTGAGAGCTCTCATTACTAGGGCGTCCCCTAGTCAGATCAGTGAATGCCAAGTCCTTGTCCGCTAACACGGCGGGGCCCGAGACATCACTGCAATATACACCAAGTCCTTGTCCGCTAACATGGCAGGGCCTGAGGTGTCATTTAACAACTGCAAGACTAAGTGTTTACTAAGTCCTTATCCGCTACCAGGCAGGGCCCAAAGTATCACTTATTCATGTATCCCTTTTACATAGTGCGTATAGAATTCATAAACTATGAAAATTACATGAAGTTTTCACAATTTCTTTGATATTCACATACAAACCATAAGATTTTCCATATTTTCACATAAATCCAAACAACATAGGATTCTTAAAATATTAATAAAATCCATTTTTCTCTGTAATTATCAATGAAGCACCAAATCACACTATTATAATAAACTTACTTTCTTTATAATAAAATATGCTTATCTTAGTTTTAATCATGCAATAATTCAATTTTAAATATTCATATAATAACTTTACTAATTCCATAGGTCTATGTACATACAAAAATTATTTTAAATCTATCTTTAGAAAATATATATATATGGTAAAAATACTTTTCATTTATATAAAAATATGATCATAGAGCAAAGTAAAAGAGCAATCGAATCTTTCAAGAAATATTAAAAAAATATAAACAAAATTATACCCATTAGAAAAACCACTTCAAGCAAGAAACTAGCTAATTTACATGCTATATTCCTAATAGGACCATAACTTCAAATCTTTGTAAATAATATTTCCTTATGTTAATAAATGTATAATCATGTCAAATATTTATAGTCCAAGGTCCATAGTCCAATGTCCATAATTCAAGGTCAATAGTTCAAGGTCTATAGTTTGAGTCCAAGTATAATGATCATAACTGTCTAAATCAAGTCCAAGTGAGTCTTAAAGATTCATAATAGTCCATATAATATTTATAGATTCATAAGTTCCTAGTAAAGGTCATGATTAATATATATATTTTTTTGTGTCTTTTTATATCTTATTAAGTCTTAATGGTCCCAAAAGAAACATAACACATAAACCAAGTTAAATACTACATGCTCAAAGGTTTAGAATTCATTCATTATAATGAATTAAATAAAACACTTTTTATAAATCAAAAATATTTTATAATCAATACATAATGAGATCAAAACCAAGTTATATCACCTTAAAATACCACAACTTATGCTCAATGCTTTATTAATTGAAAATACATGTTTTAACACATTAAAACGAATTTACGCAATATTTAGATATTTGAAGAAAGCATAATCAAAATTTAAGAATGATCTTTAATCATAATTTTCAATCACATAAGTAGATAATAAATATGCATCATATACACATAGTTTAAGTATTTTATGTCACTACTTTCAGATCATTCAAAGATATTAAAAACAATAAACATAAGTTTTGAATATCATATAGCACAACATCATACAAGGAAATCATACATGAAGCTTAGAAGTGAAAGAAAACCCCTACTTGTTCTCGGAGCTTTAGAAACGTAGCTACACCAAGGCTAAACCAGCAATTTCTTCAATTTCTCTAAGCCTTTTCTAAGGGCTAAAATTCATATATAGGGCTGTGAAGTGTTGGTGTTGGATGATGATAAGAAGAGATGATGGTTTAGAGGTGTTTTTGCTAAAATTTTGTAACTATTTTTGTGAAAAATAAAGGAAATGAAGAGAGAAATGGTGACTACAATTTTTGATAGATTTTAGGCTAAAGAATGAAGTGTAGAGTTGTGTTTAGAGGTGTGCTATTTATAGAGAAAGGCTAGGAATAAAATATTAATAATTTCATAATTTATTTGTCATGTTTAATTAGTTTAATTAATTAAATATTAAAGTTAACATTAAATAATTTAATAAATTCTCAATTATCATTTAAAGACACACTAAGATGTTAGTGACATGATTTAAAGACATTTATTAAATTTTAATATATTTACATATAATTTAATAATCAATTATTCAAAATAAGGTAAATTTACTTAAACTAGTCAATCTTAATTAAGTTAATTAATTAGTAAATAATTTTTTTATTATTTTTTTTAACCAAATATCATCATAAGGCTATGAGAGACGTAATACATGGATTCACGAAATTCATACAAATTTTTATAATCATTTGTATTTTATTTGGTATTTTAAACTATTACTAGTTTTATTAGAAATTAATTAACTAATAATTTATTTAACTATCATTAAATTATTATTATCTTTTTCTTTGACAGTCCATATGTCTGAATCTTATCTCTAATAAAGTTGTAAAGGTTGGCAAGTTGTCTTGAATGATTAATATATGAAAATGACAAATTTTACATTTTTTTATCTTAAAGTTATATATACTAAATAATTCATAAAATAATCAGGAAAATTATTTTTTTCTAATCTATTATCAAGAACATATATTTACCTTATTTATACATTATCTATAATTTTTATAAATTTTTTGTATAATTTTTAATATTTTTTATGTATTTTTACCTTAGTTTAGTCCATTTTTAAATTAATTAATATCTAATTATCTCTAAATAAAATATGTAAAAAACTTTTTACAGCCTTCCAAGTGGGTTTTGATCTGTCCAATGTGATAAGGGAACAAGCTCACCATTTTTGAAAGTCTTAGTAAAAAATGGTTAACTTTGAAAATATCTTTCACTTTCAAATATATATTATTATAAATATTATTATTTTTTGATAAGACTGATTTCTAGACAATTCTAGGTGTCATGTAAGAATATTATTGAGATTAATCAAGATTTATAAAAATTATCTTAAAAATTTAAGTAGTTAATTAGATATTTTAAGCTTTATTTAAGTCAAAATTAGTTAAATAAATATTAAAGTGATTTTTAATACTATCTATGGTCTAATGAAAAATCCCATTTCATGGTCCTCTTTATCTAATATCATAAATTAGTTAAAAAAAAATTATAAGACTTAGAATTTTTTTCTAGGATTTTTCGGAGCTTGTTTTACATCCTAAATTAAATTATTTTTGTGTAATAATACTAATATTATACAAATTTACCAAATATTGATATTTATCATCAAAATTATTTTTAGAAACATATTTATAATTTTTTCTTTAATTTCTTTTGATACTTTCTAAACTTTTCTAAGGTTTTTGTTAGCTTTATCATCAATGACATTTTTTGTAATTTTATAATAAGAAGTTACATTCTTTCTATAATCTATGATTACCCCTGAATATTTCTTGCTAAAAATAGATCCTCAAGCTATTAATAAAAAGCTATAATAATGTAATGCTATATTAAGAAAAATTGGAAATGTTACAATTCTCCCCTCCTTCAAGAAATTTTGTCCTCGAAATTGATTACCTTAATTAAAAATCTCTGGATAGTCTCTCTGAAGATCCTTTTCCTTTTCCCATGCTGCTTCTTCGGGAGTTGATCCTTCCATAGGACTTTTACCAAAGAAATCATCTTACCACCTCTGAGTTCCTTCAGGCTTTTATCCAAAATTTTAACAGGTTTAACCTCATATGTTAAATCATCTCTTAATTGAACACAGTCATTCTGGAGTACATGTGAAGGATCAGGGGAATATTTCTTTAATTTAGACACGTGGAAGACATCATGAAGGTTTGATAGGTTTGGGGGAAGAGCAAGGCGATAGGCAACAGAACCAATTCGATTCAAAATTTGATATGGACCAAGAAAACGAGGACTCAACTTCCTAGTTTTTAGAGCTTTGCCTGGCCCTGTCATAGGAGAAACCCTTAGAAATACTGTTCACCCTCTTGGAATTCTAGAGGCTTCCTCTTTTTATCAGCATAACTCTTTTGCCGACTTTGTGCAGCCTGCAATTTATCCCTGATGAGCTTGATCTGGTCAGTGGTTCTTTGGACTATTTTAGGTCCTAGCATCTTCCTTTCACCAACCTCATACCAACACAATGGGGATCTACACTTCTTACCATATAAAGCCTCATATGGTGCTATTCCAATACTGGAATGATAACTGTTGTTATATGAAAACTCTACTAATGGTAGGTAACGATCCCAATTTCCTTGTTGTTCCAAGACATAAGCTCTCAACATGTCCTCTAAGGTCTGTATGGTTCTCTCAGATTGCCCATCAGTCTGAGGATGATAAGCAATACTGAGTCTTAATCTAGTACCAAAGGCTCTCTATAATGTTCCCCAAAACCTAGAGGTGAACCTAGGATCTCTGTTAGAGACAATACTAGAGGGTACACCATGGAGTCTAACAATCTCATTAATGTACAATCGAGCTAGTTTATCTAGTGAATAGGTAGCTCTAATGGCTAAGAAATGAGTAGATTTAGTTAATCTATCCACTATAACCCATATTCCATCATGTCCCAAAGATGTCTTAGGCAATCCCATCAGAAAATCCATGGTTATGTTGTCCCACTTCCATTCAGGGATATCTAAGGGTTGGAGTAAACCTGAGGGTTTCTGATGTTCGATTTTGACTTTCTGACAAACCAGGCACATTGCCACAAATTCTGCTATATCCTTCTTCATTCTTGGCCACCAAAAAAATTGTTTAATTTCTTGATACATTTTGGTAGCTCTAGGGTGTATGGTATACCTACTATTGTGTGCTTCATCTAAGATTAATTTCCTTAGATTTCCCACACTAGGTATACATAACCTATCATGATATAACAGTGCTCCATCCCCAGCAATACAAAAGTCCTTTTGTTCCCCCTTAATTACTAACTCTTTGTAGGTTTGTAAAAGTTGATCCTCCTTTTGACCTTTAATGATCTATTTCCTAAGGTTATTTTCTATCCTCAAATGATTCAAATTAAAATGGTCCTCCTCTATGGTTACTTCAAGGTTCATGTCTCTAAATTTTTCTAATAATTCCTATTCTTTGACCATCAAACTTGCCACATGTAGAGATTTTCTACTAAGTGCATCGGCAACCATATTGGCTTTCCCTGGGTGGTATTTAACTTCAAAATCATAATCCTTTAAAAATTCTAACCACCTTCTTTGTCTCAAATTCAACTCTTTTTTATCAAACAAATACTTTAGACTCTTATGATTAGTGAAAGCCTTAAACTTAACGCCATACAGGTGATGCCTCCATATCCTAAGAGCAAAAACTATAGCTGCTAACTCCAAGTCATAGGTAGGGTAGTTCTCCTCATGTAGTCTTAATTGTCTAGAAGCATAAGCTAATACTTTTCCTTCTTGCATTAAGACACAACCCAAGCCTTTTCTAGAGGCATCACTATATACTACAAAATTCTTTTCTGGGTTAGGGATGACTAATACTGGAGCAGATGTAAGCCTACGTTTTAACTCTAGAAAACTAGTTTCACACTCAGGTGTCCATACAAATGGTTTTCCTTTTCGGGTCAACCTAGTCAAAGGTAAAGCTAACTGTGAGAATCCTTGGATAAACTTCCTGTAATATCCTGCAAGTCTTAAGAATCTCCTAATCTCAGTTACTGTCTTAGGTTTCTCCTAAGATGACATAGCTTCTACCTTACTAGGGTCCACAGACACACCATTCTCATTGATCACATGACCTAAGAATTTTACTTCTTTTAGCCAAAAATCACACTTCTCTAGTTTTGCATACAATTGATTCTCCTTCAGTATCTGCAAAACTATTCTCAAATGCTCCTTATGTTCTCTCTTAGTCTTGGAATAAATTAAAATATCATCAATAAACACCACCACAAATTTATCAAAAAGAGGTCTAAAAATCCTATTCATATAATACATGAAAATAGCTAGAGCATTTGTTAATCGAAAAGGCATCACCAAAAATTCATAATGTCCATACCTAGTTCTAAAAGCAGTCTTAGGTATATCTTCTTCCTTAATCCTAATTTGGTGATATCCTGACCTTAAATCTATCTTAGAGAACACTTTGGCTCCTCTCAGTTGATCAAAAAGGTCCTCAATTCGAGGAAGGGGATACTTATTTTTAATGGTAACTTTATTCAGTTGACGATAATCTTTGCACAATCTTAAGCTACCATCCTTTTTCTTTACGAACAATACTGGTGCTCCCCAGGGTGAGGCACTAGGTCTAATGAATCCTTTCCCTAATAGATCCTCTATCTGTTTCTTCAATTCGCTCAACTCTGGAAGTGACATCCTATAGGGTGCTATGGATATGGGACCAGTATCAGGCAAGAGGTCAATAGAAAACTCTATCTCTCTCTTACGAGGTAAATTCTCAATATCAGGTGGAAATACCTTAGGATATTCTTTCACTACAGGAATATCTTCAATCTTTAGCTGATCATTTGCCTCAGATTCCAATGAGCATAGTAAAACATATCCTAAGGATTGTTTAGTTAAACATTCTCCTATTTGATTAGCCAAAGATTCGGCAGTCTCTGCTAAGGAAGTTACAAGAGTATTTTGGCTACAGAACTGTATGGTTTTCTCACGACACTTTAGAAAAACATCGTTATCAGATAACCAATTCATACCTAGAATAATATCAATATTATCCATAGGTAAACAAATAAGGTCAACATTAGAACAATGAGTACCAATTTGAATATGACAGTCTAAGCAAACAGAAGAAGTCAAAATTCTACTCCTAGTAGGTGTAGAGACAATCAGATCATGTGATAAGGTAAACATAGGTAATTCGAGTTCATTTGCACGGGTTGGGGAAATAAAAGAATGAGAAGCTCCAGAATCAAACAGTGCAATTAATGTTTTATTATAAAAAATACACGTACCCTGTATCAGTTTAGGATTTTGAGCCGCTTCTTGTGTACTCAGGGCAAAGACTCTTCCTTTGGCTTGAGGCCTGTGGTTGGAAACTTCTCCCTTATGCTGATTCTGAGGACATTCATGTGAGTAATGTCCCTGTTTTCCACACGTGAAATAAACACCCATTCCTTTCAAACATGGCCTATTTCCATGATTTTTCCCACAATTTTCACAAACAAGAGATGGAGCAGGTGTTGGGAATGGTCTACGTGGTGGCAAGGGCATTTTTCCTCTATACATATTCCTCCTTGGCTGATTCTGGTTTTGGTTTAGTTTGCGGTTCTTGTTCTTTGGAAATTGTGGTGGGATGAATCTACTTTTATCTTCCTCTCTTTTTCTTTTAAACATATTCTAACGCTCAGCTATCAAGTCCTTAATATTTTGTTCAGTGATCTTGCATTTATTCACCAACAGGGGAAAATTTCTAACTTCCATAGTACTTACAGCATTCTTTAGTTCGGGATTTAAGCCGGCCTCAAATTTCATTGCTTTCCAAGTTTCATCTGGATTGAATCTTAGATAAGATGAGAACTTGGCCAATTCTTCAAATTTTGATACATATTGTCCAATGGTCATATTCCCTTGCTTCAGCTGCAGGAATTCAGTCTCCTTCTGATTCTTTACACTTATTAGAAAATATTTTTTCAAAAAGGAGGCTTTGAATTGTTCCCATGTGAGAGGAATTTCTTGTGCCTCTAATAGAGACTTAGTGCCCCTCCACCAGTGCTCAGCCTCACCAACAAGCATATAGGTAGCATAAGTCACCTTCTGCTCATCGGTACACACCATGGCCTCAAATATCTTTTCTATGTTCATCAACCAATTTTCAGCTATGGTTGGGTTGTATTCTCCTCTGAAGGAAGGAGGTTGCATCTTTTTAAATTCAGTTAACCCATAAAATTGAGGGGTGCAAACCTGGTGTATCTCCTTGACCATTGCCATTCCCATTTCTAGTTCTATTTTCTTCCATTTGCTGTAGCATCCTATTACTCAACATTACTTGTTCCCTAATCGCTGCAGCCATATTCTCCAGGGCATTTCTATCTTCTCTTTCTCCATTAAGAGGAACAGATCTTTGTCTTGTTTGCATGTTGTTTCTGCATACATAGTTAGTTATGTATTGAGGTGATTAAGCTTAATATTCCTACCTAGCAGCTAGAAACAATTTCCACACAAACAAATCAATATAAAGAAAAAAACCCTATATGGAGAAATATGACATGCACGAATTCTTACCTAATGATAGTTGTCTTCCGAGGAAAACTGCTCTGATACCACTAATGTAACACTCTCCTAAAATCTAAATTATTTAAGGTCAAATAATTTAGATTTTAGGAGAGTGTTACAAGGACCGTGGCAGCTAAGCAAAGGAAAAGGGGGACTCATCGTGTGGGCCTTCGCCATGAAGAAGGGAGCAACACCAGCTGAGATAGGGAGGTCATGATGTTGTTGCAGGCGGTGGAGGTAATGAAAGGCGGTGTTGAGGGTGGATTGCAAGCTCATGTGGTGATGGACAGTGACGGTGGTGGAGCTTAGGAAGCGAAGACCGTGAGTTTCACGACTAAGAAAAGAAGGGGAGAGTGATGGTGGGTGGGTGGCTGTTTCAATGGAGGATGAGCAGTTGAAGGGAAAGGGGATCAAGGTGGTTAATGGAGGAAGGGGTTGAGAGGGGGAAGCCGCGGTGGATCTGAAATGGTGGAGGCTTGTGCGGCGGCGACGGTGATGAGGGAGAGCAGTTCGATTTGGCAGAGGTGGAGGCCGTAGGTTCTTCACGGGATGGCCATGGTGTTTGATGGTTCATGCGAGGAAGGGAGGAGTTACGCGGTGGTAGTGGTCAGGTGGTTCTTGGGCAGAGGTTAAAGGAAGAAGATGATGGAGGGGGAATGATGGGAGGATGAAGACGGTGGAGGCCGCAGCAGTGGCAAGGAGGAAGCTGCGGCCTCCTCACTTTTGTATTCCTTTTTTTTTATTTGTGATTCATATTGATGGAAAAATACCTTCTTCCGCTTACATTTGTATTCTTGCTGAGCTATTTTGCTGATTCCCCCGTTGTATGCGTTGGCTATCTTGGAATTTCAATCAATATGCTGCTAATTTTTTTTTGTTTGAATTTTTTTTGTTTGAGAAAGCCTTTGATATCTGATGCCGCCCCCTTGCTGTTACTGATGGTTATATATAGAGATCGATGGTTGATCAAAATCATTTCACCGGTTAGCTAGTGCAATCCCCAGCTCATCAAAGAAAATCATCATTTTGCTGGGGAAGGATAATCATCATTGTGTCCACCACTTCCCTCTAATTCTTCTGCTTTTCATCCTCCCCATACTGTAATAATAGGAACCCGTGACAGCCAGCTCTTCAGCTCCTTTTTCTTTTTCCTTTTCTCTTTCTTATTTATTTTTTTTTTGTAGAATTGAAATGGGTTGAAAGTTGTAAATGGGCCGGAAGGATTTTTTTTTTTTGACAATTGAAAATGGGTTGAAACACATCTTTTTATTTTGAAACGGGCTGAAAAGAAATTTTTTTTTTGACAATCGAAAATGGACGAAAACACTTGGACTTTTTTTTTTACATAGGTCAAAACATAAAACAACAATAATAATAAAAATGATAAAAAAAATCTAAAACATGGTCTGAACTGAATTGACTATCATGAGTCTACAAATAGGCTAAATTCTAAAAATACGTCAATTTGATGATTTTTTTAAGGCCGGACAAAATCAGGTGTTCACAGTTGCCCCTCTTTACTTATTTCTTATAAGAGAATATGAAAAATCTAAGTTTTACATATTATCTTCATAAGGAATAAGTAAAGATATGAATATTGATTTTGTTTGGCAATGCACGAAATGCAACAATTTAAAATCAAACAATAAAAGATAAACATTCGAGGAAGTAACATGAAATGATGCAATTCAAAAATCAAATTTTATGAATCATGCAAAGGCTAAAAGCTAATTAATTTGACACAAATTCACAAATTCCAAGAAATGTGAAAATCAACAGGACCGACTGGAAATATACAAGCCGATGAGACTGACAGGAAATTAAAAGTCTTATGACCAACTGGATATGAGTCAACAGATGCTAGGAAATTAGAAACCAATGGGGGCTGACAGAAACTTATAAGCTGCCGAGACTGACAAGAATTTACAGGCCAATGGGGCTGACGGGAATTTACATACTTTGCGACTAACTGGATGGGTCAATAAATGACGGGAAAATAAATGGTGGCAATTTGAGGCCGACTGGAAATTAAATTGGCAATCTGAAACCGACTAAAAATTAAACTGGCAAAGATACCTACTGAAAAGTAAATTGGCAAGGATATTGACTGGAAATGTAAACTAGCAAGGAGGTCGACTGAAAATTAAATCGGCAAGGATACCGACTGGAGATGTAAACCGGCAAGGAGACTGATTGAAAATTAAACCGGCAAGGATACCGACTGGAAAGGTAAATTGGCAAGGAGGCCGACTGAAAATTAAATCGGCAAGGATACCGATTGACTGAAAATTAAACCGGCAAGGATACCAATTGGCTGAAAATTAAATCGGCAAGGATACTGAATGGAAATGTAAACTGGCAAGGAGGCCGACTGAAAATTAAACCAGCAAGGATACTGACTGACTGAAAATTAAACCGGCAAGGATACCGACTGGAAATGTAAATTGGCAAGGAGGCCGGCTGAAAATTAAACCAGTAAGGATACCGACTGGCTGAAAATTAAACCGGCAAGGATACCGAATGGAAATGTAAACTGGCAATCTGAGGCCAACAAGAAATTAAAAACTGACTTAGAGAACAACCATTTTCACAGTTTCTTTTTCTTTTTTTTTCTTCCTTTTTTTTTAAAGTTATATGCAAAAATTGTGAATTTCAGCTTATTTCAGACACATTCTTGAAAATCTAACCACAACCAAATCGGGCAATACTCCAGGAAACTTTAACCGATCAAACTCATAATTCTTGCACTGGACTTTCTGGCATAACTAAGACTTTCTTTTCTTCTATGACCTTGCTCATTTCTTCTCTTCTCCTCTTCTTTTCCATTTTTAAACTGATGATTACTTTTCTGCCAAGCTTGATTGAAATTTCTGAATTATGATGCTAGTCATTGATGTATTGCTGTAAACATTGTTAGACCGTATAATTGAAGCTTAAATTTATTCTACTTGAGACATCATAAATGAACATGCATTCAAAGAGAAGGTGAACGGATCAACTGAATAAACATCTTTATTGTTTGTTGTATTGGGTGACAAGAGATTTGAAGAAGACAACAAAATAAAAGCGAAATACAAAAATCGCGAGAGAAATGAAATTTGCCCCAGTTTAGGTTCTTTATGGCTCAATCAATTGATTTCTTGCAGCAAATTGAACACCATAGCCATGATATCCGATAACATGTCTTCAAATCCCTTCTTCAAAATTGCCCCAGTTTTGGACTTTGATTTGCTTGATTTATTGGGCAAATTCAAAAATTGCCCCAATGTAGCCTGCATCATTGCCTGCTTTAACTTTTGCTTAGGCCGCTTTTTCGAGTTTCAACCTAGCGAGCCCTCTTCTTCTTTTTTTTTTTATCTTTTTTTCTCTCTCTTTGTTTTGTTTTGCCCTAACTTTTGCTTAGGTTGCTCTTTCGAGTTTTCAACCTAACGGGCTTTTTGAGCATCTTTTCAAGCATAAAATCTTTTGATTGCATCACTGTTGATTGGTTTAGGCAATTCTTGTCCATCCATGTTTTGCAAAATCAATGCCCCACCTGAGAATGCTTGCTTGACAATATAAGGACCCTCATAACTTGGAGCCCACTTTCTCTGTGCATCCTCTTGATTAGGGAGAATTTTCTTCAAAACCAAATTTCCTGGATGAAAATCTCTAGGGCGGACTTTCTTATTAAAAGCCTTAGCCATTCTGCTTTGATATAACTGGCCATGACAAATAGCTGCAAGCCTTTTTTCTTCGATCATGTTTAACTATTCATATCGAGCTTTCACCCATTCAGATTCTTCCAACTCAGCCTCCATTAAAACCCTAAGCGAAGAGATTTCAACCTCTATAGGGGATACAGCTTCCATTCCATAAACCAATGAAAAGGGAGTTGTTCCTGTGCTTGACCGAATGCTAGTACGATACGCATGCAAAGCATATGGAAGTATTTCATGCCAGTCTTTGTAATTCAACACCATTTTGGCAATGATTTTCTTGATATTCTTATTTGCAGCTTCAACCGCACCATTCATTTGAGGCCTATATGGAGCTGAATTATGATGCTTGATCTTGAAAGTCTCAAAGAATTTTTGAACCTTGGTACCATTGAGGTTAGGAGCATTATCTGTGATGATCCTTTCTGGAATCCCAAATCTGCAGATGATGTCCCTTTTGATGAATCTGAGAAACACCTTCTGTGTGATGTTGGCATATAAAACAGCTTCCACCCATTTAGTGAAATAGTCTATTGCCACTAAGATGAAACGATGACCATTGGATGGGATTAATCGGGCCGATAACATCCATACCCCACATTGAGAAAGGCCAAGGAGATGTCATGCTATGTAACGAAACTGGAGGAGCATTGATTCGGTTTGCATATACTTGGCATTTGTGGCACTTCTGAACACAATTCATACAGTCACTCTCCATGGTGGACCAGTAATATCCACTCCTTAGGATTTTACGTGCCATCATATGCCCATTGGCATGAGTTCCACAGATCCCTTCATGGACTTCACCATTCAGGAAAAAGGCCATAGCCAGTCTTTGAATTGTCTTTTTATCCACCTCATTCGCACCTGCTAGGTATTCTCCTTTTTGAATATACTGCCTGATGTCATGATACCATGGTTGACCGTCTGGTTCAGTCTCTACGTTGCCACAGTATACGGGTTCACCTTGTACCTCTACATGGATGGGTTGAACATTGGTGTGGACTTCCAATTTAGTCATTACAGCCAGAGTTGCCAATGCATCTGCAAATTGGTTCTTGTCTCGAGTTAAGTGGGAGAACGATATGTCATCGAAGTGCTTGATTAGTCGAGACAAATGCTTCTGATAAGGTACCAATTTTGGATCCTTTGTATGCCATTCTCTATTAACTTGGTAGATTAAAGACTTTCAATTCCTTGATTCCCAAGTCAATCACAACTTGCAAACCATTTGCTCAGGCTTTATATTCTGCAATATTGTTGGTACATTCAAAGTCTAGTTTAATAGAAACTGGGTATTGTTTCCCAACTGGTGACACTACAACAGCTCCTATTCCACATCCATTCATATTGGCTGCCCCATCAAAGTACATCTTCCACATATTCTCTTCTTCTTCATCTTCTCTTTCCAGTGTCAATACCTCGCTATCAGGGAATTCAGGCATGGTAGGTTGTCCACCCTCCAGAGGGTTTTCAGCTAGATGATCAGCAATTGCACTTCCCTTTATGGATTTTTGAGTAACATATTTGATATCAAATTCCGACAACATCACTTGCCACTTTGACATTCTTAATGACACATGAGGACTATCAAATATGTATTTCAATGGATCTATTCGAGAAATTAACCAAGTGGTGTAGTATAACATGTACTGCCTCAACCTCTTAGAAGCCCATACTAATGCACAACAGGTCTTTTCAATCGCTAGATAGCGGGATTCACATTCGTTAAACTTCTTGCTCAAATAATAAATGGCCTGTTCTTTTTTTCTGAATTCATCATATTGCCCCAACATTGCCTCGAGTGAAGTGGGTAACACTGTAAGATACAGTATTAAAGGACGGCCTAGCGTAGGAAGAATCAAAATTGGAGGTTTCATTAGATAAGTCTTGATTTTGTCAAAGGCTTCTTGGCATTCTTCATTCCATTCTTCAGGTTGATGTTTTCGCAGCAACTTGAATATAGGCCTCCAAGTACTAATCAAATTGGCAATGAATCTAGCAATGTAGTTGAGCCTCCCAAGAAAACTTCTCACTTCCTTTTCAGTTCGGGGAGCTGGCATCTCTTGTATCGCCTTCACCTTGTCTGGATCCACCTTTATCCCTTCTCTGCTAACGATGAATCCAAGCAATTTCCCTATAGACGCTCCAAAAATACATTTATTTGGGTTCAGTCGCAACTTGTATTTTCTGAGTCTTTCAAACAGCTTTCGCAAAATTGCCACGTGACTTTCTCCCTCTTTAGACTTAGCGACCATGTCATCAACATACACCTCAATCTCCTTGTGCATCATGTCATGGAATAGTGCAACCATAACACGTTGATAAGTGGCACTAGCATTCTTCAACCCGAACGGCATAACTGTGTAGCAAAATGTTCCCCATGGAGTTATGAACGTGGTTTTCCCTTTGTCGTGAATATCCATAGGAATCTGATTATACGCGGAGTATCCATCCATAAATGAGAATTGGTGATTTTCGACTGTATTATCAACAAGGATATCAATGTGAGGGAGAGGAAAATCGTCTTTCGGGCTAGCCTTATTCAAATCTCGATAGTCTACACACATCCTGACCTTCCCATCCTTTTTAGGCACAGGTACAATGTTGGCCACCCAATCGGTGTGTCTTGATACCTCCAAAAATCCAGCTTCTAACTGTTTAATCACCTCCTCTTTTATTTTTAAAGACATGTCGGGTCGCATTCTTCTCAACTTCTGCTTTTTCAGCTTAGCTTCCGGATACAAAGGGATTTTGTGTGAAGCAATCTCTAGGTCCAATCCTGGCATATCACAGTAGGACCATGCAAAGACATCCCAGTATTCTTCAAACAACACAGTCATTTCTGTTCGTTCAGGGTTTTCCACTATTTTCAGCTCTTTCTTCTCTTCTTCAGTGCCTATGTTAATCACCTCAACCACCTCATTGTCTAAGTCAAACCTATTTTCTGTATGTTCTAACAGATTTGAAAATTGCCCAATAGCTTCTTCATCATCTTCGGATTAATAATTATCGCAATAAAGTGTAGCAAGAGAATCAATTGATAAGCATCCAAAGTTCCTTTCACGTGGCAAAATGTTTATAGTATTTAGGTCCCTGGAAAGTATTTGTGGGGGTTAGAATGCCAAGGCAAACAGTGGATAAAACACAAATAATATGGGAAAATGCCAATTACTGGTTTGAGAAAATGGTGATGAAAATAAAAAGGAAACAAAAGAATAGAGGTTGAAACAAAGAAAATGGAAAACACGAAGAAATGTACAAATTACTGGATAATCATGCAAATTCATTCAAATGATGTCTCGAAGTAGCATACATGAAAGCAAAAACAATTAATACAATCCCAAATAATTACTTTGAAGCAATAACATCAATTAATGGTTCAGCTGTCCAATTCATCAGCATCTTCTCATGGTTGGCAGCACAAGCATTGTTGCATTCTTCAAACTTCTCAACATTCACCATATTGATAATTGGACAATAGCTAGAGGCACGGTCTTCTTCAGCCGTAATCACAGCCGGACAAAGAAATGTCTCTTTCAGATGGGGGATCTGCTTCATCTTCTCTTTTGGTTTCTTTTGCTCAAAAGCCATGGTCTTGATCTGCTCCTCCAATGACGTCTCATATCCTAAACCGAATTGGTTAGGCTTCCCTGAGATGGGCAAAGGTGTTTTGATACCCTGCAACCATGGTCACAGCCCTTTGCCATGCTGATAACCATTTTTGGTCATGATATGAGCCACTACCTGATTGACTTCTTGGCTTGGGAACTCATCTTGAACTTGTTTCAGCCCTACCACCTCCAAACTGTGCCATAAGCTGCTTTTCACTAACTCAACATTTTCAACATAAGGTAGTGTAACTGGTTTAGATACAAGGATCTCATTTTCCCCATGGATTGTAATGACTGAGCCATTCTCAATGTACTTAACCTTTTGATGCAAGGTTGAAGGAACAGTACCAACATTGTGAATCCATGGTCTTCCCAACAGCATATTGTAATCAGACTCAATCTCCATTACTTGGAATAACACCTCAAATCAGCTTGGGCCAATTTCCAATGGCAGCACCATTTCCCCAAGAATGCTTTTCTTTGCTCGATCAAATGTTTTCACAATCATCATTTGCGGTGAAATATCATTCTTGCTTATTGACAAGTACCTTAAGGTCGATACTGGCAAGACATTTAATCCTGACCCTCCATCAATAAGGACTCTGGGCACTATGTGGCCTTTACATTTGACGGTTATATACAGTGCTTGTGGGTTAGTCCGTGACATAACTTCTTCATCTGAAAAGGTGATCATATTGACACGCTTTACTGGATCCACCATATTCACCATGTTCTCCAACGAAGTGTCAGGCTTGACGAAGGCTTCCTTCAAGACTTTTAGCACTGCATTTTGGTGGGGTTCAGACAAAAGGATTAATGACAAAAGGGATATTCTGGCAGGAGTCTTTTTCAATTGTTCCAAATATCATATTCACTTTGTTTCATGATTTTAAGGAACTCTTCTTCCTCTTCTTCTTTTTTTTTCTTCTCCCCAACATCCACTTCGTCTACGAATTTTCCTTTTTCTAGTTCTTTGGGCCCATAGACCCTTCCACTCCTTGTTATTCCCTTTACCTCGGCCACCACTTTACTTGTTTGGGCTTTTGAGGTTTCCCCTATATCCTTATTTGTTTCCACTTTGGTTTCATAGTTCCAAGGTACCGCATGTGTATTCCCATAGCCAAAGGGCATCGGCTTTGTCACAGTGAGCACTACTTTTTTCGGTCTTGGAGTTGGATCAAGTGGCGGTACTCGAAGCACAAAGCGTTCGATCACATTTATTTTCCCAGGAAAAATTGGCCTCTTTTTCGCCTGAATTACGCCCAAGTTGAGCAATCCCTGTATACGAGCCTTGAAATCCCAGCAATTTTCTATATCATGGCCGAGACCTCCACAATGGTATAAACAGCTTGATTCCATGTCATACTTCTCATCTTCCTTCATTATGGATGCAGATGCTGTGATGTTGTATCTAGCCTCCTTCAAACCGTTGAACACTTTTTCCATCGGTGTTCGAAGACTCAAAACCTTCTTAATCGAAGGTTCTTCTATCTCCAGAGCATTTACCCCACTTCCTCTGTCATGTTTTGGGATCGGGTTATTAACAATGTCTGGCTTCGAATCTTTCTGAAAGTCCAGCCTCCCACAAGCAATTAATCTTCTCACTGCCATTTTGAATCCTTCACAATCTTCAATGGAATGTCCCACAATATCCATATGATATTTGCAAGTAAGGTTTGGGTTATACTATGCTGGATATGGTAGTTCTAATGGGTGCACTGGATATGCAGAGATCAGGTGGGCATCAACTAGTTTTTGAAAAAGGTCAGCATTTGAAATGGATAGCTTTGGAAAAGGTGGAAGGTTAGGAAATCGATTGCGGTTCTGGTTTTGAAAATTTGGTCGGGGTGCTGGGGTATATGTTGGGCGAGTTGGTTGATATGACCTTATGTGGATGTTATTAACTTGAGGCTGGGAATATGGGACAGTGTTTGTGATTGGTGTGGCTTGGTAAAATGAGTAAGGACGGATAGAATTTTGGTATGATGACATTTGGGATCTTGGACGTGTTGGTGTATACCTTGGGACGAAGGATTGCTGACCATGCACATAATTCACATCTGTCTCCTTTTTTCTGGGCGGGAAGCTTTTTCTTGTGTCTTCACTGCTCATGGGAAGCTTGCCGGCCTTTGCTAAGCTCTCAATTCTTTCTCCAGCAGTTATTAATTCAGAGAAATCCTTGTATGCTACTCTTGCCATTGCCCCAATGTAAGGGGATCCCAAGGTTCCCAAGAAGTAAGAGCACATTTCAGTGGGGATAAGTGATGGTTGAACTTGGGCAGCTAGGGCTCTCCATCTTTGAGCATATTGCTTGAACGATTCATCTTTCTTCTTCTGCATGGAGCTTAATTGCTCCCGGGTAGGTGTAACACCCTAGTAATTAACCAGATACACCAAGATTGAATCTGATTAATGACTAGACTTTACTCCTTACTTTGGTTCTTTCTTCATAATTTGAAAATACTTAGTGAAATTACGAGCCATTTTTTTTTTTAAAATACATAATTGAAAACGTGAGCCGAGTACAACGTGAACGAGTAAGCGGAGTATAATAAGACGTTTAAGAATATATCACATCATATCACTTAGGCTCCATCATATAACATCCATAAGCACATTATAGCATATATTTACATACAATAACCTCACTCAAAGGGTGGGTTATGTTCATACATCATTATCTTATGCAAACCCATAAAAGAAAATATACATAAGGAAATACATGCCCCTAAACTAGATAACTCCATAAGCCGGGATGGTTATCCTAAAACTAGGGTGCATGATCACACATAAATCTACTAAGAACCCTCTATGGCCACTGTCCTGGAAATGGGGGAATAAATCCGATCCACTGATGAGCTCCCTCGGGAGGGGACACACGAGATGCACCAGGCTGGGGTCGCATGGACGGCCTTCTTGCTAACCTCGGCTGAACAACTGTTTCCTCACTACCCTCTCTTACCCATGTGGGAGTAGGAGCAGAGCTCTCAGAATATACATGAGTAGGAGTGTCCTCTGAAGGATCAGTTTCAGAATATCTCGTCTCGGGAACATACTCTGGAAATCCATGGACAGCAGATGAAGCGGGATAAGAACGTAGCATCCTTTCATCAAGTGGACGTGCATGTTCGAAAACCATTTCATCACCATAGGGAGAAGTAGGAGAAAATCGATAACTAGGGACAGGATGTGCAAATGGACGACCTATGTAAATAAAAACACGAACTCCGCACCTCCCTTCAAAATGATACGAGCGATGCATCGGATCATAGTGAAATTCCCAAGTAGGGGTATCAACGAACAGGATGAATGTCGCCATCTAAATTTGGAGACAATGATGGAAATAAAGAAAAGGGAGTGAGAATCTTGCTAAAGAATTCTCAGTAAGGTACCTCCTTCTACAGTGTCATCATCAAAGTCCCCAGGAACCTCAGGATTATTCTAAAATAGTGAGCATGCAAAGATTCATTTTAAGTTCGGACAAATACTTAACCGAGGTTCGTCAATTTTTAATCATGCGTCTTATAATGCATCATAATCTTAACATGTCATATTTACAATGAACTTTTCCTTTATCATTACATCATTTTCCTCATCATCATTATCAAATAACATGCATAAAAGAACGTCATATAATATTAGCTACATGTGGACATAGTGCACATATTTCATTTCTTTAGTGCCTTAGGTGACTTAAAATCTTATCATCATCATTATTTTCCTTAGGCCACCCTGTACTCCACCCTTTTGGGAGTAATTTAGGTTATGAGCTCATACTTTACTAGTCATCACTAGCATATACTTATCCCTTTTGATAAGCTAAAGTCCCGACTCTACCCTTTTGAGAGAACGGGTTAGAGGGCTAAAATCACCTTTTCACCACCTATAGTCGATGGTTCCAAAGGATCATTTTCTTATAAGTTTAAGTCACCATTAAATCTTTGCATGTTATATCATAATACAATTCATAAACATCATAACATTTTCTCATTTATAGTCTTAAGCTAGAATAATATATATCAATTGTAATCATGCATATGGGAGATTCCCAGGAAAGAGAGGTGGGTCACAATGGACACGCTTAAATACCAAGTCTTTCCTTAGCCAGAACCTTTCCAAATTACACTTTTACAATGATACACTTTCTTCTAGCAACAAAGGTAAATTTTACATAATAAAGAACATTTCATGTATAAGCATTCTCATTATTTGCAACAGCAACTATAACATGCAAGCCAGGAAATCATTCAATGATATCAAGTACTTAATAAGCATCCAATCCTTACATAGAATTATCAATTATAGAACTAATTAGTTACTAAACCAATTATGAATCATTCTCTTAACAATAAACCATAATTATCACAACTTCAATCATATCAAATCATTATCACACATTGATACTAAACTTAGATCAGTGGCCGAATCATAAACCTCATGCAATTACATAGAATCATATTTTAGGTGCATATAAAATACTAGTTCCTCGTAAAATCCTTGCAAAACCCTAAAACTCATTTAGAAACTAGTTCTTTTGTCAAATTTAGGAGGATCTTCACAATTAAAATTCTCACTTAAGATAAAAGGAGTAAGTCTTGAGCTTTAGAGATTTAGGTGACATCTTAGAATTATAAACATGCTATGCAACCTTATTTTAATCTTATCTTTATAAGGTGATAGCTTGGAATTATAAACATGATATGCAATTCCATTTCTTTATCTTTAAGATTTAAGGTGATGACTTAAAAATTAAGCATGATGCAAGAACTTGAAATATAAACATGATACAAGAAACTGGAGCGGCGGTAATCCTCAGGGACGAGAGGGAGAAGAGAATATTAAGAAACTGGAGCGGCGGTAGTCCGCACAGGACCAGTACAGGGAGAAGAGAATTATTATTACATCTTTTTAAGCTCCAATCTCAAGACTTTTTAAAGAATAAATTCTTTAACTCCAATAATCATATTTCTTTGCTTGTGATACATGGGCAAGTCTTTGATCTCTAGGATCCTTAGGTGATAGCATAAAATAAACATGCCATGCGTTGATTCTTTTAGCCATTATAAAATATAGTGAGAGCATAAATTAAATATGAGATGCAACCTCTTTATTATCTTGAAAGATTAAGTGATGACTTGAAACATAAACATGAAATACAAGCTTGGAATTTAAACATGAGAAATGCAAGTTCATTTATTCATTCTTGAAAATTTAGTGATGACATAGAAGGTAAACATGGTTATGCAAAGCATAAACTTAATCATGGATGCAAATTCATTTTGTTTCTTTACTAGAGCTCCTTCAAGACTTTAAAAGAATTATAAATTCAACCCAATACATATCTTAACAAGAAATAAAACATAAAAGGAAAATACATCTTTCAAGTTCTAAACTAAAAATCTTTGTTTTAGCATCATAAAGCATTATTCTTTAAAGTTTTGCATCAAGTGGAATTTTTAAGCTTTAGAGGCCTAACTTGTGATGGATTTACAACCCACCCTCAAGGTCCTCATCATCAAGCCATCATCTTAGTTCCACCTAGGCCATATGGTTTAATTGGTTAAAGAAAAATTGAAGAGGAAAACCAAAATGAAAAGCTAAGGCAAGTTCATAATTTCATCATTTTGAGCTAAAACCACAACTCCTCAAAGCATAGAAATAAATTTAGAAACTACTCCCTACCTAATCTGAGTTGAAGAAGAGGAAGAGAACTTGGTTTCTTGAAGTGAAATGAAACAAAATCTCTTTGAAAAAATTGAAGAAAGAATTCAGCCAAAGAGGAGGAAGAAAGAAAGTTTTTGGTGCTCCTAAAAACTAGTTATGAACCAAGCATTCCAAGACCACTCAAGCAAGCCTATTTATAGAAGATTTTGAGGCTTCTAATTGGCCAAAATGATGAGGTAGTGGACGGAATTTTGCAGGAGAAATAAGGGAGGAAAAATCATTTTAGACAAAGTTGTATGAAATTAAGGAATTATGTCTCTTATGGTGACATTTTGGCATTTTGTTTTAGTGCAACTTTTGGCAATAATTCAGCTGCATAATGGCATCAATAATTTCATCCATTACAGCCCAAAGAAGTGAAATTTGTGTGTTCCATGCATTATTTAGGTGTAGGCAAGGTATTCATGTAATTTAGAGAATTTACGGTTAAGGGTTTAAGTGAATTAGTAAGCAATTTGGGTGTTTTTGAGCAATTTTGGGTTCTAATCAATCTAAATACATAATTTTGACTCTAGATTAATATTTAGAATTTAATAAGCTTTAATTTGAGCCTAATATTGCTTAGGTTTTGGTATACAAATCAAAAATCCGAAATCATAAAGCGCCCAAAAGCAGGGCAAAATCGTACTTTCACTTAAAAGCGCCCGAGGCCACCCAAGCAACCAATGGTTAATCATGGCTTAAAAACACATTTTAAAACATTTTAGTGAGGTTCGGGCTCAGTCGGCGCACATCGGAGTTAAAGCGATCGCGAGGCGTTTTGGTCATTTCACGCGTCGGAACTCAAAATTGAGATCCTTCTGCTCTATTAACACACATAACACAAACAATCCCTTATTATCCTCAAAATATCCCCTTGAGAATAGGTGGGGCCCACGATCCTCATTTTCTGAGTAAAATAACTTCAAGGGCATTTTGGTCATTTTATACGTACACAAATTTGGGATTTGCGACTCTCACATGAATTGTTCCTAACCTCTCTTCTAATGTTATATTCCTTTATTGAGGATTGTTCGGCCTCAAATCTTATGTAATAATTACCTACGGTAATTCGGTAATTGAGTAATTTCTAATGACAGTAAAAATTACAGTAAAAATTGGGGCGTTACAGTAGGTGCCATATCAAGATTGAACTTGTATTGGCTCATGAATAGGTCCGCCAATTCTCTCTAGCTAGAAATCTTTGAATGGTCTAATTGAATATACCATTCTAGAGCAGATCCAGTCAGACTTTCATGGAAGAAACTGATGAGAAATTTTCCATCTTTTGACCATATTGCCATCTTAGTGCAATAACTCTTCAAGTGAAAAAGAGGATTACCCGTCCCATCGTATTTTGAGAAATCAGGGACCTTGAAGTCTTTAGGGACTATTAGGTCCATAGGCGGGCATAGTTGCTCAATCTCTACAATGCCATAGGAGCTAGGACCTTGGATGGCTTTAATTTGTTCTTGTATTTTCTTCATCCATTCTTCCTTGAATTTCCCCTTTTCTACTTTTGCATGACTATTCTCTGAGGAAAATGACTGTTTCTGGACGACAACACGAGGTTGCTCCCAAACAGGGGTAGCATGCCCATGCCCATCAGTATGTACATTTTCTAAGGAATGATAACCCTCTCCAACTGGTAGCATCAATGGTATCGTAGGTGGCGGTTGTCCATGGAGGTTATTTGGGATTTCTCCCATGTCATTCATCCCTAAGGTGACATTTAGAGTTGCACTTGATACTACAGGCATACCTAATGTTATGGCATTTGATTGCACACTTGCTAGATGAGCTCCCAATAGGTTAAGCGACTCTTGTATGGCCCGTATCATATCTTCCAGTCTTCCTTGGTTGTTTGATAGTTCATTCAATTTTCCTCTCACCGCATCAACCTCATTGGTCAAATCTCTTTCGGCTTTAGAAGTAGTTGCAGTTGGAATAGCACTTCCTGTGTTACCATTTCCTCCAGCCATTTTAGTCTGAGCTCTGGTATTGTGAATATGAGTTTGATCGATATCCGTTTTCCTTGGGCGCCCAATGGTTGCAAAATTTTACTTTGCTCAAAGCAAAACCAAAAAATTAGTTTTTTTTGTGTACATGGAAAACTAACAGATAAGAGAACAATAGTCATCAAGAGTTCTTTGTGCAAATGAGGATGCCCTGTATCCGTTCTTATGGATATATCACCCTATAAGTCAAGGTACGGTTAATAGCAAAATCTCTAGGGAGAATCCACTTCTCTATAGATGCTATATAATGAGCACTAGCAATGCAGTTCTTCGTGACTGAGCTTCTCATTTTCTTGTACAAGGATGAATAATCTCAAGGCAAGAAAAGTGATTGATCACTTTCTAAGGGAACATTTGATCCTCTATAGAAAGTATTGAGCATACCAGGAATGAGTGGTAATTTGCAATTGACACACAAACATTGAAAATTTCATTCATTTCCAGGCAAAGTTCTGAATACAAATCATTTCAGAATACATCACACATGTGCTAACAAAGAAACAATTATATCAAGAGGATCTTTGGTAACTACATCAACAGCTTCATCTTTTTCTTCTTAAGATTTTTAGTGATACTCTCACATGAATCTATGAACTCCACCGTATCTTATTGATTTGCTTGCTCGCCTTCTCAAATTGATAAACAAAATTTGGAATGTAATGACTCAGCTCGTCAGTTAGCTTTCCATATTCTTCTTTCCATTTGAGGGCCTTTTCTTTCCATGATTTCCCAAATTCAGTTGCATCAACAAACAAGTCATGATACTAATTTGCCGATGTCCATCCACGAACGGCATCATGTTTTGTCTGTGCTAACATTGTTGACAAGTTTTCTACCTCCCCTTCCAGTTCTTTTCTCTTGTCCTTTTCTTTGTTGACCTCCATTTTTATGCTCAAAATGCTTTTGTCCCTGTTATTGACCTCTTGTTCTACCCTTTTCACCATGCGACTCTTTTTATTGATCTCTTCCTTTAACTTGTTCCTTTCTTTCTCAAACACATGGAGTCTTCCTTTTAGCTCGTGGATTTCAGCGAAATGAGTAGTTGGGATCTTTTCTTTGTCTTTCTTAGACTTTGTAATTTCTGTCGTGACAGTACATTCTTCTTTTAAGACTTCGATTTCCTTAGCCATTTTCTCACATCGACTTTGAAGAGTGACATTTTTCAGATCAGTTGCCTCTTTTTTCTCTTCCAAGAATCGCATTTGTGCCTTCATTATCTCTACTTGGGATGTTGATGGAGGTGTTTCTGTGGCTTTTATGGGAACCGAGTTGCTTGGAATATCTTTTGAGATATTATTTTTCCTTGCTTTCCTCCACTTGTAACATCCTAATTTTTAACCCAATACTCTAGAACATATTTAGGTTAATCATTAGTCTATTACTCTTTTAGTCTCATTCCTTACAACCTTTCATGAAAATACTTAGCGGAAAATACGAATAAATTTTTCTTTTTGAAACTTGAAAGCAAAACGCGAGCCGTGCACTAACCTAACGTTCGTCATAACCATAACGTGCAAGAAAAGTAACCACACCATTGATAATCATGAAACATAGTATTATTCATGTAACGCCCCAATTTTTACTGTAATTTTTACTGTCATTAGAAATTACCGAATTACTGTAGGTAATTATTACATAAGATTTGAGGCCGAACAATCCTCAATAAAGGAATATAACATTAGAAGAGAGGTTAGGCCGAACGATTCATGCGAGAGTCGCAAATCCCGAATTTCTGTACGTATAAAATGACCAAAATGCCCCTGAAGTTATTTTACTCAGAAAATGAGGATCGTGGGCCCCACCTATTCTCAAGAGGATGTTTTGATGATAATAAGGGATTGTTTGTGTTATGTGTGTTAATAGAGCAGAAGGATCTCAATTTTGAGTTCGGCCTTGAAAATGACCAAAATGCCCTTCTGGTTTGTTTTAACCGATGGCGTGCGGCGAGGCCGAACCTCACTAAAATGTTTTAAAATTTCTTTTTAAGCCATGATTAACCATTGTTAAGCTCGGGTGGCCTCGGGCAGTTTTAAGTGAAAGTACGATTTTGCCCCTGTTTTTGGGTTGTTTTGCGAATTTCGGGATTTTTGATTCGTATACCGAAACCTAAGCAATATTAGGCTCAAATTAAAGCTTATTAAATTCTAAATATTAATCTAGAGTCAAAATTATGTATTTAGATTGATTAGAGCCCAAAATTGCTCAAAAACACCCAAATTGCTTACTAATTCACTTAAGCCCTTAACCGTAAATTCTCTAAATTACATGAATACCTTGCCTACACCTAAATAATGCATGGAACACACAAATTTCACTTCTTTGGGCTGTAATGGATGAAATTATTGATGCCATTATGCAGCTGAATTATTGCCAAAAGTTGCACTAAAACAAAATGCCAAAATGTCACCATAAGAGACATAATTCCTTAATTTCATACAACTTTGTCTAAAATGATTTTTCCTCCCTTATTTCTCCTGCAAAATTCCGCCAAATACCTCCTCATTTTGGCCAATTAGAAGCCTCAAAATCTTCTATAAATAGGCTTGCTTGAGTGGTCTTGGAATGCTTTGTTCAAAACTAGTTTTTAGGAGCACCAAAAACTTTCTTTCTTCAATTTTTCAAAGAGATTTTGTTTTATTTCACTTCAAGAAATCAAGTTCTCTTCCTCTTCTTCAACTCAGATTAGGTAGGGAGTAGTTTCTAAATTTATTTCTATGCTTTGAGGAGTTATGTTTTTAGCTCAAAATGATGAAATTATGAACTTACCTTAGCTTTTCATTTCGGTTTTCCTCTTCATTTTTCTTTAACCAATTCGGCCATATGGCCTAGGTGGAACTAAGATGATGGCTTGATGATGAGGACCTTGAGGGTGGGTTGTAAATCCATCACAAGTTAGGCCTCTAAAGCTTGAAAATTCCACTTGATGCAAAACTTTAAAGAATAATGCTTTATGATGCTAAAACAAAGTTTTTAGTTTAGAACTTGAAAGATGTATTTTCCAAGCTTGTATTTCATGTTTATGTTTCAAGTCATCACTTAATCTTTCAAGATAATAAAGAGGTTGCATCTCATATTTAATTTATGCTCTCACTTTATTTTATAATGGCTAAAAGAATCAACGCATGGCATGTTTATTTTATGCCATCACCTAAAGATCCTAGAGGTCAAAGACTTGGCCATGTATCACAAGCAAAGAAATATGATTATTGGAGTTAAAGAATTTATTCTTTAAAAAGTCTTGAGATTGGAGCTTAAAAAGATGTAATAATAATTCTCTTCTCCCTTCACCGGTCCTGTGCAGACTATCGCCGCTCCGGTTTCTCAATATTCTCTTCTCCTTCTATTGGTCGTGTGCGGATTACATAGCTCGATTTCTTGCATCATGTTTATATTTCAAGTTCTTGCATCATGTTTAATTTTCAAGTCATCACCTTAAATCTTAAAGATAAAGAAATGGAATTGCATATCATGTTTATAATTCCAAGCTATCACCTTATAAAGATAAGATTAAAATAAGGTTGCATAGCATGTTTATAATTCTAAGATGTCACCTTAATCTCTAAAGCTCAAGATTTACTCCTTTTATCTTAAGTGAGAATTTTAATTGTGAAGATCCTCCCAAGTTTGACCAAAGAACTAGTTTCTAAATGAGTTTTAAGACTTTGCAAGGATTTTACGGGGAACTAGTATTTTATATGCACTTAAAATATGATTCTATGTAATTGCATGAGGTTCATGATTCGGCCACTGATCTGAGTTTAGTATCAATGTATGATAATGATTTGATATGTTTGAAGTTGTGATAATTATGGTTTATTGTTAAGAGAATGATTCACTGCATGTTAGAGATAAAACTAGCTCCCTAGAACAACCGAAGAGCTAGAATTTACCTAGTTTTTGACCCCTTTAAGTTTAGCCAATGCCAAATCTGTTTTAATATGTTATAATTCTGTCTAGGATTAGTTAGCCACGAAAAATTTGGTATCAATTAGACTAGGAATGATCTCGAACACTAAAAATGGACTTAGCAACTAGAAAACCGTAAAAACAAGATTTCTAGAACTCTAGGGAATGAAATTTATGCATTCTATCCAGAATCTTTAGCAACGATAAGAACCAGGTTTTATTATGTTTAAATAAGGGAGAATGATTCATAATTGGTTTAGTAACTAATTTCAGCATCATAAGGAAAGCTGGTAACAAGAAAGGATTTAAAACATAACTTCTAGCATACTGTAAAACCTTAGGAACAACTTACTACCTATGCTACCCCATTTGATTTAATAGTGTTCTTAAGGCCTATAAATAATCGTAAGGATGGTAATAAATCCCTTAGGTGCATAACTAATTAGTTCTATAATTGATAATTCTATGTAAGTATTGGATGCTTATTAAGTACTTGATATCATTGAATGATTTCCTAGCTTGCATGTTATAGTTACTGTTGCAAATAATGAGAATGCTTATGCATGAAATATTCTTTATTATGTAAAATTTACCTTTGTTGCTAGAAGAAAGTGTATCATTGTAAAAGTGTAATTTGGAAAGGTTCTGGCTAAGGAAAGACTTGGTATTTAAGCATGTCCATTGTGACCCACCTCTCTTTCCTGGGAATCTCCCAGATGCATGATTATAGTTGATATATATTATTCTAGCTTAAGACTATAAATGAGAAAATGCTATGATGTTTATGAATTGTATTGTGATATAACATGCAAAGATTTAATGGTGACTTAAACTTATAAGAAAATGATCCTTTGGAACCATCAGACTATAGGTGGTGAAAAGGTGATTTTAGCCCCCTAACCCGTTCTCTCAAAAGGGTAGAGTCGGGACTTTAGCTTATCAAAAGGGATAAGTGTAACGCCCCAGTTTTTACTGCTATGTTAAGATTACCAAAATACCCCTAGGTAATTTTTATACATAATTCGAGGTCAAATAATTCTCAATAAAGGAATATAACATTAGAGAAACATCATAGGAGACTTGTTTAGCGATTCCTGCAAAAGTCATAAACCAGATTTTTACATGCGTGTAAAATGACCAAAATGCCCCTGAGGTCATTTTTACCTAGAAAGTCAAAGATAACCAATCTAGATTATCTTTGAGGGGTTAGTTTAAGGCTTGATGGGGATTATATGTACCTTAGAGGTAAAAATCTCAATTCTCAATTTTTACTGTAAGTAAAATTACCGTTTTACCCCTGCAGTAATTTTTCATGAAATCACATAATTTCTGAATTCGATTTTCACTCAAAGATTCAAAATAGCTATTTCAAGTATGATTTGAGATTGTCCAATATTTACTGAGTGTTTTTATGTGAAATTACCTTTTTACCCCTAGTTGTGGTAAAATAGGTTTACTTGTGTAATTAAGGTAGTATTAAAACTCTATTTGAACTCAAATTGATTTTATTCATTAATCTTGAGTTTAAAATTAATTACCCAAGGTTAAAAATAATTACTTGAGGTAATTAGAGTCGAGATTTACCTAAGATAAATTTAAATTACCTTTCCTTGTCTTTTTAGAAGCTCATAAAGTTAGTGATGTTTTAGGTCAAAATTAAAATTACGGTTTCCGTAAAATCTTGTACATTTACATTTTCTTATCCTAAGATTAGAACCTAAGTTACAAATTGGTTTTTACACATTTGAAATTAACCTCATTTACTAGCGTAAGATTTCTCTTTTTACCTTGTCTTGATTTGTCCTAAACACTTGACCTTTTACCGTTTTCACTAACCTATCAATTACTAATCTTTTACCTAAGTAAATACACATCTAATACATGATTTATCACTTATAAAATAACACAAATCTGATCATGAAAGCATCAGAAACCAGCACCCATGATCAGCCCAAATAACCATATTTTATTGCTTTTCTTTCAACATGAAAACATATCCAACATGACACCATACCTTTAGCTTTCTTTTTCATTATTTTTTTTGGCTAAATATAATCAAAAGAAATCCATCCATGTTCAGCCTCATCAGCCATGATTCCTTGCCTCCCATTTACATAATATTTTATGCATTTTCAAGCCATGATACATGAACACAATTATGACTACACATTATGCTTTCTTTCTCTATGTTTCTTTAAGTGAAAAATGAAATTAAAATCCCATTTTTCCAGCCTTAGATGCACGGTTTTATGGCCTTCCTTGGCCTATAAATAAGAGCTCTTCCATTGCTAAAATGTTCACACAAACATTCATAGCCTTGGTGCTTAGTTACTTGATAGTTTTCTTGATCAAAGTTTGTTCAAAGTTCTCAAATTCTCTCAATACTTCAAGCTTTCTTCTTCTTCCTTATTCACATTCAAGAGCCTCCATTCCCAACCTCTAACCAAGCTCTAAACCTCAAGCATACACATTCCAACCATAAACCAACTCCTAGACACATAACCTTTCCATTATCAAACACAAATCACAAGAAAAATCCTTCCTCCATTAGCTCTTGTCTTGGCCGAAGCCATCATCATCATCTAGAGGAGATTTTCTTCTTTTCACTTCTTAAGACATCAAGCTTTAACATTTGAGAACAAGAAACAACTTGGTAGGGATTTTATTTCATGTTCTTTCCTTTATTTCCTCCTAATGACTTCTAATTTATGGCTTAATGATAAGACTATGGAATATGGTTCTTGGGATCTTGATAATAAGGACTCTAATGCTAACTTCCTTTATTTAAGATTGATTGAGGTTAAAGAGTTTAATTCTCTAAAAGTTTTGAGCTTAACAAGATAATCAAATGAAACTATATCCATTGTTTATGTTTCAAGCTCTTGCATATCATATTTAAATTTCAAGCCTTGCATAATCATATTTAATTTCAAGTCATCACCTTAAATCTTGAAGATAATAATATAAATTTGCATTCTCATGTTTAAATTCAAGTAATGCATTTTATGATTCAAGTTATCACTAAAGATCTAAAAATAAGCTAGCATATTCATATTTATATTTCAAGCTTTGCACATCATATTTATATTTCCAAGATATCACTTTATAATGATAAAAATGGATTGTATAGCATGTTTATGATTTTTGCCATCACCTAAACCTTTAAAGCTCAAAACTTACCTCTTTAATCTTAAATAGAAATTTTATTTTTGTGGATATATTTAAATTATGTTATTTCTTGCCTCTTGATGCTCTTGATATTAAGGTTGGCTTATTTTATTTCTAAGGCTTTGATATTGTCTTTAAGCTACTTAAATAATTTTGTTAGAGTTAGAAATCTAAAGATGTTTGAATTTATGCTTTTCTCAAGCTTTATGATTTGAAAATTATGCTACTGACCTGATTTAAATAAAATAGTTAGGATATTGATTTAAAGGCTTTGAATGTTTATAAATTACTTATAATTGATGTAAGAATTGTTTTTAGCATTTTTGTGATAAACTAGTAGATAAAAAGGATCAAAATCGTAATTCTACAAAGCTTTAGACAATGAATTTTCTGAATTAATTCCTCACTGATTAGATACTGATCATATGTTTTATATACCTTAGAATTATTAGTATTAGATGTAAAAATTGTTTTTGGTATCTTAGAGGTTGAAAAGGATAATTATAAGTGTTAGTTTTGACCATTTTGTAAAATGTAGAAAGTTGTGTTTCTAAACTATCAATTATGTAATTTTGATGAAAGGATTTTAATTAGGGTTAGTAATAATATCTGATGTTATTATGTGTTCAAAATACTATTTATAATGCTTAGAAAAAGTTTTACAAGTATTGGTTTTTGATAAGTGTCAAAATAAGTAACCTTATACTTTGACCCCTATAATGTGTTAAATTTAGTCTATGGCCCTAAAAGGTTTTTATGATGAGTTTTGATGGTTTCTAATAGTTATATGCCTCTTGAATTGTATTGGTTAATGTTAGAGATCTTTAATTTATTAGTAGATGTTAAAAAGGGGTAATTATGTTTTGACCCGTAATCTTTGAGAAATTGTGATTTGACCCTTTGGGACTTAAACGTAAATATTGACAATATGATGAGATGAATGTGAATGATGTGTTGTGAAGAATGAGTTGATGTGCTGAAATTTATATGGCTTATGGATATTTGCAATGACATATGATGCATGAGTATGCGATTTACATTATGGCATGTTATAATTATGTTTGATTCATTGATATGCACATGAAATAATGAATCAATGAGTTATAATTGTGATATTCATGTTTACATCTCCATATAACATGCCAAGATTAAAGGTGACATAAGACACATGGAAATGATCCTCTAGACTCCCCGAATTAAAGGTTATGAGAGGTGATCCGAATAGGAAGTGATCCTTTGGACTCCCCGAATTAAAGGTTATGAAAGGTGATCCTAATGCCCCCTATCCCGTACCTTAAGAGTTGGGAATTTAACTTATCAAAAGGGATAAGATTATGCTAGTGACGACTAGTGAGGTATGAGCTCATAAACTAGAACTCTCGAGAAAAGAGAGAATTATAGGGCGGCCCCCAAGGAAAAGAGAATGAAGAAGTTTAAGTCACCTGTAAGAATAATGATCATGATGTTCTTTATATTATATGCATCACTTTATGGATTTTATGATATTATGTATATGAAATTGACATGCATCCATGACTAATATGTTGCATTCATGACATTAAGATTCATGCTAAAAGATACGGGCCTCGGCTAATGATATTTAGAACTTAATAAATGAACCTTATATATATATATGTTCACCATTTTCATAATTAAACCCGAGGTTCCTGGGGACGATGACGATGACACTTGTGTTAGAGTCGGGAAGCCCTACTGAGACTCTTGTATAAGTTTCTCATCCCTTTTCTTTTCCGTGTCGTCTCCAGACAAGCATGATGAAGTAGTTCATGGCTTTGAGTAATGGTCGTGGGAGCTTTGCTATAGAACAAGAGATTTAACGAAGATAGTTTCTCATTGGATATGTGCCTTTAGAGTGATTGCATCTTATTTATCAGTTTGTATTTCTATTTATGGATATGTATGTCCTTACGTTTATAGGACATCATTATTACGACACACTTATTGATATGATATTATTATTTGAGTTATGTTATGCCATGATTGTATTATGTGTTTACTTGTCATTTGTTTCTAACACTTCTCTTATGCAGAAAAGGTGAACGATGTTAGATACTTAGGATGCGCGGCTCACGTTTTGGTATTTAAGTTCAAAAAAAAGATTTACTCATATTTTCACTAAAGTATTTTAAAGAAGTTGATTTAAATCTGGAGCAAAAGAGTAATAACTAATAATTAACTTAAACGCGTCCTAGGCGTGTTGAGTTAAATATTAGGGTGTTACAATAAGTATATGCTAGTGACAACTAGTAAAGTATGAGCTCATAACCTAAATTACTCCCAAAAGGGTGGAGTATAAGGTGGCCCAAGGAAAATAATGATGATGATAAGATTTTAAGTCACCTAAGGCACTAAAGAAATGAAATATGTGCACTGTGTCCATGTGTAGCTAATATTATATGACGTTCTTTTATGCATGTTATTTTGATAATGATGATGAGGAATATGATGTAATCATAAAGGAAAAGTTCATTGTAAATATGACATGTTAAGATTATGATGCATTATAAGATGCATGATTAAAAATTGACGAACCTCGGTTAAGTATTTGTCCGAACTTAAAATGAATCTTTGCATGCTCACTATTTTAGAATAATCCCGAGGTTCCTGGGGACTTTGATGATGACACTGTAGAAGGAGGTACCCTACTGAGAATTCTTTAGCAAGATTCTCACTCCCTTTTCTTTATTTTCGTCATTGTCTCCAGATTCAAATGGCGACATTCGTCCTGTTCGTTGATACCCCTACTTGGGAATTCCACTATGATCCGGTGCATCGCTCGTATCATTTTGAAGGGAGGTCTTGATTCGTGTTTTTATTTACATAGGTCGTCCATTTGCACATCCTGTCCCTAGTTATCGATTTTCTCCTACTTCTCCCTATGGCGATGAAATGGTTTTTGAACATGCACGTCCACTTGATGAAAGGATGTTACGTTCTTATCCCGCTTCATCTGCTGTCCATGGATTTCCAGAGTATGTTCGAGGCGAGATATTACGGCTGATCCTTCAAAGGACACTCCTACTCATGTATATTCTGAGAGCTCTGGTCCTACTCCCATACGTGTAAGAGAGGGTAGTGAGGAAACAGTTGTTCAGCCGAGGTTAGTAAGAAGGCCGTCCATGTGACCCCAGCCTGGTGCATCTCGTGTGTCCCCTCCCGAGGGAGCTCATCAGTGGAT
The DNA here is from genome assembly GCA_031216125.1 of Dalbergia cochinchinensis. Classification (NCBI taxonomy): domain Eukaryota; kingdom Viridiplantae; phylum Streptophyta; class Magnoliopsida; order Fabales; family Fabaceae; genus Dalbergia; species Dalbergia cochinchinensis. The sequence goes on along the minus strand of CM062377.1, from coordinate 32,266,787 downwards.
CGGATTTATTCCCCCATTTCCAGGACAGTGGCCATAGAAGGTTCTTAGTAGATTTATGTGCGTTCATGCACCCTAGTTTTAGGATAACCTTCCCGGCTTATGGAGTTATCTAGTTTAGGGGCATGTATTTCCTTATGTATATTTTCTTTTATGGGTTTGCATAAGACAATGATGTATGATCATAACCCACCCTTTGAGTGAGGTTATTGTATGTAAATATATGTTATAATGTGCTTATGAATGTTATATGATGGAGCCAAAGTGATATATTCTTAAACGTCTTATTATACTCCGCTTACTCGTTCACGTTGTACTCGGCTTACGTTTTCAATTATTTTTTAAAAAAAAAAATGGCTCGTAATTTCACTAAGTATTTTCAAATTATGAAGAAAGAACCAAAGCAAGGAGTAAAGTCTAGTCATTAATCAGATTCAACCTAGGTGTATTTGGTTAATTACTAGGGTGTTACAAACATCATCATGAAACTCTCATCATCAAACTCTCATTTCTTTGATTCACAAGCCTCATGGCCGAAAAACAAAGAGGAGAAGAAAAGAAAAGAAGTTCTAGAAAGGATTCAAGAGAAACTAAGAACACATAAGGAAAGTAAGAACTTTAAATGAAAGAACTCTTGAAAGAAAATCCCTACCTAGTGATTAGGAGGTTGGAATGAGAGAAGAGGATGAAGAACTTGAAGAACTTGAAGACTTGAACTTGAGAGGAAAAGGAAGCTTTGAAGTGTTTCTTTGAAAACTTACTCTTTGCAAATGAACCCAAAATGATACAAGTTCACCCAAGCAAGCTATTTATAGAGAAATGAAACAAATGAAGGGTGTAAATGGAGGGGGAGGCTTCGGCCATGCAGAATGGAGGGAACCCATGAGTTCCATGAGGTGAGATAATATGGTCTTGAGGCATGGTGAGGTATGGTTCAAAGTATGGTGAGGTATGGTTCAAGGTATGGTCTCAAGCATGGTTCTTTGAGTGAGAAACAATTCAACATGTGTGGTAATTGAGAGAGAGAGGGCCGAAATGCATCAGCCATGGGAGGGTTCTCTTTGCATTTTAATTGTGGTTTAGAGTTGTGTTTAGGTGTATCTTTGATTGGGATTAAGATTAGGAATTTGTAAGAAAGTGTTTAGGTGAGAAAATGGGTAATCAAGGTTGTCAAGACATAATTAAAGAGTGTTCTTGCATCATTAGTGAGTTATAAATTCATTTTAGTATATAAACAATTCTAGACACAATTCCTTGATTTAAGGAATTGGAGAGAGAAAACACTATTCAAGATTCCAAGAGTGAAATCTTGAGTTTTAGAAAAGAGATTTAAATCTAATCTAAGCAATCTTAGGTTCTAATTAATTTTAATAATTTATTTTGACTCTAGATTAATAATGGAAATTAATTAATCTTCGATTAGAGCCTAATATTGCTTACGTTTGCTTAATTACATCATTAAGCTCAAAAACACTATTCTAGGGGCAAAATCGTAATTTTGTACTAAAACTGCCCGGGACCACCGGGACTCAAACAGATGTTTTGAAACATGTAAAAACATGGTTTTAAACCTCTGGGGAAAGTTTCGGGCTCAAACGGTACCTTTACCCGCGTAAAACGTTATAGGGGTATTTTGGTCATTTTGACTAAAGCTTGAAAATGAGACTTTCACCTCCGGAACCACTCAAGGGTCATTCAATCCCCTTCAAACATTGAGTTGGCCCTTCGAAAACTACCGGGTTGGCCATCCTCGAATTTCGGGCCGAAAATGACCTCAGGGGCATTTTGGTCATTTTTCATTCAGACAGAAAATCGAGGCGTTACACCACTCTCTCTGTATTTTTGAGAAGAGGTCAGTCGATGTTGCCCAAGTTCTTTTCTTCCTAGGATTTTAACATCATTCCATGCCATCTTGATCCTCTTTTCTTGCTCCATGGTGCTTTTATCCTTCTGATACAAGAAGCTAAACCCCTCAAGTTGCTTTTCTTGTACTTTTGTTTGAGTCCAATGAAGTTGTCTGAGCACCAATGCAGGCGTGTAGGAGATACATCCCCTTGGACCCATTAAAGGAACATTGTGAAAATCACCACAACTATATATAACATTTTCTCCATGGTACCAAGGACAAACCCACTTGAAGGAATTTGACTGGATCTCTGAGAACTCCTTTTTCCATGCTGGTGCCTCTTGATGGCTTATCTGCATATGGTGGAAGCTTCCAAATGGATCAGGAAAAAGACCCATGCAGTTATTGGCATATACATGGGTCATAAACCAAACATATAACATCGGCAAACAGCACCGTAACCTGCCACCATTTTTCTTGAGACAAACCTCCAAGGAAAGAAAAGTATCCGCCAATATGGCTCATGCCTTGTGTCTCGATTTTGAAAAACACGTCCATGGCGGCCTGGTCAACAATGTCTGGTGTGAATGGGAATAAGACCAATCCATAAACGGTTAGTGCCAATGTTCGATTGAAGAGGTCCCAATTTCCTTGTTGGGCCAATGTTTGCAGATGGGTTTCAAGAAAACTCCTCTTAATTCCTTGAGTGGATCCCCTCACTTCAATTTCTATCTGGTTTGCTTTAACTCCAATTATTTTGGCAATCTTTTCTTTACCGACATAATGTCCTTGATAGAGATATACACCAGACTTTTCTCGAATTGGTAGCTTTATCATGACCATGTACTCTTCTATAGTTGGCATCGCATCAAAATCAGGAAACTCAAAGCAACGAAGAGAAGGATTCCAAAATTGTGAAAGAGCACTCAATGCAGGTGCTTCTACTGGGATAAGTAACAAATCCAATATACGCCCATACGTATGCTTGAAAGATGATCGGACTTCACGAGGCATCAATTGAATTATTTTCTTTACTTGCTCTAGCTCATTATTAGTCACTGTAACTCTGATGTTCCTTTTCCAATCATGTGCATTGCTAGTGTTCATTTGTAATGCTTCCATTTGCTTTGAACTGATGATGACTTTTGCCTTATTGACAATCAAAAGACCACTGTGGGAAAGAAAAAGATAAATGAGTAAAACTAAAAAGATAAAAAGAAAATACAAGAAAGAAAAAGGACATGCTCCTATTTGATAATATGAGATGCTTTCCTAAGAAAATGATAATGCACAAGCCTACCAATTTTGATAAAAGAGTAAATTATGAAAAGAATAAGATATGATAAAATGAATGCATGTGGTAATTAATGGAATGCATATCTACATCATGGATGCCTAAATACCTAAAAAAATAGAAAGCATGACCAAGTTGGAGAGGAAGTAATGGCTAATCCTAAATGTAATGTGACAATGTTTTGATGTAAGATTAACTAGTTTAAAGTAAAGCATAAAGAAGTGCAAAGTGAAAGGATGAAAGAAGCATGCTCCCATTGTCCTAACAGGGTTGAACTTAATAAACGGGGAGTTCTAAGGCCAAAACCCTAACTTGGGTGTTTGCTAAGTTCAACTATTCGTGCACACATTCATAGTGGATCTAGACTTCTAATAGTCATGGTCCCCAGATTGCCCCTGTCCATAGACAAGGATCCGACTTTCAAATTAACCACAAGTAAAGATGAACCTTCTCAATATGATTGACCCATAAAGCCAGTAACAATCTGAGTGGTGTCCCAACAACTATCAAGTGAGCATGAAGCCCCTCATGACAATGTCAAGAAACCCCCTATCCTTTGGTTCGCACAGGCTCGGGTATAGAGCCCAAAAAAGTGTGTGAGATAAGTGATTGTGAAGTGTGTGCAGAAAGTATACAAACCTTTCAATCCTAAAACTACATACACTCCTGCAAAACAAAATATAAACAATAAATATATACAGAACAATAATGGTCATCTATCCTAAGATTTTAACAAATAAAGCCAACATTATAAACCTATGCAATATTAAATTCTATAAAGAAATAAAACATAAAGAACAGGAAAAAAAACTGTACAAAATAAGAAAAGGAAAACAAAAATCAAAAGGCTATACTTAATTTGCACAACTGACTAAAACAGGCTTGACTTTCTTGGAAATCCCCAGTGGAGTCGCTATTTGTTGCAACCGGGATCGTGACGGGGATGGCGAAAAAAGAATTTTTTAATTTTTGAAAATTAATGGAGTCGCCACCAAGTTTATTAGAATTTGGGAAAACATGGAAATACCTATTTATTTTGAAGAATGATATTTGAAACCAGTTTTGAGTTCGGGAGTCGGTTATGTATAGGGAAGGGCAGGAATTTAATCCCACACACCCCTAATACACCCGTCCTTAGACGATACCTTTAATTAACTGTGCAAATTAAATAATAACCTTTTTTTAAAAAATATTTATTTTTATTTTATTATAAAAAAGGAAAAAAGAACACCAAGTTGTCACAACTCAAATGTTCTGAAATATCGAGTTAACAAGCCGTCACGGCCAAATTAACATCTTCATTCAAAATGGAATACTCCCAAATAAATGAAAAATTTAAATTAAATACATAAAATGAAATGTCTCTAATAAAAATGATAAATATTTACAAAGGAGATTAAAATGTATTACAAAGCAAGAATAACTATTTTTAATGAGATTTTGGAACATCAAGTTGTCACAACTCAGATATCCAAAATATTGAGTTAATAAGCCGTCTCGGCTAAATTAACATCGTTATTTGAAATAGAATTTTTGATAAAAAAAATGGATAAATTTAAATCTAAAATGAAAATATAAATTATGAATATTTACAAATGAGACAAAAGGAAATTTATTTTGATTTTTTTTAAAAAAAATATTTATTTTGTTTAGAAGAAATTCCGAATCATTAAGTTGTCACAGCTCAAATGTCCAAATTATCGAGTTAACAAGCCGCCGTGGCTAAATTAACACTTTTAATCAGAATATTCCTCTATTAAATGAAAATTAAAAAATATTTCAAAAAAATTAGAGAAATTATTTACAATTAAGATAAAAATTATAAACAAAACTAATTTTGGCTTGACAGGGTTGAATCGCCTGCTCCTACGTATCCCCTGGTGCAATGGGGAACTCAAAGTCATGTAGTTCTGTAGAAAATAATTATGTGTTGATAGATTTTATTTATGAAGAACAAAAATTTGTAACAAGATACATAAAATCCATTATTGCATAGAATCCAAGTTGGCACTAGGCCACTCAATGAACCCCTATGATTCAAATAATGATGAAGGTAACATCTGCTACTCAATCACCATTATTGATCATTGTACGGATAAAAAAAAAATATAAATGAAAATATTTTGAAATTTTTGTTTTTATTGTTGACAAAGAAACAAGAAATTAAATTACAAAAAGAATTGAAATTCACATTTCTTTTAAAAGCCCTTTTTTTTAAAAAAAAATAAAATTCGCTTTTGCACAGGATTTAAGTTAGCATTTAACTAATAAATAAACCATTGTGATTCAATAATAATAAAGATAACATTTGTTACTCAATTATCATTATTGATCATTTCGCGAATTAAAACCTTTTTTATTTATTTTTAATAAAACACTTATTTCAAACATAAACTGACAAAATTAATTTATAGGGCAAATGATCAATTCAATAAAAGCACACAACTAAATAAATAAATAAAAAACTAGAAAGCCAAACCACACAAGAAACAAAACATGCATGATGATAGAAACCACTTTCCAACAATAACACGTAAACTAAACTTTATTTTGAAAAGAGAAATATGCTATTCATGACCCCACACCTAATAGCTACTAATTTAAAAAAAAGAACTTGGACAAATACACAAATGAGACACAGGCTTGGATTTAAAAAAAAGGTAGTGCCTTGACCCACACATACACGATACACAAAGCACTCACCCAAACACTCACCCACACATACACACAATACACAAAGCATAAAAACAATTCTTTCACCCACAACAGATACACGCGGCTGACACATCCATTCCCTCCCACCTCATATTCAATCTCACACTAAGAACACCACCGGAGAGAAAAATATAGAGGAGAGATGGTGGAGTAAAGAGAGAGAAAGGGATGTTGTGAATGGGAAGACCATGGCGGCTAAGCAAAGGAAAAGGGGGACTCATCGTGTGGGCCTTCGCGATGAAGAAGGGAGCAGCGCCGGCCGAGATAGGGAGGTACGTTGTTGCAGGCGGTGGAGGTAATGAAAGGTGGTGTTGAGGGTGGATTGCAAGCTCATGTGGTGATGGACAGTGATGGCGGTGGAACTTAGGAAGCGGAGACCGTGAGTTTCATGGCTAAGAAAAGAAGGGGAGAATGATGGTGGATGGGTGGCTATTTCAATGGAGGATGAGCAGTTGAAGGGAAAGGGGATCAAGGTGGTTAATGGAGGAAGGGATTGAGAGGGGGAAGCCGCGGTGGATCTGAAATGGTGGAGGCTTACGCGGCGGCGACGGTGATGAGGGAGAACAGTTCGATTTGGCAGAGGTGGAGGCCACAGGTTCTTCGCGGGATTGCCATGGTGTTTGATGGTTTATGCGAGGAAGGGAGGAGTTACGCGGTGGTGGTGGTCAGGTGGTTCTTGGGCAGAGGTTAAAAGAAGAAGATGATGGAGGGGGAATGATGGGAGGATGAAGACAGTGGAGGCCGCGACAGTAGCAAGGAGGAAGCCGCGGCCTCCTCACTTTTGTATTCCTTTTTTTTTATTTGTGATTCATATTGATGGAAAAATACCTTGCTGCTGCTTCTGGCTGTATTCTTGCTGAGCTATTTTGCTAATTCCCCTTTGTATGCGTTGGCTATCTTGGAATTTCAATCAATATGCTGCTGATTTTTTTTTTGTTTGAAAATTTTTTGAATTTTTTTTGTCTGAGAAAGCCTTTGATATCTGATGCCGCCCCCTTGCTATTACTGATGGTTATATATAGAGATCGATGGTTGATCAAAATCATTTCACCGGTTGGCTAGTGCGATCCCTAGCTCATCAAAGAAAATCATCATTTTGCTGGGGAAGGATAATCATCATTGTGTCCACCACTTCCCTCTAATTCTTCAACTTTTCATCCTCCCCATACTGTAATAATAGGAACCCGTGACAGCCAGCTCTTCAGCTCCTTTTTCTTTTTCCTTTTCTTTTCTTATTTATTTTTTTTATAGAATGGAAATGGGTTGAAAGTTGTAAATGGGCCGGAAGGATTTTTTTTTTTTTTGACAATTGGAAATGGGTTGAAACACATCTTTTTATTTTGAAACGGGCTGAAAAGAAATTTTTTTTTTTGGACAATCGAAAATGGACGAAAACACTTGGACTTTTTTTTTTTACATAAGTCAAAACGTAAAACAATAATAATAATAAAAATGATAAAAAAAAATCTAAAACATGGTTTGAACTGAATTGACTATCATGAGTCTACAAATAGGCTAAATTCTAAAAATATGTCGATTTGATGAATTTTTTTAAGGCCGAACAAAATCAGGTGTTCACAATGGTATAAAGTAAATTTGGAAGAAATCTGGTGTGCTGCTGTTGCGCTACCGAATTTCTGACAAATTTGGGGACTTAGAAAGTTTTTGAAAAACCTATGAGATTTTCTTTATGAGGTACTAAGATGAGCTCTCAGATGACACCGGTTCGGCCGAGCACCTCCAAAGAACTCATGTGACATTGGTACCAAGATGTATTCTTGGGTGACACCGGTTCGGCCGAGCACCCCCAAGAAATGCCCCCTAGCCCATACTAAATAGTCAGGATTATGATTATGATACGCTTATCGGGATTGATAAGTAAGAACTAGTGACGACTAGTTAGGTATGAGCTCATAACCTAGAGATATGACACGTTCTAGGTGACACCGGTTTGGCCGAGCACCCCCAGAACGAATGTCTTTTAGGGTGGCCCCATGAGGAAATAAAGTATGATGATTATGTCACAAAGTTCTCCCATATGAGATTTCAATTGCCACTTTATGCCACTATTATGATGTTCTTAATGTTATGATTACTATCTTTGCATTAAGTAGAGCCATGCATACATTCTTTACTATGCTGCATCCATGACATTAAGAATCATACTAAAATGAACGGACCTTGACTAACTATGTTTCAAAAGCTTAAAAATAAGCTTAATGCATACTCACTTATTTTATACACTAAACCCAAGGTTCCTGAGGACGTAGATGATGACACTTAGGTAGTAGGAGGCCCTACTGAGATTCTTTAGCAAGATTCTCACTCCCTCTATCTTTTCTTCCCGTCACGTCTTCAGATGGAGACGTTCATGGTTTTTGTGGACACCCCGACGTGGGAGGTGTACTATGATTAGGAGCACGGATCATACCATTTTGAGGGTCAGTGCACGGTTCGTGTCTTCATGTTCATTGGACTACCCTTCACCCACCCTGTGCATACCCATCGCTTCTCCCCGACAGCACCCTATGGCGACGATGAGCGGATTTTTGAGCGCACGTGTACGCACAATGAGAGAGTACTCCGCATGCACACTGTCGCTTCAGCCATGCGCGATTACCCCGACTACGTGCCCCGGACATACTTCTCGGAGACCGACTCGTCGGAGGACCCGCCTACCCATCTGTACAGCGAGAGCTTTACCCCCACTCCACCACCGATGAGAGAGGGCAGTGAAGACACTGTGACTCAGCCTCGGCTAGCTCAATGACCGGAGATGCGGCCACGTCGTGGAGGTCACCCTGATCCCCGCTTCGCCTTTACACGTCAAAAGAGCTCGCCCAGTTTGCCAGGTATGTGCCTCTTTTGCGGGATAGACATCAGTAGGAGGTAGCGGATAACCGATGGAGTACCCGGGGTAGTGCACACACCACTTAGATGAGGATAAACCTTCTTTTGTTTAAAGGTTATCCCTTTAGTGCACTTGGGTAGGGGAGTTTGCTTTTATTCTTTCCATCGCACTTTCCTTTGTATTTTCTTTTTAGATGTATTTGTTTTATGTTGTACTAAACTAAGTCCCACTCTCCATAAGTGGGCATATCATATTATATAAATATGCAGTTCAGTTTTATCGTGATGTGCCTTTACTTGCTTTATGTTATGATGTTTATGAGATGCTTGCCTTATTTCCTTGTATGCTTCATTTCTTATCGTGTTGCGCGGTTCTCACTTTATTTTTTTAATTCAAAAAAAAATTTTACCAGTATTTTCTGCTAAGTATTTTAAAGTAAAAAGGAAACTATGACATAATAGACTAATGATTAACCTAAATATGTTCTAGAGTATTGGGTTAAAAATTAGGATGTTACAGCCTAGAAATGTACATAATGACACTTATGAGATAAAATTGCCTATTGAGAAATCTATGATTTCTCACACCTTCAACCATGTCATCTCTAGATTCACACATGTTTGATGATGGCCCGCCCTCGTAGCAGCTTTGACTCAGACTCCGATTGGATCCCGGGGAATAGGGCCCCTTTCTTGAGGAGCTCGTTTCATTTAGGTGGCCTCAGTAACAGGACGCCAAACTACCACACCTTACCCCGTAGGCCCCATGTCATTTCCAACTTTTTTGATTCAGACGCACAGATCCTTGCAGCCTCTCCACTCTATGTGCCCGTGGTAGAGCTATCATATGACTCCGAGGTAGAGATCTTGGAGGAGCCCCTGGATGTTAAGCCCCTGCAGATGATTCCTCCTAAGCCTGACTAGTATGATGCTAATGAGGAGGAGGATCCGATGGAGATAGAGGAGGACTTGATAGGAGAGGATTTCGATAACTGGCATGATGATTTCAAAGAGGATGGTTGGCAGAATTGGAAAATGTCTCCGATGAGTCTGGTCCCGTCCCCGATGTAGTATCTGTTTTGGACTATGACATGCACAGTGACTTTTCGAGTCACCCAGTCGTCAAAGTAGCACCTGTCTAGGCAAGCCGAGCGCTTCCCCGTACCACGCACCCAGTCATCAGGAGTCCTTTTCACATGCACCATACTGTCTGAGCAATAGTGCCTTTCGTCATGTCATTGCTACTGTGCTTTATCTTACTATTTATCTACCTAGATGTAACAGGGTTATTTATTGTTTTCTGTAGTAGTAATGTCTCTATAGGACTCGATGTATTAGATATTATATCTTGTTTTATTGATCCTTTATGTGATGTATTTAAGGGTGGGAATGCCCATCCTCTTGAAACAATTATGTATCTTATTTCATATTAATGTTAAAATGTGTTATCTATTTTCATGTATGCATGTTTCTGCTAAATAGATATGACCATAGAATTACTGTAAATCGATACATGCGACTTTCAATTCATGCTACAGGCTTAATTTTGAATATGTGGTTTCAAAAAGAAAAATTTTTCGCTTATTTTAGATAACAAGTAATTTCTAAAAGAACGCAGAGTGCGAAGTAATAAACTAATAAGGACGAAATATGACTTAAGCATGATTCATTTTTATTAGGGTGTTACAATTGTTACCTTTTCCTTACCATTCATAATTTTTTGTTGCGAGTAAATAGTAGAATTCAAAAAATGAAATCTTTTGAAAATAAATTACCCCATATCTAAAAAATTAAGAAACTTTATCAATAATTGTAAAAGATTTGAAGCATAATATTATATCTATTGAATTTGTTGAAAATACAAAGGAAAAATAAGCAAAAATGTCACTATATAACTTAGGGTGCAGTTGGATTCAAAAAATAAATTTTAGCTTTTCATTTCCTATTTCATTGTTTCCTACATTTTGTTAAGAAAATACTGAAAACTATAAAAACTATAAAATCAAACTTTCATTTCCAATTTGAGTTGATGCTCACTTTAGTCCTTCACATTTCACATATGAGTCAATTTAGTCATTGACTTTTAAAATGAGTCAATTTAGTCCCTCACATTTACAACCGTGAGTCACTTTAGTCCCTCCGTTAATATTCGTTTATCCACCATCTGTTAAGTGATGATGTGTCACCATTAAGTGACACATTGTCATTTGATGTGTAATATTGATTCAAGTAGGTCATTTTAGTCCCTCTAAACATACCAAATGAGTCATTTTAGTCCCTCTAAAAATGTCAAATTAGTCATTTAAGTCCCCTTGCATTTGTGACTCTCCTACAAAATCCTAAAATGTTAATGTGTAATATTCTTCAATTTAATGGAGAAATACTGGACCAATACAGATAACATCCACAAAGTATAACCAAGTTTCAAATTTTAATTAAGCTCTATTTTTTACATATTTGTTCATCGAATGTGATACAGTTATTTGGGATGCTCTCCATTGCATCACAACGACAGTTAAAAGATTAACAATTAAAAGAAAATTGTTCACATTGTATATTTTCTACGCTATCTGCATGTCTCTGCCAACTATTTTCAAATCGAGCAACTATTAAAAAGCAAGAAACTATTCTCCATCAGACCAGTTCAATAACCTACGAACATGGTGTCATTATCCAAGACCTGTAATTCTAATACAATAGCCTCAATAGACAATTACAATAACCTGTTATTAGCTATGAGATAAGACAATTCAATGAAAATAACCAAATGATGTATGTTCTAATTCCATATATTTATCAAAAGAGGTGAGCATCAAAAGGGTTATTGCCTTATACAAGTCACAAGTCTCAAAATAAAGGGCTATACAAAATGAAGTCATGTACCAGCAAGAACAAATAAAGTAAGTCTTGTACAAAAATGAATTTAGCCCATATACAAAAAATCAACTATGCTTTAAACATTAATTCTTCTTCCTTGGAGGCATGAATCCTGGAGTTGGCACAAATCTCATTAAGTTAGCCAATCTAGATGCGGTTCCAGAACTTGCTCCCTCAATTGTCTCCTTTGAAACAGCCTCTGGTGGAGGAGATGACCTTGATGCAGTAGGGGCTAATGGTTTGATTGTTGGGAGTTTATGTGGCCGCTTTGTAATAGGTACCTTTAACAATAATGTATAAAAATATGAAATAAGGTGAATGGTTTAAGTGTGAGTTCAAAACAAATTTAAAAATGATACCCATATGTGCTGTTGCAGGATGAGCTGCTACATGTGGGAAGCTGCTGGAGGAGCGGTTATAGGAGGGGTTGTATCTGTAGGTGGAGGAGCTATTGGAGGAGTGACTATTGTAAGAGGGGGAGCTTTAGCATTTACAACCCCAGATGAAGTTCTAGCCTCATTTGAGGTTCCAGCCCCAGATGCCACCATTTCTTCAGCTTTTTGATTCTTCATCTTCTTACAAGTCCTACTTGTGTGGCCTTTTTCACCACAAAAGGTGGATCGATATTTATGACAATATCTCTTTTCATGTGAGTTTGAATTCACAGGTCCCTCATCTTTATCCTTTCTCCTATTATTCTTTTTGGGTCTTCCAGGTTGCCTCTTTATTGGTGGTGGAATAGGCAGCACATAAGGTGCTTTCTCCCAAAGCTCTTGGCCTTGCACTGGCTTAACATGGTGCTCATATGTTGTTGTATATGAAGCCATTGTCAACCATGCATGACAATAGTCCTCTAGTCTTTCATTCAAGTATGCTATGCATGTTATAGCATGATGGCATGGCATTTTTTTTCAACTAGAGCCCATTCAACAACACATGGAATTAGTGAAATATAATAATATTGTAATGCATAAAGTAATAATTTTTGCACATGAATTAATTCCTGTTAGTTGCCAAAACCTATAGCGGCATGTATGTTTTCTCAAGTCCACAACCATATTGCAAGGCTAACCATGCACTTCAAATTCATACTCATGATTGTCCTTAACCCAAATTGGTGTCCACTTGTTGCTTTTCCTTTTTTCCTTCTCAAGCCTACTTCATTACAAAGGAGTTAGGTGGCTAGTATGCTTAGATAATTTCTACTTATTTGTTCCCATAGTCTTCATTATACATCTTCTAATCTCCTCTGCCATTGTTAGGATTGGCTTTGTTCTATAATGAGCAATTTTGGCATTGAATACCTCACATGCATTGTTGCATATGTTGTCAAGTTTAGTGTTCTCACTAAAATAGGCCTTTGTTCATGCTTCCTTATGCCACTTGTCCAAATACTCCCAAGTTTTCTTATTGACCCTCTTGATTTTCTCCATATTTGCATTAAATTGATTAACTGTTGTGGACCAAGCACATTCCTACAGCATTCTCTTTAGCTCATTGTCCCTCCACTGCTTTGAGAAATTCTTCCATAAATGCCAAACAAAAAAACCTATGAGGCACTTTAGGCATCACCTTTTGCATTGTTGGAATCAAACCTTGTAGAAAACATAAGCAGCTTAAATTAGCCCCAACCAAAAACACTCATTAAACCAAAATAGTCCTTGACATTATACTTATTAAATCAAAATAGTCGCTAACATCATAGTCATTAACTCAAAATTGTCCCTTACAATGTCAGTACTAAAAAATCATCCATACCAAAAACTTACCTTTTGCATGTCTGAGATGAAGCTCCATCTATGCTCATTGTAGTCCCCAATGTCATTGTGAAGTAAGGTCTGAAACCATTTCTAGTTCTCTTTATTTTGTACATCAACAATAGCATACTCAATAACAAAGATGTGGTTATTTGCATCTTGAGTAATTGCAGATAAGATTTGCCCACCATAATGATTTTTGATGAAGGCACCATCCAATCCAATCAATGGTCTACAACCTGCCTTAAACCCCCTCTTGCATGCATCAAGGCACACATAAAACTTCTCAAACTATGGTCGGTTCTAAGGAATTGGGATCACACGCAACTTAATAATGGATCCAGGATTACTCCTTGTCAACTCTCCACTATAATCCCACAACCTTCCTTACTGTTCTTTCTCATTACCTTCAACTATTGCCCTTGCCTCACCCAAAGCTCTAGTTATCATGGTTCTATTTAGCAGAAGTTGACATTTCTCTTTAATATAGTCATAAGCCTCACAATGTTTAAAGGTTGGTTGTTTCCTCAATTTTTTAACTAACATGTCCCTAACCCACTTCTAATTTGCTCCCTTATTCCTAAAACCTCTACAGCAAGTATGCATATCATCCAATGATTTAATTTGCCAATAAAACTTGGCATTGTTATATGAACAAAAGACACCTTACACTTTGCTCTAGCCCTTAACTTGTCATTCTTAACCCACGTAATCTGTCTACCTAGTTGTATAGTGTAGTCCCTAACTCCCTTCTTAAATGCCTCTAGAGTGTAAAATGTCATACCCTCTTACATCTTCACACTCCCAAACCGTGCATCCTCCTTGAAAAATGGGTTGACTTCTCCACTATCTTCCTCATCCTTTTCAGAATCGAGAGGTGTTTTTAGCTATTCAGAAGCCCATGACTTGCATCCATCATCTTCACTGTGGATTTCAAGCAACAAGTATGCGTCTCTATGACCTATTATTAGAAGTAAGAAACAAAAGAATTGTTAAAAAAGGCATGAGACTATTATATTAAATAGTGTTGTTAAACATTGGAATTAATACCTCCTTGCATACCCATGTCCATAGGGTCCTCACAGTCAGATAAGAGTAGGCTTTCACATGACTCAATAGGACTAGTTGCAGTCTTTTTTTTTGCCTTTACTTGATACAGTTGCATGCTTCTTTTTTTCTTTCCATTAGGAATCTTTAGGCCTTTTCCCTTCCTTAAAATCGCTTTCTCCCTTATTTTACCGCGTACCTCCATTTCACAATAGATTCACTGTCAACCACTTGATCAAGTGGAATTGGTGGTTTATAAAGGGCATCCTCTATACTCTCATATGAATCATATGGGTCACTCTAGCTATCATCAATACATAAAGGGTCATTGACCAGCTTTGTTTTCTTGGTTGTCTGTGTAGTCACAGGTCTAATGGGGGCTGGTTTTGGTGCAGTTTTTGGTGCAATGAGGGCTAGTTTTGATGCAATTTTTGGCACAGTAGGGTCTAGTTTTAGTGTAGTAAGGGCTAGTTTTATGGCTATTTTTGGTGTAGTAAAGGCCAGTTTTGTAGTTGGTTTTGGTGCAATAAGGGCTAGTTTTGGTATGGGGGACTAGTCTTGTGGCAGCTTTAGCGGCTGATTTGCTTGGTGCAGTGGGGGCTAGTTGGGTTTTTGGTTATGTTTCAAAAGGGCTGTTAGGGGGTTGAGTCTGTTAGGTTGATGCATTGCCTAGGTCTATTACATCACCACCACTAGGTTGAGACTCCTCATTATATAAATGGATAATTTCCTCAGGTTCAGCAACACCATGCTCAAGATACAACTCAATGACATCACTATTCTTACAACAAGCTCTACACATTTCTAGTAAATCCTTATCAGTTCTTAATGGTCTTAATCCATTCTCCAGTCTTTTTCCAGGAATCTTCCACCAACAGTTATTCACATTTCTATAACCTAAGTCTTGTAATACCCGACCACAGCAAACACATCTAATGTGTCTTCATCAATAGCCAACCAATGCTCTACATGCCCTCCTTCATATGTAATACTGCCATCATTACTTCTAACAAATAAACCCTCATGATGAAATATGAGATTGAGTCCTTTTTTCCCTATCTGTGGAAGTAAACAAATAGTTTAGCTAACTCATTTTGCATACAAATTCACACAATAATAGTCAAATTTAGTATATTTATGATTTGTAAACTTTTGAAAGGCTATGCTAAGACTTAATGACATTCAGCAAAAGGGATTCTATATTTCTATAAGATTTGACTTTTGTTTTTGAAGTCAAATCTCCACCCCAATTCTCAGAAGGATAGTAAACATTTTTTCATGCATTCTAATGACTTATCTTATGGATTTAAATGATGATAGCGAAAAAACAACTTTACTAAAATCTTGGATCCTAAGAATGCCAACAACCATAAACCAATCTCAAAATGTGAGCTACCAATAACCAGAAAGAGAATGTGGAACACAACATTATCAACCATGTGGGCCATAACAACCCATTTATTTTATTCCAATTATAGGGGCCACCTTCAGTAGCTTTAACGCCTATAGCAACATGGAGACAGCAAATGGACCACACATAATAAAGAAACCATAAAAAATGAAAACCAATACCACATAGGACCACAACCACACAACAACTAAAGCATATTGACAGAAGCTAAGTGTTACCTAAGAATGATGAGGAATCCAGAGATTGTTGATATCGGAGCGCATGGACTGTGCTACTGATGATTAGGGGGACTTCACATACGTTTAGGTTGGGTGCTACAGCAGGTTATGGGAAATTTGGGGGCCTGGGGATTTAGATGTGGGTCATGTTTGGGGAAATTGGGCTTTAGTGAGAGTCAATGGAATGACATCATTTTCATAGTGTGTCAATATGTCACTTAACAGTGACATAACATCATTTCACAGATGGTGAATTAATAGACGTTGATGAAAGGACGAAAATGACTCACAATTGTAAATGTGAGGGACTAAATTGACTCATTTTAAAATTTAAGGACTAAATTGACTTATACATGAAATGTGAGGGACTAAAGTGAACATTAACTTTTTCCAATTTTAACTATTTTCTATATAAAATCCTGAAAACAGGAAAATTGAAATAAAAATTATTTCAAACCAAAGGCACTCTTAGAGAATTAATACATGCATAATTTTAAGAACCATGATGTTGATATCCAAATCTGTCCATGTTTATTGTCAATTTTTATCTATTTTGACTTTTATTCTAATTTCTTTTAAAAAAGGAAAAAGAAAGAAAATTCACAACCCAAATTGTGGCCCAATTCTCTTCGAACAATTTTTCTTCCTTTTTCATCTCTTTTAGGTTCAAGTCAGCTGTTTTAATCAATTGCGTGGAGCCCTCCTCTCTATCAAACTATGTGTTAGACAAACCCAAATCAAGCAAATGCCCTGGTTTTGTTCACTCTAGTTAAACACAATTCAAAAGTTAAAACACCAAAAAGGGATGAAGAGATGCATCAAATTAAAGTGATGGAAAATGAGGAATAGTTTCAAAGAATGAAAATGAAGCATCAGAGATTAAAAGAACACACAAGCAAAAGCCGTAAGGATGAAAGAAGAAGAGGAGAACAACAACACAAATAGTTGAAGAATAACATGAACATAGAAGCAAGGAGAGAGAATAGAGACAGAACAACTATAGAAGCATTAGAGAGCAAAAAATTAGAGAAGGGAGTCAAAGGGGATACTAAAAAAATTCCCCATAGGTATCTTCATTGTCATCATAATTATTTCATCTTAGCCCTAACCATCTTCAATCTCATCCCTCACAAAACAAAAAAACCTAAAAATATGGCCCCAAACTCAAACACTTAAACTCCCAAACTCGCGTCTCAACACTGTCGTGAACCCACGTTCAAAACAACTGTGACCACCACCAAGCGCTTTGAGCCCCACTGTTAGTTGCAAACCTCCATACTTATATTGCTGCTGTCTTTTGTCAGGACCTGTCACGGATTCCTCCTCCTTAGTTGAGCCACAACCACAACACCCCCCGTCTTGTCAAGCAGCTGTAAACACCACTAGTGCCTCCCTGTAACTGCCATCTCAACATAATATTACTCAACCACCATTAGTACCACCAGAATCGTTGGTGATAGCTCCATGGTCTGCCACTAATGTTGAGCTCATATCTCTCTCTGTGCAATCCCGAGCCCACATTTGCTTAACATTGTTTCCCTATTTCTAAAGCTCATGTGCTTTATTTTTTATTTGTCTGCAGCAACTGGTGCTTTCTTTTCCTTATTTATGTGCCTTTTTAATTTCATTTTTATATTTTATTTTTGAATAGACTAAAATAGAGGTCCATAGGCTGAGAAAAAAAATTGAAGTACGAGCTGCAGAAATTCCAAAAATCATGATTCTTGCATGCTTAATGGGATTCATGAAAAAGAACATTGTAATGATTTTACTTTATTTTCCAAACAAATTTCCAGAATGAAATAATCATCCAAAATAGAGCAACATCATCATAAATTTACTATAAGAATATGTAGAAGTAAAAGGGCATTGAAATAGAATTAAACCATTGAAGGGATAAAAAGATTCTTTTCACGGTCATGGTATCATGCAAAGCGTTATAGACATTCGAGGATTAGAACAAACCCACGACCACCAAGGAGGAAATAAGGGTTACACGTAGAATTCCTAACCTTGTTTGAAGCTTTTGAGAAGGAAAAGAAAAGTTGGAAGTTTGGTGCTGACAAGGATTGGCTAGAAGCTTTTTCCTAAGAGAGTTCTTGGGCAGCTAACTACTTGTATGTGTTTGTGTGTATGAAGCATTTTCCTAACTACTTGCCTACTTGTGTGCATTTGTGTGTGTGGAAAAAAAAAAGAGAGTGTGTGGGAAGGGGAGGCTGCATAGCTGCTAAGGTAGAAGGGGAAGAGAGTTGTGAGTTAATTGAAAGAATTTGTTCCATGTGTTATTCCATTCAAACAGTGAATAATATACAAGAGTGCCAGCATAATTCAAGGCTACAAATTAGCTATAAATTAGGCTAATTTGACTAAGGATATTAACTATCCTAATATAAAAGATATACATAGATATAGAAAATATTTACAAGAATATTTACATATTCTATCACACCCCCGCAGTCGAAGCGGGAGGTTCTCGGACGCTGAGACTGGCTCAAAAATCATCAAAGAGTATGCGCGGAAGCCCTTTAGTGAAAATATTAGCAATTTGATAGCGAGAGGGAACATGAAGGCCACAAACCTATCCACGAGCAACTTTCTCACGTACAAAATGTATATCCATCTTAATGTGTTTAGTGTGCTGATGTTGAATGGGCTTATTGGAGAGATATATCGCACTCACATTGTCACAGCACACCAATGTAGCCTTGCAGATCAAACAATGAAGTTCCAAAAGAAGATTATGAATCCAACAAGACTCAGAAATGACATTTGCCACCCATCTATACTCAGCCTCGGCACTTGATCATGACAAAGTGGGTTGTTATTTTGAGGACCAAGAGAGCAAATTATCTCCGAGAAAAACGTAATAACCAGAAGTGGACCATCTAGTGTTGGGACATCCACCCCAATCAGCATCAGTGTATGAAATGAGACCAGAAATTGATGATTTGTAAAAATATAAGCCAAAGTCAAGGGTGCCTTGTACATAACGCGGAACTCTTTTGAGAGTAGTCATATGTTCAGTCTTTGGATCATGCATGTGAAAACACACCTATTGTACAGCATATGATATATTGGGTCTCATAAAAGTAAGGTACTACAATGCTCCTACTAAACTGCGATAATAAGTGGGATCCTCATATGGAGAACCTGAGGAGACACTAAGCTTGGCCTTAGTGTCCACTGGTGTTGGAGCAGGTTTACAAGAGGTCATGCCGACTCTATCTATGATCTCCTCAACATATTTTTGTTGGCAAAGAAATAAACCACCTGCATGTCTAGTTACTGTAATGCCCAAAAAGTAGTTGAGAGGGCCCAAATCTTTCATAGCAAATTCTGAAGCAAGGAGTGACATAATAGACTTATGAAGGTCGTCAAAAGAGGAAGTGAGGATGATATCATCAACATATAAGAGAATGTATGCCGTGTCCTTACCCTTGCGATAGATAAATAATGAATGATCAGATTTGCTATGGTAGAGACCAATGGTGGATACAAAATCAGCAAACCATTGATACCAGGCACGAGGGGCCTGTTTCAGACCATAAATATCTGGATAAACCGGATCCCAGAATCCCATAGGCTGATGCATATAGACAGTCTCATGGAGCTGACCATGTAGAAATGCATTTTGGATATCCAACTAATGAATGGGCTATGATTTAGATAAAGCAATGCTAAGAACAGATCGAATTGTTGCTGGTTTCACCACAGGACTGAAAGTTTCCGCACAATCTACTCCAGCCTTCTGAGACTTGCCATCAACAACAAGATGGGCCTTATGCCGCTCAAAAGAACCATTAGATTTCATTTTATGCCAAAAAATCCACATAGAACGAATAATATTAATATCATAAGGTCGTGGTACTAAATCCCACGTCCTATTTTTAATAAGAGCATCATATTCGTCTTGCATAGCGGAATTCCAATTTGGGTCGGACAAGGCTAGTTTTGGGTTTTTGAGAAAAGGAGATGGGGTAAGCCGAGTAACTGAAGTGGTCAGATTGAAGGAATGTTTTGGTTTAAAAATTCCATGCATGCTTCTAGTAGTCATGGTCCGTATGGGTTCTGATCAGGGTTCTGGTGTAGGGCTGGTAGCTGAGCCATTGTTTGAGGTGGTAGCTTCAACTGGAGCTATGAGAAGTGGGCTGGGCCTTGGAGGTATTGGTTGTGCAGCTTGGCTTGTAGTAGGCAAAGGTGGTTGTGGGGGTTGTAGCTTTTGATTTTGCCATTGATGTATCAAAATTGGATTTAATTCATCATTCAAAAAATCATATGTAGTAGAAGAAGGTGTATGCAGCTTAGCAAAAGGAAATTGGGACTCATAAAAAATGACATGCCTTGAAATGAATATTTTTCGGCTGGACAAATCGTAACATTTATATCCTCTATGATTAGATGGGTAGCCCAAAAACATGCACGGGGTAGAACGAGGTTATAATTTACGTATGGTAGTGGAAGGGAAGAGAGGGTAGCATAAACAACCAAAAACCCATGAATGCATATAAGTAGGATCTCGATGATATAGAATTTGAGTTGGGGATTTGTATTTAAGAGATTTGATTGGGAGAATGATCAAAAGATATGTTGCCATTTCAAGTGCATCATGCCAAAATGATGGGGCCATGGAAGCATGAGCAAGTAGGGTACGAATTATGTTGTTCATGGTGCGTATTTTTCGTTCGGCTTTTCCATTTTGTGGAGAAGTGTGAGGACATGAAAATCAAAAAATAAGACCATGTTTGTCGCAAAAAAGTTTGAAAGACTTGTTGTCGAACTTTCTCCCATTGTCACCTTGAAAACACTTAATATTCTTTTCAAATTGCGTCTTAACTAGAGCACTAAGGGATGAAAAAATCAAGTATGGTTAGGATTTTTTTGCTGATGGGAAAAATCCACAAGAAATTGGAATAGTCATCTAAAAAGAGAATATAATATTTATGCCCTGCATTGCTTAAAATAGGAGAGGTCCATAAGTCACTATGCACAATGTCAAATGGCATCAAAGTAATAGAAGAGGAAGCATAAAAAGGCAATTTGAAATGTTTCCCAAAAACACAAGATTCAGAAATAGTAGAGGAGGATAAATGTTCATAACAAATAAATTTATTCTTGCTAACAGAGTGCAAAACAGATGGTCTCGGGTGTCCCAATCTATTGTGCCATAAAATGGAAGTAATAACTACAAAAGTGGATGGATAGGTGGTTTGATAACCATTGGTGAAGGTGATAGGATACAGATCCCTGATACCATCACATCTCATTATTGGCATCCCCGTCTGAAAGTCCTTCACAGAGAACCCAAAAGGATCAAATTCATTGGAAACATTATTGTCAGTTGTGAGACGACACACAGAAATCAAATTTTTGATAAATTTCACGGCATGTAGGACATTGTTTAAAAGTAATGGTGGATGTGGTGGGGAAAAGGATGATTGTCCATAACCTTGAATTGGGATTCCTTGTCCACTACCAACAATAATATTATGATTTAAATTGTTCATATTAAAATAAGATGAGAGGGTACCTTGAGATGCTGTCTTATAAGATGTAGCTTCAGTATCCATATACCAATTTCCATCAGGAACATTGAGTGACATTGTATGCATAGCCGCCTCAATATTTATAGGTGCATGAGAAGTGTAACGCCCAGATTTTCTGTCTGAGTGGAAAATGACCAAAATGCCCCTGAGGTCATTTTCGGCCCGGAATTCGAGGATGGCCGACCCGGCAGTCCTCGAAGGGCCAACTAAATGTTTGAAGGGGATTGAATGACCCTTGAGTGGTTCCGGAGGTGAAAGTCTCATTTTTTGCAAATTCAGGTCAAAATGACCAAAATACCCCTATAGCATTTTTACGTGGGTAAAGGTGCCGTTTGAGCCCGAAACTTTCCTCAGAGGTTTAAAACCATGTTTTTACATGTTTCAAAACATCGGTTTGGGTCCCGGCAGTCCCGGGAAATTTTAGTGCAAAATTATGATTTTGCCCCTAGAATAATGTCTTCAAGCTTAATGATGTAATTAAGCAAACCTAAGCAATATTAGGCTCTAATCAAAGATTAATTAATTTCCATAATTAATCTAGAGTCAAAATAAATTATTAAAATTAATTAGAATCTAAGATTGCTTAGATTAGATTTAAACCTCTTTTCTAAAACTCAAGATTTCACTCTTGGAATCTTGAATAGTGTTTTCTCTCTCCAATTCCTTAAATCAAGGAATTGTGTCTAGAATTGTTTATACACTAAAATGAATTTATAACTCACTAATGATGCAAGAACACTCCTTAATTATGTCTTGACAACCTTAATTACCCATTTTCTCACCTAAACACTTTCTTACAAATTCCTAATCTTGATCTTAATCAAAGATACACCTAAACACAACTCTAAACCACAATTAAAATGCAAGAGAACCCTTCCCATGGCTGATGCACTTCGGCCCTCTCTCTCTCAATTACCACACATGTTGAATTGTTTCTCACTCAAAGAACCATGCTTGAAGCCATACCTCACCATACTTTGAACCATACCTCACCATGCCTCAAGACCACATTATCTCACCTCATGGAACTCATGGGCTGCCCATGAGGCTGATGGCCGAAGCCCTCATCCCTCCTTGCACCTTGCATTTGTTTCATTTCTCTATAAATAGCTTGCTTGGGTGAACTTGTATCATTTTGGGTTCATTTGCTAAGTGTAAGTTTTCAAAGAGCACTTCAAAGTTTCCTTTTTCTCTTAAGTTCAAGTCTTCAAGTTCTTCATCCTCTTCTCTTATCCCAATCTTCAAACCACTAGGTAGGGATTTTCTTTCAAGAGTTCTTTCATTTAAAGTTCTTAATTTCTTTATGTGTTCATAGTTTCTCTTGAATCTTTTTTGAACTTCTTTTCTTCTTCTTCTCCTCTTTATTTTCGGCCATGAGGCTTGAAGATCAAAGGAATGAGAGCTTGATGATGAGGTTTCATGATGATGTTCATTACTTGAACAATCTCCAAAGCTTGATCTTTGTTCTTGAGATAAAGATGTTTTTAGTTTTTCTTCTTGAATCCTTGAAAACCTTTCACTTTGATGATGTTTTAAAATGGTTAACATGAACTCAATAATGAGAACTGATGATGTTGGTATTAATGCATCATCAAGATCGTGGTCTCTAGAGTTCCAAATGTTCCCTTCCTTCTCCAACAATTTCGGTTCCTTTTCCTTTTCTTTCTCAAAGGTTTCGGCCATATTGGCCAAGGAAGTTCACAATGGCTTGATGATGAGAGCTTCTAGATGATGACTATGTGTTCATCACAAAGAGGCCTCTAGAGCTTGAGTTTTAATAAAAATGTTATTTATGTTTACATTCCAAGAAAAGAAACTTTGTGTTTTAAAGAACCCTTGAGGTTCATTCTTGTTTTTACTTTACCTTGATATGATAAGTTTGGGTTAAGGTTTAAGTTCCTTCAAGGTCTTGTATGAGCTCTAATAAGAAATAAAATGGACTAGCATTCATATTTAAATTCAAGCTTATGCATTACATGTTTAATTTGAGCTTTACATTCATATTTAATTTCTCAGCCATCACTTAAGTTAAAGGCTAAAGAATGGAGTGCATCTCATATTTATATTCTTGCCTAGCATATTTACTTTTATCACTAAAGAACGTAAAGATTTAAAATGAGAACTTGCACTATCACCTAACTAAATCTCAAAGCCTTTCTATTTCAGCCTTAAAGTCGATTGTTGCTGGGCCTAGAGCACTAAAATAAAGAAATAAACTTGCATATTTATATTCCAAGTCTTGCATATTTATTTTAAGCCTTGCATTTTTATATTCAAGTCTTGCATGTTTACTTTAAGCTCTCACTTTATTTTGTGATGAAGAATAAAAATGAAGTGCATAGCATGTTTACATTATGTCATCACTTAAAAGACCTTAGAGCTCAAAGACTTGCCCATTTTATCTCAAGTTAAAGTTTAAATGAGGGAGCATTCTTTGAATGCATGATTTCGGCCTTGTAGTGATGGTGAACTTGGAATGAGTTTCATCTAGCTTCAAGGACCAATGAGTCAAGTTTTAAGAATCCTTTTAAATCTCATGAATTTGTTTGAGTTCAAGACCAACAAGGTTCTATGAATTTAACTCTCTTTAAGGAGGGATCAAGTGGTCACCGACCTAAGGATGTTTTAGCCTCCTTTTCAAAATAAATTGGTTTGCAAAAGAGTTTTAAAGGTTCTAAATTGGTTCCAAGAGAAACTAGCACCTTATATGTCTTAGAAACATCAAGTTATGCACCTTCTTGGGGACTTGGTGTTTCGGCCTTGTCATGATGGGTTTGTTGTTGTGTGATGATGTTTTGATGTGTTATGATGTGTGGAAATTATGTGTGATGAGGTGGGAACACTTCTATGCATGTTAAAAGAGAAACTAGCTTTCTAGAAAAAAATCGTAAAGTCAAAATTTAGCATAGTTTAATCCCATTTACTTATGGACACTGCCCAAACTGTTTCAATGGGGATATAATCAGATTAGGAGTGTTTAGTCATGAAAAATTTGGTTACATTTGAAGTAGGATTGAATTTTAGCACCTATAGAGAAACTAGCAACTAGTAAACCGTAAAACCGCAATTCTAGAACTCTTAGAACATTTAATTCTTAGAATCTGTCCAGCAACCTTAAAATGTAGAGAACATGGTTTATAATTAGTTCTTTGACATAGGAATGTCTCATAATTGGTTTAGGTTTAACTTATAGCGCCTTAGGCGAAGACAGAACCAAGAAAGGGTCTAAAACGTAAGTTCTAGAACCCCGCAATTTTAAGATTAAAGTGCTGCCCCTAAGGAATGATGATGTTCAGATTCAATAGAGAGCATGAATAATAATAAGCTTTGTTAAGAGAGAACCCTTAGGTGCATAGAAGTTTGATAGGAGATGATAGGTTAACTACATCACAAGTTTAAGGCCCGTAAGGGTCAGAGCATAAAATACCATAGGACCAAGTGCATAACGAATTTTAATGTTGCTTGTGAAAGTATGAGGATGATTATGAGAATGCATGAATTTATGATGAAGGATGCATGTTTGATTGACTTATGTGGCATAAAGAAGAATTGGAAAGAAATTCGGCACGCTACAGTTGTGCCGTCGAATTTTTGACAAATTCGGGACTCAGAAAGTTTTTGAAAACCTATGAAATTTTTATGAGGTACTAAGATGAATTCTCGGATGACACCGGTTCGGCCGAGCACCTCCAGAGAACTCATGTGACATCGATACCAAGATTAATTCTTGGGTGACACCGGTTCGGCCGAGCACCCCCAAGAAATGCCCCCTAGCCCGTACTGGATAAGTCGGGATTATGTTTATGATTATGTTACGCTTATCGGAATTGATAAGCGAGAACTAGTGACGACTAGTTAAGGTATGAGCTCATAACCTAGAGATGTGACACGTTTTGGGTGACACCGGTTCGGCTGAGCACCCCCAGAGCGATTGTCTTTTAGGGTGGCCTATGAGGAAGTTATGACGATTATGTCACAAAGAGAATTTGATTGCCACTTTATGCCACTATTATGATGTTCTTAAAGATATGATGATTATTCTTGTATTAAGTAGAGCCATGCATACATCCTTTAATATGTTTGCATCCATGTCATTAAGAATCATGCTAAAATGAACGGACCTTGGCTAATTATGTTTTAGAACCTAAAAATAGATGTTTATGCATGCTCACTTATTTGGTATAACTAAACCCAAGGTTCCTGAGGACGTAGATGATGACACCTAGGTAGTAGGAGGCCCCACTGAGATTTCTTTAGCAAGATTCTCACTCCCTCTATCTCTTTCTTTCCGTCACGTCTTCAGATAGCGACGTTCGTGGTTTTCGTGGACACCCCGATGTGGGAGGTGCACTATGACCCGGATCACGGGTCATACCATTTTGAGGGACAGTGCATGGTGCGAGTCTTCATGTTCGTAGGACGTCCCTTCGCTCACCCCGTGCATACCCATCGCTTCTCCCCGACAGCACCCTATGGCGACAACGAGCGGGTTTTTGAGCGCGCGCATACGCATAACGAGAGAGTACTCCGCATGCACACCGCTGCCTCAGCCATGCATAACTATCCCGATTACGTTCCCTGGACCTACTTCTCGGAGACCGACCCGTCCGAGGACTCGCCTATCCATCCGTATAGCGAGAGCTCCGCCCCCACTCTACCACTGATGAGGGAGGGCAGTGAGGATACCGTGACTCAGCCACGGCTTGCACGATGACCGGAGATGCGGTCACATCGTGGGGTCACTCTCGATCCCCGTTCTGCCTCTTTACGCCCGAGGAGCTTGCACAGTTTCCCGGATATGTGCCTCGCTCGCGAGATGGACGTCAGTAGGAGGAGACGTACAATCGACGGAGTACCTGGGTAGAGCACACACCACTTAGATGAGGATAGACCTCCTTTTGTTTAGAGGTTATCCCTTTAGTTGCACTTGGGTAGGGGAGTTGCTTTTACGTTTCCGTAGTATTTTCCTTTGTATTTTCTTTTAGTTGTATCTGTTTATAATGTATCAAACTAAGCCCCACTCTACACAAGTGGGCATATCATATATTATATAAATATGCAGTTCAATGTTATTATGATGTACCTTTACTTGCTTATGTCATGATGCTATGCGATGCTTGCTTTATTACCTTTCGTGCATTATTAATTAACGTTGTCGCGCGGCTCTCACTTTGCTTTTATAATATAAAATTCAAAAAAAGTTTACTAGTATTTTCGCTAAGTATTTTAAAGTAATAAGGAAGCTATGACATAACAAACTAATGATTAACCTAATTATGTTCTAGAGTATTGGGTTAAAAATTAGGATGTTACAAGAAGGGTGTTGGCAGTATAGACTTGTAGACGCTGGCCCGAAATTCCTGGTTGTTTTGCTAGGCCATTTGGATGAGCCCATTGGGAAGATGGATATGGGTAAGGAGGATAGCCCAAGGCTGTGGCATCCACCCCCAACCAGGGAATAGACACTGCTGCTGCTACCAAGGGGGGACCATGAACTGCTGCTGCTGTTGTTGCTGGCCACCGCCATGACTACCACCGCGGCCGCCTTTTTTGCTACTGCGGCCACCACCGCCACCATTGTTGCAATTTTTGTTGGTCCAATTGCCACCCTTTTTCCCACCTCGATTGTGTAAGGAATTTTCAGAATAAGAGGAAGTCTCATTAAAATCCTTAGATGTTGCCACAACCATGGGCATATTCGATCCCGTGGCTACCATCTTAATCAAACCCGCCTCTTTTAGTGTAAGCATGGAACGAGCTTGATAGAAAGGAGGAAAAAGATTGCTTTATTGGAGTAATGTACCTACCCCTTTATATGCATCAGTGAGTTCGGACACCATTTGAAGAATGAGCCGCTGATTTGAAACAGGGGTACCTACATTTTTCAATTGATCAGAAAGCATCTTGAATTGTTGACAATATGCCGATGCATTTGGAAAATCTTCCATTCGAGTGGTGGAGAATTCTTGCTCTAGCGTGACCGCACGTGAGTATTGGCTATCTTGAAAAATGTCCTGTAACCGATCCCACACCCCCATTACAGTGGAGTCAGGCTCAAGGATGGTGGTCAAAAGATCATTCGAAATAGTGGAATAAATCTACTGGAGAACCGTGGCATCAAGAGTCGACCACAATTCTTTTTCCGCATCGATTTCAAGTGCCTTCTTTTCCTTGCCTTGTTCCGATGGAATGATATGATGAATGACCCTGTGAGATCGGGCATGAATTGTGAAAAGTTTAGCCTACGTTCCATATTGAACGTTTTCCAATTCGAGAATGATGGAGATATGGTTCTTGATATTGGATACGGCAAGAGCCAGATGGAAGGAGTGCTTGGAGTCAGACATGGCTGACGAAAAGCAAAGAGAAGGAAAGAAATGTTTAACGGTTAGAAGGAGAAGACTGGAAAGGTTCCTTGGTCTCGTGATACCATGAAGGAATTTGTTCCGTGTGTTATTCTATTCAAACAGTGAATAATATACAAGAATGCCAGCATAATTCAAGGCTACAAATTAGCTATAAATTAGGCTAATTTGACTAAGGATATTAACTATCCAATATAAAAGATATACACAGATATAGAAAATATTTACAAGAATATTTACATATTCTATCATTAATGATACAAACAACAACATTAAGGTTTGATTGGATCTCGTTTTCAATGTTTTGATTTTTCAGGATTTGAAACAAAATGCTTCCCTTGTTTTCCCTCTTAGAAGTCATGGCTGCCATGTGAACTTACAGTTCCCATTTTTTGTGTATACAACTAGCATATAGTTAGCTCTTATGATGCAAAAAGGTGAAAATGCTCTTAGCCTGGTAAATTACTTTTACGTAAAAAAAAATGTTCAGTTGATTTAAAAATGCTAAGAAAATTATTAATTAATTCTTTTCTACATGTTAACATTATTATTTGGTATGTGGATTTTATTTTATTAGAATTGAATAATTTTTACTATTTTCCCTTTTGGCCTTAATTAGGAAATTATTATTTTTCCATTTTTGGCAAAAAGTCATTTCTCGTATTCCATTGTAATTACTCAATGCCAATGAGTGATTAGCTTAGGGGAAAAATTGGGATGTTACAATTGTTCGCAAAACTAGAAAAGAAAGAACAAGAATCAACAAAAGAACTACAATTTCCTCTGCTCCATTTTCAACATTCATCTTCTCCTCTTTTTTCCTCTCATACGCTTCTATTGTTAAGAGCACTTGAGTGTTGGTAGGGACTAGAGTGTTGGATCTCTAGTTCTAGAAAATTAACAAATTTATTTAAACTGAATTGGAACAAGACGTAGTATAATATTGATCAACTCAGGTTGTCTCTGATACGAGCGGTCGTGACTTACAAACAAATTAAAATTTATAAAATGCTAAATTTTACCAAAAATGCAGTAAAGGGCACAACCTAGGTTGTCTCTCAAGGAGGCTTCAACACTTAGTTATGAAAATTAAGGGTTTGAAAGAATGAGAATTATAGCAACTAAAATTAAAAGTAAATACTAATGAGATAATAACAATAGTGAAGAAAGCACTAGTACGAGGTATTCCTAGGATTGGAAATCAATTATCATTGACCAAATATTAAATCCATTGGTGGCTATTAGTAATAAATCAATCCCTAGAGTTGATCAATGAAATTAACAAATAAATGAGATCTCAATTTAATTGGTAATTACAATGATCCAAGGTACCAATTGCTATAGCCTAACTGCCAATCGGAAAGTTAATTCTAATATTCTTTTTCAAATATAAACTAATAGATCTATTAATTTATGCTCAAAGGGTTTTTCTAAACGACAATCGTCAATTTAGTTATTCTAATAAAGGTTATAGCAATCACCACAATAATTAAAGGAATAGAAATTGCAAAACATTAAGAAAACCAATGCATTCAATATAAACAAAAGGTCTTAAATATCATCCCAATCTATCCAGAAATCCCTACACTCATAAAGAAATCTACTCCTCCATCTCTGGAGGATTACAACAATGAAGATAAAAGAACCTGAAAATAATAGCAACGATCCTTGCCAGAATCCCCAAGAGAAAGCACCTTCACCAATGAAACCCTTAGAGAGAGAAGGAGAAGAGAGAGATGTAAAGAGAGAAAAATAGCAACCTAAAACTGAGTAAAAACTGAATGAAAAGCTAGGGTAAAAGCCTATAACAATCCTTTATATGCTGCTCTCTAAAATGAGTCAAAGTGGGGCCCAAAAATATGTTAAATTACCTATTCTGTGTCATCGCATGGCCGTTGCAACGCTTGTTGATCGCTGTAGCGGTCAGTAGTGAGCTATGCTGCTGAATGTCACTTTTTCAGGTGCTATTGACCGCTGCAGCATTAATGCCCATCATGGAAAAAATTGAAATTGGCATTGGCACTAGAAATAGAAGTTGTATCACTTTCAATAATATTTTCAACGCCACCAAAATCACCTCAATCGGACATCTGTAGCTCTAGATATTACAAAAATACTAACTAGAGGTCAAGTTGGACAGCATCAGAACATCAGCAACCTTTAATCTTGCAACTCAATTTTCACAAAAATACTATTAGAACTGGGTTTTGAGCTGAATATGAAATTTATAGAGGACTTCTTGAGCTTTCCAAAACATATTCATTTATCTTAATCCGATCCTTGTAGAGAGAGATACAGATTTTCTCTTACAATGCTTCTTGCAATTTTGCTCAAATGAACTCAAGAATTCTTCTATTTTGCTTCCGAATTCTTCCCAACAGTTTCCAACCTTGTTCTTGACATTTGCACCTAATTCAAGGCTCTTGTATTAAAACCATACTCAAAGAGACAAGTTAAGCACAACAGGGTATAATTACAAATTATCCCAAAATCAATGTAAAAGCCATCAATTCTATATGAATCACACAATGAGGAATAAATCAAAAACCTTATTAATTGTATCAGTAACACATTGAAACTCATGTAAAAAACTAAGGTATAGAAGTAAGATAAGTGACACAAAAGCCCCTTATCAGTCCCCCAACAATATCAGTGACTAATAGACTATGCAACAAGGGTGTTTTTCATTGAGTGTATCAAGCAAAAATAAAATATAAACTAAAACAAGGAAACAATTGACAATTAACTAAAGCACTAGCATAGGGATTTCCTAGGCCAAGAATTCATCTATCCTTGACATACACATTTCATCAAACACATAGTAGGTAACTAATTTGTGCCTAGAATCATGTAATCATACAACCTTGGCACCATAATTCACTTAGCAATCAATCAATCACCAAGCATTTGACTAGCATGCAACACCTAAGTAATTGATGTAACATCCTAATTTTTAACCCAATACTCCTAGAACGTATTTAGGTTAGCCATTAGTCTATTACTCTTTTAGTCTCATTCTTTAAAACCTTTCTTTAAAATACATAGCGAAAAATACGGGTAAAAAAATTTTTTGAAAACATAAACGAAACGTGAGCCATGCATAACGTAAATGGTCATTGACGTAAGGTGTAAACATTACAAGAATAACATAATAAAAAACATCAGACAGGCTCCACAGACAGAACAACCATCAGCACATCATCATATGACATTAACTTCAAATATCAAGTCAAACAACATTAATAGTATTAATAATATAGGAATATTCCACAATAATACCACATTAAATATATTGAGCCCATCTGTAAAGGTTGAGCATACAACAATTCAAAAACTACACATAACTATGATGAAATTAAGCTAAGACTATGTCCCCGCTTCCGCTGCGCCATTCTGTTCTCGACCATCAAGCTACTTCCATGTCGGCACCTCAGGGAAATCCACAGACATCATTGTCAACCTTGTCTGAAGACGAAGATGGAAAAGAAAGACAGGGGGAGTGAGAAACTTATACAAGAATCTTAGCAGGGCTTCCCTTTTCACACACATGTCATTATCATCATCCTCAGGAACTTCGGGTTCAATTATGAAATAGTGAGCATGAAAAGATTCATTTATTAAGTTCTAAAACATCCATTACCGAGACCCGTTCATTTTATCATGAGTCTTGTAATGAATGCATCATACTTCTTTATGATATGCCTGTCAATACTTTATGCAACATTACTTTAAAGCATACATCTAACTTCATAGCAAACATGATGTACATTGAACATAGTTCATGAATGACATTCCTTGTTTCTTTAGGTGACTTAAGTCTTTTTTCATTCTTAGGGCCACCCTATTACCCTTCCCTTTTGAGAGTACTTCTA
The DNA here is from genome assembly GCA_031216125.1 of Dalbergia cochinchinensis. Taxonomy (NCBI): domain Eukaryota; kingdom Viridiplantae; phylum Streptophyta; class Magnoliopsida; order Fabales; family Fabaceae; genus Dalbergia; species Dalbergia cochinchinensis. Next base: position 32,234,995 of record CM062377.1, on the reverse strand, counting down.
GGTTATGAGCTCATACCTCGCTAGTCGTCACTAGCATAAACTTATTCCCTTTTGATAAGTTGAAGTCCCGACTTGATAAGTATGGGTTAGGGGGTGAGAATCACCTTTTCATCACCTATCATTTGATGAGTCCAAAGGATGATTTTCTCATATTTTAAGTCACCTTAAGCCTTAGCATGTTATGACAAGATGTAATACATAACTCATAAATGTCATAACTCTTCATATATGCATCTCCAATATTCCAAATGAACTATATCATGCAAATGATGAATCCTATTCTCTAGAGATTAATATCTCACATAGCATCAAATATGAAAAGAATTCATCATCTCAAATCATCATCACATAAACATTCCCTTAAATGGCCAAACACTTAAATTGGGTAACTCAAATTGTCAAATTATTTTCTTATGCATCTAAGGGACTAATCATCATTATTACCACTAATTATTAACTTCAAGAACATCATCAATCAAAGTTGAATAGCATAGGCAGTAAATGAATTTTTATGATTTAAGGTGTTTTAGAAGTTGCATTTTACTCCCTTTCTCGTTACCGGATTTTCTTATGATGCTAAAATAAATTCCTAAACCATTTATGAGTCAATTTCACTTAAGTAAACATGGTATAACATGGTTTTACAATCATTCAATGGTGCTAGAACAGAATGTATAATTCATTTCCTTAGGAGTTCTAGAATTCATATTTTTAATTCTTTTTAGTTACTAGGCTTGCCAAAAGTGTCAAGAACAATTATCACATCAAGTAGCAAGGTGTCTAACACATTTAAATTATCCAAAAACATAATCTAATGGTGCTGGAAATCTAAAGGCAAAGCTGAAAAGTAGCATGTCTCATGAGCACAAGATAAGGCATTTCAAGTAACTAAGCTTTATACTTGAGATAACTTCTAAAAATCTTTGAAAACTTATTTACTTTGTCAAAGATGCTAAAAATAATCATAGGGAAATAACTAAATTGAAACATTCTTGAGATAAAAGGAAGGCAAGTCCTTGAGCTCTAGGATCTTTTAGTGATGACAAAATCTTAAACATGCTATGCACCTCATTTTATTCTTCATTATAAAATAAAATAAAGTGAGAACTTCAAAGTAAATATGAGATGCAAGTTTATTTCTTATCTTTGAGTTTAGGTGATGGCTTGAAATATAAACATGCTAGACAAGAATATAAATATGAAATGCATGTTCATTTCTTATCTTTAAGCTTTACATGATAACTTGGAAATAACCATGATATGCAAGTCCAATTTATTTACTCTAAATCAACAATCAACTTTAAGGTTGAAATAGGTAGGCTTTGAGATTAATTATTAAGTGATGACAAGGAAATATAAACATGAATGCAAAACTTGAATATAAACATGCCATGCAAGAACTTGAAATATAAATATGAATGCAAGTTCAATTCTTTATTTTAGTGCTTTAGGCCCCACAACAATCTACTTTAAGGCCAAAATAGATGGGCTTCGAGATTAGTTAGTAGGTGATAACAAGGAAATATAAACATGAATGCAAAGCTTGAATATAAATATGCCATGCAAAAACTTGAAATATAAATATGAATGCAAGTTCATTTTATTTCTTACTAGAGCTCATTAAACTTGCAAAAAGGTAAAACTCAAGTTCTAGAGGTCTTATTGTGATGAACTCATAGTCATCATCTAGAAACTCTCATCATCATCATGAGAAACCATCAAAACCTTGATGGCCGAAATACATAAGGAAGGAGAAGGAAGAAACCGAAATGGTAAAGCCTCAAAACATCATTTTAAACCAAGAACAAAGCTTAACAAAGTAAGGAAATAATTTTCAAAATAAATCCCTACCAAGGTATGTTTTCTTGGAGATGAAAATGACTTGATCTTGAGAAGAGAATGAAAGGAAAATCATCCTTGAAGCTTGATGGTATATTCAACCAAGGAGGAAAAAGAAAGGAAGAAAGTTATGGTTCTTAAACTTGATCCTTAGGGTTTAGGGTTAAGGAAGAAAATATCTCTTTGAAAATTACTCTTGAACTCTTGAGAAGAAGAAGAAGAAGAAGAAGAAGAAGATGATGATGATAAAATAACTCTTGAACTCTTGAGAGAAAAAGAAAGAACTTAAAACTACTCTTGAAGCTAAACTCAGCAAATGAACCAAAGTGGAACCAAGTCCATCTAGACATGGTATTTATAGAAAAACAACATCAAGGGTGTAAGAATGGAGGGAGTGGCTGAAATCTCATAGATGGAAAAGGAAGAAAATATCTCTTTGTAAGGTATAGTGTAGGCATGGCTAGGTATGTAAGCTATGGTCTCAAGCATGGCTTCAAGTATGACCTTTAATTTGGAATTAAAATAAATTAATTCTTTTTAATGGATAAGGAGGAGGAGTGGCGATTTTTCTTCTTAATTAGGGGAGGAAAATCACAATTTAATGTGTATTAGGAGTAAGCTTAGGGGTAGTATTTGATTAAGCCAAAGATTAGAGTTTTGTGACTAAGTGTTTAGGTAAGTAAATAGGTAATTAGAGCCATATAAGACTAGATTAGAAGGTGGTTTCTCTAAATTAATGAAGTTAAACTTCATTAACTTAGAATCCAATGCCAACATGTTTCGTTGATTTAGGGAATTGGAGAGAGAAAATACTATTTCTAGATTCCTTTCTCAAAGGATTAAAACTAGAAAAGAGTTTTGAGTTTCTCTAAGCAATCTTAGGTTCTAATTAACTTCAATTAATTATTTTGACTCTAAATTAGTAATTAGAATTTACTAATCTTTAAGTAGAGCCTAATATTGCTTAAGTTTCGCTAATCACATCATTAGGCCCAAAACGCATTATGCAAGGGCGAAATCGTAAATTTTCTCAAAAACTGTCCGGGACCACCGAGACTTAAACAGACATGCCCAGACTCATAAAAACATCATTTTAAACCTTTCGGGAAATTTTCGGGTTCAAACGGCACTTACACCAACATAAAAATACTATAGGGGTATTTTGGTCATTTTGACCCGAAAACTCAGAAAAGGAGATTTTTCTGCTCTATTAACATTCATTCACATACAATCCCCTTTGAACATTGAGTCGACCCTTTGAGGACCGTCGAGTCAGCCATCCTCGAATTCCGAGTAAAAAATGACCTTAGGGGCATTTTGGTCATTTTCGCTTAGATAAAAAAAAAATCGAGGTGTTACCATTGAGATTTCAATCCCTAAATGTATACACTAATTTGAGCACCAATTACATTATTCTAACCTTAATCAAGTATTAATCTTAATTTCCTAGGTCAACCAAGCATTCATCAATCAATCAACCAATTTATGCTCAATTAACTTCTCTAATTATGTATTTAATCCATAATCATGAATTAGAATACAAAATCAAGGTTCATTTCAACCATATGCCTAATCATAAAACCCATCCCACAATCATATTCAAGGAGATATAATCAAGCTCACTCAATTATGAAACCTAGGTCATAATCATAGAGAAAGTTTCTAAACTAAGATTAGCATACTCATGCACCCATAAATCATAATTCATCAATCAATCAATGGAAATACACAAGTGAGGGAAGAAATGTAAAGAGAATAGGAAATAAGAAGCCAAACCGTATATTGATTGAATTAGGAAATGTCTCAAGACAAATCTTTGAACCATAGAAAATCCTTGATGCTAGCTACAAGACTACTCCTCCGTTAATAGAGGTTATAACCAATTAAAATAAAAAAATAAACTAAATCTAAGAGAAAAGAAGAGATGATAAGAGAAGAGAATGGGTGAAGAGGAGGAGAGTAGAAAAGAAGAGGTGAGAAAGGGGGAAGAGATGGAAAGAGAAACAAAAGAGAGTGAGAGCCTAAAACTACTTTAACCTTAGCTAATTTGTGGGAAAGGACCGTGTGTCTATGTTCTATGGGCTTGATGATTATTTAAAGACCCACAAACTCATTAAAATGTATACAGAACTATCACAGATCTTTACATACTCGCTATAATGAGCATGTCTAAAATGAAAATATGGAACAGCAGTACCAGGGGTCGCTGTAGCGACCTTGGCTTAATATGGTCAGTCTTCTCAATTTTTGACCTCCTAAATAACCGAATATGCTCTTGGGGTCTTCATAAAAGTTGTATATCTTTTTCGTCTCTTCAAAATGGACACCTTATTTCCTCATTTGGACTTTAGATAAGGAAGCCTTGATTATTGAAGCATGCCCAATCTAGAAATTCAGTTCCTCAGTTCTGACTTCCAGGCTTGTTTTGACCAGCTAGACTTTCAATCCAACTTCTAAACTATTCATGAAAGTTATAAATAATCCTCTTATATTTCAGTTAAGTGCAAAATACAAAACAATGCCAAAAGCACAATTATGCAGCAAATTTTCATTAATGCTCAAATTAATGTGCAAACTTAAACATGATGCAAATGCATACGATTACGCATAAAACAGAGCTAGGACACTAAGAATAGGGTACAAAATATATATATAAATACACACTTATCACTCCCCTATACTTTGCTTCTTGCATGTCCTCATGCAAGACCAATAATCAAGCAATGGTCAAAATATCAAAGCAATCAAACCATCCGCAAGCCAAATACTAACAACTCACAAATCCTAAACTTGACACAAAACAAAGAAAACAACTAAAATGCCAATTCTAACGAAATATGAGGAAACAAGCATAAAGTGCAAAAAACATGCCATCAAGCACCAAATCTTCCCAAGCATGACTTGTGCAAAAAGATAGTAAACAAGGTAAATCTTTCAGTTAACATGCAAGGGTCAAGGACATGTGATGTGAGCTTTCATGACTTACAAACAAATTAAAATTTATAAAGTGCTAAGTTGCACTAAAAATATAATAAAGGGCACAACCTAGGTCGTCTTTCAAGCAAGCTTCAACACTTAGTTGGAAAATTGGGGATTTGGAAGAATGAAAATTAAAACAATTAAAATTAAAAGTTAATAATGATAAGATAATAGTAACAGTAAAGAAAGCACTAGTGCAAGGTATTCCTAGGATTGGAAATCAATTATCATTGACCAGATATTAAATACATTGATGGCTATTAATAATAAATTACTGGCAATTCTACTAGTGATCAATTGACCTCTAGAATTTGACCAATGTAAATAACTAATAAACGATGATCGCCAATTTATTTAGAAATCACATTGATTTAATGCACCAATTGCTATAGCCTAACCGCCAATCGAAAAGTTAATTCTCATGTTCTCCCTCAAACATAAACCAATAGATTTATCAATTTATGCCCAAAGGGTTTCCCTAAACGACGATCACCAATTTAGTTATTCCAATAAAGATTATAGCAATCACCATAATAATTAAACGAACAGAAACTGCAGAACATTAAGAAAACCAATGCATTTAATATAAACAAAGGGTCTCAAATGTCATCCAAATCCATCCGAGAATCCCTATACTAGTAAAGAAATCTACTCCTCCATCTTTGGAGAATTACAACAATAAAGATAAAAGAACCTGAAAATAATAGCAATGATCCTTGCCACCATTTCCAAGACAAAGCACCTTCACCAATGGAACCCTTAGAGAGAGAAGAACAGAGAATGAGAGAAGAGAGATGTAGAGAGAGAATAATAACAACTGAATGTGGCGGCTTAAAACTGAGTAAAAAGCTCAGGTAAAAGTCTATAACAATCCTTTAAATACTGCCATCTAAAATAGTCCAAACTGGGCCCCCAAACAGGTTAAACAAGCTGTTCTACGTCATCGCACGAGCACTGCAGCGCTAATGAGCATTGCGGTGCTCAATAGTGAGCTTTGCTGATGAACGCCATTTTGCAGGTTACTGTTGAATGTTGCAGTGCTCATGAGCACTGCAGCACTGGAAAAAATTGAATCTAGCCTTGGCACTAGAAACAAAAATTGTAGCCCTTTGAATAAGCTTTCCAACGCCACCAAAATCACCTCAATTGGACATCTGTAGCTCTAGATATTACGAAATACTAACTAGAGGTCAAGTTGGACAGCATCAGAACATCAGCAACCTTTAATCTTGCAACTCGATTTTCACCAAGATACTCTTAGATCTAGGTTTTGAGATGAACATGAAAGTTGTAGAGGACTTCTTAATCTTTCTAAAACATCTTTATTTGTGTTAATCCGATCCCTTGTTCTTAACAATTGTATTTGATCCAAAGCTCCTATACTCAGGACCATACTCAAAGAGACAAGTCAAATGCAATAGGATGTAATTACAAATTATTCTATAATCAATGCAAAAGTCATCAATTCTATCAAAATACAAAATGAGAAATAAATCAAAATCCTTATTAATTGTGTCAACAACACATTAAAACTCATATAAAATGCTAATGTTTAGAAGTAAGATAAGTGGCACAAATGCCCCTTATCAAAATGAGACCTCACAAGGCTATTAATTACAACTCAAGTCTCTCCAAGTGTTTTGGCTTAGATTTTGACATTTAAAACTTCTCAAATGGAACTGCATTACCATATGCTTGTAAGTCATCTCATTCTCCACTAGTCATACACATGCATACATAAATCAAGAAGGCTTATTCAAGGTTGTAATAGGGCCTGGGTGAGGGGTAGGAATTATCAAAAAGGCTAAGAAAAGTTAAGTATAAGGCTAAGAGAGCAAATGTGTAACGCCCCGATTTTCTGTCTAGTGGAAAATGGCCAAAATGCCCCTGAGGTCATTTTCCGCCTGGAATTCGAGGATGGCCGCCCGGCAGTCCTCGAAGGGCCAACTCAATGTTTGAAGGGGATTGAATGACCCTTGAGTGGTTCCGGAGGCGAAAGTCTCATTTTCTGCAGTTTCAGGTCAAAATGACCAAAATACCCCTATAGCGTTTTTACGCGGGTAAAGGTGCCATTTGAGCCTGAAACTTTCCCCAGAGGTTTAAAACAATTTTTTACATGTTTCAAATCATCTGTTTGAGTCCCGATGGTCCCGGGCAGTTTTAGTGCAAAATTACAATTTTACCCCTAAAATAGTGTTTTTGAGTTTAATGATGTAATTAAGCAAACCTAAGCAATATTAGGCTCTAATTGAAGATTAATTAATTTCCATAATTAATCTAAAGTCAAAATAAATTATTAAAATTAATTAGAACCTAAGATTTCTTAGATTAGATTTAAATCTGCTTTATAAAACTCAAGATTTCACTCTTGGAATCTTGAATAGTGTTTTCTTTCTCCAATTCCCTAAATCAAGGAATTGTGTCTAGAATTGTTTATACACTAAAATGAGTTTATAACTCACTAATGATGCAAGAACACTCCTTAAATGTGTCTTGACAACCTTGATTACCCATTTTCTCACCTAAACATTTTCTTACAAATTCCTAATCTTAATCCTAATCAAAGATACACCTAAACACAACTCTAAACCACAATTAAAATGCAAGAAATCCTCCCCCCATGGCTGATGCAATTCCGGCCCTCTCTCTCTCATTTACATCACATGTTGATTTGTTTCTCACTCAAAGAACCATGCTTGAGCCTTACCTTGAACCATACCTCACCATGCCTCAATATCACAACATCTCACCTCATGGAACTCATGGGGCTGCTCCTCATGGCCGAAACCCCCTCCTCCTCCTTGCACCTTGCATGTGTTTTATTTCTTTATAAATAGCATGCTTGGGTGAACTTGCATCATTTTGGGTTCATTTGCTAAGTGTAAGTTTTCAAAGAGCACTTCAAAGTTTCCTTTTTCTCTCAAGTTCAAGTGTTCAAGTTCCTTAAGTTCTTCATCCTCTTTTCTCATCCCAACCTTCAATCACTTGGTAGGGATTTTCTTTCAAGTATTTTCTTTATCCAAGTTCCATCTCTAGTTATGTGTTTATGGTTTCTCTTGAAGTCTTTTTAGAACTCTTCTCCCTCTCCTTTTTCTTCATCATTTTCGGCCATAGGCCTTGAGGACAAGGGAATGAGAGCTTGATGATGAGGTTTCATGGTGGTGATGTCCATCACTTGAATAATCTCTAAAGCTTGATCTTTGTTCTTAAGTTAAAGATGTTTTCTTTTGTTCTTTCTTCTTGAACCTTGAAAACTTTCACCTTGATGATATTTTAAAATGGTTACATGAACTCAATGATGAGGATTCATGATGTTGGTGTTAATGCATCATCAAGATCATGGTCTCTAGAGTTTCAAATGTTTTCTTTTCTTCACAAAGTTTCGGTTCCTTTTTCTTTTCTTTCTTCACATTTTCGGCCATGTTGGCCAATGAGGTTCTCAATGGCTTGATGATGAGAGCTTCTAAATGATGACTATGTGATCATCACAATGAGGTTTCTAGAGCTTGAGTTTTAATAAAAATGTTATCTATGACCACATCCCAAGAAAAGAAACTTTGTGTTTTAAAGAACCCTTGAGGTTCACTCTTGTCTTTACTTTATCTTGTCATGATAAGTTTGGATTGAGGTTTAAGTTCCTTTAAAAGTCTTGTATGAGCTCTAATAAGAAATAAAATGGACTAGCATTCATATTTAAATTCAAGCTTATGCATTACATATTTACTTTGAGCGTTGCATTCATATTTAATTTCCAAGCCATCCCTCAAAGTTAAAAGATAAAAAATGGATTGCATCTCATATTTACATTCTTGTCTAGCATATTTACTTTTCATCACTAAAGAACATAAAGATTTAAAATGAGAACTTGCACTATCACCTAACTAACTCTCAAAGCCTTTCTATTTCGGCCTTAAAGTCGATTGTTGCTGGGCCTAGAGCACTAAAATAAAGAAATGAACTTACATATTTATATTTCAAGTCTTGCATATTTACTTTAAGCTCTCACTTTAATTTGTAATGAAGAATAAAAATGAAGTGCATAGCATGTTTAAATTATGTCATCACTTAAAGACCTTAGAGCTCAAAGACTTGCCCATTTTATCTCAAGTTAAAGTCTAATGTGGAAGCATTCTTTGAATGCATAATTTCGGCCATGTAGTGATGATGAACTTGGAAGGAGATTCATCTAGCTACAAGGGCCAACAATCTAAGTTTTAAGATTCTCTTTAAAACCTCATGACGTTTATGAGATTAAGACCAACGAGATTTATGAATTTAATTCTCTTTTAAGGAGGGGTTAAGTGGTCACTGACCTAAGGATGTTTTTAGTCTCTTTTACAAAATAAAATGGTATGCAAAAGAGTCTTAGAAGTCCTAAAAGTGATTCCAAGAGAAACTAGCAACTTATGTGTTTTAAAAATATCAAGTTATACATCTTTTTGGGACTTAATGTTTCAGTCCTTCCATGATAAGTTTGCTGCTGTATGATGATGTTTTTATGTGTTAGATTTTGTGAAAATTATGTATAATGAGGTAGGAACATTTCTATGCAAGATAGGAGAGAAACTAGCTTTCTAGAAAAATCGTAAAGTCAAGATTTAGCATAGTTTTAACCCATTTATTTTTGGACACTGCCCAAACTATTTCAATGGGAATATAATCAGATTAGGATTGTTTAATCATGAAAAATTTGGTTACAATTGAAGTAGGATTGAATTTTAGCACTTATAGAGAAACTAGTAACTAGAAACCCGTAAAACCGCAATTCTAGAACTCTTAGAACATTTAGTTTTTAGAATCTGTCCAGCAACATTATAATGAAGAGAACATGGCTTATAATTAGTTCTTAGACATAGGAATGCCTCATAATTGGTTTAGGTCGAACTTATAGCGCCTTAGGCGAAGACAGAACCAAGAAAGAGTCTAAAACGTAAGTTCTAGAACCCCGCAATTATAAGTTTATAATGCTGTCCCTAAGGAATGATGTTGTTCAGATTTAATAGAGAGCATGAATAATAATGAGATCTATTAGAAGAGAACCCTTAGGTGCATAAAAGGTTGGTAGAAGATGATAGGTTAAGTACATCACAAAGTTTAAGGCCCGTAAGGGTCAAAGCATAAGATACCGTAGAACCAAGAGCATAATGAATTTTTAATGTTGCTTGTGAACGCATGAGAATGATTATGTGAATGCATGAAAATTATGATGGAGGATGCATGTTTGAATGACTTATGTGGCATAAAGAAGAATTTGGAAGAAATTCGGTATCTTTGCTTGATTATCTTTGAATTTCTGACAAATTCGGGGACTCAAAAAGTTTTTGAAAACCTATGAGATTTTTATGAGGTACTAAGATGAGTTCTCGGATGACACCGGTTCGGCCGAACAGCTCCAGAGAACTCATGTGACATCGGTACCAAGATGAATTCTTGGGTGACACCGGTTCGGCCAAGCACCCCCAAGAAATGCCCCCTAGCTCGTACTAGACAAGTCGGGATTATGTTTATGATTATGTTACGCTTATCAGGATTGATAAGTAAGAACTAGTGACGACTAATTAATGTATGAGCTCATAACCTAGAGATGTGACACGTTCTGGGTGACACCGGTTCGACCGAGCACCCCCAGAGCGATTGTCTTTTAGGGTGGCCTATGAGGAAGTAAAGTATGATGTTTATGTCACAAAGTTTCCCATATGAGAGTTTAATTGCCACTTTATGCCACTATTATGATATTCTTAATGTTGTGATTATTTTCTTGCATTAAGTAGAGCCATGCATACATTCTTTAATATGATTCCATCCATGACAGTAAGAATCATGCTAAAATGAATGGACCTTGGCTAATTATGTTTTAAAGCTTAAAAATGGACTTGATACATGCTCACTTGTTTTAAATAATAAACCCAAGGTTCTTGAGGACGTAGATGATGACATCTAGATAGTAGGAAGCCCTACTGAGATTCTTTAGCAAGATTCTCACTCCCTCTATCTCTTTCTTTCCGTCACGTCTTCAGATGGTGACGTTCGTGGTTTTTGTGGACACCCCGACATGGGAGGTGCACTATGATCTAGAGCACGGATCATACCATTTTGAGGGGCAGTGCACAGTGTGAGTCTTCATGTTCGTTGGGCGTCCCTTCGCTCACCCCGTGCATACCCATCGCTTCTCCTCGACAGCACCCTACGGCGACGACAAGCGGGTTTTTGAGCGCGCGCGTACGCATAATGAGAGAGTGCTACGCATGCACACCGCCGCCTCAGCCATGCGTGACTATCCCGTCTACGTGCCCCGGACTTACTTCTCGGAGACCGATCCGTCAGAGGACCCGCCTACCCATCCGTACAGCGAGAGCTCCGCCCCCACTCCACCACTGATGAGGGAGGGCAGTGAGGATACCGTGACACAGTCACTCTTGATCCCCGTTCCGCCTCTATATGCTCGAGGAGCTCGCCCAGTTTCCCGGGTATGTGCCTCGCTTGCGAGATGGACGTCAGTAGGAGGTGACGTACGACCGATGGAGTACCCGGGTAGAGCACACACCACTTAGATGAGGATGGACCTCCTTTTGTTTAGGGGTTATCCCTTTAGTTGTACTTGGGTAGGGGAGTTGCTTTTATATTTTCCGTCGTACTTTCCTTTGTATTTGCTTTTTAGTTGTATCTGTTCATGATGTACTAAACTAAGCCCCACTCTCCATGAGTGGGCATATCATATAATATTATATAAATATGCAGTTCAGTTCTATTGTTATGTGCCTTTACTTGCTTATGTCATGTTGCTATGCAATGCTTGCTTTATTTCCCTTTGTGCTTTATTATTTATCGTGTTACGTGGCTCTCACTTTGCTTTTATAATTCAAAAAAATTTTACTAATATTTCCGCTAAGTATTTTAAAGTAATAAGGAATCTATGACATAACAGACTAATGATTAACCTAAATATGTTCTAGAGTATTAGGTTAAAAATTAGGATGTTACAAAATGCATATACACGAAAGCAAAGATGCAAGAAGTGCAATTTCCAAAAAAACATGCTCAAACAAACTCCATTTCTCATAGCTTAACAAATTCCCCACAACGTTTTATTCACAACTTTACTTTTGCAAATCTTTTTTCAATTTTTTATTCTTTTTTTTATATTCCCAGGCATATTTATGTACCTTTATTGCTACACTTCCCTCTTGGAGCTTCTCTTTGCAAGATTATTCACTCCCGCACACTTAAAATAATGTATGTCCTCGTAAGCACATATGAAGTATGAACAAATGCTCTCCTAAACCTAGAAGTTGGGTAATTTCATTGTTTTCTGCTTAGGCTGATAGTGTACTAAAATAAAAGAATGGTCATTAAGGCTCAAAATGGATGTAAACAAGGGCAATATGGAAGGTTGGCTATGTGATCAAGTGGCTAAAAACAAAAAAAAAATGCCTCTACCATCTTAATGCATGCATATGCTAATGATAGAGCTTCAAGAAAGACAAAAAGCAAGTTCTAGAATACATAACCAATGAGAGAACACAAAGAAAAGCAAATAAGAATGGCATACAACATATCCATCTATGAAAGGCTCAAAAGCTCAACCAAGGGTTATGTCTATATACTCAATCCATGTGATAAAGAGAAAATTACTAAGCATGCATTACACAAAGCACAATTAACAGCCAAGTAAGTTCGGAAAAATGCCAAATATGCTAAAAGCCAAGCAAGTAATCATCAATAGTATCAATGGAATAGCACATAACACAACTAAACAATAAATAACAACCTAAAACTAATAGCACGTGAAATCCTACACTAAGCATGCTTTATTGAAAATTAAAGACCAAAAACTAAAAGATAAAAGGTGATGAAAACTATCTAATGGCAGCTTTTGCTTGAACTAATCTAGGAATTCTCACCAATGTTTGCACTCCTGACTTCTACCAGGATCCCATATTATGTAAACTACATCATGGGTATTGAATCCATTTAGCTTCTTGGACCCAAGTGTTGTAATATTCAGTGCACTCTTCAAAGTACTGGGGCTTTTCAAGGTTCTAAAATCCTAGCAACAATACAATTCAAGTGGGGGGGATGTAAATCCCTATAAGAAGGCTTCTATTAATTGTATTTCCTATGTTCTAGCTTCCAAGAATTAGCTGCTTGGGGCTCTATAGGTTTTCTACATATAGCCAAGAGCTGACCATCACTCTCCAAAATACTATATTCGTGTGGCCCAAATAGGGGAACATGAGTGGGCTACCTTTACCTCAAGTAGAGAAAAATCCCAATTCACCTCAATAACATTAGTCCCATTGGTGTTTAGCACTAGAGATGTTTCTTCCAACATACCAAACTTAATATTAATGCTAATAGTGGCAGGCTTACCATGAATGCCAGCCTTAATCTCCTAGCATACTAGGCATATATAACCACCATGACAAGTATGACATACAAACTCCTCTTCATCATTCAAATCCATGTCAGGAAGCAGAGAGTTAGATCATTCAAAGGGCCAACAGCCTCAGCTTTCATAATCTTATCCATATCTAAAGAAAGTATAGGGAATGGAGTTTCCTCAATCATCTCAATGGGGGGGCTTCCAGGCAAAATGGAAGTGCATAGAGAACTCCTCATATACCTCCTTAACCACACTAAAGTGATTAACTTCCATCTTCATAGTTGATACCGGTAGTAGCTAGTTGAAGACACTTTGTAATACCCTAATATTTAACTCAATACACCAAGGATGTATTCAAGTTAATTATTAGATATTACGTTTTTGTTTCAGTTCTTAATTTTAGTTTTAGAAAATACTTAGGAAAATATGGGTAAGATTTTTCTTTTTGGAAAGAAAACAAAAACGTGAGCCATATGCTTACAATAAGTAAGCTATATCGTTGCCTCGTAGATAATCAAAAGGGGAATCGTGACATATCAAGTGGAACATAAAACCATAAGTGAAACAACATCACAGTTAGATATATAAATAGTTATACCAAACACCAGATAAGTAGTAGTAGCGTTAATACAGTCATCTGTGCATAACATGAAGAAACATAAAGGAAATACATCTGAATCTCCTATCTAGAACAATGCATCTAAAATAGATAACCTCTAAAAGCAAAAGAAGGCTATCATAAACATGTACTGGTGTGTGCACTAGAGTCAGCTATCAGCTCTTACTCCTGCCCATCAAAAAGAGGTACATTACCAACCCACTAAGCCGGCTCGGCTAGGGTGGCCAAGCGGTGAAAAGGTCAGGTATATGCTCCATGATGGGGTATCATCCTCACCTTGCCTCCTCGAAGTGGCTGTGTCATAGTAGCCTTGCTACCTAACTCCATGGGGACGGTGGGGGAGGAACCCATGGATGGGATATCTATCTCGAAGGGGTCGGTCTTAGAATGAGCTGGGGTTGAACAGGGAACGTACTCCGGATAGTCTCGGACGGCAGAGGCAGTAATGGGGGTACGACAGATACGCTCTCCTTGGGGGCGTGTGTGCTTGAAAAGTAGGTCATCAATGAAAGGCGAGGTCAGCGAGAATCGGAAACTAGTAACCGGTTGAGCAAAATGGCGATCCAGCAATACAAACAGACAAACTGAACAATGACCAATGAAGTGATAGGACAGGTGTGTGGTGTCAAAATGCAGCTCCCAAGTCGGTGCATCAACGTAATCACAAAGGTTGCCATCATCCTCTGAAGAAGCGACGAAAAGAAAAGATAAAGGGAGTGAGAAACTTAATAAAGAATCTCGGTAAGGTATTCTCCTATCCTGGTGTCATCGTCTACGTCCTCAGGAACCTCGGGTTTCTTTATAAAATGGTGAGCATGTATAAGATTCAATTTTAAAGTTCTAAAGTACCTTTATCGAGGCCTATTCATTTTAGTATACATTTTGGATGTCATGAATTCGACATACTTTATCATGAAATGCATGGCAATGCAAGGTACAATATACTAATTCTAATCATAAAAGATGCTCATAGATCATAACAATTATAGCATGACTTTCTTCCAGTTATCTTTTACGTGACTTAGATTAATTCTTTCTCTCATATAGGGGCACCTCATCATGAAATGCATGGCAATGCAAGGTACAATATACTAATTCCAATCATAAAAGATGCTCATAGATCATAACAATTATAACATGACTTTCTTCCAGTTATCTTTTAGGTGACTTAGATTAATTCTTTCTCTCATATAGGGCCACCCTATTTCTCTCGCCTTTTGAGAGTTCTAGGTTATGAGCTCATACTGTAACACCTTAATTCTCTTTAGAAATTAAATGAGGTTTTATTAATCAAAATTTTAAGATTTTGATAGATGTGGAAATGATGAGAATGATTCAAGGAAGCAAAAAGAAAAAGTGAATAGTATTTTGCGGGCCCCGCAGGTCCACTGAGACAACCGAAACCCTAGAATTGGGTCTCGAAGATGCCCAAAATTGAGAAATTATAAGATTATGTTTAGAAATAGGTAGGAATAATGATTTTATACCCGAAATTATTTTTCGGGCAAAGTTTGATTTCTCGGGTACATTGTTTCGCCTGTTTGATGAAATTTCGGTGTTCGATTTCTAACACCGAAAATGTAACATCCTAATTTTTAACCCAATACTCTAGAACATAATTAGGTTAATCATTAGTCTATTACATCATAGTTTCCTTTTTACTTTAAAATACTTAGCGGAAAATAATGGTAATTATTTTTTTTTGAATTATAAAAGCAAAGTGAGAGCCGTACGACGCGATAAGCAGTGAAGCACGTAAGGAAATAAGCAAGCATCTCATAAACATCATAACATAAAGCAGGTAAAGGCACATCACAATAAAACTAAACTGCATATATATGATATGATATGCCCACTTATGAAGAGTGGGACTTAGTTTGGTACAATATGAAACGAATACATCTAAAAAGAAAATACAAAGGAAAGTGCGACGGAAAGCATAAAAGCAAACTCCCCTACCCAAGTGCAACTAAGGGATAACCTCTAAACAAAAGAAGGTTTATCCTCATCTAAGTGGTGTGTGCACTAGCCCGGGTACTCCATCGGTCATCCGCTACCTCCTACCGACGTCCATCCCGTGAGTGAGGCACATAACCAACAAACTGGACGAGCTCCTCCGACGTGTAAAGACGAAGTGGGGATCGGGAGTGACCCCCACGACGTGGCCGCACCTCCGGTCATCATGCTAGACGAGGCTGAGTCATGGTGTCCTCACTGCCCTCTTTCATCAGTGGTGGAGTGGGGGCAGAGCTCTCGCCGTATAGATGGGTAGGCGGGTCCTCCGACAGGTCGGTCTCCGAGAAGTATGTCCAGGGTACATAGTCGGGGTAGTCGCGCATGGTTGAAGCGGCGATGTGCATGCGGAGCACTCTCTTGTTGTGCATACGTGCGCGCTCAAAAACCCGTTCGTCGTCACCGTAGGGTGCTGTCAGGGAGAAGCAATGGGTATGTACAGGGTGAGCGAAGGGTCGTCCAATGAACATGAAGACACGAACTGTGCACTGACCCTCACAATGGTATGATCCGTGCTCCGGATCATAGTGCACCTCCCACGTTGGGGTGTCCACAAAAACCACGAACATCGCCATTTGAAGACGTGACGGAAAGAAAAGATAGAGGGAATGAGAATCTTGCTAAAGAATCTCAGTAGGGCCTCCTACTACCTAAGTGTCATCATCTACGTCCACAGGAACCTTGGGTTTAGTGTATAAAATAAGTGAGCATGCGTTAAGTTCATTTTTAAGCTTTTAAAATATAATTAACCAAGGTCCATTCATTTTAGAATGAATCTTAATATCATGAATGCAATATAGTAAAGGATGTATGCATGGCACTACTTAATGCAAGGACATCAATCATAACATCAAGAAGCATCATAATGGTGGCATAAATTGGCAATTGAAATCTCATGTGGGGAAAACTTTGTGACATAATCATCATACTTTACTTTCTCATGGGGCCACCCTGAAAGACATTCGTTCTGGGGGTGCTCGGCCAAACCGATGTCACCCAGAATGTGTCACATCTCTAGGTTATGAGCCCATACCTAACTAATCATCACTAGTTTTTACTTATCAATCTCGATAAGCGTATCATAATCATAATCCCGACAATCTAGTACAGGTTAGAGGGCATTTCTTGGGGGTGCTTGGCAGAACAAGTGTCACCCAAGAATACATCTTGGTACCGATGTCACATGAGTTCTTTGGAGGTGCTCGGCCGAACCAGTGTCATCCAAGAACTCATCTTAGTACCTCATATCTTATAAAGAAAATCTCATAGGTTTTTCAAAAACTTTCTAAGTCCCCAAATTTGTCAGAAATTCGGCAGCATAACAGCAGCACACCGGATTTCTTCCAAATTTACTTTATGCCGCATAAACAAGTAGAACATGTATCCTCAATCATAAATTCATACGTTGACATAATCATTCTCAAATAGAACATACATTCACATGTAACATTGAAACTTATTATGCTCTTGATCCTATGGTATCTTATGCTACGGGCCTTAAACTTGAGATGTAATTATTCTATCATTCTTTATCAACCTCTTATGCACCTAAGGATTCTCTTCTAACAAATCTTACTATCATTTATGTTCTTTAATAAATCTGGGCAGCACCATACTCCAAGGGCAGAGTTATATATCTATGATTACGGGGTTCTAGAACTTACGTTTTAGACCCTTTCTCGGTTCCATCTTTGCCCGAGGCGCTATAAATTAAATCTAAACCAATTATGACGCATTCCTATGCCTAAGAACTAATTATAAACCATGTATGCCATATTATGAGGTTGCTGGACAGAATCCAGAAATTAAATGTTCTAAGAGTTCTAGGATTGCACTTTTATGATTTTCTAGTTACTAGTTTCTCTATAGGTGCTAAAATTCAATCCTACTTCAAATGTAACCAAATTTTTTATGATTAATCAATCCTAAACTGATTGTTATCATAATAAAACAGTTTTGGCATTGATTAGGATTGAAGGGGTTAAACACACGTTAAATTCCAACTTTACGATTTTTCTATGAAGCTAGTTTCTCTCCTAACATGCATAGAAGTGTTCCTACCTCATCATATATCATTTTCACACATTTTAACACATCAAAACATCATCATACAGCAACAAACACATCAAGGCAGAACCAAACTGTTGAAGTCCAAAAAGATACATACTTTGATATTTCTAAAGCATATAAGTTGCTAGTTTCCCTTGGAATCATTTTAGGACTTCTAAAACTCTTTGCAAACCATTTTATTTTATCAAGAGGCTAAAAACAACCTTGGGTCAATAACCAATTTAATTCTTCTTTAGAAGAGGATTAAAATCATAAATCTTGTTGGTCATAACTTTATAAGACTCATCAAGCTTAAAGAAAATCCTAGAACATAGGTTGTTGGCCCTTGTAACTAGATGGAACTCATTCCAAGCTCATCGTTATTACTTGGCTGAAATTATGCATTCAAAGAATGGTTCCATATTAAACTTTAACTTGAGATAAAATGGGCAAGTCTTTGAGCTCTAAGGTCGTTAAGTGATGATAAAATATAAACATGCTATGCACTTCATTTTTATTCTTTATTACAAAGTAAAGTCAGAACTTTAAAGTAAATATGCAAGACATGGAAATAAATAT
Source organism: Dalbergia cochinchinensis (assembly GCA_031216125.1). Classification (NCBI taxonomy): domain Eukaryota; kingdom Viridiplantae; phylum Streptophyta; class Magnoliopsida; order Fabales; family Fabaceae; genus Dalbergia; species Dalbergia cochinchinensis. The sequence continues at coordinate 32,216,534 of CM062377.1, read as the reverse complement.
GCAAGGCTTGAAATTTAAATATGCAAGACTTGAAGTAAATATGCAAGGCTTGAAAGTAAAAATGCAAGACTTGAAATAAATATGCAATGCAAGTTCATTTCTTTATTTTATGTTCCGATCTCTCATGTTACCTGTATTCCCTGAAACATTAAACAAAGAATCAGAATGCTCAGATGGTTTCGCTTGTTTTTGTTTGTCTGATTTTTCTCAAAAGTTCTCTCAATCTCAGAATCAAGAGGTATCAAATTTCCAATAGACAGGGAATGCCTCATATATGGGAACAAAATTTTGTTTTTTTATTTTTATTTTTACAGAAAATATTAAAACTAGAAAATTAAAAGTAGTGAATAAATAAAATAAAAATAAAATAAAAATTGGAAAAAAATAAAAATAAAAAAATAAACAACTAAGTTTTAATGCCTCTCTAGCAATGGTGCCAAAATTTGAACAGAGGTTGTTATCTACCTCCTCAAATTAGAAAATTGTTTCAATGCTAAGTTACACAAAAAATGTAACGTCCCAATTTTTACTGTAATTTTTACTATCATTAGAAATTACCAAATTACTGTAGGTAATTATTACATAAGATTTGAGGCCGAACAATCCTCAATAAAGGAATATAACATTAGAAGAGAGGTTAGGAGCGATTCATGCGAGAGTCGCAAATCCCGAATTCAGACGTATAAAATGACCAAAATGCCCCTGAAGTTATTTTACTCAGAAAATGAGGATCGTGGGCCCCACCTATTCTCAAGGGGATGTTTTGATGATAATAAGGGATTGTTTGTGTTATGTGTGTTAATAGAGCAGAAGGATCTCAATTTTGAGTTTCGACGCGCGAAATGACCAATACGCCCTGTAATTTGTTTTAACTCCGATGTTCGTGCCGACTGAGCCCGAACCTCATTAAAATGTTTTAAAATTTGTTTTTAAGCCATGATTAACCATTGGTTAAGCTCGGGTGGCCTCGGGCAATTTTTAAGTGAAAGTACGATTTTGCCCCTGTTTTTGGACAGTTTTGCGAATTTCGGGATTTTTGATTCGTATATCGAAACCTAAGCAATATTAGGCTCAAATTAAAGCTTATTAAATTCTAAATATTAATCTAGAGTCAAAATCATGTATTTAGATTGATTAGAACCCAAAATTGCTCAAAAACACCCAAATTGCTTACTAATTCACTTAAGCCCTTAATCGTAAATTCTCTAAATTACATGAATACCTTACCTACACCTAAATAATGCATGGAACACACAAATTTCACTTCTTTGGGCTGTAATGGACGAAATTATTGATGCCATTATGCAGCTGAATTATTGCCAAAAGTTGCGCTAAAACAAAACGCCAAAATGTCACCATAAGAGACATAATTCCTTAATTTCATACAACTTTGTCTAAAATGATTTTTCCTCCCTTATTTCTCCTGCAAAATTCCGCCAACTACCTCCTCATTTTGGCCAATTAGAAGCCTCAAAATCTTCTATAAATAGGCTTGCTTGAGTGGTCTTGGAATGCTTTGTTCAAAACTAGTTTTTAGGAGCACCAAAAACTTTCTTTCTTCCTCCTCTTTGGCTGAATTCTTTCTTCAATTTTTCAAAGAGATTTTGTTTTATTTCACTTCAAGAAATCAAGTTCTCTTCCTCTTCTTCAACTCAGATTAGGTAGGGAGTAGTTTCTAAATTTATTTCTATGCTTTGAGGAGTTATGTTTTTAGCTCAAAATGATGAAATTATGAACTTACCTTAGCTTTTCATTTCGGTTTTCCTCTTCATTTTTCTTTAACCAATTCGGCCATATGGCCTAGGTGGAACTAAGATGATGGCTTGATGATGAGGACCTTGAGGGTGGGTTGTAAATCCATCACAAGTTAGGCCTTTAAAGCTTGAAAATTCCACTTGATGCAAAACTTTAAAGAATAATGCTTTATGATGCTAAAACAAAGATTTTTAGTTTAGAACTTGAAAGATGTATTTTCCAAGCTTGTATTTCATGTTTATCTTTCAAGATAATAAAGAGGTTGCATCTCATATTTAATTTATGCTCTCACTTTATTTTATAATGGCTAAAAGAATCAACGCATGGCATGTTTATTTTATGCCATCACCTAAAGATCCTAGAGGTCAAAGACTTGGCCATGTATCACAAGCAAAGAAATATGATTATTGGAGTTAAAGAATTTATTCTTTAAAAAGTCTTGAGATTGGAGCTTAAAAAGATGTAATAATAATTCTCTTCTCCCTTCACCGGTCTTGTTCGGACTACCGTCGCTTCGGTTTCTTAATATTCTCTTCTCCCTCTACTGGTCCTGTGCGGATTACCGCCGCTCCAGTTTCTTGCATCATGTTTATATTTCAAGTTCTTGCATCATGTTAAATTTTCAAGTCATCACCTTAAATCTTAAAGATAAAGAAATGGAATTGCATATCATGTTGATAATTCCAAGCTATCACCTTATAAAGATAAGATTAAAATAAGGTTGCATAGCATGTTTATAATTCTAAGATGTCACCTAAATCTCTAAAGCTCAAGACTTACTCCTTTTATCTTAAGTGAGAATTTTAATTGTGAAGATCCTCCTAAGTTTGACAAAAGAACTAGTTTCAAAATGAGTTTTAAGACTTTGCAAGGATTTTACGGGGAACTAGTATTTTATATGCACTTAAAATATGATTCTATGTAATTGCATGAGGTTCATGATTCGGCCACTGATCTGAGTTTAGTATCAATGTATGATAATGATTTGATATGTTTGAAGTTGTGATAATTATGGTTTATTGTTAAGAGAATGATTCACTGCATGTTAGAGATAAAACTAGCTCCCTAGAACAACCGAAGAGCTAGAATTTACCTAGTTTTTGACCCCTTTAAGTTTAGCCAATGCCAAATCTGTTTTAGTATGTTATAATTCTGTCTAGGATTAGTTAGCCACGAAAAATTTGGTATCAATTAGACTAGGATTGATCCCGAACACTAAAAATGAACTTAGCAACTAGAAAACCGTAAAAACAAGATTTCTAGAACTCTAGGGAATGAAATTTATGCATTCTATCCAGAATCTTTAGCAACGATAAGAACCAGGTTTTATTATGTTTAAATAAAGGAGAATGATTCATAATTGGTTCAGTAACTAATTTCAGCATCATAGGGAAAGCTGATAACAAGAAAGGATTTAAAACATAACTTCTAGCATACCGTAAAACCTTAGGAACAACTTACTACTTATGCTACCCCATTTGATTTAATAGTGCCCTTAAGGCCTATAAATAATCGTAAGGATGGTAATAAATCCCTTAGGTGCATAACTAATTAGTTCTATAATTGATAATTCTATGTAAGTATTGGATGCTTATTAAGTACTTGATATCATTGAATGATTTCTTGGCTTGCATGTTATAGTTGCTGTTGCAAATAATGAGAATGCTTATGCATGAAATATTCTTTATTATGTAAAATTTACCTTTGTTGCTAGAAGAAAGTGTATCATTGTAAAAGTGTAATTTGGAAAGGTTCTGGCTAAGGAAAGACTTGGTATTTAAGCGTGTCCATTGTGACCCACCTCTCTTTGCTGGGAATCTCCCAGATGCATGATTATAGTTGATATATATTATTCTAGCTTAAGACTATAAATGAGAAAATGCTATGATGTTTATGAATTGTATTGTGATATAACATGCAAAGATTTAATGGTGACTTAAACTTATAAGAAAATGATCCTTTGGAACCATCAGACTATAGGTGGTGAAAAGGTGATTTTAGCCCCCTAACCCGTTCTCTCAAAAGGGTAGAGTCGGGACTTTAGCTTATCAAAAGGGATAAGTATATGCTAGTGATGACTAGTAAAGTATGAGCTCATAACCTAAATTACTCCCAAAAGAGTGGAGTATAGGGTGGCCCAAGGAAAATAATGATGATGATAAGATTTTAAGTCACCTAAGGCGCTAAAGAAATGAAATATGTGCACTGTGTCCATGTGTAGCTAATATTATATGACGCTCTTTTATGCATGTTATTTTGATAATGATGATGAGGAATATGATGTAATGATAAAGGAAAAGTTCATTGTTGTAACGCCTCGTTTTTCTCTAAACTTTTAAATGATCAAAATGCCCCTGAGGTCATTTTTACCTGAAACACGAGGACGGCTGGCTTTGGCCATCCTCATAGGGTTCATATGTTATATGAAGGGGATTGTATGATTGTGAATGTCCAACGGAGCAGAAAAACCTCATTTCTGATATTTCTGTGCACAAATGACCAAAATACCCCTAACTTGATTTAAGGCCGTTTTAAGTTTCGACTCTGACCCGGACTCGTTCTGGAGATCAAAAATGATGTTTTAAGGCATAAACCATGTTGGTCTAAGTCCCGGAGGTCCCGGGAAACTTTTGGTAAAAATTACGATTTTACCCCTGCTTAGTGCATTTTAAGCCTAACGAGTTATTTAACTCAAACCTAAGCAATATTAGACTCTAATGAAAGGTTAATTAATTTTCTTAATTAATCTAAAGCTAAAATAATTATTTAAGGTTAATTTGAACCTAAAATTGCTTAGGAAAATTTGCAACTCAATTCTAATTCTTTCCTTTCTTTAAAGAAAAAGCAACTATGAATAGTATTTTCACTATTCACATTTCCTTTCAGTGCTTTCTCTTCCAAGAAAAGTTGTCATACATCAATCAAGGTTTTCAATTCATTTCTAAATTAAAAATATTTATGTCATTCAAATTCAAAAAGAATGAATTGTTTTTGTGGTCATTCAAGCTTTCAATCAAACTTTTCAAGACATTATGTCTTACACCACCTTACCTATGCTTTGGAAATTCAAATTAGAAAATATTTTCTTCTTTTTTTGACATGGAAGGCATGGTTTTTTTCCACTCCTTTACAGCCCAAAATTTTATGATTTTATTCATTTAAAAGGTTTGGAAATAAGCTACATTGTCAGCCATACCTTAGGCCATGCATAGCTAGACTTTTTACCATGCTTTGAATGACTAACACCATACTTTGAACAAAGATATTTCCTCCCCCATGTGGCTGTAAAGTGGCCGAATTCTTTCCCCCCAAAGGCCACCATCATTTTACTTCTCTATAAATAGGTAGCTTAGGGAACTTGAAGCACCTTTGTTCATTTTACTAAAGCTTAGAGTTTAGAGCACTTTGAGGTTTTCTCTCAAGCTTCCAAGAGTTCTTCAAGCTCAAGTTCTTCCTCTTCTTTTCAAAAACCACAAGGTAGGGAACCTTTCTCAATATGTTTTTCATTTCTATATTGAATCTTGTTGGGAAATGATGCAAGGTGGAGCCTCCATGTTGCTTCTTCATTTTTCAGTTTCTTCCTTTTCTTTTCCTTTCATTTTCGGCCTCAAGGCCTTGAACATGAGAGCTTGATGATGAGTGCTCTCCAAGATGAAACCATGAGTTCATCTTAAAGTGAGGCTTCTAAAGCTTGAACCTTTCTTAAGGAAAAGTTCCATTCTTTCTCCTTTTTCTTTCTTTTTCGGCCTCAAGGCCAAGATGAGGAGAGCTTGATGATGAGTGCTCTCTTGAGATGACCATGTGTTCATCCCAACATGAGACCTCTAAAGCTTGAATCTTGTTTGTGAAAAGTTTCATCTTTTTCAAGTTTTGGTCAAGACAAGGTTGTGTTTTTCATGAAACCTTTTTGGAACTTTTGTTTCTTGATGTTTCGGCCATAAAGGCCTAAGGTACTTGGAAAAATGGTAGCTTGATGATGAGGGCTTCATGTTGATGTTTGTCACATGAAAAATGTAACATCCTAATTTTTAACCCAATACTCTAGAACATATTTAGGTTAATCATTAGTCTGTTACTTCATAGTTCTCATTTAACTTTGAATTACTTAGCGGAAAATACGGGTAAATTTTTTTTGAAATAAAAGTGAGAGCCACGTGATACGATAAGCGGTAAACCATGCAAAGTAAAACAATCGTCTCACAATCATCATAACATAAGGCACATCATGAACATCACTGAATATAATCTCATATATATATAACTTGCCCACTTATAAGTGTGGGACTTAATTTAGTACAAGGGAAATACATAAAAGGAAATACAACATAAAACATAAACATAATCTACTCCCCTACCCGAGTGCACCTAATGGGATAACCTCTAAACAAAAGAAGATTTATCCCCATCTAAGTGGTGTGTGCTCTAACTCGGGCCATCCTCGGCCTCCTACTGGCGACTATCTCGTGATCGAGGCAGATATCCTGGAAACTGGGCGAGCTCCTCGGGCGTGAAGAGGCGGAGCGGGGATCGAGTGTGAGTCCCGGGGTATGGCCGCATCTCCGGTCGTCGTGGCCTCGGCTGAGTCACGATGGGCTCGCTATCCTCTCCAAAGTCCATAGGTATGGAGGGAAGACCCCTCGGAGGGTGCCTGGTTGCCGAGTCCTCGGAAGGATCCGCCTCGAAAAGACGGCGAACAACGGGCACATCCTGGGGTAGTCTCGGCGGCGACGTGGATGATGGGAGTGCAGCGAAGTCTCTCCTCTAGGGGACGTGCGCGCTCGAACACCAGATCATCGCCAAAAGGTGAAACGGGGGAGAAACGATGGGAATGTACAGGGGGAGTGAAGGGTCGACCCATGAACATGAATACTCTAACCGTGCATCGACCCACAAAATGGAAGGACCCGTGGTCCGGGTCATGGTGCACCTCCCATGTCGGCGTGTCCACGAACACCACGAACGTCGCCATCTGAAGACGTGACGGAAAGAAAGAGGTAGAGGGAGTGAGAATCTTGCTAAAGAATCTCAGTAGGGCCTCCTACTACCTAGGTGTCATCATCTACGTCCTCAGGAACCTTGGGTTTAATTATACGAAATGACTGAACATGCATTTAGTTCATTTTAAACTTCAAAAATATACTTTAGCCAAGGTCCGTTCATTTTAGGATGATCTTAATGTCATGAATGCAACATAATAGAAATGTATACATGACACTACCTACAGCACATACATAAAACATAACATCAAGTATCATCATCATTGGTGGCATAAAGTGGCAATAGTAACTTTCATATGGGACAAAACTTAGTGACATAATCATAATCATGAACTTCTCTTCCTCATGGGCCACCCTAAAAGACAATCGGCTGGGGTGCTCGGTAACCGGTGTCACCCAGAACGTGTCATACATCTAGGTTATGAGCTCATACCTTAACTAGTCGTCACTAGTTCTTACTTACCACTTAACGATAAGCGTATCATAAATCCCGACTATCTGAGTACGGGTTAGGGGGCAAAACTCTTAGGGGTGCTCGGCCGAACCGGTGTCACCTAAGAGTGTAAAATGGTACCGATGTCACATGAGTTCTATGGAGGTGCTCGGCCGAACCGGTGTCATCCTAGAACCCATCTTAGTACCTTAATTTTCAAAATCTCTTTAAGTCCCCAAATTTGTCAGAAATTCGGCCAAAGCGGTCATTACTGAATTTCCTTCCAAATTTGCTTTATGCCACATAAACATATAATCTCATAAATTCCTCATATGAATAACATCATCTTCATTAGAATACTTCATGCATCATCATAAATCATCCAAACGCTTACCCTTACGGTAGCTTATGCTTTGACCCTTACGGGTCTTAATCTTGAGATATAGTTCTCTACATCCGTCGTTCATATTTTAAGCACCTAAGGCTCATAATTAACATCATTCATAATCCTCTCATTTTACTTTTAAAAATCTGAATAGCCTAGGACAAGTTCTCTAACTTGTATTTACGGGATTCTAGAACTTACGTTTTAGACCCTTTCTTGGTTCCGTTTTCGCCGAAGGCGCTATGTATTAAATCTAACTCAATTATGAGGCGTTCCTATGCTTAAGAACTGATTATTAACCATGTTTATCATGTTGTAAGGGTGCTGGACAGAATCCATAAAAATAAATGTTCTAAGAGTTCTAAACTTGCACTTTTACGGTTTTCTAGTTACTAGTTTCCCCATAGGTGCTAGAATTTAATTCTAACTCAAATGATACCAAGTTTTTCATGTCTAAACAATCTAAATCTGATTATGTCCCCATTAAAACAGTTTGGATTAGTTCCATAAACAAATGGGTCAAAACGATGTTAAATTCTAGCTTTACGGTATTTCTAGTTAGCTAGTTTCTTACCTATCGTGCATAGGATCGCTTCTACATCATCATACGATATTTTCACACATTCCAACACATCAAAACATCATCATACGGCATCATACTCATCATGTCAGAACCGAAAACATTTAACTTCAATAAGAAGGTTAAATTGACATTTCTAGGTACATAAGTTAACTAGTTTCTCTTGGAATCAATCTAGAACTTCTAAAACTCTTTGCAAAACATTTTAAATCATCAAGAGGCTAAGTGAAGCCTTAGGTCAGTGACCAAAACATATTCCATCCCCTAAAAGAGATTGGAATCACATCTTATGATGTCATAGCCTTATAAAGATTTGTAAAACTTTAAGGAACACTTAAAACATAGACTATTGGTCCTAGTAGCTAGATGAAAACTCACTGCAAGTCCATCATCACTACTTGGCGAAAAACATACATTCAAAGTATGGTTTACATTAAACTTTAACTTGGAATGAAATGGGCAAGTCTTTGAGCTCTAGGTTCTTAAGTTACGACATAAACTAAACGAGCTCATGCTTTTCATTTTTAATCTTGCTTACAAAGTAAAGTGATGACTTAAAATTAAATATGCAAGGCATAACTTAAACGTGCAAGCTTGAAAGCAAATATCTGAGGCATAATCTTAAACGTGCAAGCTTGAAAGTAAATGTGCAAGATTCAATTCTTTATTTTAGTGCTCTTGGCCCAACAACAATCGACTTTAAGGCCGAAATAGATAGGCATTCGAGAGATTAATTAGGTGATAATGCAAGTTCAATTCTTTATTTTAGTGCTCTAGGCCCAACAACAATCGACTTTAAGGCCGAAATAGAAAGGCTTCGAGAATAAAATTAAGTGAAGATGCAAGTTCCATTTTAATCTTTATGTTCTTAGGTGATAGCTTGAAAATAAAGATGCATAGCAAGAATGTAAATATGAATGCAAGCATAAAATAAATTATGCAAGTTCATTTTATCTTTCTAGAGCTCTTAACAAGACTTTAAAGGAATTTAAACCTTAACCCAAACTCATTTAAACAAGGTAAAGTCAAGCTTGGAGTTCTTAGAACTCAACATAATATCTTTGGGAATCAAACTATGAAACTTAGAAAAATTAAGGGAATGGCCGAAAACTTCAAGAAAGAAAGATACATTTTTAAAACTCTAGAGTTCATGACCTTGATGATATATTAACACCAACATCATGAGTCCTCATCATTGAGTTCATAGAGCCATTTTAAAACATCATCAAAATTAAAGTTCTCAAAAGTTCAAGAAAGGAAAAACTAGAAACACTTTTGCTCAAGAACAAAGATCAAGCTCTAGAGTTTGTTTCAAGTGATGAACATCATCATGAAACTCTCATCATCAAGCTCTCATTTCTTTGAACTCCAAGGCCCATGGCCGAAAATGAGCAAGAACAAGGAAAGAAAAAGAAGTTCTAAAAAGAATCAAGAGAAACTATGAACATAAAGCTTGAAGCAAGAACTCTAAAGAAAGGATACATGAAAGAAAATCCCTACTTGGTGTGATGACCTTGAAGATGGAAGAAGAAGATGAAGAAGATGAAGAACTTGAAGAACTCCAAGAACTTGAAGAACACAAAGACTTTGAGAGAAAAAGAAAAGCTTTGAGTGTTTCCTAAACTTAGCAAATGATCTAAAAGTGGTGCAAGCTCCTCAAGGAATTCTATTTATAGAGAAATGAAACAAATGGAGGGAGCTCATGGAGGAGGAGGTTTCAGCCATGAGGGTGCAGATTGGAGGCTTTCCATGAGTTCCATGAGGTGAGATAATGTGTTCTTGAGGTATGGTGAGGTATGGTTCAAAGCATGGTGAGGTATGGCTCAAGGTATGGCTCAAGCATGGTTCTTTGAGTGAGAAAATAATTAAACATGTGGTCAATGGGGAAAGGTGCTGGCCGAAACTTCATCATGCATGGGGAGGATTAGTTTGCATTTTAATTGTGGTTTAGAGTTGTGTTTAGGTGTATCTTTGATTATGCTTAAGATTAGGGATTTGTAAGAAAGTGTTTAGGTAAGGTAAATGGGTAATTAAGGTGGTCTAGACATAATTAAGGAGTGGTCTTGCACCATTAGAGAGTTAAATCCTCAATTTAGAGTCTAAACAACTCTAGACACATTTCCTTGATTTAAGGAATTGGAGAGAGAAAATACTATTCAAGATTCCAAGACTAGGAGTCTTGAGTTCTAAAAAGGGATTTAATGTTTAATCTAAGCAATTTTAGGTTCTAATTAACTTTAATAAATTATTTTGACTCTAGATTAATTAGGGAAATAAATTAATCTTCGTTTAGAGCCTAATATTGCTTAGGTTTGCTTAATTACGTCATTAAGCTCAAAAACACTATTCTAGGGGCAAAATCGTAATTTTGCACTAAAACTACCCGGGACCACCGGGACTTGAACAGAGACCTCTAGACACATGAAAACATGTTTTTAAACCTTTGGGGAAAGTTCCGGGCTCAAACGGCACCTTTACCCGCGTAAAACCGCTATAGGGGTATTTTGGTCATTTTGACCAAATCTGAAAACGAAATTTTCGCTTCCGAAAGCATTCAAAGGCCATTCAATCCCCTTCAAACATTGAGTTGACCCTTCGTGGATGACCAAGTTGGTGACCCTCGAGTTCGGGTCAGGAAATGACCTCAGGGGCATTTTGGTCATTTCCCTCGGACAGAAAAATCGGGGTGTTACAAACAACCTCTAAAGCTTGAGTTTTCTTAAGAAAAGTTTATTATTTCCAAGTTTTACTCAAGAAATAGTTGTGTCTCTCTTGAACCTTTGAAAACTCTATCTCATTTCTTTGAGGTTTCGGCCATGAAGGCCTTTGGTACTTGAAAAAAAAAATGGTAGCTTGATGATGAGGGCTTCATGTTGATATATGTCACATGAACAAAACTCTAGAGCTTGAACTTGGTTCCTAGACCAAGTATGTTTTCGGTTTTGTTCCTTTATGTTCACCATGAGTTTGGTTTTGATGGAAGTTTAAAACATAGTAAAATACTCAATGATGAGGACTTGAGATGTTGGTGCTTGAATCATCAAGATCTTGGTCCCTAGAGTTCAAAAATGGGTCATTCTTCTTAATGAAGATTCGGCCATCTTCAAGTTTTATGGTCATGATTCATTTTAAGTATTCAAGCACTAATAGTTTCCTTTTCTTGTGAGGATGAGGTTTGGGTTGGAACTATGTTCTTTTCAAAAGTCTTGCAAGAGCTCTAGACAAGATAAAAGTAACTTGCATTCACGTTTACCTTATGCTTTGCATAGCATGTTTATTTCTATGCTATCACTAAACCCCAAGATAAGGAATGAACTTGCATAATGCACGCTTAAATTCCAAGCTTCGCATTCCATGTTATATTTCAAGTCATCACTTAAGAACTTAAAGATGTAAAACGAGAGCTTGCATATCACCTAAAATAATCTCGAAGCCTTTCTATTTCGGCCTTAAAGTCGATTGTTGCTGGGCCTAGAGCACTAAAATAAAGAATGGAACTTGCATATTTACTTTCAAGTTTTGCATATTTACTTTGAGCCTTGCACATTTAATTTCAAGTTCTTGCATTCCATATTTACGTTGAAGCTCTCACTTTGCTCTCTAATGAAGAATAAAAATGGAATGCATAGCACGTTTACTTTTATGCCATCACCTAAGAGACTAGAGCTCAAAGACTTGCCCATTTCATCTTGAGAAAAGTTAAATCAAGAGGTATTCTCTTGAAATGTATTCGGCCATGTGATGATGAAAGCTCTAGGATGAGTTTTTCATTAGTTACAAGAGCCTATAGTTTATGTTTTAAGTTTTTCCTAAACATAAGTGACATTTGAAAGTATTTTTGAGTATGTTCTTACATTTAGAATTTCAACCATGAGTAAATTTAAAGAGTTGCTGCCCTATGTATTTTATGAAAGTTCTTGACAAGTTAAATTGATTTCCAAGGTATTTTTGAAGTCTTAAAACTGTTCCAAGAGGAACTAGTTGCCTAGGTACATGAAAAAGAAAGTTTACACATGATTTGATGACTTACCAATTTCGGTTCTGCCATGATCATTTCCAGCACCTTAAATTATGTTTTGGGTGGCCTAAATATGTTTGAATACCTTGCCAAGTATATGCTAATTGTTCTAGACATTTTAGAGCATGTTTGGTTACTTTAATTGCTTGAAATGTGAATTCTAGAACCCCATAGGTACAGAAAATATGAATTCTGTCCAGATTGATTAACATCCATAGAATCACATTATATGATGTCTAGATCAGTGAGAGTGACTCATAATTGGCTTAGGTATTAATTGTTGCATCATAGAAAAAGTCGGATGTGAGAAAGGGTGTAAAACGCATCTTCTAGAACACCGTAATTCATCAATTACATGCTTACTGCCAAGGCTGTCCAGCCATGATTAATTAGGTTTTAGGACTTAATAAATCATGGTAATGAGGTTAATCAATCCCTTAGAGGTATAAGAAAATAATTTGGAAGTTTGAGGTTACCCGATTTAGGGATTTCTACCTTATGGGAATATTATGTGCCTCACATTTAATGATGAATTGGTGTGTTAACTCATGACGTATGTGATGCCATGTGAACTATTACCCTTATGTGATGGTTTGTAATCTCATGTTATTGCTTCTTTAAAAGAACCTTAGAGATGCCGAAGTGGTAATTATGTGTTATGCATTAATTATGTGGCATCTTAAAGAAACATGTTAAACTTAGGGTGACTTAAAATATGAGAATGTAATCCTTTGAAACCACCAAACTAAGGGTGGGGACAATGTGATTCTAGCCCCCCTAAACCCGTACTTAAAGTCGGGAAGTTAACTTATCCCAAGGGATAAAAGTCTAGATACTAGTGACGACTAGTGTGGTATGAGCTCATAGCCTAGAGATTTCTCAAAAGGGAGAAATATGAGGGCGGCCCCAGTTTAAGTGAAAGTTTAATGTCACCTAAGTAAACAAGATAAGTCACCATGTCCCAAGCACTAAGTTATATGATTTATGTTCTATGATTCCAAGTTATATGATTTATGTTCCATGATCCAAGTTACATGATTTATGTTCTATGATCCAAGTTATATGATTTATGTCGATGATCCAAGCTATATGTTTTACATTCTATGATCCAAGTTATATGATTGAAGTCCCACAATTTATTCCCCATGATTTATGTAAATACAAGTGAAATGTTAAAAGAAACGGATCTCAGAAATTGAGACTTTAGAAAACTCATAATTGAACCAATATATGCCCACGGTTTTATACATAACCCGAGATACCTGGAGACATAAATGATGACACCTAGGATAGGAGGAGAGCTCTACTGAGTTTCTTTAGTAAGAATCTCACTTCCTCTATCTCTTTCTTTCCACTACGTCTTCAGAGCGAGATGGCGACGTTCGTGCTGTTCGTTGACACACCTCGGTGGGAGATCCACCATGACCCGGACCATGGGTTATTCCATTTTGAGGGCCGATGTACTATGCACATCTTCATGTTTTTGGGACGGCCGTTTGCACACCCCGTATATAGTTATCGCTTCTCCCCGACATCCCCCTATGGTGACCCCACGATCTTTGAGCATGCACGGCCACGACATGAGAGGAACTTACGGACCCACTCTGCCGGTTCAGCGGACATACCGGAGTATGTGCCACTATCGTAGCACTCGGAAGAGGACCCTGTGGAGGACTCCCCCATGGACCATGAGGGCTCTGCCCCCACTCCGCCTCTGTGACCGATGGGCAACGAGGAGACAGTCACTCAGCGTCGGAGGGCTTCGGTGCCCGGACCACGACCCCGACGTGGACGACACGTTCAGTCACAGGTCATGCCTGCACCCGCCGAGCTCCGCCCGTGGATTGGCTACGTTCCTCCGTACCCGTGATCCTGCTGTGGAGATTGGAGGGTAGCCCTTAGTGCACGCACGACACGTAGTATGGATGAAACCTCTTTTGTGTTGAGGTTATCCACATTAGGTTGCATGTGGGTAGGGATGTTTCTTTTTAGTTCTTTTCTATGTATTCTGCATTTCTGTTGTATTCCTGTTTATCATATACTTGAAGAGTCTTGCCCCGTAGGGTAGGCATATTATATATGAGGTATTCCAGTTGCGATGATGTTATTCGGAGCCACTTCTATGTTTATATTTCTGCACTTTATGATACCGACTCGGTAAGATATGCGCGGCTTCTATTTTAAGTAATGTTTTTAAAAAAAAAAAAATTGGCTCGTATTTTCGTTAAGCTATTTTTCCAAGTGAAAAGAACCAGGATAGTAGGTAATGACTAATATTTGGCCTAAGTACGTACTAGTAGTATTGGGTCGAATATTAGGGTGTTACAATTGTAAATATGACATGTTAAGATTATGATGCATTATAAGACGCATGATTAAAAATTGACGAACCTCGGTTAAGTATTTGTCCGAACTTAAAATGAATTTTTGCATGCTCACTATTTTAGAATAACCCCGAGGTTCCTGGGGACTTTGATGATGACACTGTAGAAGGAGGTACCCTACTGAGAATTCTTTAGCAAGATTCTCACTCCCTTTTCTTTATTTCCGTCATTGTCTCCAGATTCAAATGGCGACATTCGTCCTGTTCGTTGATACCCCTACTTGGGAATTCCACTATGATCCGGTGCATCGCTTGTATCATTTTGAAGGGAGGTGCGCAGTTCGTGTTTTTATTTACATAGGTCGTCCATTTGCACATCCTGTCCCTAGTTATCGATTTTCTCCTACTTCTCCCTATGGCGATGAAATGGTTTTCGAACATGCACGTCCACTTGATGATACGAGCGTTACGTTCTTATCCCGTTTCATCTGCTGTCCATGGATTTCCAGAGTATGTTCCCGAGACGAGATATTCTGAAACTGATCCTTCAGAGGACACTCCTACTCATGTATATTCTGAGAGCTCTGCTCCTACTCCCACACGTGTAAGAGAGGGTAATGAGGAAACAGTTGTTCAGCCGAGGTTAGCAAGAAGGCCGTCCATGCGACCCCAGCCTGGTGCATCTCGTGTGTCCCCTCCCGAGGGAGCTCATCAGTGGATCGGATTTATTCCCCCATTTTCAGGACAGTGGCCATAGAAGGTTCTTAGTATATTTATGTGTGTTCATGTACCCTAGTTTTAGGATAACCTTCCCGGCTTATGGAGTTATCTAGTTTAGGGGCATGTATTTCCTTATGTATATTTTCTTTTATGGATTTGCATAAGACAATGATGTATGATCATAACCCACCCTTTAAGTGAGGTTATTGTATGTAAATATATGTTATAATGTGCTTATGGATGTTATATGATGGAGCCAAAGTGATATGATGTGATATATTCTTAAACGTCTTATTATACTCCGCTTACTTGTTCACGTTGTACTCGGCTCACGTTTTCAATTATGTTTTCTTTTTAAAAAAAAATGGCTCGTAATTTCACTAAGTATTTTCAAATTATGAAGAAAGAACCAAAGCAAGGAGTAAAGTCTAGTCATTAATCAGATTCAACCTAGGTGTATTTGGTTAATTACTAGGGTGTTACAAAGAAAAGAAGAAAAGAAGTTCCAAAAGATCCAAGAGAAACCATAAAACACATAACTAGATTAAGAACTTAAATGAAAGAAACACTTTAAAAAAAATCCCTACCAAGTGATTGGAGGTTGAGATGAGTGAAAAGGATGAAGAACTTGAAGAACTTGGTCACTTGAACTTTGAGAGAAAAAGAAAACTTTGAAGTGCTCTTTGAAAACTTACACTTAGCAAATGAATCCAAAATGATGCAAGTTTACCCAAGCATGCTATTTATAGAGAAATGAAACAAATGAGGGGTGTTTGGGGAGGGAATGGCTTCGGCCATTTATAGCCATAAGGAAGAGAAAAATATCTTCTCCAAGGCATGGTTCAAGGCATGGTGGAAAGCATGGCTAGGTATGGGTTCAAGTATGGGTCAAACATGGTTCTTTGAGTGAGAAATAAATCAACATGTGATGGAATTGGGGGAGGGATGGCCGAAACATGCATCAGCCATGGTCAGCCATGGGGGAGGATTTCTTGCATTTTAATTGTGGTTTAGAGTTGTGTTTAGGTGTATCTTTGATTAGGATTAAGATTAGGAATTTCTAAGAAAGTGTTTAGGAGAGAAAATGGGTAGTCAAGGTTGTCAAGACATGTTTAAAGAGTGGTCTTGCATCATTAGTGAGTTATAAATTCATTTTAGTTTATAAACAACTCCAAACACAATTCCATGATTTAAGGAATTGGAAAGAGAAAATACTATTCTAGATTCCAAGATTGGAATCTTGAGTTTTAAAAAGAGATTTAAGTTTAATCTAAGCAATCTTAGGTTCTAATTAATTTTAATAGCTTATTTTGACTCTAGGTTAATTATGGAAATTAATTAATCTTCAATTAGAGCCTAATATTGCTTAGGTTTGCTTAATTACGTCATTATGCTCAAAAACACTATTCTAGGGGCAAAATCGTAATTTTGCACAAAAACTGCTCGGGACCATCGGAATTTAAACAAACGCTTTTAAACATGTAAAAACATTGTTTTAAACTTTCGGGCTCAAACGACACCTTTACCCGCGTAAAAATGCTATAGGGGTATTTTGGTCATTTTGACCTGAAACTGCAGAGAATGAGATTTCATTTCTGAAATCACTCAAGGATCATCCAATCCCCTTCAAACATTGAGTCGGCCCTTCGAGGATGGTCGGGATGGCTTTCCTCGAATTTCGAGCAGAAAATGACCTCAGGGGCATTTTGATCATTTTTCTCTGAGACAGAAAAATTGGGGCGTTATAGCAATCACCTAAACTCAAGGATTAAAAATGAACTTGCATCCCATATTTACTTTGAAGCTCTCACTTTATCTTATAATGAAGAATAAAATGAAGTGCATAGCGTGTTTAAGATTTTGCCATCACTAAAAGTTCCTAGAGCTTAAAGACTTGCCCTTTTTATCTCAAGAAAAAGTTTGGATGTGGAGGCATTCTTGTGGATGCATAATCTCGGCTAGTGGTGTCAAATGGGCCAACCCATCCTTATTTGGCCCTAGCCCATGTGGGCCAGGGCTAATAAGCCCACAGGGCCAAAAATCCCATAATTACGAAAAGCCCACAGGGCCAAAAGCCCATGTGGGCCTTACGGGCCAGGGCTAGCCCACGGGCCAATCCACTTATAAAAATTTTAAAATTTATCAATGCTAAAAGGAGCTAGCCCATGGGCTGACCCATGGATTGGCCCACCTATGGGCTAGCCCCAACTCACCTACTTATTGTGTGTATAGAATTCCAAATTGATTGTACAAAATTCAGTGATAACTACTCTTCTATGAACCATGGCATGTCAAATCACCTAAACTACTCCATATTATAAAATGAGAAAAAGAAAAAAGAAACATGTGCAACAAATAGCCTTCCTGCCCAAAAATATTCAGTTAATTGTTGGTCTCATTAGCTTCATCACCTAAACTAACCCCAAGATTGAAAGCAACGATAATGATTTGATGGGAGGAAAAAAAAAACAACAGTGGAAAAATTGTGGACCATCTTCGATCTAACATGACAGCAAAATTAGAATGAGGACAAGAAACTAAGGAAGATGGAATTCAATAAAAGAGCATATTAGTGCCTAAACAAATTGGCTAATGAGGCTATTCCAAAGAAGACCAATCAGTTGCAGCTAGGTGTACAGTCTAGAGAACACAAATTAGAAAATGGTTATTATAATTATCATAAGGTATGATACAGCATACAAACTAAACCATGGTTTTGGTTTTGCAAAAAGTATTTAACAACACTATAAACGGCATACCTGCATGACATATTGCCTTGCATACGTTCCTGTTATAGAACTTTGGCCTGATGCAAGCAAAGCAACTCCAAATAATGTTGAACTCCATCTTCCTAAGACATTCTGAGTATGGCCATTATCAGAAATTATTAAAACATATTGTGGTCTCACATACTTTTAGTAGAAAGGAGGCTTTGTTCAAATCCAAATCCAAAACCATTTTCATTTTGCAAATCCATATTAAAAGAGATATCAACATTCATTCCAAGCAATTTCAGATATAATATGACCAACATAAAACAACATATATATATATATATATATATATAAAGGCGAAAAAACACAACACCTATGTACCAAAACGAGAATGCCTTATCCACATTCAACAAAGAAAAAAAATGTAACGATAGTAATGTCTTCTAGCACACAAGATATGGCAATTTTATATCTTTCTTGCATTTCTTACTCATAATCATTCTTCATCTACATCTTCATCTTCTTGATGCATTACAAATGTTTTATCTCCAAGAGTTTTACAATCATCTTCATCTGAAATAAGGACAAAATTAGAAACAATTAAAAGATCAAATAAGATTTATCATTTGGAAAAGATAATATAAAGCATATTAGGACATTACCTTCAGGGTTCAAAACAAAGCCATGCAACCAATTTCTAGTGCAAATAAGCATTTGGACATTTTCTGGAAGAGTTGAACTTCTATACTTCGTAAGAACACGTCCACCAATGCTAAAAGCAGATTCTGATGCTACAGTAGTAAGAAATCATTTTTCATGAGTCTTCCAATAATTCAATACATCAAAATCTTCACTGTCATCAGAATCGATTGGTGGTTCATCAAAATAAAGATCCAATTCATTTTTCCCGGTGACAGATTTTGTTTCATTTTGAAACATTTTAAACTCCTGAAAAATGTAATTCATTAATTATATGAACGAAAGAGAACAGAAGCAAAGAAATAACTAATGCTCATAATAACATACGCTAAATATCCTTGATCACTTTGGCTTGTTTCCTTCTCCGTCAGACCTATTCAACGTGCTGGACTCGGTAGAAGACTGAGAAGCACTCGGAGCACTAAGATTGTAAGAATACTCTCTATAAAGCTTCTCAAACTTTTCCCTCACAATTCGAACCTTATCTCCAGAGGTTGAGAGATCAAGTTTCCTATAACAGAAGTTCAGAAAATCTAGCTTTAATCGAGGATCAAGAATGGCTCCAAAAGCCAAGACTACACTGTAATCCTTCCAATATTTGTCAAATTTTTCCATCATTCTTTCAGCCATATCTTTGATCACATCCTCCTCATTAAATTGGTTTTGATCCAACATGCATTGAATCTTCCAAACTTGCATAAAATACAAGTTTGAAGTCGGATAAGATGAACCTGAGATTAGATTTGTAGTATCATAGAAGGGTTCCAGAAATTCACACATCTTTTCTGCCCTTCTCCATTCTTCAAATGATGGACAATATCTGTAATTATTGTCTATTACGCGAAGGATATCAAATGCTCTTTCAAATTTTATTGCACTTTCCAGCATCATATACGTCGAATTCCATCGAGTCGAAACATCTAATTTCAAACCTGTGCTTTTACCAATGGCAGCTTGTTGCACACATTCTTTAAACTTTATCATTCTCGCATCTGATCCCCTCACATATTTGACACTTTCTCTAATTTTAAACAATGCTTCACTTGCCACTTTTAAACCCTCTTGCACAATAAGATTAAGTATGTGAGCACAACACCGCACATGAAAAAATTCTCCATCACATAATAAATGATTTTGCAGACATAGATGGGTCTTTAAAATATTCTGCATGCTATCATTTGCAGAAGCATTGTCCAAAGTAATGGAGAACACCTTCTTGTCAATTCCCCATTGCTTTAGGCAATCAAATAACATGGCTTCCAATTCAACCCCCGTGTGTGGAGGCTTCATTCGACAAAAATTAAGTATTCTACTGGTTAGTCTCCAACTTTCATCAACAAAATTCACAGTTAAACAGATATAACCCTCTGTGGTAGATGTTGTCCATACATCAGAAGTTAAACAAACCTTATTAGGGATCCTAGACATCACTTTCTTAAGTTTGTCCTTTTCTCTAAAGTAAATTTTCCGAACATCTGATGTAACACCCCGATTTTTCTGTCCGAGGGAAATGACCAAAATGCCCCTGAGGTCATTTCCTGACCCGAATTCGAGGGTAACCAACTCGGTTGTCCTTGAAGGGTCAACTCAATGTTTGAAGGGGATTGAATGGCCTTTGAATGCTTTCGGAAGCGAAAATCTCGTTTCATCAGATTTGGTCAAAATGACCAAAATACCCCTATAGCGTTTTACGCGGGTAAAGGTGCCGTTTGAGCTCGGAACTTTCCCCAGAGGTTTAAAAACATGTTTTCATGTGTCTAGAGGTCTCTGTTCAAGTCCCGGTGGTCCCGGGCAGTTTTAGTGCAAAATTACGATTTTGCCCTTAGAATAGTGTTTTTGAGCTTAATGACGTAATTAAGCAAACCTAAGCAATATTAGGCTCTAAACGAAGATTAATTTATTTCCCTAATTAATCTAGAGTCAAAATAATTTATTAAAGTTAATTAGAACCTAAAATTGCTTAGATTAAACTTAAATCCCTTTTTAGAACTCAAGACTCTTAGTCTTGGAATCTTAAATAGTGTTTTCTCTCTCCAATTCCTTAAATCAAGGAATTCTGTCTAGAGTTGTTTAGACTCTAAATTGAGGATTTAACTCACTAATGGTGCAAGACCACTCCTTAATTATGTCTAGACCACCTTAATTATCCATTTCCCTTACCTAAACACTTTCTTACAAATTCCTAATCTTAAGCATAATCAAAGATACACCTAAACACAACTCTAAACCACAATTAAAATGCAACTAAACCTCTCCCAAATTTGATGCACATGGCCGAAATTCTCTTCCCCATTGACCACATGTTTAATTATTTTCTTACTCAAAGAACCATGCTTGAGGCCATACCTTGAACCATACCTCACCATACCTTAAGCCATACCTCACCATGCCTCAAGAACACATTATCTCACCTCATGGAACTCATGGATGCCTCCAATTCTGCACACATGGCCGAAGCTCTTCATCACCATGAGCTCCCTTCATTTGTTTTGTAACATCCTAATTTTTAACCCAATACTCTAGAACATATTTAGGTTAATCATTAGTCTGTTACTTCATAGTTCTCATTTAACTTTGAATTACTTAGCGGAAAATACGGGTAATTTTTTTTTGAAATAAAAGTGAGAGCCGCGTGATGCGATAAGCGGTAAACCATGCAAAGTAAAACAATCGTCTCACAATCATCACAACACAAGGCACATCATGAACGTCATCGAATATAATCTCGTATATATATAACTTGCCCACTTATAAGTGTGGGACTTAATTTAGTACAAGGGAAATACATAAAAGGAAATACAACATAAAACATAAACATAATCTACTCCCCTACCCGAGTGCATCTAATAGGATAACCTCTAAACAAAAGAGAGTTTATCCCTATCTATGTGGTGTGTGCTCTAACTCGGGCCATCCTCGACCTCCTACTGGCGACCATCTCGTAATCGAGGCAGATATCCGGGAAACTGAGCGAGCTCCTCGGGCGTGAAAAGGCGGAGTGGGGATCGAATATGACTCCCAGGGTATGGCCGCATCTCCGGTCGTCGTGCACGCCTCGGCTGAGTCACGGTGGGCTCGCTATCCTCTCCAAAGTCCATAGGTATGGAGGGGGAAGACCCCTCGGAGGGTATCTGGGTGGCCGAGTCTTCGGAAGGATCCATCTCCGAGAAGGACGATGGGCAACGGGGCACATACTCGGGGTAGTCTCGAACGGCGGATGCGGAAGGTGGAGTATGGCGTAGCCTCTCCTCTCGGGGACGTGCGCGCTCGAACACTAGGTCATCACCAAAAGGTGAGACGGGGAGAAACGATGGGAATGTGCGGGGAGTGAAGGGTCGACCTATGAACATGAATACTCTAAGCGTGCATCGACCCACAAAATGGAATGACCCGTGGTCCGGGTCATGGTGCACCTCCCATGTCGGCGTGTCCACGAACACCACGAACGTCGCCATCTGAAGGCGTGACGGAAAGAAAGAGGTAGAGGGAGTGAGAATCATGCTAAAGAATCTCAGTAGGGCCTCCTACTACCTAGGTGTAATCATCTACGTCCTCAGGAACCTTGGGTTTAATTATCTGAAATGGTGAACATGCATTTAGTTCATTTTAAACTTCAAAAATATACTTTAGCCAAGGTCCGTTCATTTTAGGATGATCTTAATGTCATGAATGCAACATAATGGAAAATGTATGCATGACACTACCTAAAGCACATACATAAAGCATAACATCAAGTATCATCATCGTTGGTGGCATAAAGTGGCAATAGTAACATTTATATGGGACAAAACTTAGTGACATAGTCATAATCATGAACTTCTCTTCCTCATGGGCCACCCTAAAAGACAATCGAACTGGGGGTGCTCGGCCGAACCGGTGTCACCCAGAACGTGTCATACATCTAGGTTATGAGCTCATACCTTAACTAGTCGTCACTAGTTCTTACTTACCACTTAACGATAAGCGTATCATAAATCTCGACTATCTGAGTACGGGTTAGGGGGCAAAACTCTTAGGGGTGCTCGGCCGAACCGGTGTCACCTAAGAGTATAAAATGGTACCGATGTCACATGAGTTCTATGGAGGTGCTCGGCCGAACCGGTGTCATCCTAGAACCCATCTTAGTACCTTAATTTTTAAAATCTCTTTAAGTCCCCAAATTTGTCGGAAATTCGGCGGCCAAAACGGTCATTACACCGAGTTTCCTTCCAAATTTGTCGGAAATTCGGCGGCCAAAACGGTCATTACACCGAATTTCCTTCCAAGTTTGCCTTATGCCACATAAACATATAATCTCATAAATTCCTCATATGAATAACATCATCATCATTAGCATACTTCATGCATCATCATAAATCATCCAAACGCTTACCCTTACGGTAGCTTATGCTTTGACCCTTACGGGTCTTAATCTTGAGATATAGTTCTCTAATATCCGTCGCTCATATTTTATGCCCCTAGGGCTCATATTAAACATCATTCTTCATTCTCATGTTCATACTTAAATCTGAATAGCATAGGGCAGAATCTCTAACTTGTTTTTACGGGGTTCTAGAACTCACGTTTTAGACCCTTTCTCGATTCCGTTTTCGCCTAAGGCGCTATGCATTAAATCTAAATCAATTATGAGACATTCCTATGTTTAAGGACTAATTATTAACCATGTTTATCATGTTGTAAGGGTGCTGGACAGATTCCAGAAAATTAAATGTTCCAAGAGTTCTACATTTGCATTTTTACGGTTTTCTAGTTACTAGTTTCCCCGTAGGTGCTAGAATTCAATTCTAACTCAAATGATACCAAGTTTTTCATGTCTAAACAATCTAAATCTGATTATGTTCCCATTAAAACAGTTTGGATTGGTTCCATAAACAAATGGGTCAAAACTATGTTAAATTCTAGCTTTACGGTATTTCTAGTTAGCTAGTTTCTTACCTATCATGCATAGGTTTGCTTCTACATCATCACATGATATTTTCACACATTCCAACACATTAAAACATCATCATACAGCATCACATTCATCACATCAGAACCGAAAACATCTTGCCTCAATAAGAGAATTAAATTGACATTTCTAGGTACATAAGTTAACTAGTTTCTCTTGGAATCAATCTAGAATTTCTAAAACTCTTTGCAAAACATTTTAATTCATTAAGAGGCTAAGTGAAGCCTTAGGTCAGTGACCAAAACATATTCCATCCCCTAAAAGAGATTGGAATCTCAACTTATAATGACATAACCTTATAAAGAATTGTAAAACTTTAAGGGACACTTAAAACATAGACTATTGGTCCTAGTAGCTAGATGAAAACTCATTGGAAGTCCACCCTCACTACTTGGCCGAAAAACATACATTCAAAGTATGGTTTACATTAAACTTTAACTTGGAATGAAATGGGCAAGTCTTTGAGCTCTAGGTTCTTAAGTTACGCCATAAACTAAACGTGCTCATGCTTTTCATTTTTAATCTTGCTTACAAAGTAAAATGATGACTTGAAATTAAATATGAAAGGCATAACTTAAACGTGCAAGCTTGAAAGTAAATATGCGAGGCATAATCTTAAACGTGCAAGCTTGAAAGTAAATGTGCAAGATTCAATTCTTTATTTTAGTGCTCTTGGCCCAACAACAATCGACTTTAAGGCCGAAATAGATAGGCATTCGAGAAATTAATTAGGTGATAATGCAAGTTCAATTCTTTATTTTAGTGCTCTAGGCCCAACAACAATCGACTTTAAGGCCGAAATAGAAAGGCTTCGAGAATTAAATTAAGTGAAGATGCAAGTTCCATTTTAATCTTTATGTTCTTAGGTGATAGCTTGTAAATAAAGATGCATAGCAAGAATGTAAATATGAATGCAAGCATAAAATAAATTATGCAAGTTCATTTTATCTTTCTAGAGCTCTTAACAAGACTTTAAAGGAACTTAAACCTCAACCCAAACTCATCAAACCAAGACAAAGTAAAAGTCTAGAGTTCTTAGAACTCAACATAACATATTTGGAAAATCAAACATCTAGCATGAAAAGGAAAAGGTAATGGCCGAAACTTCAAGGAAAGAAAAGAAATGTTTGAAACTCTAGAATCCATGATCTTGGTGATATACAAACTCCAACATCATGAGACCTCATCATTGAGTCATTAGAACCATTTTGAAACAACATCAAAGTTAAGGTTCTCCAAAGTTCAAGAAAGGAAAATCTAGAAACACTTTTGCTCAAGAACAAAAATCAAGCTCTAGAGTTTGTTTCAAGTGATGAACATCATCATGAAACTCTCATCATCAAGCTCTCATTCCTTTATTCTCCAAGGCCCATGGCCGAAAATGAAAAGGTAAAGGAAAGAAAAAGAAGTTCTAAAAAGAATCAAGAGAAACTATGAACATTAAGCTTAGAACAAGAACTTTAAAGAAAGAATACATGAAAGAAAATCCCTACTTGGTGTGATGAACTTGAAGATGGAAGAAGAAGATGAAGGTGATGAAGAACTTGAAGAACTCCAAGAACTTGAAGAACACAAAAACTTTGAGAGAAAAAGAAAGCTTTGAGTGTTTCCTAAACTTAGCAAATGATCTAAAAGTGGTGCAAGCTCCTCAAGGCATTCTATTTATAGAGAATTGAAACAAATGGAGGGAGCTCATGGAGGAGGAGGTTTCGGCCATATGTGCAGATTGGAGGGCTTCCCATGAGTTCCATGAGGTGAGATAATGTGTTCTTGAGGTATGGTGAGGTATGGTTCAAAGCATGGTGAGGTATGGCTCAAGGTATGGCTCAAGCATGGTTCTTTGAGTGAGAAAACAATTTAATATGTGTCAAATGGGGAGGATGTGGCCGAAAATGCATCAGCCCATGGGGAGGATTAGTTTGCATTTTAATTGTGGTTTAGAGTTGTGTTTAGGTGTATCTTTGATTATGCTTAAGATTAGGAATTTGTAAGAAAGTGTTTAGGTAAGGTAAATGGGTAATTAAGGTGGTCTAGACAAAATTAAGGAGTGGTCTTGCACCATTAGTGAGTTAAATCCTCAATTTAGAGTCTAAACAACTCTAGACACATTTCCTTGATTTAAGGAAATGGAGAGAGAAAACACTATTCAAGATTCCAAGACTAGGAATCTTGAGTTCTAAAAAGGGATTTAAGTTTAATCTAAGCAATTTTAGGTTCTAATTAACTTTAATAAATTATTTTGACTCTAGATTAATTAAGGAAATAAATTAATCTTCGTTTAGAGCCTAATATTGCTTAGGTTTGCTTAATTACGTCATTAAGCTTAAAAACACTATTCCAGGGACAAAATCGTAATTTTGCACTAAAACTGCCGGGACCACCGGGCTTGAACAGAGACCTCTAGACACATGAAAACATGTTTTTAAACCTCTGGGGAAAGTTAGGGCTCAAACGGCACCTTTACCCGTAAAAAACGCTTATAGGGTATTTTGGTCATTTTGACCGAAGCTGCTGAAACGAGATTTTCGCTCCGAAAGCATTCAAAGGCCATTCAATCCCCTTCAAACATTGAGTTGACCCTTCGAGGATGACCGAGTTGGTTACCCTCGAGTTCGGGTCAGGAAATGACCTCAGGGGCATTTTGGTCATTTCCCTCAGACAGAAAAATCGGGGTGTTACATTACTCCCGACCTTAAAAAGAATTTCGCCCTCGAAATTCGTTACCATGGAAAAGCTCGGGATACTTGTCTTGCATTTCTGACTCTAGCTCCCATGTAAACTCTTCGGATTTGTCGCGTCCCCATGCTACCTTTACCAATGGAGCAGGACTTGTTCCTCGGTATGACTCAGCGGTCCACGATTCTCGTAGGGAAGATTGAAAGTTAGGTCGTCCCTTAGCCGAACATGCTCTGGCTCTAAAGCGTGGCTAGGGTCGGACTCATACTTCCTTAGTGAGAGGCGTGAAAGGCGTCATGGAGATTAGAAAGATTAGGGGTAAGGCTATTTTGTAGGCAAGCTGTTCCTATCCTCTGAAGAATTTGGAAGGGACCAAGGAATCGGGGCTCAACTTTTTGACTTTCATGGCTCTCCCTATGCCCGTAGTGGGGGTAATCCTAAGGAACACATGTTCTCCTCCTCGAACTCCAAGGGCTTGCGCCGCTTGTCCGCATAGCTCTTTTGTCTACTTTGAGCGATGAGCATCCTATCCGGATCCTCTTGATTTGTTCCGTTGTTTCCCTCACTACATCGGGTCCTAAGACACTTTGCTCCCAGGCTCGTACCAACACAAAGGTGATTGGCACTTCCTTCCATACAATGCCTCGTGCGATTGCCATACCGATGCTTGCGTGATAACTATTGTTATCATAAACTCGATCAAAGGCAAGTACCTATCCCAACTTCCCCTTTGGTCTAACACACAGGCTCTTAGCATATCCTCTAGGGTTTGGATCGTCCTTTCAGATTGTCCGTCTGTTTGTGGGTGGTAGCGGTGCTCAAGCATAGCTTTGAACCAAACGCCTTTTGGAAGGCTCCCCAAAACGCGACGTAAACCGCGGATCTCTATCCGAGATTATCGTCGACGGTACTCCATGCAATCTTACGATCTCTTGGATGTATAACTGAGCCAATTTATCTAAAGAGTCCGTTACTCTAATAGGTAGAAAGTGTGCCGACTTGGTTAGTCGATCCACTATCACCCATATAGCATCATGGCCAGCTTGCGTCTTAGGCAATCCTGTCACGAAATCCATAGATATGCATTCCCACTTCCATTCGGGGATTGACAGGGATTGCAACAAACCTTAAGGTTTTGGTGCTCGATTTTCACTTCGACATACCAAGCACTTACTAACTTGACGACTACATCCTTTTTCATTCGGGCCACCAAAACATCTTCTTCAAGTCTTGGTACATCTTGGTAACAGGGATGAATGGTGAAATAGCTTTTGTGAGCCTCCTCCAAGATCTTCTCTCGGAGGTCACCATCTTGGGGTACGCAGATCCTTCCCTCAAATCTCCATATCCAATCCTCACCTCTTTCGAAACCTTTCAACTTTCCTGCCTTAACTTGGCATCTATGATCTCTTGAACTCCTTATCCTCGTTGTGCTAACATGATTCTCTCTTTAAATCCACTTGTTACGCTAACGTAGCACAACTTTATCCCTCTATCGGTTCCTGGCATCCCTAGATTCATATCCCTAAACTTCTCTATCAACTCAACTTCTTTGATCATCATGTGGGAGGTGTAACGACTTTCGGCTCAAGGCGTCGGCGACTACATTAGCCTTGCCGGGGTGGTAACTTAAACCGAAATCGTAGTCCTTAAGGAATTCCATCCACCTTCTTTGCCTCATGTTTAACTCCTTTTGATCAAAGAGGTACTTGAGACTCTTATGATCGGAGAAAACTTCAAACCTTACACCATACAAGTGGTGTCTCCACATCTTTAAGGCAAACACTACGGCGGCTAATTCTAGGTCATGGGTGGGGTAGTTAGCCTCGTGAGGCTTGAGTTGTCGTGATGCATAGGCTACCACTTGCCTATTTTGCATCAACACACACCCTAGTCCTTTGCACGAAGCATCACAATATACCTCGAAGGGTACATTGGGGCTAGGTAAGACTAAGACTGGGGTCGTGGTTAACCTTTCCTTAAGCTCTTGGAAACTCTTTTCACATTCGGGGGTCCACTCAAACGGGCATTCTTCCTAGTGAGCTTGGTCAAGGGTAGGGCTAGCTGGGAAAATCCTTTGATAAACCTACGGTAGTAACTTTGCTAAACCCAAAAAGCTCAGTATTTACATTACGGTGGTTGGTCTATCCCAATTCATTACGGCTTCTACCTTACTAGGATCAACGGCTATACCTCCTTTTGACACAACGTGCCCTAAAAACTTGACCTCCTCCAACCAAAATTCACACTTAGAGAGTTTTGCATATAGCTTTTTCTCCTTCAAAATCTCCAAAACTATCCTTAAATGACGCTCATGCTCCTCGTGGGTCTTGAATAGATGAGTATATCATCTATAAGCGACCACGAATTGATCTAAATAGGGTCTAAAGATCCTATTCATGTAATCCATAAACACTCAGGAGCATTTGTCAACCCAAAAGACATCACCGCTGAACTCAAAGTGTCCATACCGAGTTCTAAAGGCGGTCTTTGGTATATCTTGATCTCTCACTCTAATTTGGTGGTATCCTGACCTTAGGTCGATCTTGGAAAACACTACCGCTCCTCTCAACTGGTCCATGAGATCATCAATCCTAGGCAAAGGGTATTTGTTTTTCAACATCACACGGTTCAATTGCCTATAATCTATACACAACCTCATACTCCCGTCCTTCTTTTTCACAAGCAGACTGGGCTCCCCATGGTGAAGCACTAGGTCTTATGAAGCTTTTCTCTAAAAGTTCCTCAAGTTGGGTTTTAAGCTCGGCTAGTTCTAGGGTGACATTCTATAGGGGCAATGGAGATTGGTCCCGCTCCAGAACCAACTCAATGGAGAACTCCACTTCTCGCTCGGGAGGGAACTCGGGTATATCTTCCGGAAACACCTCGGGATAGTCTCTCACTATAGGTATATTCTCTAAATTCTGCTCAAAGTGTACCTCGCTAGCGGCTAGGAGAACATATCCCTTAGTCTTTCTCCCACTACAGTGGACCTCTACGGCATTGAGATAGAGTTTCAAAGGTTGACTTATTTCACTAGGGGAAGAAGGAAAGGCACTGCTTTTGGTGTCACAGTCTAACAATACGGTTGGCGTGAAGAGATCCATGCCAAGAACTACTCCTATACCTTTCATGGGTAAACAAATTAAATCCACAACATATGATCTATTTTTACGTGGTGAGGTGACAATTTAGCCAACATTATCAAGTATTCACAGCATCATTTGTGGGGTAGAGACAATAAGATCAAAAGGAAGTTTGGAAGTTTTCAAATTTAGAGCCTCGACACTAGCATATGAAATAAAAGAATGTGTTGCACCAGAGTCATATAGCACAGTTAAGGTTCTACCATCTATTTCGCACTTACCTTCTATGAGACCGTTGGATGTGTCCGCTTCGTCTACATTGAGGGTGAAGACCCTCCCTTGGTGTTGCGTGGGAATTCCGCCATCGGCCTCCCATTAGTGCAGTTGATGGCGTAGTGGCCAGGCTTTCCGCATCGGAAGCAGATATTACGCCCGCTTGACGAGGGCGGTTGCCATGATCCTTCCCGCACTTGGGGCATAGCATAGCTGGGATAGCTTGGGCGGGGGTTCCTTGAGGTGCCTTGTTCTTAGGCCCACTTGGTCCTCCTTGGTTGTTTCGGGGGCCGCCCGACCCTCCTTGTCGGTTGTTGTTGTTGTTGTGGTTGTTATTGTTCTGGAATTGTGGTCGGTAGGGCTGCTTGGGTTGTTGGTGGAAGGGAGTTCTTCGTTGTTGTTGTGGTCTGAACTGGTTGGTTTGGTAGGGATTATAGTGATTTCGGGATTGGTTTGGATATTGGGGCTTGAATTTTGGGGCTTGAGGTGCTAGCCCCTTGTTTCGTGCTGCCCTTGCAGCATTGATTTTCTTCTGTCCCTCTTCCATGATCCGGCACTTGTTGACTAGGGTTGGAAAGTCCCTAATCTCCATGTGCGCCACAGCGTAGTTAAGTTCTGCCGTTAGTCCGGCCTCATACTTGACGCACTTCCACACCTCGTCGGGGTTTCCTTGAAACACCCTAGAGAACTTAATCAGCTCCTCGAATTGCCGTGTCTTTGGCGACAGACCCTCCTTGAGTCAGTTGCATGAACTCAATATCCTTCGCGTTCCTCACGGACTCCGGGAAGTACTTCTCGTAGAAGTAGGTCTTGAATAGCTCCCAGTTGACAGCGATGCGAAGCTTCTAGCGATCTTGGTGCGATCCACCGAACTTCGGCATCCGACTCCATCATATAAGCAGCGAAGGTGACCTTTTGCTCCTCCGAGCAAGCCACCACGGAGTAGATCTTCTCCATGTTTTTGATCCACTCATCAGCTTTGTCGGGGACCATGGCTCCACGGAAGGTTGGTGGGTTCGCCTTGCGAAACTCACCAAACCTCGCTTGCTCGACCATTTCAGCAGGAGGGGGAGCACGTCCGGTGTCCCCTTGTTGGTTCATCCTCTCGAACATTCGTTCCATGGCTCTAGCCATGTCACGAACAGCAGCAGCAGTGGCATCGCTTTGGTCTCGCTCGGTCCGGGTCCTAGGTTGTCTCCTTGGTGCCATTGGTCCCTAAACACATGAGACAATAAACACTGAGGTGATCAGGCTCAATATTCCATGTAAAATGAGCTAGTTACCATGGCGCGCAAGTAGACAAGGGTCATGAACTCCTACCCTATAGCTTATCTCTAGTTAAGCTCTACGCATGACATAGCTATCGTACTACGCTTTAGAAAGCATAGTCAGTCCAATCCTCAGGCTCCATGAGAATCGAACTGCTCTGATACCATAATGTAACATCCTAATTTTTAACCCAATACTCTAGAACATATTTAGGTTAATCATTAGTACATTACTTCATAGTTCTCATTTAACTTTGAATTACTTAGCGGAAAATACGGGTAATTTTTTTTGAAATAAAAGTGAGAGCCGCGTGATGCGATAAGCGGTAAACCATGCAAAGTAAAACAATCGTCTCACAATCATCACAACACAAGGCACATCATGAACGTCATCGAATATAATCTCGTATATATATAACTTGCCCACTTATAAGTGTGGGACTTAATTTAGTACAAGGGAAATACATAAAAGGAAATACAACATAAAACATAAACATAATCTACTCCCCTACCCGAGTGCATCTAATAGGATAACCTCTAAACAAAAGAGAGTTTATCCCTATCTATGTGGTGTGTGCTCTAACTCGGGCCATCCTCGACCTCCTACTGGCGACCATCTCGTAATCGAGGCAGATATGCGGGTAAGCGGCGAGCTCCTCGGGCGTGAAAAGGCGGAGTGGGGATCGAATATGACTCCCGGTATGGCGGCATCTCCGGTCGTCGTGCACGCCTCGGCTGAGTCACGGTGGGCTCGCTATCCTCTCCAAAGTCCATAGGTATGGAGGGGGAAGACCCCTCGGAGGGTATCTGGGTGGCCGAGTCTTCGGAAGGATCCATCTCCGAGAAGGACGATGGGCAACGGGGCACATACTCGGCGTAGTCTCCAACGGCGGATGCGGAAGGTGGAGTACGGCGTAGCCTCTCCTCTCGGGGACGTGCGCGCTCGAACACTAGGTCATCACCAAAAGGTGAGACGGGGGAGAAACGATGGGAATGTACAGGGGGAGTGAAGGGTCGACCCATGAACATGAATACTCTAACTGTGCATCGACCCACAAAATGGAATGACCCGTGGTCCGGGTCATGGTGCACCTCCCATGTCGGCGTGTCCACGAACACCACGAACGTCGCCATCTGAAGACGTGACGGAAAGAAAGAGGTAGAGGGAGTGAGAATCTTGCTAAAGAATCTCAGTAGGGCCTCCTACTACCTAGGTGTCATCATCTACGTCCTCAGGAACCTTGGGTTTAATTATACGAAATGACTGAACATGCATTTAGTTCATTTTAAACTTCAAAAATATACTTTAGCCAAGGTCCGTTCATTTTAGGATGATCTTAATGTCATGAATGCAACATAATGGAAAATGTATGCATGACACTACCTAAAGCACATACATAAAGCATAACATCAAGTATCATCATCGTTGGTGGCATAAAGTGGCAATAGTAACATTTATATGGGACAAAACTTAGTGACATAGTCATAATCATGAACTTCTCTTCCTCATGGGCCACCCTAAAAGACAATCGAACTGGGGGTGCTCGGCCGAACCGGTGTCACCCAGAACGTGTCATACATCTAGGTTATGAGCTCATACCTTAACTAGTCGTCACTAGTTCTTACTTACCACTTAACGATAAGCGTATCATAAATCTCGACTATCTGAGTACGGGTTAGGGGGCAAAACTCTTAGGGGTGCTCGGCCGAACCGGTGTCACCTAAGAGTATAAAATGGTACCGATGTCACATGAGTTCTATGGAGGTGCTCGGCCGAACCGGTGTCATCCTAGAACCCATCTTAGTACCTTAATTTTTAAAATCTCTTTAAGTCCCCAAATTTGTCGGAAATTCGGCGGCCAAAACGGTCATTACACCGAGTTTCCTTCCAAATTTGTCGGAAATTCGGCGGCCAAAACGGTCATTACACCGAATTTCCTTCCAAGTTTGCCTTATGCCACATAAACATATAATCTCATAAATTCCTCATATGAATAACATCATCATCATTAGCATACTTCATGCATCATCATAAATCATCCAAACGCTTACCCTTACGGTAGCTTATGCTTTGACCCTTACGGGTCTTAATCTTGAGATATAGTTCTCTAATATCCGTCGCTCATATTTTATGCCCCTAGGGCTCATATTAAACATCATTCTTCATTCTCATGTTCATACTTAAATCTGAATAGCATAGGGCAGAATCTCTAACTTGTTTTTACCGGGTTCTAGAACTCACGTTTTAGACCCTTTCTCGATTCCGTTTTCGCCTAAGGCGCTATGCATTAAATCTAAATCAATTATGAGACATTCCTATGTTTAAGGACTAATTATTAACCATGTTTATCATGTTGTAAGGGTGCTGGACAGATTCCAGAAAATTAAATGTTCCAAGAGTTCTACATTTGCATTTTTACGGTTTTCTAGTTACTAGTTTCCCCGTAGGTGCTAGAATTCAATTCTAACTCAAATGATACCAAGTTTTTCATGTCTAAACAATCTAAATCTGATTATGTTCCCATTAAAACAGTTTGGATTGGTTCCATAAACAAATGGGTCAAAACTATGTTAAATTCTAGCTTTACGGTATTTCTAGTTAGCTAGTTTCTTACCTATCATGCATAGGTTTGCTTCTACATCATCACATGATATTTTCACACATTCCAACACATTAAAACATCATCATACAGCATCACATTCATCACATCAGAACCGAAAACATCTTGCCTCAATAAGAGAATTAAATTGACATTTCTAGGTACATAAGTTAACTAGTTTCTCTTGGAATCAATCTAGAATTTCTAAAACTCTTTGCAAAACATTTTAATTCATTAAGAGGCTAAGTGAAGCCTTAGGTCAGTGACCAAAACATATTCCATCCCCTAAAAGAGATTGGAATCTCAACTTATAATGACATAACCTTATAAAGAATTGTAAAACTTTAAGGGACACTTAAAACATAGACTATTGGTCCTAGTAGCTAGATGAAAACTCATTGGAAGTCCACCCTCACTACTTGGCCGAAAAACATACATTCAAAGTATGGTTTACATTAAACTTTAACTTGGAATGAAATGGGCAAGTCTTTGAGCTCTAGGTTCTTAAGTTACGCCATAAACTAAACGTGCTCATGCTTTTCATTTTTAATCTTGCTTACAAAGTAAAATGATGACTTGAAATTAAATATGAAAGGCATAACTTAAACGTGCAAGCTTGAAAGTAAATATGCGAGGCATAATCTTAAACGTGCAAGCTTGAAAGTAAATGTGCAAGATTCAATTCTTTATTTTAGTGCTCTTGGCCCAACAACAATCGACTTTAAGGCCGAAATAGATAGGCATTCGAGAAATTAATTAGGTGATAATGCAAGTTCAATTCTTTATTTTAGTGCTCTAGGCCCAACAACAATCGACTTTAAGGCCGAAATAGAAAGGCTTCGAGAATTAAATTAAGTGAAGATGCAAGTTCCATTTTAATCTTTATGTTCTTAGGTGATAGCTTGTAAATAAAGATGCATAGCAAGAATGTAAATATGAATGCAAGCATAAAATAAATTATGCAAGTTCATTTTATCTTTCTAGAGCTCTTAACAAGACTTTAAAGGAACTTAAACCTCAACCCAAACTCATCAAACCAAGACAAAGTAAAAGTCTAGAGTTCTTAGAACTCAACATAACATATTTGGAAAATCAAACATCTAGCATGAAAAGGAAAAGGTAATGGCCGAAACTTCAAGGAAAGAAAAGAAATGTTTGAAACTCTAGAATCCATGATCTTGGTGATATACAAACTCCAACATCATGAGACCTCATCATTGAGTCATTAGAACCATTTTGAAACAACATCAAAGTTAAGGTTCTCCAAAGTTCAAGAAAGGAAAATCTAGAAACACTTTTGCTCAAGAACAAAAATCAAGCTCTAGAGTTTGTTTCAAGTGATGAACATCATCATGAAACTCTCATCATCAAGCTCTCATTCCTTTATTCTCCAAGGCCCATGGCCGAAAATGAAAAGGTAAAGGAAAGAAAAAGAAGTTCTAAAAAGAATCAAGAGAAACTATGAACATTAAGCTTAGAACAAGAACTTTAAAGAAAGAATACATGAAAGAAAATCCCTACTTGGTGTGATGAACTTGAAGATGGAAGAAGAAGATGAAGGTGATGAAGAACTTGAAGAACTCCAAGAACTTGAAGAACACAAAAACTTTGAGAGAAAAAGAAAGCTTTGAGTGTTTCCTAAACTTAGCAAATGATCTAAAAGTGGTGCAAGCTCCTCAAGGCATTCTATTTATAGAGAATTGAAACAAATGGAGGGAGCTCATGGAGGAGGAGGGTTCGGCCATATGTGCAGATTGGAGGGCTTCCCATGAGTTCCATGAGGTGAGATAATGTGTTCTTGAGGTATGGTGAGGTATGGTTCAAAGCATGGTGAGGTATGGCTCAAGGTATGGCTCAAGCATGGTTCTTTGAGTGAGAAAACAATTTAATATGTGTCAAATGGGGAGGATGTGGCCGAAAATGCATCAGCCCATGGGGAGGATTAGTTTGCATTTTAATTGTGGTTTAGAGTTGTGTTTAGGTGTATCTTTGATTATGCTTAAGATTAGGAATTTGTAAGAAAGTGTTTAGGTAAGGTAAATGGGTAATTAAGGTGGTCTAGACAAAATTAAGGAGTGGTCTTGCACCATTAGTGAGTTAAATCCTCAATTTAGAGTCTAAACAACTCTAGACACATTTCCTTGATTTAAGGAAATGGAGAGAGAAAACACTATTCAAGATTCCAAGACTAGGAATCTTGAGTTCTAAAAAGGCATTTAAGTTTAATCTAAGCAATTTTAGGTTCTAATTAACTTTAATAAATTATTTTGACTCTAGATTAATTAAGGAAATAAATTAATCTTCGTTTAGAGCCTAATATTGCTTAGGTTTGCTTAATTACGTCATTAAGCTTAAAAACACTATTCCAGGGGCAAAATCGTAATTTTGCACTAAAACTGCCCGGGACCACCGGGGCTTGAACAGAGACCTCTAGACACATGAAAACATGTTTTTAAACCTCTGGGGAAAGTTCCGGGCTCAAACGGCACCTTTACCCGCGTAAAAACGCTATAGGGGTATTTTGGTCATTTTGACCAAAGCATGAAAACGAGATTTTCGCTTCCGAAAGCATTCAAAGGCCATTCAATCCCCTTCAAACATTGAGTTGACCCTTCGAGGATGACCGAGTTGGTTACCCTCGAGTTCGGGTCAGGAAATGACCTCAGGGGCATTTTGGTCATTTCCCTCGGACAGAAAAATCGGGGTGTTACATGTTTCATTTCTCTATAAATAGAATGCCTTGAGGAGCTTGCACCACTTTTAGATCATTTGCTAAGTTTAGGAACACTCAAAGCTTTCCTTTTTCTCTCAAAGTTCTTGGAGTTCTTCATCATCTTCATCTTCTTCTTCCATCTTCAAGTTCATCACATCAAGTAGGGATTTTCTTTCATGTATTCTTTTCTTTAAAGTTCTTGTTTCAAGCTTGATGTTCATAGTTTCTCTTGGTTCCTTTTAGAACTTCTTTTCTTCTCCTTCTTCCTCTTTATGTTTCGGCCATGGGCCTTTGGGAATGAAGGAATGAGAGCTTGATGATGAGAGTTTCATGATGATGTTCATCACTCGAAACAAACTCTAGAGCTTGATCTTTGTTCTTGAGCAAAAATGTTTTTAGTTTTTCCTTTCTTGAACTCTTGAGAACTTTAGCTTTAATGATGTTTTAAAATGGCTCTATGAACTCAATGATGAGGACTCATGATGTTGGTGTTAATATATCATCAAGATCATGAACTCTAGAGTTCTAAAATGTTCCTTTTTCTTCTTGATGATTTCGGCCATTCCCTTAAATTTTGCTTGGCTTCATGGCTTGATTTCCTAAAAATATTATGTTAAGTTTTAAGAACTCTAAGCTTGACTTTACCTTGTTTGGATGAGTTTGAGTTATGGTTTAAATTCCTTTAAAGTCTTGTTAAGAGCTCTAGAGAAAAATAAAATGAACTTGCATAATTTATTTTATGCTTGCATTCATATTTACATTCTTGCTATGCATCTTTACTTTCAAGCTATCACCTAAGGACATAAAGATTAAAATGGAACTTGCATCTTCACTTAATTTAATTCTCGAAGCCTTTCTATTTCGGCCTTAAAGTCGATTGTTATTGGGCCTAGAGCACTAAAATAAAGAATTGAACTTGCATTATCACCTAATTAATTTCTCGAATGCCTATCTATTTCGGCCTTAAAGTCGATTGTTGTTGGGCCAAGAGCACTAAAATAAAGAATTGAACCTTGCATATTTACTTTCAAGCTTGCACGTTTAAGTTTATGTCTCGCTTATTTACTTTCAAGCTTGCACGTTTAAGTTTATGCCTTGCATATTTAAATTTAAGTCATCACTTTACTTTGTAAGCAAGATTAAAAATGAAAAGCATGAGCACGTTTAGTTTATGTCGTAACTTAAGAACCTAGAGCTCAAAGACTTGCCCATTTCATTCCAAGATAAAGTTAAATGTGAATGCATTCCTTGAATGCATAATTTCGGCCAAGTAGTGATGATGGACTTGCAATGAGTCTTCATCTAGCTACTAGGACCAATAGTCTATGTTTCAAGTTTTCCCTAAAGCCTTACAAATTTTTACAAGGTTATGTTATCATGAGATATGACTTTATTCCCTCTTAGAAGATGAAATATATTTGGGTCACTGACCTAAGGCTTCTCTTAGCCTCTTGATGAGTTAAAATGATTTGCAAAGGGTTTTAGAAATTCTAAATTGATTCCAAGAGAAACTAGTTAACTTATGTACCTAGAAATGTCAATTTAACTCTCTCATTTAAGTTAAATGTTTTCGGTTCTGATGTGATGAGTGTGATGCTGTATGATGATGTTTTGACGTGTTGGAATGTGTGAAAATATCATGTGATGATGTAGAAGCGATCCTATGCATGATAGGTAAGAAACTAGCTAACTAGAAATACCGTAAAGCTA
Source organism: Dalbergia cochinchinensis (assembly GCA_031216125.1). Lineage (NCBI taxonomy): Eukaryota > Viridiplantae > Streptophyta > Magnoliopsida > Fabales > Fabaceae > Dalbergia > Dalbergia cochinchinensis. Next base: position 32,178,636 of record CM062377.1, on the reverse strand, counting down.
GAATTTAACATAGTTTTGATCCATTTGTTTATGGAACTAATCCAAACTGTTTTAATGGGAACATAATCAGATTTAGATTGTTTAGACATGAAAAACTTGGTATCATTTGAATTAGAATTGAATTCTAGCACCTATAGGGAAACTAGTAATTAGAAAACCGTAAAAGTGCAAGTTTAGAACTCTTAGAACATTTATTTTTCTGGATTCTGTCCAGCACCCTTACAACATGATAAACATGATTAATAATTGGTCCTTAAGCATAGGAATGCCTCATAATTGATTTAGATTTAATCCATAGCGCCTTAGGCGAAGACGGAACCAAGAAAGGGTCTAAAACGTAAGTTCTAGAACCCCGTAATCACAAGTTAGGAATTCTACCCTATGCTTTTCAGATTTAAATGTAGATATGAGGATTATGAGTGATGTTTAATTATGAGCCCTTAGGTGCATAAAATATGAGTGACGGATGTTAGAGAACCAAATCTCATGATTAAGACCCGTAAGGGTCAAAGCATAAGCTACCGTAAGGATAAACGGTTGAATGTTCCATGATGATGTATGTTATGTAAATGATGATGATGTTATTCATATGATGAATTCATGATGATATATGTTTATGTGGCATAAAGCAAATTTGGAAGGAATTCGGTGTAATGCCATCGTGTTGAATTCCCAACAAATTTGGGGACTTAAAGAGATTTTGAAAATTAAGGTACTAAGATGGGTTCTAGGATGACACCGGTTCGGCCGAGCACCCCTAAGAGAATTGCCCCCTAACCCGTACTCAGATAGTCGGGATTTATGATTTATGATACGCTTATCGTTAAGTGGTAAGTAAGAACTAGTGACGACTAGTTAAGGTATGAGCTCATAACCTAGATGTATGACACGTTTTGGGTGACACCGGTTCGGCCGAGCACCCCCAGTTCGATTGTCTTTTAGGGAGGCCCATGAGGAAGAGATGTTTCATGATTATGATTATGTCACTAAGTTTGTCCCATATGAATGTTTCTATTGCCACTTTATACCACTAAGAATGATGATGTTTGATGTTATGTTTTATGTATGTGCATTAGGTAGTGCCATGCATACATCTTCTATTATGTTGCATACATGACATTAAGATCATCCTAAAATGAATGGACCTTGGCTAAAGAATGTTTCGAAGTTTAAAATGAACTTAATGCATGATCACCCATTTTGGATAACTAAACCCAAGGTTCCTGAGGACGTAGATGATGACACCTAGGTAGTAGGAGGCCCTACTGAGATTCTTTAGCAAGATTCTCACTCCCTCTATCTCTTTCTTTCCATCACGTCTTTAGATGGTGACGTTCGTAGTGTTCGTGGACACGCTGACATGGGAGGTGCACCATGACCCGGACCACGGGTCATTCCATTTTGTGGGTCGATGCACAGTTAGAGTATTCATGTTCATGGGTCGACCCTTCACTCCCCCTGTACATTCCCATCGTTTCTCCCCTATCTCACCTTTTGGTGATGACCTAGTGATCGAGCGCGCACGTCCCCGAGAGGAGAGGCTACGCCGTTCTCCACCTTCTGCGTCCGCCGTTCGAGACTACCCCCAGTATGTGCCCCATTGCCCGTCGTCTTTCTCGGAGACGGATCCTTCCGAGGATTCGGCCACCCAGGTACCCTCCGAGGGATCTTCCCCCACCATACCTATGGACTTTGGAGAGGATAGCGAGCCCACCGTGACTCAGCCGAGGTGTGCACGATGACCGGAGATGCGGCCATACCCCGGGAGTCACACTCGATCCCCGTTCCGCCTCTTCACGCCCGAGGAGCTCGCCCAGTTTCCCGGATATCTGCCTCGATCACGAGATAGTCGCCAGTAGGAGGCCGTGGATGGCCCGAGTTAGAGAACACACCACTTAGATGGGGATAAACCTTCTTTTGTTTAGAGGTTGTCCCATTAGATGCACTCGGGTAGGGGAGTAGATTACGTTTATGCTTATGTTGTATTTTCTTTCATGTATTTCCCTTGTACTAAATTAAGACCCACACTTATAAGTGGGCAAGTTATATATATATGAGATGATATTCAGTATTGTTCATGTTGTGCCTTATGTTATGATGTTGTGAGACAATTGTTTTACTTTGCATAGTTTACCACTTATCGCATCACGCGGCTCTCACTTTATATTTCAAAAAAAAATTTTACCCGTATTTTCCGCTAAGTATTTCTAAGTAAAATTGAGAACTATGAAGTAACAGACTAATGTTTAACCTAAGTATGTTCTAGAGTATTGGGTTAAAAATTAGGATGTTACATCTGACACCACAGTATTCCTAGAGTGCATCACAACACTAGGGTTCAAATATTTGGCCCATTCATTAATCTTCTCATACTCAACAAAGTTAAAAGGAAGATCATGTTTGATTATAGCTTGTGCAAGTAGATCACGATGAGTTTTTTGATTAATCTTAACCATACTAGATTTCCCCTCTTGATAAGACAACATTTCAGCTCTATTGACATTCGCATTCGCGATGCTTTTGCAACTTGCTACATGACGACTTAAAAGGGAAGTTCCATAATTATTCTTGGTCTTAGGATTTTTTCCGACTGCATAGCTACGACCACAGTAATTACACACAGTGTAACACCCTAGTAATTAACCAGATACACCTAGGTTGAATCTGATTAATGACTAGACTTTACTCCTTGCTTTGGTTCTTTCTTCATAATTTGAAAATACTTAGTGAAATTACGAGCCTTTTTTTTTTTTTTTAAAACACATAATTGAAAACGTGAGCCGAGTACAACGTGAACGAGTAAGCGGAGTATAATAAGACGTTTAAGGATATATCACATCATATCACTTAGGCTCCATCATATAACATCCATAAGCACATTATAGCATATATTTACATACAATAACCTCACTCAAAGGGTGGGTTATGTTCATACATCATTATCTTATGCAAACCCATAAAAGAAAATATACTTAAGGAAATTCATGCCCCTAAACTAGATAACTCCATAAGCCGGGAAGGTTATCCTAAAACTAGGGTGCATGATCACACATAAGTCTACTAAGAACCTTCTATGGCCACTGTCCTGAAAATGGGGAATAAATCCGATCCATCGATGAGCTCCCTCGAGGGGACACACGACATGCACCAGGGTCGGCTCGAATGGACGGCCTTCTCGCTAACCTCGGCTCAACAACTGTTTCCTCACTACCCTCTCTAACACGTGTGGGTGTAGGAGCGAGCGCTCAGAATATACATGAGTAGGAGTGTCCTCTGAAGGATCAGTTTCAGAATATCTCGTCTCGGGAACATACTCTGGAAATCCATGGACAGCAGATGAAGCGGGATAAGAACGTAACATCCTTTCATCAAGTGGACGTGCATGTTCGAAAACCATTTCATCGCCATAGGGAGAAGTAGGAGAAAATCGATAACTAGGGACAGGATGTGCAAATGGACGACCTATGTAAATAAAAACACGAACTGCGCACCTCCCTTCAAAATGATACGAGCGATGCACCGAATCATAGTGGAATTCCCAAGTAGGGGTATCAACGAACAGGACGAATGTCGCCATTTGAATCTGGTGACAATGACGGAAATAAAGAAAAGGGAGTGAGAATCTTGCTAAAGAATTCTCAAGAAGGTACCTCCTTCTACTGATGTCATCATCAAAGTCCCCAGGAACCTCGGGATTATTCTAAAATAGTGAGCATGCAAAGATTCATTTTAAGTTCGGACAAATACTTAACCGAGGTTCGTCAATTTTTTAATCATCCGTCTTATAATGCATCTTATTCTTAACATGTCATATTTACAATGAACTTTTCCTTTATCATTACATCATATTCCTCATCATCATTATCAAAATAACATGCATAAAAGAACGTCATATAATATTAGCTACACATGGAGACAGTGCACATATTTCATTTCTTTAGTGCCTTAGGTGACTTAAAATCTTATCATCATCATTATTTTCCTTGGGCCACCCTATACTCCACCCTTTTGGGAGTAATTTAGGTTATGAGCTCATACTTTACTAGTCGTCACTAGCATATACTTATCCCTTTGATAAGCTAAAGTCCCGACTCTACCCTTTTGAGAGAACGGGTTAGGGGCTAAAATCACCTTTTCACCACCTATAGTCCGATGGTTCCAAAGGATCATTTTCTTATAAGTTTAAGTCACCATTAAATCTTTGCATGTTATATCATAATACAATTCATAAACATCATAACATTTTCTCATTTATAGTCTTAAGCTAGAATAATATATATCAATTATAATCATGCATATGGGAGATTCCCAGGAAAGAGAGGTGGGTCACAATGGACACGCTTAAATACCAAGTCTTTCCTTAGACAGAACCTTTCCAAATTACACTTTTACAATGATACACTTTCTTCTAGCAACAAAGGTGAATTTTACATAAGAACATTTCATGTATAAGCATTCTTATTATTTGCAACAGCAACTATAACATGCAAGTCAGGAAATCATTCAATGATATCAAGTACTTAATAAGCATCCAATCCTTACATAGAATTATCAATTATAGAACTAATTAGTTACTAAACCAATTATGAATCATTCTCTTAACAATAAACCATAATTATCACAACTTCAATCATATCAAATCATTATCACACATTGATACTAAACTCAGATCAGTGGCGAATCATGAACCTCATGCAATTACATAGAATCATATTTTAAGTGCATATAAAATACTAGTTCCCCAGTAAAATCCTTGCAAAGCCTTAAAACTCATTTAGAAACTAGTTCTTTTGTCAAATTTGGGAGGATCTTCACAATTAAAATTCTCACTTAAGATAAAAGGAGTAAGTCTTGAGCTTTAGAGATTTAGGTGACATCTTAGAATTATAAACATGCTATGCAACCTTATTTTAATCTTATCTTTATAAGGTGATAGCTTGGAATTATAAACATGATATGCAATTCCATTTCTTTATCTTTAAGATTTAAGGTGATGACTTGAAAATTAAACATGATGCAAGAACTTGAAATATAAACATGATACAAGAAAGCTGGAGCGGCGGTAATCCGCACAGACCAGAGAGAGGGAGAAGAGAATATTAAGAAACCTGAGCGGCGGTAGTCCGCACAGACCAGAGAGGGAGAAGAGAATATTAAGAAACCGAGCGGCGGTAGTCCGCACAGACCAGTAGAGGGAGAAGAGAATTATTATTACATCTTTTTAAGCTCCAATCTCAAGACTTTTTAAAGAATAAATTCTTTAACTCCAATAATCATATTTCTTTGCTTGTGATACATGGGCAAGTCTTTAAGCTCTAGGATCTTTAGGTGATGGCATAAAATAAACATGTCATGCGTTGATTCTTTTAGCCATTATAAAATATAGTGAGAGCATAAATTAAATATGAGATGCAACCTCTTAATTATCTTGAAAGATTAAGTGATGACTTGAAACATAAACATGAAATACAAGCTTGGAATTTAAACATGAGAAATGCAAGTTCATTTATTCATTCTTGAAAATTTAGTGATGACATAGAAGGTAAACATGGTTATGCAAAGCATAAACTTAATCATGGATGCAAATTCATTTTGTTTCTTTACTAGAGCTCCTTCAAGACTTTAAAAGAATTATAAATTCAACCCAATACATGTCTTAACAAGAAATAAAACATAAAAGGAAAAAAATACATCTTTCAAGTTCTAAACTAAAAATCTTTGTTTTAGCATCATAAAGCATTATTCTTTAAGGTTTTGCATCAAGTGGAATTTTCAAGCTTTAGAGGCCTAACTTGTGATGGATTTACAACCCACCCTCAAGGTCCTCATCATCAAGCCATCGTCTTAGTTCCACCTAGGCCATATGGTTGAATTGGTTAAAGCAAAATTGAAGAGGAAAACCAAAATGAAAAGCTAAGGCAAGTTCATAATTTCATCATTTTGAGCTAAAAACACAACTCCTCAAAGCATAGAAATAAATTTAGAAACTACTCCCTACCTAATCTGAGTTGAAGAAGAGGAAGAGAACTTGATTTCTTGAAGTGAAATGACACAAAATCTCTTTGAAAAATTGAAGAAAGAATTCAGCCAAAGAGGAGGAAGAAAGAAAGTTTTTGGTGCTCCTAAAAACTAGTTATGAACTAAGCATTCCAAGACCACTCAAGCAAGCCTATTTATAGAAGATTTTGAGGCTTCTAATTGGCCAAAATGAGGAGGTAGTTCTCAGAATTTTTCAGGAGTAATAATGGAGGAAAAATCATTTTAGACAAAGTTGTATGAAATTAAGGAATTATGTCTCTTATGGTGACATTTTGGCATTTTGTTTTAGTGCAACTTTTGGAAATAATTCAGCTGCATAATGGCATCAATAATTTCGTGCATTATAGCCCAAAGAAGTGAAATTTGTGTGTTCCATGCATTATTTAGGTGTAGGCAAGGTATTCATGTAATTTAGAGAATTTACGGTTAAGGGCTTAAGTGAATTAGTAAGCAATTTGGGTGTTTTTGAGCAATTTTGGGTTCTAATCAATCTAAATACATAATTTTGAATCTAGATTAATATTTAGAATTTAATAAGCTTTAATTTGAGCCTAATATTGCTTAGGTTTCGGTATATGAATCGAAAATCCCGAAATTCAAAAGCGCCAAAAGCAGGGGCAAAATCGTACTATCACTTAAAAACTGCCGAAGGCCACCCGAGCTTAACCAATGGTTAATCATGGCTTAAAAACACATTTTAAAACATTTTAGTGAGGTTCGGGCTCAGTCGGCACGCACATCGGAGTTAAAGCGACGTAGGCGTTTTGGTCTTTTCGTGCGTCGGAACTCAAAATTGAGATTCTTCTGCTCTATTAACACACATAACACAAACAATCCCTTATTATTCTCAAAACATCCCCTTGAGAATATGTGGGGCCCACAATCCTCATTTTCTGAGTAAAATAACTTCAGGGACATTTTGGTCATTTTATACGTACAGAAATTCGGGATTTGCGACTCTCGCATGAATCGTTCCTAACCTCTCTTCTAATGTTATATTCCTTTATTGAGGATTGTTCGACCTCAAATCTTATGTAATAATTACCTACGGTAATTCGGTAATTGAGTAATTTCTAATGACAGTAAAAATTACAGTAAAAATTACAGTAAAAATTGGGGCGTTACACACAGCTCTTTCTATACCATCCTTATCTATCGCATTCCTCGTAAAAAATCCCCAAACGCCTAAGGTTTCTTTCTTGGATGACTCAGCACTTGCAGATACTCCAGTAGGAGTTTCACAAACATCTTCGTCATTGACATTCACAATATTGTTCACTGACTCCATAATAATATACCTTTCATAAATGCCTAAACATTAAGACAAACATAATTTCATGAACAAACATACAAGTATGCAAACAAAGAGGAACATTGCATAACATAGCTTTAATAACTATTAAATTAAATAATATCGAAATGATAAAATATTAAGCAAAGTAAGTAAATACTAATCGCACATATGTTTTAATTATTTGTTTTTTCCTAGACAAAGAACTAAGAGCATAAAATGAAGCAGCAAGCCTATCTTTTCGTTAAGAAGATATGTGAGTACATATAGCAAGAAAATTAATTCTGCGTGAATCATGTCATATATGCTTTCATGTGAGCTTCCTTTTATGTGTTTTATTTACGCCGAAAGACTAATTTCTTTTTTGAACTAACTCGATTCTGATTATCTCTGCCTTTGAAAGTGGAAGGAAATTAAAAGCGGTGAGCTGTTGCTAGCTATTGATGAATTCAGACACCTCTAATTGCTCTACCTCCTTTAATTTCTTTTAATTAATTTTGATGCAGTTACAATGCAAATAAATTCTACACTCTCCTTCAATCATATTTGCAAGATGTATAAGGTATAGTTGAGTCAAACATTCTTATTAATATAGTAATCATAAATTATTAGATGTTAGAATAAAAAAAAAGTTTTACATTAACAATCTATAAAAATTAAACTTAAAGTGTACAATGTTTGCTTGTTTTCAGCTATCACAGAAATCTCTACTTGTTGTGCTCACAAGACAAGTAGCAGAATCGAAAAGCCATGCTGCAATCTTAGATTTGATACATCGCCCTTCTATGACTCTACAGGCTGTACATGCTTACATTGAGCTACTCAAAATCATCCTGCATCAAACCTCATCTAAGTTGGCCACATCAATATGTTCTTTTATTGTTTTATTGGTTTGTTTATACTTTCTTCTAACATCTGATCGATGAAGGAAAACATAACAGCTTATTTGCTAAGTTTTAACATGTCAAAAGGGCCTTTTGGTTTTCCAATTTTATGTTTATCATTTAATATCATAGTTAGTCCTCAACGTGGAATTTTGGATTTTGCAGGAAAGAGCAACTCAACAACTATCATTGCGGCCATCGCTGTACTGCTCATCTTTGTTTGCATCTCCTTAAGAGATTTCATTATGTTACGCTCAACTACAGACAGGATATAACATATATCAGTTCGCAGTCCCAAAACCCAACCCAACCCTACCCCGGTCGTCGATGGCCGAGCCGTCGCAACGTCACCGCCTTCGCCACAACAACAATAACCACTTTTCCCCTTCAAAAAAGAAAAAATTCCAAAATTCGGACATTACGCTCTATTTTTTTTCACTTTAATTTCAATATTCAAACAGCTAAAGTTGCTGGGTACGCAATTAGCAAATAAAACAAAATGAAAAGGAAAGAGAATCATGAACACAAAACCTGGAGAAGTGCAGTCATGAAGAGATGAAAAGCCTGTGTGGGTGGCGTCGCAAATGGAGGGAAGCTCGCAACTCGGAGTAAAGGCAGCTTCGTTCATCAACGTGGAACGTGACGGTAGAGACGACCGGAAGCGGCGTCGACGGTGGCGTGGGACAGGGGTGCCTCTAGTGGTGCCATCCGGGTAATCAACGGGAGCATTTGTTATTTGGGGATTACGGATTGTGATTTTGAAGTGGAGTGGGTGTGGAACTGTGGACTTAGGGTACTACACGGTAATGAGTTCCAGAGTTCAGTTTTAGTGGAGTTTACTTTTTGGTTTAATGTGATTGGGATTGCTTTTTTAATGTGTTTTTCAGTTTTTTATTTTTTGCTCATGAAATGGGGTTAGCCCATGGGCCATTTACTTGCAACCCATATATTTGGGCGGGTTATATGGGTCAGGGCTTAAAAAGCCCACTAAGTGTTGTGGGTTGCTACTAATGGGGCCAAATAAAGTGAGGCTGGGGCTAACCCCAGGGCTATGGGCCATTCTGACACTACTAATCTCGTCCATGTGATGATGATGAGCTTGGTATGAGTTTCATTTAGTCACAAAGGCCAATAATCTATGTCCTAAGGTTTCTCTTAGGTAGTAAGAGTCTAAAGAATGTTACAAACATGATTTCATGGATTAAACCTCTTTCTAGAATGTTTTAATTTAGCTACTGCCCTATGGCCTTTTTTTTTAGCACCTTTTATAAAATAAATTAGTTTTCAAAGAGTTTTAGAAGTTCTAAATTGATTCCAAGAAAAACTAGTAATTTATATGCCTTAGAAACATGATCTTATGTGTTCTTTACAATTGAACTTTTCAGTTACTGTCTTGGCAAGTTTGCTATTGTATGATGCTATTTTGATGTGTTAGAATGTGTAAAATTATAATTATTGATGTAGGAACCATCCTATGCATGTTAGGAAAGAAACTAGCTTTCTAGAAAGACTGTAAAGCTAGGATTTTGCAAGTCCTTGACCCATTTAATTTTAGCCACTGCCAAAACTATTTTAGTATGATGGAATTTTGTTTGGGATTGTTTGACTATGAAAAACTTGGTAACATTTGGTGTAAGATTGACCCTTGGCACTAAAAGTGAAACTAGTAACTAGGAAACCGTAAAAATGTGATTTCTAGAACTCCTACGGAAAAGAATTATGCTTTCTGTTCCAACACCTTTAAAGTTTGTAAAATCAGGTTATACCATGTTTACTTGAGAGAGAATGACTCATAAATGGTTTAGGAGTTAATTTTAGCATCATAAGAAAAGCCGGTAATGAGAAATGGTGTAAAACGCAACTTCTAGAACATGACAAATCATAGAAATTCATTTACTGCCTATGCTGTCCAACTTTGATTGATGGTGTTCTTGAGGTTAATAATTAGTGGTAATGATGATAATTAGTCCTTTAGATATATTAGAAAATAATTTGACATTTGAGTTAACCAATTTAGGGGTTTGGCTATTTAAGGGAATATTTATGTGATGATGATTTGAAATGATGCATTCATGTGATATTTGATGTTATATGAGGTATTGTTATAGAGTTCATCATTTGCATGTTATGGTTTCATTTGAAATGCTAGAGATGCATATACTAGAAATATATGAAGAATTATGACATTTATGAGTTATGTATTGCATCCTGTTATAACATGCTAAGACTTAAGGTGACTTAAAATATGAGAAAATGATCCTTTGGACTCATCAAACTATAGGTGATGAAAAGGTGATTTTTGCCCCTTAACCCGTACTTATTAAGTCAGGACTTTAACTTATCAAAAGGGAATAAGTTTACGCTAGTGACGACAAGTGAGGTATGAGCTCATAACCTAGAAACTCTCAAAAGGGCAGAGTTATTAGGGTGGCCCCATGATGAAGAGAATGATGAACTTAAGTCACCTAAAGAACCAAGGAATGTTATTCATGAATCATGTTCTATGCACATCATGTTTTCTATGAAGTTTGATGTATGCTTTAAAGTTAAATGTTGGATAAAGTATTGACATGCATATCATAAAGAAGTATGATGCATTCATTACAAGACTCATAATAAAATGAACGGGCCTTGATAATTGATGCATGCTCATTATTTCATAATAAACCCAAGGTTCCTGGGGACGTTGATGATGACACTCAAATATGAGGATACCCTACGAAGATTCTTTAAGATTCTCACTTCCTCTATCTTTCTTTCCGTCTTTGTCTTCAAACAAGGTTGACAACGATGTCCGTTGACTGCCCTGAGGTGCCGACATGGAAGTAGCTTGATGGTCGAGAACAGAGTGGCACAGAGGAAATGTGTAACACCCTAGTAATTAACCAGATACACCTAGGTTGAATCTGATTAATGACTAGACTTTACTCCTTACTTTGGTTCTTTCTTCATAATTTGAAAATACTTAGTGAAATTACGAGCCATTTTTTTTTTAAAATACATAATTGAAAACGTGAGCCAAGTACAACGTGAACGAGTAAGCGGAGTATAATAAGACGTTTAAGAATATATCACATCATATCACTTAGGCTCCATCATATAACATCCATAAGCACATTATAGCATATATTTACATACAATAACCTCACTCAAAGGGGGGTTATGTTCATACATCATTATCTTATGCAAACCCATAAAAGAAAATATACATAAGGAAATACATGCCCCTAAACTAGATAACTCCATAAGCTGGGATGGTTATCCTAAAACTAGGGTGCATGATCACACATAAATCTACTAAGAACCCTCTATGGCCACTGTCTGAAATGGGGAATAAATCCAATCCATCGATGAGCTCCCTCGGGAGGACACACGAGATGCACCAGTCGGGTCGCATGGACGGCCTTCTTGCTAACCTCAGTTGAACAACTGTTTCCTCACTACCCTCTCTTACACGTGTGGGAGTAGGAGCAGAGCTCTCAGAATATACATGAGTAGGAGTGTCCTCTGAAGGATCAGTTTCAGAATATCTCGTCTCGGGAACATACTCTGGAAATCCATGGACAGCAGATGAAGCGGGATAAGAACGTAGCATCCTTTCATCAAGTGGACATGCATGTTCGAAAACCATTTCATCGCCATAGGGAGAAGTAGGAGAAAATCGATAACTAGGGACAGGATGTGCAAAAGGATGACCTATGTAAATAAAAACACGAATCGCAAGACCTCCCTTCAAAATGATACGAGCGATGCACCGGATCATAGTGAAATTCCCAAGTAGGGGTATCAACGAACAGGACGAATGTCGCCATCTAAATCTGGAGACAATGACGGAAATAAAGAAAAGGGAGTGAGAATTTTGCTAAAGAATTCTCAGTAAGGTACCTCCTTCTACAGTGTCATCATCAAAGTCCCCAGGAACCTCAGGATTATTCTAAAATAGTGAGCATGCAAAGATTCATTTTAAGTTTGGACAAATACTTAACCGAGGTTCGTCAATTTTTAATCATGCGTCTTATAATGCATCATAATCTTAACATGTCATATTTACAATGAACTTTTCCTTTATCATTACATCATTTTCCTTATCATCATTATCAAATAACATGCATAAAAGAATGTCATATAATATTAGCTACACGTGGACATAGTGCACATATTTCATTTCTTTAGTGCCTTAGGTGACTTAAAATCTTATCATCATCATTATTTTCCTTAGGCCACCCTATACTCCACCCTTTTGGGAGTAATTTAGGTTATGAGCTCATACTTTACTAGCCGTCACTAGCATATACTTATCCCTTTTGATAAGCTAAAGTCCCGACTCTACCCTTTTGAGAGAACGGGTTAGGGGCTAAAATCACCTTTTCACCACCTATAGTCTGATGGTTCCAAAGGATCATTTTCTTATAAGTTTAAGTCACCATTAAATCTTTGCATGTTATATCATAATACAATTCATAAACATCATAACATTTTCTCATTTATAGTCTTAAGCTAGAATAATATATATCAAGCTGTAATCATGCATATGGGAGATTCCCAGAAAGAGAGGTGGGTCACAATGGACACGCTTAAATACCAAGTCTTTCCTTAGCCAGAACCTTTCCAAATTACACTTTTACAATGATACACTTTCTTCTAGCAACAAAGGTAAATTTTACATAATAAAGAACATTTCATGTATAAGCATTCTCATTATTTGCAACAGCAACTATAACATGCAAGCCAGGAAATCATTCAATGATATCAAGTACTTAATAAGCATCCAATCCTTACATAGAATTATCAATTATAGAACTAATTAGTTACTAAACCAATTATGAATCATTCTCTTAACAATAAACCATAATTATCACAACTTCAATCATATCAAATCATTATCACACATTGATACTAAACTTAGATCAGTGGCCGAATCATAAACCTCAAGCAATTACATAGAATCATATTTTAGGTGCATATAAAATACTAGTTCCCTGTAAAATCCTTGTAAAACCTTAAAACTCATTTAGAAACTAGTTCTTTTGTCAAATTTAGGAGGATCTTCACAATTAAAATTCTCACTTAAGATAAAAGGAGTAAGTCTTGAGCTTTAGAGATTTAGGTGACATCTTAGAATTATAAACATGCTATGCAACCTTATTTTAATCTTATCTTTATAAGGTGATAGCTTGGAATTATAAACATGATATGCAATTCCATTTCTTTATCTTTAAGATTTAAGGTGATGACTTGAAAATTAAACATGATGCAAGAACTTGAAATATAAACATGATACAAGAAACTGGAGTGGCGGTAATCCGCACAGGACCAGTAGAGGGAGAAGAGAATATTAAGAAATTGGAGCGGCGGTAGTCCGCACAGGACCAGTAGAGGGAGAAGAGAATTATTATTACATCTTTTTAAGCTCCAATCTCAAGACTTTTTAAAGAATAAATTCTTTAACTCCAATAATCATATTTCGTTGCTTGTGATACATGGGCAAGTCTTTGAGCTCTAGGATCCTTAGGTGATGGCATAAAATAAACATGCCATGCGTTGATTCTTTTAGCCATTATAAAATATAGTGAGAGCATAAATTAAATATGAGATGCAACCTCTTTATTATCTTGAAAGATTAAGTGATGACTTGAAACATAAACATGAAATACAAGCTTGGAATTTAAACATGAGAAATGCAAGTTCATTTATTCATTCTTGAAAATTTAGTGATGACATAGAAGGTAAACATGGTTATGCAAAGCATAAACTTAATCATGGATGCAAATTCATTTTGTTTCTTTACTAGAGCTCCTTCAAGACTTTAAAAGAATTATAAATTCAACCCAATACATATCTTAACAAGAAATAAAACATAAAAGGAAAATACATCTTTCAAGTTCTAAACTAAAAATCTTTGTTTTAGCATCATAAAGCATTATTCTTTAAAGTTTTGCATCAAGTGGAATTTTTAAGCTTTAGAGGCCTAACTTGTGATGGATTTACAACCCACCCTCAAGGTCCTCATCATCAAGCCATCATCTTAGTTCCACCTAGGCCATATGGTTGAATTGGTTAAAGAAAAATTGAAGAGGAAAAACCAAAATGAAAAGCTAAGGTAAGTTCATAATTTCATCATTTTGAGCTAAAACGACAACTCCTCAAAGCATAGAAATAAATTTAGAAACTACTCCCTACCTAATCTGAGTTGAAGAAGAGGAAGAGAACTTGGTTTCTTGAAATGAAATGAAACAAAATCTCTTTGAAAAAATTGAAGAAAGAATTCAGCCAAAGAGGAGGAAGAAAGAAAGTTTTTGGTGCTCCTAAAAACTAGTTATGAACCAAGCATTCCAAGACCACTCAAGCAAGCCTATTTATAGAAGATTTTGAGGCTTCTAATTGGCCAAAATGATGAGGTAGTGGACGGAATTTTGCAGGAGAAATAAGGGAGGAAAAATCATTTTAGACAAAGTTGTATGAAATTAAGGAATTATGTCTCTTATGGTGACATTTTGGCATTTTGTTTTAGTGCAACTTTTGGCAATAATTCAGCTGCATAATGGCATCAATAATTTCGTCCATTACAGCCCAAAGAAGTGAAATTTGTGTGTTCCATGCATTATTTAGGTGTAGGCAAGGTATTCATGTAATTTAGAGAATTTACGGTTAAGGGTTTAAGTGAATTAGTAAGCAATTTGGGTGTTTTTGAGCAATTTTGGGTTCTAATCAATCTAAATACATAATTTTGACTCAAGATTAATATTTAGAATTTAATAAGCTTTAATTTGAGCCTAATATTGCTTAGGTTTCGGTATACGAATCAAAAATCCCGAAATTCACAAGCGCCAAAGCAGGGCAAAATCGTACTTTCACTTAAAAACTGCCCGAGGCCAACCGAGCTTAACCAATGGTTAATCATGGCTTAAAAACACATTTTGAAATATTTTAGTGAGGTTCGGGCTCAGTCGGCACGCACATCGGAGTTAAACACCTTGAGGGAGTTTTGGTCATTTGCGTCGAACTCAAAATTGAGATCCTTTTGCTCTATTAACACACATAACACAAACAATCCCTTATTATCCTCAAAATATCCCCTTGAGAATAGGTGGGGCCCACGATCCTCATTTTCTGAGTAAAATAACTTCAGGGGCATTTTGGTCATTTTATACGTACAGAAATTCGGGATTTGCGACTCTCGCATGAATCGTTCCTAACCTCTCTTCTAATGTTATATTCCTTTATTGAGGATTGTTCAGCCTCAAATCTTATGTAATAATTACCTACGGTAATTCGGTAATTGAGTAATTTCTAATGACAGTAAAAATTGGGGGCGTTACAGACTTGGTGTGAGTTTCATCTAATCACAAGTGTCAACAATCTATGTCTTAGGACTTTCTTAAGCATGGGTGAACTCAAAAAATATTTCAAGCATGATTTTATGTTTTAAATTCCAACCATGAACCATTTAAAATAGTTGCTTCCCTCATTTATTTTATGATGATTTTAATGAAATAAGTTATTTTCCAAAGGGTTTTAGAAGTCCTAAAATGATTCCATAAGAAACTAGTAACTTATGCGTATTGAAGATAAAATTCTATGCTTGATATGATGTTGTATGTTTTCAGTTCTTCCTTGGCATGTTTGCTACTGTTTAGTGATGTTTAATATGTTAGAATGTGTATAAATTGATAAGAATTGGAGTAGAGACTATTCTATGAATGTTAGATAAAAAGCTAGTTTACTAGGAAACCGTAAAATTGTGATTTTAGAGGTCTTTGGTCTAGTTAACCTTAGCCACTATCAAAACTATTTTAGTATGATAAAATTCTGTTTGAAATGGTTTAACTATGAACAACTTGGTAACTTTTGGTGTAAGAATGATTTTTAGCACTTAGAGAGAGACTAGTAACTAGAAAATTGTAAAAACATGAATTCTAGAACCTTAAGGATGTAGATTATAAATTCTGTTTTAGGAACATGATAATTCGGTGATAGATGGCTGAACACTTGGTAGAATGTGTGGGATAAATTCATAATTGGTTTAGAAATTAATTATAGCGCCTTAGGCGAAGACGGAACTTAAAAAGGATCTAAGACGTAATTTCTAGAACCCCGTAATGGAATGATATAAAATTCTGACCACATTTTTTGATGCTGTCCAGAATTGTTTTGGATCATAAAAACAAGTGAGAATTATTAGTTGTGAACCTATAGGTGCATAAAAGGTTAAAAATGGATAATAGGTTGGCTAGATTGCAAGTTTAATACCCGTAAGGGTCAAAGGCATGAAGCTTTGTGAGTTAAGTGACACAATGAAGTTCGTTAGTGTTGATGCATGTGCTATGAAGAATATGTTTATATGACTTTGATGGTTTATTTTGAATATGGAATTATGATTGAATATACATATTCTATATGTTTTGTGGCATAAAGCAAGTTTGGGAAAATTTAGTGTACAGTCGTTATGCTGTCGAACTCTCACCAAATTTGAGGACTTAGAAAGATTTTTTAAAAGATATGAGATACGTTCTGGGTGATACCAGTTTAGCCAATCACACCCAAGAACAAATATGACATAGTACTGAGACGCATTATGGGTGACACCGGTTTAGCCGAGCACCCCCAGGAACAAAACCGTGAGGGTATTGACATCGAACTTGCCAAAGCGAACAAAAAACTATGTACTAAATACCAATAATTGCATTTCAAAAAAGGAAATATTCTTATGAACTCCCTGAATTAAAGGTTATGATAGGTGATCCTTATGCCCCCTAGCCTGTACCCTAGAAGTCGGGATTATTATGTTACGCCTATCAAGAGGGATAAGTAAGAACTAGTGACGACTAGTTAGGTATGAGCTCATAACCTAGAGATGTTTTTAGGGTGGCCCCCATGATGCAAAGTATAAGGTTTAATGTCACATAGTTGAGAAAAGAGACAGTTTTACAAGAAAAGTTATATGCCACTTTATGCCACTTATATGATGTTTCTTGATATTGTGTTCTATTGCTTTCTTGCATAATGTATTATCATGCATTCATGCTTTGCTATGTTGCATACATGACATTAAGATTCATTCTAAAATGAACGGACCTTGGATAATTATGTATAAAACCTAAAAATGAACTATATGCATGTACACCTTTTTACAATAAACCCAAGATTCCTGAGGATATGGACGATGTCACTTAGATAAAAGGTTCCCTACTGAGATTCTTTATTAAGATTCTCACTCCCTTTTCTTTTCCTCGGCATCTTTAGATTCCAATGGCTACATTTGTGGTCTTCATCAACACCCCGACATGGGAGGTTCACTTTGATCTAGAGCATCGGTCCTACCATTTTGAGGGGAGCAGCACCGTCCGAGTTTTTATGTTTTTGGGGTGACCTTTCACACACCCTGTTCATAGTCATCATTTTTCTCTAACTTCTCTTTTTGATGATGACATGGTCTTCGAGCATGCGTGGACGCACAATTAGAGGATACTCCGCATGTATGCCACTGCATCTATTGTCCATGACTTCCCAGACTATGCTCCCCACTCTTGACATTCAGAGACAGACCCATCAGAGGATTCGCCTACCCACCTATATTTCGAGAATTCTGCCCCCACTCCCCCACTGAAGGTGGAGGGTAGTGAGGAGATGGTTACACAACCGAGGTTGGTACGGAGGCCAGCTATGCGACCCCGACATGGTGCCCATGCTCAGGCATCTCGTGTGCCCACTCCCGATGAGCTTCATCCATGGATCGGCTATGTTCTACCCTATCCGGACTACTAATAGTAGATCTCTTGGAGGATCATTAATGTGCACACCAACACTAGTTTAGGATAACCTTCTTTTGTTCTAGAGGTTATACATTTTAGGTGCACAAGGTTAGGGGTGATTTCCTTTATGCTTTCTTTTCTATTTTCCTTTCAGTTGTATTTGCTCTTATGATGTATCGAACTTATCCCGCCTTCCATAGGTGGGCAGTTATTATATTAATATAATATTATTGTGGTGTGCACATGATTGTCCAGTGTTATGAAGTTAATTGATGTTCTTATCTTGCACCTTCTTTTGTATGAGTTACGTTCTATGATAACGCTTGCTTACGATATGTGCGGCTCTTACTTTACATTTATATTTCAAAAAAACTTTATCCGTATTTTTCGCTAAGTATTTTAAAGAAAGGTTTAAAGAATAAGACTAGAAGAGTAATAGACTAATGGTTAACCTAAATACGTTCTAGGAGTATTGGGTTAAAAATTATGATGTTACAAGAAGCTGAAATGATAAAGCATAAGGATTCATCAAAACATCATTTCAAATCAAGAACAAAGCTTAACAAAGAAAGGAAATAATTTTCAAAACAACTCCCTACCAAGTGGTGAAGAGAAAAGCTTAGTTTTTGAAGTGAATATGAGAAGAAAACTTTATTCCAAAGTGAGCTTGTGGTTTCAGCCAAGGTGAGGAAGAAAAGGAAAGCGAAGTGTTTAAGAGATAGTGTATGGTTAGGAGGTGGTGATATGAGGTTGAAATGTGGTGGTTCTTTGTGAGCTTGAAGGAGATGAGAGAAAAACAACTCTTGAACTTTGAGAGAAAATGAGAGAAACTCAAGAATGCTCTTTGAAACTTACACTTAGCAAATGATAAAAAAAAATGTGACCAAGTTCATCCAAGCATGCTATTTATAGAAAAACAAAATCAAGGGTGAATGAATAGGGGGAAGGCCGTGGCCATATGTGCAGCCTTGGGGGGAAAAATATCTCACTAATTTAGTCATTCAAAGGCATGGTTCAAGGCATGGTGAAGGATGGTTCAAAGCATAGTGAGGTATGGCTCAAAGTATGGCTATTTGTGTGTAAAAATAAATCACCATGTAATGAAAAATAGGGGAGAGTGGTGCCAGTTTCTTCTTGTAATGGAGGAGGAAAACCTTTCATTTAATTGTGGTTTAGAGATGCGTTTAGGTGTATCTTTGATTAGGCTTATGATTAGAAGTTTGTAAGTAAGTGTTTAGGTGAGGTAATAGGTAATTAAGGATGTCAAGACATGATTGGGGAGTGTTCTTGCTTCATTAGAGAGATTAAAACTCATTCTATAGTGTAAACAATTGTAAACACAATTCCTTAATTTAAGGAATTGGACAGAGAAAATAGTATTCAAAATTCTATGACATGGAATCTTGACATAAGATAGTAATTTAAGTTTATCTAAGCAATCTTAGGTTTTAATTAACCTTCATAAATTATTTTGACTCTAGATTAATTACTGAAATTAATTAATCTTCAATTAGAGCCTAATATTACTCAGGTTTCCTTAAAACTTTGGGTGAAGTTCGGGCTCAAATGACTCATTAATTGGTGTTAAACAGCCACAGAGGCGTTTTGGTCATTTAGCGTATCGGAATTCAAAAATGAAATTCTTCTAGTCTATTAGCATACATACCACACATAATCCCTTTTAACAGCAAAACTTCCCCTGGTGGATGGCCGAGGCCAGAAATCTTTATTTTCCCAGTAAAATGACCTCAGGGATATTTTGGTCATTTGTACACGAGGAAAATCGAGGCGTTACAGTACTTGTTTTTAAATGTTTTAGAAAATGCAAAAAAAGGCAATGCATGATTCAACCCCCCTTTTTGTGCACATTTCCACCTACACTATATAATGATTTCACAAATCCAAGAACTACTTAGGCAAACTTCACAGATAGAATATGAGAGCGAGGATGAATTTTAACAAATCTTAGGAATAGTTAGTGTAATTAGAAAGGAAAAAAGTGCTATGTTGTTGGCATTCAAAGGAGTCAATTAAATGATCTTTTAATACCTACAACTAGTGTGACTGTTACACGTGTGGGACACATACCAATCTTGCAGCAGCTTACTTTTTTTCATTTAACCAAGTTTTGAAAATATCATTGATGCCTTATTATCTGGCACACAATCATTTTAATTTCAATCTTTTGTCTTTTACTTTTAAACTTATTTCCTAGCTTAGGCATGCATGCATGAGATCCAAAAAAAAAAAAAGGTAGCACCCTTTTGCGAGTACCTACAACATTCATAACAATTGTACACAATCCCAAGGACTAGACATAGAAGTCAAACATAAATACAACAAATATTCGCTCAATGTTGCCAAGAAACTACTAGTGTGGAGATAGAATTGATTTTAAGGTGAATAGTGATTTATGTTTGGCAATTTACATCATAAAGTGACTTTAACAAACAAACAAAAAAGTGAAAATCTAGAAATAGTAAATTTTCACTTCAATCTAAAATTGATTTTGAATCCATAATTGATTTCGTAGAATGGATCCAATAGAAAACAAACCACAATGGGAAAAAAATTTTCAAAATTAATTTTGGTGTCCCAATGCTAATTCTAGAAGCTCCCAATGAAATACAAAACATGCATAAATTAATAGCTAAAGTAATTATGCATATACATATGTGCTTTCAATTGTTTGATATGCAAGAATCATTCACATGTGAAATTACAAAATAGAAAGAGGAACTTACCTGAGAGAATAAAAAATGAAAGAATTAGGATTCCCTAAGGACAAGGAGCCTTTACTTGTTAAATTAGATCCATATATAACTACTACAATCAATGAAATCATAAACGTTGCATTAAGGCCTCTAAGAAAGAGTCCAATGACTTTTTATATCACTAAGTAGATAAGGTTAAAATATTTGAATGCTATAGAGGCAAACAAATAAGTTTACACAATAGTACATAGATCAAACACTAGTGAGCCTTCCCCCAAAGTAGCTAAACCTTAAAAAAGTTGTAGGTGGAAATGTGTACGTGAAGGAGGTTGAATCGTTCTTGCTTCATTTAACTTTTCTGAAATATTTAAATCAAATACCATCAAGTATGAAACTTGTAGTGCAGCGGTAACTCAATTAGTAGTTTTAGAAAGTAGATTTCTGAAGTATAAGATGAACAACAGAACGGTAATCAGCATATGTTAAATAATAATGCGCAATAGAGAAATAAAAAGAAAATCAAGGAGAAGAAGATGAGACACAAATATTTTTATACTAGTTCAGCCAAAACAACCTACATCTAGTACCCAACAAAAGTTAAGGTTCCACTAAAATAACTCTCTTAACCCGATAAAGAACAACTAGATAGTCTTTACATTAGCCTTCCCAAGCTCTTATTTGTGACCAACAGATAATCCCTACTGTCACAAATTAAGTAATTCTTCCCAACTTCTCCAAGCTGAACCATGATGAGTAAACAACCTATTACTGTCACGTTGAAAATAGTCTTTAACTAGTCTTTCCAAGCTAAACCATGACCAGTAAACCACAAGTTACTATCGCATTGCAAGTAGTTTTACATTAAACTTTCCAAGCTATCTTACAGCTATCACTACCAGGCCAAGGATACAAAGGTTTTGTGTTTGGGTTACCACTCAAACTAACCTACACTCAAGTTTTCTTAATATATACATTAAAAGATCCTGGGAAAACTTGAATGCCTCCTTTCTATAATTTCTTTCTAAAAAGAACATGAATCTATTTAAGAACATAGAAAAAAAAACATTTACAAGTAAGGAATCTGATTACATAATGATATGAACCTTATTGGAGATGAGGAGAGATTTTTGCAGATTTTTTGATCTTTTAGGGACAAGTGTTGATCATCTATCTGTGTCTTGGAAAGATAGTCTAGAAGAATAGCCTATCTGTCTATTAGATTAGTTTGCAAAAGCCATTGTGGAATAGAGGTTTTTGATACCCTTCAGAAAACAACTCTTACTTTCTAAATCATGGTTTCTGAACATTTTCTTCTAGGACTTAGGATAGTTAACTTTAAAGACAAAAGAGATGATTAGCTAGTTTTGATACTGGGTGTAACGCCCCGATTTTCGCTAAACTTTCATAATGACCAAAATGCCCCTGAGGTCATTTTTACCCGAAACACAAGGGCGGCCGACTTTGGCCATCCTCATAGGGTTCATATGTTATATGAAGGGGATTGTATGAGCATGAGTGCCTAACAAAGCAGGAAAACCTCATTTCTGATATTTCTGCGCGTAAATGACCAAAATACCCTGTAATGTAATTAAAGCGCTTTTAAGTTCCGTTTCGACCCGGACTTTGTTCTAGGTTCAAAACAATGATTTTAAGGCATGAACTATGTTTGTTTAAGTCCCGGAGGTTCCGGGCAACTTTTAATGAAAATTACGGTTTTGCCCCTGCATATCGCATTTTCAGCTTAATGAGCCGTTTAACTTCAAACCTAAGCAATATTAGGCTCTAATTGAAGGTTAATTAATTTCCATAATTAATCTAGAGCCAAAACCATCATTTAGAATTAATTGGAACCTAAAATTGCTTAGGGAAATTCAAATCTCATCCTAGTCTTATTCTTTAAAAAAGAATAAGAATCTGTGAATAGTGTCGAATAGTGTTTCCACTATTCACATCAACTTTTCTTTTCAAGACAAGTTGTCACACCCACATCACTAGTCTTAGAGGTGTTGACTCCCCTAATCCTTCTAGACCACCTCTAACCTAGGGATTTGTAGTTTTAATTAACCTATTAGTGCACCTAAGTACCTACTTAGCAACTTTTAATCCTAAGACTAATCTATGTCACACCAAAGCACACTTCTAGAACATGGTTTAAGGAGATATTTCTCCTCCCCAAGGCTGCCAAGAATGGCGCCATTTTCCCCTAGGAAATCATCAAAAAGTTAGTCTATGTGTTCAAGCTATCTTGTGACATATGTCTTGAACACTTTCAATCAATGGTCAACTTTCAAGAAAATTGTCACTCAAGACTCAAAGAATATTTTATATGGTCAATCAAGGCTTTCAATTTATTTCTAAAATGAAAATAATTATGTCTTTCAAACTCAAAAAGAATGATTTGTTTTTGTGGTCATTCAAGCTTTCCATCAAACTTTTTCAAGACAACATGTCTTACAACACATTACCTATGCTTTGGAATTTAAGTCTAGAAAATTTTCTCCTTTTTTTGGGCATGAGGAGCACGGTTTCTCTTCAGATTTTGCAGCCCAAATTTTAAGTTTTTATGCATTTTTAAAGGTTTGAAAACAAGGTACATGCTAGCCATACTTTAGGACATGCATAGCTAGACTTTTCACCATGCTTTGAATGACTTTACACCATGCTTTGAACAAGATTTTTCCTCCCTCATGTGGCTGTAAAAGTGGCCGAAATTTTCCCCCCAAAAGGCCTCCAATATTCAATTCATTTCACTTCTCTATAAATAGGTAGCTTAGGGAACTTGAAGCACCTTTGTTCATTTCACTAAAGCTTTGAGTTAGAGCACTTTGAGTTTCTTTCTCTCAAGTTCAAGAGCTCATCCTCTCCAACCTCTTCATCTTCTTCAATTCCTCTCAAATCCCAAACTCTAGGTAGGGAGCTCTTCAAGAATGCTTTCTTTTATTTTCATGCTCAATGTTTATCTTGCTTGAAAGTTGTGTTGTTAGTAAGTTTTCTTCCCAAGCATTATTTTGGTTTCTTCTTTTCTCTTCCTTTTCATTTTCGGCCTTAAGGCCATGGTAGTGAGAGCTTGATGATGAGTGCTCTCAAAGTTGAAACCATGAGTTCATCTTAAAGTGAGGTCTCTAAAGCTTGAACCTTTCTTAAGAAAAAGTTCCATCATTTCTCCTTTTTCTTTCATTTTCGGCCTCAAGACCAAAATGGGGAGAGCTTGATGATGAGTGCTCTCTTGGGATAACCATGTGTTCATCCTAACATGAGACCTCTAAAGCTTGTGTTTGTTTGAGAAAAGTTTTATCTTTTTCATGTTTTGGTTAAGACAAGGCTATGTTTTTCATGAAAACTCTTTTTGAGCTTTTTGTTCCTAGATGTTTCGGCCATGGAGGCTTAAGGTGCTTGGAAAAATGGTAGCTTTGTAATGAGTGCTTCATGTTGGCCTTTGTCATATGAACAAACTCTAAAGCTTGAGTTTTTCCAAGAAAGGTTTCTCTTTTTCAAAGTCTTGGTCAAGAATGAGTTATGTTTCTTTGATGTCTTGAAACTTTCCTTTTCTTTTGTTTAGATTTCGGCCATGAAGACCTCTTGGACTTGAAATATGAGAAGCTTGATGATGAGAGTTGTGTGATGATGTTTGTCACATGAACAACCTCTAAAGCTTGAGTTTTCTAAAAAAAAAAAATAAGTTTACTAACTTTCAAGTTTTGCTCAAGACATAGTTATGTTTCTCTTGAACCTTGAAAACCTCAATTCTTTTCCCTTGAGTTTTTGGCCTTGAAGGCCTTTGGGACTTAGAAAAATGGTAGCTTGATGATGAGGGCTTCATGTTGATGTATGTCACATGAACAAAACTCTAGAGCATAAATTTGGTTTCTAGGCCAAGTATGTTTCGGTTTCTTTCCCTTATGTTGGTCATGAGTTTTGTGTTGTTAATAAATGTAGAGCATTGTAAAAATACTCAATGATAAGGACTTGAGATGTTGGTGTTTGAATCACCAAGATCTTGGTCCCTAGAGTTCAAAAATAAGGTTGTTTCCTTATGACGAGGATTCGGCCACCTCATGGACTTTGAGGATATGATTTTCTTTTATACAACTTAGCAACACTAGTGTTTTCTTTTCTTGTGAGGATGAGTTATGGGTTGAAACTTTGTTTCCTTTAAAGTCTTGCAAGAGCTCTAAACAAGATATAAAAGAAGTTGCATCCACATTTACGTTTATGCTTTGCATTAGCACGTTTATTTCTTATGCCATCACTAAGACCCAAGATAATGAATGAACTTGCACAATGCACGTTTATGTTTCAAGCTTTGCATCTCATTTTATATTTCAAGTCATCACTAAACTCTAAGAATAAGAATGGAGATGCATTTCATCTTTTACTTTGTGCTATCACTTTATTTTCTAAAGGACTATAAAATGAAATGCATAGCACGTTTATTCTATGTCATCACTTGAAACTTTAGAGCTCAAAGACTGGCCCATTTCATCTTAAGAAAAGAATTAAATCAAGGAGGTATCTCCTTGAACATCATTCGGCCATGTGGTGTAAATGGCTCTAGGATGAGTTTCATTTAACTACAAGGGCCTATAACGCATGTCTTAGAATTTTTCTAAGCTTTGATGCACTTAACCAAGGTTTTAAACATGTTTTCAAGTTTTGAATCATTGTCAAGAGCAAGCCGAAATGGCTGCTGCCCTTGATGTTCCATGATGAGTTTTGGCAAAATAAACTTTGATCTTTCATGGTCTTGAAGTCCCAAAAAGGTTCCAAGAGAAACTAGCAAGTTATATGGTTGAAAGAAAGGTTTTTCTCATGATATTATGCCTTAAAGGTTTTCAGTTTTGCCTTAGTAATTTCAGCACCTTAAATTCTGTTTTGGGTGGTCTAAATATGTTGTAATACCTTGCCAAGTATATGATAATTGTTCTAGACTCTTTAAAGCATTATTAGTGACTTTGTTTGCTTAATATGTGAATTCTAGAACTATAAAGAATGGCAAAATGAGTTTCTGCCCAGCCTTGATAAAATATTTAGAATCACAATAGATTATGTCTAGATGTGTGGGAGTGACTCATAATTGGCCTAGGTATTAATTATCGCACCATAGAAAAAGTCGGATGTGAGAAAGGGCTTAAAACGCATTTTCTAGAACACGTAATTCATCAAATATGAACAACTACATAAAGCTGTCCAACCATAATTAATTAGGATTTAGAACTTAATGGATTATGGTAATGAGGTTAATCAATCCCATAAACATACTAGAAAGTAATGGGAAAGTTGAGGTTACCCGATTTAGGGATTTGTACCTTAAGGGATGATTATGCGCCTGTAAGTTTGATGATGAATTGATGTGTTAGCTCATGACGTGTATGGTGCCATGTGAACTATTATCCCTATGTGATAGCTTGTATTAACATGTTATTATTTCTGTAAAAGAACTTTAGAGATGCCGAGGTAGTAATTATGTGTTATGCATTAATTATGTGGCATCTTAAAGAAACATGTTAAACTTAGGATGACTTAGAACATAAGAATGTAATCCTTTGAAACCACCGAATTAAGGGTGGGGACAATGTGATTCTAGCCCCCTAAACCCGTACTTAAAGTCGGGAAGTTGACTTATCCAAATGGATAAAGTCTAGATGCTAGTGACGACTAGTGTGGTATGAGCTCATAACCTAGAGTTTTCTCAAAAGGGAGAAATATTAGGGCGGCCCGATTAAGTAAAGGTTCTTATGTCACCTAAGTAAACCAGTTATATGATTTATGTTTCATGTACCAGTTATATGATTTATGTCCATGTACCAGTTATATGATTTATGTTCCATGTACCAGTTATACGATTTATGTTCCATGTACCAGTTATATGATTTACGTTCTACATACCAAGCTACATGATTTATGTCTATGACTTTAGTATAAAGCCTATGTAACACAAGTGCCATGATAAAAAGAACGGATTCTCGGAAAATGAGATTTTGGAAAACTCATAACTGAACCTATGTATGTCCATTATTTTATAAATAAACCCGAGATTCCTGGAGACGTATATGATGACACCTAGGATAGAAGGAAAACCCTACTGAGTTTCTTTAGTAAGAATCTCACTCCCTCTATCTTTTCCTTTCCATTACCTCTTCAGAGCGAGATGGCGACCTTCGTCCTATTCATTAACACTCCACGGTGGGAGATCCACCACGACCTGGAGTATGGGTCCTACCATTTTGAGGGCCGATGTACCTTACGTGTATTCATGTTCATTGGACGGCCATTTTCGCACCGTGTCTATAGCCACCACTTCACCTCGGCATCCCCCTACGACGATCCTGCGTTTTCGAGCATGCACGACCCCAATGGGAGCAGAACCTGCGGGCCCCCTCTGACCGTTCAACCGATTTGCCGGTATACGTGCCGTTGACATAACACTCGGAGGAGGACCCTATAGAGGATGTCCCTATGGGTCATGAGGACTCTGCCCCCACTCCACCGCAGCGACCGACGGGCAGCGAGGAGACGATTACCCAGCGTCAGAGAGCTCCGGCACCAGGACCATGACCCCGACGTGGGCGGCCCATCCAGTCACAGGGCATGCTCGCCTTGAGCTCCGCCCATGGATTGGCTACGTCCCTCCATACCCGTGATCTCATTGCATAGACAGAGGGTAGACCTTAGTGCATGCACACCACTAGTATGGATGAACCCCTTTTTGCGTTGGGGTTATCCATCATAGATTGCACGGGGATCGGGATGTTTTCTTTCAGTTCTTTTCGATGTATTTTTGTTTTCTGTTGTATTTATTTATACATTATGTACTTGAAGAGTCCTGCCCATTGGGTAGGCATTTTATCTATGAGGTATTTCAGTTATGATTGATGTTATGTTCGATTGTTAGGGTTTGGAGCCATTCCTATGTTATCGTTCCGTATACTATGATACCGACTCGTAAAGTTACGCGCGGCTTCTATTTTAAGTAACGATTTCAAAAAAAAGTTGGCTCGTATTTTCGTTAAGTCTATTTTCTCAAGAAGATGAACCATGCCAGCAAGTAACGACTAATATTTGGCCTAAGTACGTACTAGTAGTATTGGGTCGAATATTAGGGTGTTACACTGGGATTTGACTCTTTCAAATTCAAACTCAAATTTGAAATTTAAATTTTCCTCTATTTCCGATAATGTTTATGCTCCACAGTAGAGTGAGCTTTCTGACATGCGATAATAGATGCTTGATGATTTCTTTACTTTCTTATCTTCAATCCAAACTTTATGATGATGACTGATTTGTAATTAAGCTAATTAAAGATAGTAAAACATTTGGTATTCAGAGATTGCTTGATATCTTCATTGTAAGCGTATTTTCTGATGTCCAGTGCTTCTTTCTGAAGTCTTGAAACTTGGTTTCTTGTAGCGCTGATATCTTTTTCAAATAGTTAGCCCTTTTAAGCTTGAATAAGGATATAATTTCACTTTCTTTTTCAGTTTATATCTTTTATCATGAGATAAACATGTTTACACATGTAGAGTGAAATTTATCTTCACTTGAGTGAGCCTTGCTCTTAGCTAAATGATAGAACCTGTTTAAAAACTTATAAAAAACTCAAGACAATTATTAGTCATTCTTCAAAGCATTTTCTTTCAATTGGGTTTGTTGTCATTCAAAACTAATTAGCACATCTTGAAAGGGTTCTTGAGCTAACAACAATCTCCCCCCTTTTTTATGATGACAAACCAATTTGAAGAAAATCTTTCGAAGCGATATTAAAAGAAATATTACTTAAATATAAGCATGATACATCATATTCTTTCAACCTTATCACTAAGAGTAATTTTCAGGATGTTCTTTTCTTAAGGCATGACATGAATGAGATCAAAAACAGTTTAGCCTTAAGTAACTTAAATGAAAGCTGATATGATTGTTCATGAAATTTTGAACTTATCAGAGTACTTTCTGAGATGTATCAGAAACAAATATGATCATTTAAGTCCTTTTTACATGAACAACTTGATTTTTAGTTAAAGAACTTTCTAAAAATCCTCATGCTTGAATAACTAACAAGACATACTTGTGATATTTTATTTTAATTAAAATCATATTTAGCACTAATTTGTCCAAAGATTTTAGAAACGAATGCTCAAAGATATAAGATAAACGTAACAGAGCATTCATGATTTTGAAGAAAAATATACTGATGCTTATGTAGTTTTTGATGCTTAGGGAAACCTTATTATGATAATACCAACGTATTACTATGCGAGGTTTCTGAAGCTCATTAGGGGTGAATCCTATAATTAGCAAGGATGAGCTCTTTGTTTTGAGCTATGAAACTTTTCTCGTAAGTCAGAGCATGGAAGGTTATTTGTAAAACAAAACATGAGTTTGCCTACTAATACATTTTTGAAGCATAAAAACACTTTAAGCACATCATACACATCAAGGCTCAACAGATTAATACAAGTGTCAGAGTAACACCAACTTTTGCTCTTAAAGATATTTGCTGAACCTAAACATAAGAACACATGCAGGCAAAGTATCCCAGTATGCTGATGATTAAACAAGACAATGCATATGCATAAGAGATAAGAAGCAGACATTTATTAGAGAGATGTATTACTGGCTGAGCATAAAAAGAACATCAATATGAATCAAAGCTTAAAACAACATATGTATATGTTAGGGCTTAAGAGAAATAGAGCATAAGATAGAGAAGACATGTATCACAAAAGACCATGATATAAATAAGCAGAGATAAAAAAAAACATAAAATGCTAATTGTCAAGAGCTATCTGTAAGGAATTTACAAAAAAAAACATAAAAGAAAGAAAATATGCATGCTAAACTTAAAAAAACTCTGAGCTTCCCCTCAGCATAAGCTCTCCCTGAATTCCATAGCATTTCCCCTGAATTCCATTAACATAAGATTTTCTTCAATTCTTTTCTTTCTCCATTTTTTGGCATCATAAAAAAGGAGAAGTGCTTGGAAACAAATGCTGCAACATCTGAAGAATCTGAAGCTACAGACCTTCCATTTGTCTAAGCTAGGTGCATGCTCTATGATAGTTGCCTCGAATCTATCCAGTCTAGAGGAAATCTCCCTCAGATTTCCCAGGATGACCTAATGGCTTGCGAAAAACTTTATTAAGGATGGAGGTAGTAGATTAATGGGTGCAGGAGCAGCTTTGGGAGATGGCTTAGGAATGCTTAGGGGCACAGTTTCCCCTTACTTAGCCGATTCAGCTTGAGTTGCATCTTGTATAGTAGGAGGAGGTGGAGAGGATGATGCATGATCAGTTGAGAGGTAGCAAGAGCAGAAATAGAGGTAGCAGGAGCACAAGGAGCCTCAGGAATAGCAGCAACAATATCCAATATCAGAGTTGAGAAATAAGTAACCTCTTGAGTTGGAGCAAAGGAACTACGAACGTTTTGAACTAATGCAAAAGCAGTAACTTCCTGAAATGGAGATGTTTCAGCTTCAGATGTTCTATCATTTTCTTCTTCTAATAGAGAAATACAGATGGAAAAAGGAAGTTGAGGTGCCATGAGAATGAGAGCAGAACTTAGTGCACGGTCCTCTTCATTAGGTTCTTCAACGATAGGCTCCATCTGAGATTTTTTAGCCATGGGCCTAGAACTTATTATAGCGCTCAGTCTAGCCTTTTCATTACTCAACAAGTTTTCTTCTTATCCAGATGATGATGATGCTCCCTCTTGTTCTTCTTCCTTTTCCTCTCCAGTATCTTCAACCACAATCACATGATTGCCCTCCTCTTGATATTTTTTGACTTCATGCAGCAAAATGGTAACTTTTGACATACTATTGGACATTTTCTTGCATCTCAGCCAGACTTCCTTTTTGCTGATTACCTTTATAGGTTTGGTCACAACTTGTGTTGCTTGAGTGATGGACTCCTCTCTTCTTGTTTTCCTTTTTTCATTATTGATGAAGTATAGGGTCATCCTCTTCCTTAGACTCGCTCTTAATTAAGACAAGTTTTCTCTTCCCTTTTGTCTTTTCATGTTAAGATTTACCCTTCTAGGAGGTTTCTTGAGCTTGATCACCTCTTGTTCTAGGGCTTTGCCTTGTTAGTTCAACAATCTAGAAGGTTGACCTTTTTCTTGAAGTTCTGAAGGAGGACAGTGTGAAGACGGTCCCTTCCAAAAGTTTATAGCTTTTCATGAGATAAGGGAAGTTCATATGTTGAAGCAGCCTGGTCAAAAGCATTCCATATGGAGCACTTGCAATTCTTCATGTCTCCTTTGTGGCAGCACTCATCATGTAATCCAGAATGAGCATTGGTAGGTTTACTTTTCTTTTCATCATCAAACAATAAAGAAGCATGCAATCCTTCCCAACAAGAGTATATGTAATGCTAATTCATTGTAGTATCGAAAACTAAACCGATGTATATACCTTTCTTGCCCTAGAACTTAGTATAGCAGTTGTGGTTTCATTAGGCTTATGGAGAATAGAATTTGTTAGATACCTGGACACATCTTCTTCATTCACTCCAAGAGATTTGGCCTAGTTTTGTGAGGAGTTGTAGACAATTCCATCATTTGATGCTTTGATAATCTTGGGAAGTCCTGACATCGTGATCTTGATGGAGCAATCGCTGATCATAGCTCTGACATAGAAGGGTGATGGTTTCTCTAGATAACCATAGAAGGCATTAACTAATCACAAAAAGATTAGTTCATTTATTTCTAGAAATTCCTCCTACTTTTGGAAAGTAAAGACTTCATCAAGCATGGTGATTTCTTCATAGCAATCATGCATGCCAGCATCATCGTACATATGAAAAGATGATTTTACAATGGCAGATTGAGCCACACTTTTCTCTTTTGCCATTGATGAGAAATATGGGTGTGTTTGTGAAGTAGAGATTGAAAGATTGAATCTTGAAAAGGATAAGAGGTAAGAATGAAGAGGTTTAATATGTGATGGATAGCAGTTTTTTATTATAGAGATGAGGGTTTGAGAAAAAAAGTTTATGGTTATAGGGAAGAGATAGAAGATGAAACGGTTTATGGTTTCGAGTTTGAAGTTAAAGATGATGGTAAAAAGGTAGTAACATGTGAAGAGTTAATTGATAGAAGGTAAAGCGACATAAGAGAGAGAAACATAAAAGAGTGGGAATTATCTTGCCTTTCCATCCTTCTTTCAGAAAGAGAGTTTTCTAACTCTTGAAGTCACTTTTTGAAGGAGTTACTTTCTAACCCTCTGAAGAATCTTCACAAACTCATTATAGCTTTATCTTCTTGTACGTAGATTCTATGCTCCTATATATCCTTTATTTCTGACCCTCAATTCTTCTTTCTAACCAACCCATCTTCTTTTTGATCAATGTGTCTTCATTCTGATCTTGTAAACAGTGTTTCTACTATTATATCCTAGCTTAATGATGTTCTGACCAACCAGCTGATCATATAGACTAAACTTCTACAGTTCTTGCAAGCTAACATACTATATCTTTAAGAGGATGCTCTTTTTGATGACTTCTAATGGCTTTGCTATGTCTTTAGATGGGAGTTATGAAGAGAGAATATCTAGAGATGTTTTATGTATGAATGCTTATGCAAATGTAAAAACCTTTAAAAAAAATTTCAAAACAGAAAAGCTTACAAGAGATCTTTAGCAGTAGAAGAAAATATCTAACATAAGGTCTTTAGTACTCATATCTATTTACTCAACATCTCCATTTTGCGCAAGATAACAAATAAAATGATTTTTGATAAGATAGATAACACTAGTATTATCTCAGAAGATAGTAAATATGAATTACCTGAAGAAATTTTCTTCTAGCTAGTTCCTTATTCGTAGCATTTGGGTGCTTTTTCTTGTATCCTGTTCTCTAGAGAAGATAGTAGCAGCAAGTAGCAAATTGCTTCAGAGCTTTCATCATGATCAACTCCCATTTGATAGTTAAAACCTTGTGTAGCCATGCTTTCTCTTATTTGAGTGATGATGTCAACTTCATCCAAATTGTCCTTGAACATCTACTTTGTATTGATGACGATGTTTCAACATGTTGTGTAGACTTTGCCTTTCTCTCGAACTTGGTCAGCTCCTTTAGCATCCACCAAACTTTGGTTGCTCAAAGCTTCTTTAATGCATTCAAATTTTGATGTGGAGATGATGGCATAGTTTGATGTATTTCCAAGGAATAACTTAATTCCATACCCTTGGCAATGTCTCCATAAACTTTGTTTTGAGAAGACTATCTTTTAAATAGAGGCTCTCTTGTAGTTTATGTACATTGAGATTCTTCAGCTTCTCTTTTATTTTCAAATTGCTTATTTTTGGAATTTAGTAAAGTCATTTTCTTATAGCTTGGGGGTTCCGAGCATGCTTTCTAAAAGGATGATGTTTTGGAGCTTATTCTTTGATATTTTGGCTTTCATCTGCTAGCTTTTCTAGAATTTCCTTGAGATTCATTTTCTCAAGACTTTCATCAGGATCATCGAGATTATCAGCAAGATCTTCTTTAAGCTTTTTCATCATCATACTTGAGAGATTCTTGATTAGTTTATCCTTTAAGATCTATGATAACTCTCAGGTTCAGAACATGGTATCTAGACTAAACATCATCTATTTGCTCCTTGATACTTCTGAGAAAGAAACTTTTTAGATATATCTGCAAGGAGTAAAGATTTGATTTTGGTACCTAGACTTTCTTAGATCCTTTTGGTTAGTTTCAAAGATAGAGATTTTTCAACCTTTCTAATCGAATCCCTTTTCAAGAATCATTTGTCAAGAAGGTATCTCTTATTGTAACAGGGAGTGCATGAACCAAGATATAAAAGTAATAGATGAGATTGCATAGGTCTTTCATTTTCTATTTCCTTTGTATATCCCAAACCAGTTTTCTAAAACTATAGATTCTGACCATTATCATCAAAATAAGAGTTTTGAGATGTTTCAAACATTCTATGTCAAATCTCAGAAGCCATTAAGTCCTTTTAAGAATTCAGAAACAACTTTTTGACATTTTTCACATAAATTTTGGACGCTTCAGTTTTACAAAACTTGAGAAGAAGGAAATCTCCTTGTAAAATATCTTTTTTTCAGCTTTCCAGCTTCAGGCTTGATTTTCTCTAGATTCTGAGTAATCTTATAAGTTCCTTAACTGGTTTGAGATATCCAGAGGAATAAGCTTGAGAAACTTTTAGCAACTCATCATATAAAGCATTTGATACACTATATGAAGGATAAGATGAAGACACATTTATGTTACTTATCTCTGTTTAAGTGCCCTTGGTCATGAAACACAAAATGGAAGCATTTTCTAGCACATCATGACTTTCTGACTCATCCTTTTCATTTGTAGAGATACTCTAGGTAATCAACACATTATTCTTCTTTGATGTTGGGACAAATCTGTGATGCTTTGAGCTTGGAACTCCTGATACATGATGTTCCTTTTTACTACGGTTAGTAGGCCTTTTTAAGATAATCTTTGTCTCTTTCTATCTTTTCTAAGATTGATATCTCTTCATTTTAGTCTTTATAGACTTTTGACATTTTTTACAAACATAGAGATCTCTTCTCCATACTTATTCTCAAATTTCTATATCAAATCTTTCCTCTTTATTTGAGATTTTAGCAATTTTCATTGCTTTAGCATTGCATTGCATCTGATATGACAATCTTAGGGATAAGGATATCTTAAGATAGTTTAAGATCTTCAAACATCATGCATAGTCTGTTCCATTTATCCTTTCTTATGACATGAGCATTACACATGTATTGTGTTCAACTTCTACTTAGTAGTTCAACTAAACTCTTTCCCTTTGTTGTTCTTGTCCACTAGCCTTTTGGAATCCCTTTAACCATTTGATTGTATTGTGCCAGATCCTAGTACCTCATCAGTGAAAGATGGTCAATTGATAGATAGATCTTGTGTAGTGGATAAATGCCATTGTGTCCCCTAGATATTTATCCTCTGCAATCATTGGATTATTCAACCCCTCAGAGGCCTTACTCTAATACCACTTGTAAGTGAAAATGTGCATGAGAAAGGGGGTTAAATCATACTTACTTCATTTTACTTTTTTGAAACATTTAAATCAAATGCTATTAGGTATGAAACTTGTAGTGCAACAGAAACTCAATTAGTAGTTTCAGAAAGTAGATTTATGAAGCATAAGATGAATAACAAAACGACAATCAACATACGTTAAATAATAACGCGCAACAGAGAAATATAAAGAAGATCAAGGAGAAGAAGATGAGACATTAATATTTTCATACTAGTTTAGCCAAAGCAGCCTGCATCCAATATCCAACAAAAGTTGAGGTTCCACTAAAACAATTTTCTCAACCAAGAACAACTAGATAGAATTTACATTAGCCTTCTCAAGCTCTCATTTGTGACCAACAGACAATCCCTTGCCACAAATTGTGTAACACCCCGATTTTTTCCCTATATAAATGACTAAAATGCCACTAAGGTCAATTTTACTGAGGGAATGAGGATCGCCAGCCCCGGCCATCCTCAGAAGCCTATTTTAATACTGAACAGGAGTTCATATGCACAAATTACCAAAATACCTCTATAGCCAATTAACACAGACTTAATTTTCGACTGGACCCGGACTTTGCCTAGGAGTTTGAAATGTCATTTTTAAAAGATGTCTAATGTCTGTCTGAGCTCAGGTGGTCTCAGGAAGTTTTTGTGAAAAATTACCGTTTTGCCCCTAATTAAGGGCATAACGAGCTTAATTGTGAGATTAACAAAACCTAAGCAATATTAGGCTCTAATTAAAAGTTAATTAATTTTAATAATTAATCTAGAGTCAAAATAATTAATTGAGGTTAATTAGCGCCTAAGATTGCTTAAAGAAACTCAAAACCCTTTTCTTAATTCAAGAATTAGTATCATATCAATTTGAAACAGTATTTTCTCTCTCCAATTCCCTAATTTAAGGAACCATAGATGTGATTAAGAATCTTGATTTGAAGCGGTTTGACTCCACTAAATAAGCAAGAATACTCATTAATCATGCCTTGAGTGTACTTAATTACTTACTTTCTTACCTAAACACTTATTTATAAACTCCTAATCAAAGGTCTAATCAAAGATACTCCTAAACCCACATTAAAATGAGATATTTTCCTCCCCATTCCCTTAATACAATCAGCCACCCCCTCTATTCATCTCATTTCATTTTATTTTATTATACAAAATCAAAGACAACCATGCCTAGCCATACCAAAAGCCATACCTAGCTATTCCTACACCACTCCATGACATGATGCATACAAAAGAGATAGTTTTTTCCCTCCTTTTTCTCCCCAATGGCCTATGGCCACTCCTCTTCTTCTCACCCCTTCATGTTTCATTTTCTCTACAAATAGACACCAAAGGAAGCTTGCAAGAACCTTTGCTCACTCTTGCAACTCCAAGCTTTCTTTCTTTGATCTCAAAAGTTCTTCTTCTTCTTCTTCACTCTTCAAGAAACCACCCTCAACCACCACATCTCAACCCCAAACCATCATCAACCTTCTCTAAAACACTTTACCTTTCTACTTCCTAGACCAAAATCAAGACAAACCTTTCTTCATTTCTTTTCTTCTTGGCTGAAATCATCTTGGCCCCAAAGAAGAATTTTTCTTCTTATCCTTTTTCAAGATCAAGCTCCTTTTTTTTCATCAAGAAAAAAATCTTTGGTAGGGAGTTATTTTTTTTTTAAGTTTTCATTATTTTCTTGTGTATCATTCTTAGTTTGGAATGTTGAAATGTTTGTTCTCTTCTCCTCTACTTCATTTTCGGTTTCATGTTTTCCTTTTTCTTTCTTTTCTTTTTCAGCCATAATGGCCTTATGGATCAAGAGTGTAACACCCTAAAAATTATCTAAAAATTAATTTGGGCTTTACTAGTCGTAATTTCAAAAAATTGACAATTTTAATAATAATGAGGATGGTCCAAGGGATTTGTAAAAAAAAAAAATATGAATAGTAACTTGCAGGCCCTACCGGTCCGTCGGAACAGCCGAAACCCTAGAATTAGGCCCCGAAGATGTCCAAAATTGAGAAATTATAAGATTATGGTTAGAAATAGCTAGAAATAAAGATTTTATATCTAGAATTAATTTTTGAACAATGTTTGATTTCCCGAGTACACTGTTTTATCCGTTCGATAAAATTTCGGTGTGCGATTTCTAACACCGAAAGCTAGTTTGACCTTTACAAAAAGAGAATGCTTATCCATTTGAATTAAAGGAATGGCTAAGATTCAATCTTGAATAACAAGATCCAATCCTAGCCATCCATTTTACTTTCTTTGATTAAAAATTATCCAACTATATATATTATTATATTCCTACATTAATTATAAGATAAATACAATACCTTTTCTTCTCCAAGAAGCTCATTCTCGGCTATGACAAGAGCACACAGCCATATCCATTTTTTCTCCTTCAAAAACCATGAAAACTTGATCCAAAACCTAGCCTAAGCTTGATAAAACCATAAATTCCCTTTACAAAACTTGTTCTACTCATCAATACCTACAAAACTAACCGATTAGAATTTTAATCCATAACTATTTTTCCACTTTGAGCCATCACACATCACTGCCAAAGAGAGGTTTAAGGGCTGTTTGGAAGGATTTTGAATGAAGAAAAGTGCTTGGCAAAGATTGTTCTAGGCAAGGAGCTATGGAGATTCAAGTAGGGTTTTTTTGTGTTCTTGTTGTTTTGGTTCTGTTTTTCCAGATTTTGTCCTCTTGGAATTCTTAATTTTCTGGTTCTAATACATGATTATACCTAGATATTGATGTGTTTAATTTGGTGGAGTGTTTGGATGATATTAGAAATCAATTTTGTCAAAAGGAATTTTGGACTATGCTGTTGGATTTTTGGTTTTCTTACTGGCAGTGGTTATTCTCGAATTTTCTGACATATCTAGAGATCTTTGATTGAGCTAAAAATTTTATGGGATGTATATAACATGTTAAGGTATCTCCAGTAAAACTTTTGAGTCATTCTAAGCGCTTTTTCTATGTTAAAAAAATCATGAACTGAAGCCCTACCTGTGCTGCCTGAATTGTTGAAGCTGAAGCTGCAAAATTTGCTATGTTAAGGTATCATAACAAATGATTGATTTTTCCTTTGAAATTTTTATAGAGAATTTAAAACATATTGAAATTAAACCGTGATTTTTCTTTAGAATTGATTCAATCATTTGCTAGGGTTAAAAATTATGAATTTTGGTTCTTAAGCTGAAGTTGAGTGGTTTCTAACCACCAAGTTTGTCTAATTTTGTTAAACAAGTTAGAGGATGATTTTCCTTCTAAACTTTTTACAGGGCCTTGTGGACACATTGAGGTGTCTTGGAGAATTTTTATGGCTCTTCCAATGGATGTTTGATAGATAGAATAAATCGTACTCCTTAGGCATGAATTCTTCCAACATGCTGTATTTGTGCTGAAATGAATTTAAGTATTGAGTTGATGATATAATGACTCTTGATTTAAGTATGATGAGTATGAATGCATGCTAGACAATTTCAAGATTGATTTATGAGGCAAAAATGAGAATTTCTTGTGATTGAAAGCCTACATGTGGCTTATGCATGCATTTAAGAAAAGAAAGTACATGATGCAGTTATATGAGAAAAGTGAATGTATAAATTTCACTCGTGCATATTCTGACATATGGAGAAACAGAAACAAGACTTATCTTGAATAAGGGGAAGGCAAAAAGAGAAACTTCCCTAGAGATAAAAGGGAAGCCAAAAAGAGGAACTTCCCTAGAGATAAAGGGGAAGGCAAAAAGATGAACTTTCCTAGAGATAATATGAGTCGGTAGACATATCGGCTAGGAATAGATCTGTGTGAGAATTGGAGAAAGTAAATCCAATGATCATGTATAGGAATGAACTCAGTCCTGATAAGCAGTCTATTTCCCTTGTGTGGTGTGAACCATTATAAATATCATGTGGTATAAACTGTTCATTGCGGAGTTATCCATAGTAAATACCCGTCGAGTATACACTAAGTCTTTCCTATGTCGATGAAAAGAGAAAAATGCACTGAGTTAAGTTCTATGACTACAAGTAAAACCAGGTCACTTTGAGATAAGTTCACTATATTTAGTATATGCATACTCATATCATATTTAATTTCTTGAGTAGGATTATTAACTATATGTTTGAGCTTTATGATATGTGTTCATTAAGTGATTGATCATTAAAAGCTACCCACTTCAGAAGTATGATTTGGAACTCTAAAAAATGAACCATTGTTATAAAGTGCATGATCACTCTTTTCTATAACCGAAGTGACTAGGACGATGACGATGATAGATATTTTAGTATATGTTTTGGGGATGCCCTATTGAGAGTTTTAGAATTCTCACCCCTATATGTTGGTGTTCCTGTGTCGTCTCCAAGTTGATCCAGTGGACTACGGAGCTGTTACATGGAAGAACTCAAGATTGCAGTAGTTTAATAGTTGATGTTTTTCTTATGTGGTATATAGTTGTAGGTATATGTGTAGGTGAATGTAATAGAGATTATATATGTATTCAAGCTCACAGTAGAGCTTCCTTATGTAATTGACTTGTATCTTTGTTACACATGTTAATCGAATTACGCAAGTTATTACACGATCTTATCGTATTTGCTATAGTTATTTAAGAAAGGTCCAATAATTTAGAAGTAACAACTCTCGAGTCTGATGTCATGACTTAAGAATGATGTTGTACTTGGGAGGATGTTACAAAGAGTCATGGTTTGATGATGAGGATCTTTGATGCTGGTTGCAAAACCATCATTTGCTTGACCTCTAAAGCTTAAGACTTAATTTTATTTTTAAGAATTCTTAACAAATGAAAATGTTGTTTTTGGTTTTCTTTGAGGAGTTTTTATTTGAATAAAATGGAATATTATGTTTATGTTAACACTTAATTATCTTAAGTTCAAGACTTACCCTTTTCAACCTTAAAGTTGATCGGTGTTTTAGAGTGGTTACTCTAAATAGGAGTCTTGATTATAAAACTTAAAAATGAATAAATGGACATACATTCACCTTACAAACCTAAAGTTGATCGGTGCTTTAAAGTTATTACTCTTAATAGGAGTCTTGAGCCTAGGATTTAAAGAAATAACAAATGGACATGCATTTATATTTACATTTAAAGTCCTTGCATTTCATATTTATATTTGAGCCTTGCACATCATATTTATTTCCAAGTTGTCACCTAAAGCTTGAAGATAAGAAAATGAACTTGCATTTCATATTTATATTTCTCGTCTAGCATATTTATTTTGAGCCATCACCTAAACTTTAAAGATTAAGAATGAGCTTGCATTCTCATATGTATATTCAAGCTTTGCATATCATATTTATATTTTCATTGCCATCACCTTATAATACTAAAATTAAAATGAGGCTTGCATTTGCACGTTTGAATTTATGCCATCACTTAAATAATCTAGAGTTTAAGACTTACCCCTTTTAACTTACATACGAATTTCAATTCCATGGGCATTTGTCTTTACAAATATGTTTTCTTTTCAAAGGAATAAATTTTAAAGGTTTGGAGTATTATTACCTTGTGGTTTCAAAAGCTTGTGTCTTGCAATTTTTCCTTTGAGAAATATGTTAATTCCTATAATGTTAAAACATAATTTAAATAACCAAAATC
This sequence comes from Dalbergia cochinchinensis, assembly GCA_031216125.1. Taxonomy (NCBI): domain Eukaryota; kingdom Viridiplantae; phylum Streptophyta; class Magnoliopsida; order Fabales; family Fabaceae; genus Dalbergia; species Dalbergia cochinchinensis. The sequence goes on along the minus strand of CM062377.1, from coordinate 32,138,309 downwards.
TTAATATTGAGCCTTCTGATTTTGCTACTGACCTAAGGTCATTTACTTGTGTTTCCAAAGGGATAAATTAATTATAAGAGTGTTCCTTGATTTAGAATTAATTCTAAGAAAGACTAGTATGCTAGAAATGCTTATTATTACAATTTTGCATGCTCTTGGAAATTTAAATTTTGGATTCTATTCTAACATTTCTAGATCTGATGTATGCTATTTGGAGTGGATTAAATGTGTGAGATCTACTGGTAATTATTGTAAAAATCATTCTTGGCACTTTAGGCAAGTCTAGTTAACTAAAAAGGATAAAAAATGTGACTTTTAAAGCTTTCTAAAAACTGAAAATGTAGTTTTTGTTTCAGCATGTTTGAAAACTATAGAAGTGTATTATATTAGGTATAGATAGGTAAGAATCACTAATAAATGGTTTAGGAATTAATTGTAGCATCTTAGGAAAAGTCGATAATGAGAAAAGGGTCAAAAACATAATTTCTAGAACACCAAAATTGCTTATTTTCGTTTCTGCCCAAACCTGTCCAGCATTGTTTAATGATGTTCTTGAGGTTAATAATTAATGAACATCATTGTAATTGATCCCTTAGATGCATAAAAGAATGAATACAAAAATTAGGAATACCTTATTAAGAGGTTTAACCATTTAAGGGATAATCAAAGTGCTTATTTTATATGATGATTATGTTTGCATACTTGGCTACTAGTTACAAGGTTTATTGTGGCATGTTATGAACACTTGGAATGTTTAAGATGCATATGTTGAAGTAATATGAAAGCATGTGACATTATATGATATGTTTGTGTTCTTGCATCTCAATATAACATACTAAGATTAAGGTGACATAAAACATATGGAAATGATCTTCTAGACTCCCTGAATTAAAGGTTATGAGAGGTGATCCAATAAGGAAGTGATGTATTTCCCCCTCTATTATCCCATGTTAAATCTAGCAAGGGGTAGTTAGGTTGAGCTCATCCTAGGCGATAAGTGTGGTGAAGTTTTGGTGTTGTTTGTATAAAATTTGTAATGCCTCGATTTTTCCCGTGTGCAAATGACCAAAATGCCCCTGAAGTCATTTTACTGGGGAAAATAAGAAAAGCCGGCCCCATCCTCCAGGGGATGTTTTGATACAAAAAGGGGATTATGTGTGTTATGTGTGCTAATAGAGCAGAAGAATCTCATTTTTTGAGTTCCAATGCGTAAAAAGACCAAAATGCCCCTATGTTTGTTTAACACCGATTTAAGTACCGATTGAGCCCGGACTTCACCCAAGAGTTTGAAATGATGTTTTTAAGAACTGTTTAACATTTGGTTAAGCCCGGGTAGCCCCGTGAGGTTTTTATAAAAAATTACTGTTTTGCCCCTGATTAAACACTTAATGAGCTTAATCATGCGATTAACGAAACCTAAGCAATATTAGACTTTAATTAAATATTAGTAAATTCTTATTACTAATCTAAAGTCAAAATAATTAATTGGGATTAATTAGAACCTAAGGTTGCTTAGAGAAACTCAAAATCTCTTTCTTAAAATCAAAACTTTACGTCATGAATCATTGAATAGTACTTTCTCTATTCCAATTCCATGATTTAAGGAACCTAGGATGTGATTGGGAATCTTGATTGAATAGAGTTTAACTCTCCTAATGAGCAAGAATACTCTTTAATCATATCTTGAATAGCCTTAATTACTCGCCTTCTTACTCAAACACTTAACTACAAACTTCTAATCAAACCTATCCCCTAAACCATGTCATAACACAAAAGAAATGAGAAAAATCTTCTTCCCCATGGCCATTAAACCACACGACTACCCCTCCTCCATTCCATATTAAAAGGGACTTTGTCATGCCTTTTTTAGATTAAAGGGGGCTTTGTCGTGCCCTTTCCATATTAAAGGAGACTTTGCCGTGCCTTTTCCATATTAAAAGGGACTTTGCCATGCCTTTCTTATATTAAAGGGGACTTTACCATGCCCTTCTTATATTAAATGGGACTTTATTTTTCAGTTAACACATACATCATTCTCAAGCTCACATATACATACATCACATTTCTATATGAATTAACATAATTCTCTGATTTCATAATGCTTCAAACCTATATATATCATTCATTTCTCCCTCATAAAATAATCCCTGAAGTCCATGGCATGCATTCATACACATAAAACTTGAACCAAATGCCATTTGTGACTAATTCAAGGCATTGTCACAATTTTAGCACATTGGTAGATTTTTCCTTCAAGTAACACAATTTAATTTTCATACCAAATAACCAATTCAAAGGCTATAAAAATTCTCCATAACACCTCAATGTGTCCATAAGGTCCTATAAACTTTTCAAGCAAAAAGATTTCTCTAACTATGATAACAAAATTAGACAAATTCGGAAGTCAGAAACCCCCTATTTACATCCGATAGCCATAGTCCCTAATTTTATTACCTATCAAATAATCATATCAAATCATAAAAAAATTTAAAGTTATACTTCAATATGTCCTCAACACCATGTAAAAATTTCAAGAGATAATTCAATCATTTGATATGGTAACAAAATTAGTAAAAATTATAGCTTTTATTCCAACATTTCAGGCAGCATAGGTACAATCTCGGTTCTTGATTTTTAAATATAGCAAAAGTGCCCAGAATACCTCAAAATTTTACTGAAGATGCCTTAACATTTAACTACATCATATAAAATTTTCAGCTAAATCTAAAGCTTCTAACTGGGTCAGAAAATTCGTGATCAGTGGCTGTCCATACATAAGTTGAAAATCTAGCAGCATGGTTCAAAATCGCTTTCCTTAAAAATGATTTTTCACAACATCAAACCACTCCACCAAAATTAACGCATCACTATCAATATATTATCAACCAAATGATGAGAACATATTTGACACAAAAGATGTTCAAAAGCCCTACTTTGGTGGCTTTAGGAATCTTGGCTCCAAAGAATGATCCAAGAATGATTTTTTTCACTTCTAAGCTTTCTAACCCACACCAAAACTGTCCTTAGGCAATGAGGAAGTGAGGTACCAAGGTGAGGATTTGATATTTTAATCAGTTAGATTTGTAGGCATCAATGTATGGAATAAGTTTAGTGAAGGAAGGTTATGATTCTAACAAGTCTAGGCTATGAGTTTTGAGCTTTGAATCTTGTTTCCAAGCTTTTTGAGGAGCAAAAATGGAGGCTAGCTTTAGATGGCTGAGAATGACAAGTCCAAGATAAGATTTGTTGAGTTTGCATTATCTTGATATTAATATAATCATCATGTAAATAAAGTATAGTTCCTTTCTAAAATAAAAAGATATAACTGGCTAGGATTTAATTTTGTAAATCAAGATTAAATCTTAGCCTTACACTTGGCCCAAAAGGATAAATATTATCCTTTTATAAAGATTAAACTATCTTTTGGTGATAAAAATCGCACACCCATATTTTACCGAACTGGTAAAACACCGTACTTGGATAATCAAACATTGCTTGAAAATTAATTTCAGGTATAATATCTTTATTCCTACCCATTTCTAATCTTAATCCTATAATTTTTTAGTTTTGGAAATCTTCGGGTCCCAATTCTATGGTTTTGACTATCCCGGTAGATCTACGGGGCTCGCAAGTTACTATTCATGTTTTTTTTTACAAACTTGTTGAACCATCCTCATCATTGTTAAAACTGTCAGATTTTTGAAATTATAACTAATAAAGCTCAAATTAATTTTTAAATAATTTTTAGGGTGTTACATTACCACCCACCTTAAAAGAATTTTGCCCTCAAATTTCATTTGATAACAATTTCAAAAGACAAATTCATGAATCAAACAAGGGATTCTTACATAGTTTAAACATTCAATCAAATCCTGAATGTTCCTACCTTAGATCGAATTTTCGACTGGTAATGTCCCCTCAGCACTTATGGTAAAGACCTTACTTTGGTGCTGTGGCTTTGTAGTTGGTTTTGAATTTCTTTTTGGACACTCTCTCATTATGTGTCCTAGCTTTCCACAGTGATAGCATATGTTTTGCCTAGCCAAGCAAGGTCTACTCCCATGGTTCTTCCCATATTTTGGACAATCTTGGCTCATGGTTGACCATTGATGTTTATCTTTATGTGGACATGATTTCAACTGCTTTTTCAAGGGTGGGTCATCCTCATAGTCTTGGTCTTCAAGAGCTAGTCTTTTATTAGAAGTTTCTTTAGCAGATTGAGCAGTTGCTAGCTTCTTGTTGGAGTCCTCTGCATGACGGCACTTGTTTACCAAGGTTGCATAATCCCGAATCTCTAAGAGTCCCACAGTAGCTTCAATGTCTTCATGCAATCCTCCTTCATACTTCATGCATTTCCAATCTTTATCTGGATTACACTGATAGATAAAGAAAACTTGCAAAGCTCCTCAAACTTGGCTGTATATTCCGCTACACTCATGGACCCTTGCTTGAGTGCCATGAACTCTAACTCCTTTGCATTTCTCACCGAAGTAGGAAAGTACTTGTGGTAGAAAGCTTCCTTAAAGATATCCTAGGTGACTTCAGTCTGAGAAGTTTTGAGCAACCTCTTAGTACCAACCCACCAAATTTCTACATCTGCCACTAGCATGTAAGTAGTAAAAGCCACATTCTGGATCTCGATACAAGGAAGAATCGAGAAAATCTTCTCCATGGCTTTCATCTATTCTTCAGCTTTATTTGGATTGAAAGCTCCTTGAAAAGGCCGAGGATTTGCTTTTCTAAACTTGAAAATTTTTTGATATTCTACATCCACCTCGTCCTCTCTAGGGTTACTAGCTGGGTTCTGTTCCTCATTACGGCCCAACCTTTCCATCATTTGATTAGCAACCGCTACTTGTTCCCTCATTGTTGTGGTCATCACACGGACTGTACCATCATGTCGGATTCATTTCCAACTCCGCTCCAAGTATGCTGATTTAAAGTCATCGATTCCTATCACACCAAACAAGAAATATTGAGTTGATCAGGCTCAATACTAAGCTACGTGTGGCAGTAACCCATAACATTCTAAATCAGCAATCACACATATATATAAAATTAGAATGCATGACATTTACTAAGGAAACATAGCCAGTCCATTCCTCGAGGTCCTATAAGGATGCACTGCTTTGATACCATTTTGTAACATCCTCTGAAATACAACATCATCCTTAAGTCAAGACATTATACTTAGGAGTTGTTACTTATAAATTAGCGGACCTTTCTTAAATATCTATAGCAAGAATCGATCGAATCGTGTAGTAACTAGTTCATGATTCTATCAAAATATATATAAAAAAGATAAAATATTTATTTAATACAAGGTCAAATACAAAAGGAAGCTCCTCTAAGAGCTTTACAGTACATCTATTATCTTTTGTATTTACAAACCTATACATATAACTAAGTACAACATATACAAGTCTCCACTACTACAGCTACTACAACTACAATTCAATCTTTCCTACAGTTGCCTCACTATTCACAGGATTAACCTAGAGATGACACGAGAACAAAACATAGGGGTGAGAATTTTATAATTCTCAGTAGGGCATCCCCAAAACATATACTAAAATCCATGTTATCGTGATCATCCCAGCCACCTCGGTTTGTTAGAAAAAGTGAGCATGCAACATATATTAAATGTTCATTTTAAAGTTCTCAAATCACCTTTCCGAAGTGGGCTGCTTTTATTATTCAATCACTTAACACGAGTGTTTCATGACATTCAAGATCCTAATAATTCATTCAAGACCAATAATTTAATAAAATATGCATATACATCTTGCAATTTGCAATGATTTCTTCGTGTCCTTGACATAGTAAAGGGGACTTTTCCATGCCTTTTCCATATTAAAGAGGACTTTGTCGTGCCCTTCTTATATTACAGAGGACTTTTAAGGGCCTGTTTGCTTTGCATTTTCCAGTTTTGATTTCAGTTTTAGTTTTGCTTTTCAGATTTGTAAAGGAAAACTGAAAAAGCGAAATTTCAGTTTTCAGTTTTTTCAGTTTTTCCTTTACAAATCTGGAAAACTGAAAACTGAAAACTGGAAAATGCAAAGCAAACAGGCCCTTATTTTTCACTTAGCACATACATCATCCTCAAGCTCACATATACATACATCACATTTCTATATGCATTAATATAATTCTCTGATTTCATAATGCTTCAAACCTATATATATCATTCATTTCTCCCTCAGAAAATAATCCTTGAAGTCCATGGCATGCATTCGTACACATCAAACTTGAACCAAATACCATTAGTCACTAATTCAAGGCATTGTCACAATTTCAGCACATTGGTAGATTTTTCCCTCAAGTATCACAATTTAATTTTCATACCAAATAACCAATTCAAAGGCTATAAAAATTCTCCATGACACCTCAATGTGTCCATAAGGTCTTATAAAGTTTTCAGAGAAAAAAGCTTTCTCTAACTATGATAGCAAAATTAGACAAATTCAGAGGTCAGAAACCCTCTATTTACAGCCAACAGCCATAGTTCCCAATTTTATTATCCTATCAAATGATCCTATCAAATCATACAAAACTTCAGATTTGGACTTCAATATGTTCTCAACACCGTGTAAAAATTTCAAGTGATAATTTAATCATTTGATATGGTAACAAAATTAACAAAAAATACAGCTTCTATTCCAACATTTCAGGCAGCATAGGTATAATCTTGGTTTTTGATTTTGAAAACATAGCAAGAGTGCCCAAAATACCTCAAAATTGTTACTAAAGATGCCTTAACATTTAACTACATCATATAAAATTTTCATCTCAATCTAAAGCCTTTAACTAGGTCAAAAAATTCGTGATTAGTGACTGTCCATACAAAAACTAAAAATCCATCAGCATGGTTCAAAATCTCTTTCCACAAAAATGATTTTTTACAACATCAAACCACTCCACAAAAATTAACACATCACTATCAATATATTATCAACCAATTCAACCAAAAATATCAATATAAATCAGTAATTAAATGATAAGAATAGATTTGACACAAAAGATGTTCAAAAGCCACACTTTGGTGGCCTTAAGAATCTTGGCTCTAAAGAATGGCCCAAGAATGATTTCTTTCACTTTAAAGCTTTCCAATCCACACCAAACCTACCTTAGGCAGTGAGGAAGTGAGGTACCAAGGTGTGTATTTGATATTTTAATCGGTAAGATTTGTAGGCATCAATGTGTGGAATAAGTTTAGTGAATGAAGGTTATGATTCTAACAAGTCTAGGCTGAGTTTTGAGCTTTGAATCTTGTTTCCAAGCTTTTTGAGGAGCAAAAATGGAGGCTGGCTTTAGATGGCCAAGAATGACAAGTCCAAATGATAAGGTTTGGTGACTTTGCATTATCTTGATATTAATATAACCATCATGTAGATAAAATATAGTTTCTTTCTAAAATAAAAAGACATGAATGGCTAGAATTCAATCTTGTAAATAAAGATTGAATCTTAGCATTACACTTGGCCCAAAAGGATAAACATTATCCTTTTACAAAGATTAAACTATCTTTCGATGATAAAAATCACACACCGAAATTTTATCGATCTGGTAAAATACCATACTCGGGTAATCAAACAATGCTCAAAAATTAATTCTAGGTATAAAATTTTTATACCTACCCATTTCTAATTTTAATCCTATAATTTTTTAGTTTTGGGAATCTTCGGGACCCAATTCTATTGTTTTGGCTGTCCAGGCAGGCCTGTGGGGCCCATAAGTTACTATTCATATTTTTTCTTTTCTTTACAAATTTGTTGTACCGTCCTCATTATTGTTAAAACTGTCAGATTTTTGAAATTATGACTAATAAAGTTTAAATTAATTTTAAAATAATTTTTAGGGTGCTACATTACATGTAACGCCCAATGACGAAGTCGAACAGTGATCGCCGGTGCAAGAAGACACGGACAAGGAGTGGCTCCTGGCAGACTTCTAAGCGGAGGGATACATGAATAAACCGATTACACACTCAAATGAGAGGGATCCTAAGACTGTGTAGGTATGGGACTATATAGTTAAGAAGGGCTTATATGAATTGATTTGTACTACCTGTACTAACAAGATGTATCTTCTTTTTGGTAGTCCATCGCTAAAGAACTCCACAGTTAAGCGTGCTTGACTTGGAGCAATTTTGGGATGGATGACCTCCTGGGATGTTTTCCTATGAAGCATGCAAGTGAGGACAAAGCACACTGAAAAGACCCATGTTAGTTTATGGGGATAATTGTCAATCTATAATGTAGCAGCGGATGTTACAAATAGTATCAGAGCCTACACCTCTCCCAGTACGATGTGGTTCGGGGACAAACGAAGCAGAAGCTGGTGGGCATGTAACGCCAAGTGACGAAGTCAGGGAGTGATCGTCGATGCAAGAAGGCATGGACAAGGAGCGACTCCTGGTAGACTTCTAAGTGGAGGGGTACATGAATGAACTGATTACACATCCGAATAAGAGGGGTCCTAAGACTATATAGGTATGGGACTATACAGTTAAGGAGGGCTTATATGAATTATTTGTACTACCTATACTAATAAGATGCATTTTCTTTTCGGTAGCTCATCACTAAAGAATTTCATAGCTAAGCATGCTTGACTTGGAGCAATTTTGGGATGGATGACCTCCTAGGAAGTTTTCCTAGGAAGCATATGAGTGAGAACAAAGTACGCTGAAAAGACCTGTGTTGGTTTGTGGGGACAGTTGTCAATCCATAAAGTAGTAGGGGATGTTATAGCAAGGCCTCTAAGGAGTTGAGCAATCCAAAAATTGCAAGGGACAAAGATCTGAGGGACAAAATGACAGATATCCACTGTACAAGATCTATCTATCAACTGACCATTTTTCGTTGATGAAGTACCAAGATCTGGCACAACATACTCAAATGGTTAAAGGGATTCCAAAAGGTTGGTGGACAAGAACAGCAAAAGGAAAGAGCTTAGTTGAAACACTAAGTCCAGCTCCTGTTCATATATGCACTAAGAAGAAGTTGAACAAGATACATGTATAATGCTCGTGTAATATGAAAGGATAAGTGGAACAGACTGTGCATGATGTTTGAAGATCTTAAACCGTCTGAAGATATCCTTTTCCCTAAGGTTGTCATATCAGATGCAATGTAATGCTAAAGTAATGAAAATTACTAAAACCTCAAATAAAGAGGAAAGATTTGATATAGAAATATGAGAATGAGTATGGAGAAGACATCTTCATGTCTGTAGAAAATGTTAAAACTCTGTAAAGACAAAAATGAAGAGACATCAATCTCAGGAAAGACAGAAAGGGACAAAGATTATCTTAAAAAGAGTAACTTGCTAACCACAGTAAAAGAAAGATCATGTATCAGGAGTTCTAAGCTCAGAGCATCACAGATATTTCCTACCTTCAAGAAAGAGTGTGTGTTGGCTACCCAAAGTGTAACGTGTAACGCCCCAATTTTTCTGTCTGAGAAGAAAATGACCAAAATGCCCCTAAGGTCATTTTCTTCCCGGAATTCGAGGATGGCCAGCCCGGCAGTCCTCGAAGGGCCAACTCAATGTTTGAAGGGGATTGTATGGCCCTTGAATGGTTTCGGAGGCGAAAATCTCATTTTCTGTAGTTTCTGGTCAAAATGACCAAAATACACGCGGGTAAAGGTGCCGTTTGAGCCTGAAACTTTCTCCGAAGGTTTAAAACAATGTTTTTACATGTTTAAAAGCATCTGTTTAAGTCCCGGTGGTCCCGGGCAGTTTTTGTACAAAATTACAATTTTGCCCCTGGAATAGTATTTTTGAGCTTAATGACGTAATTAAGCAAACCTAAGCAATATTAGGCTCTAATCGAAGATTATTTAATTTTCATAATTAATCTAGAGTCAAATAAGCTATTAAAATTAATTAGAACCTAAAATTACTTAGATTAAACTTAAATCTCTTTTTAAAACTCAAGATTCCAATCTTGGAATCTTGAATAGTATTTTCTCTTTCCAATTCCTTAAATCATGGAATTGTGTCTAGAGTTGTTTATGAACTAAAATGAATTTATAACTCACTAATAATGCAAGACCACTCCTTAAACATGTCTTGACAACCTTGATTACTCATTTTCTCACCTAAATGCTTTCTTACAAATTTTTAATCTTAATCCTAATCAAAGATACACCTAAACATAACTCTGAACCACAATTAAAATGCAAGAAGTCCTCCCCCATGGCTGATGCATGTTTCGGCCATCCCTCCCCCAATTCCATCACATGTTGATTTACTTCTTACTCAAAGAACCATGCTTGACCCATACTTGCACCTATACTTGAACCCATACCTAGCCATGCTTCCCACCATGCCTTGGAGAAGATATTTTTCTCCTCCTTGTGGTTGTAATGGCCGAAGTCATTCCCTCCCCAAACACCCCTCATTTGTTTCATTTCTCTATAAATAGCATGCTTGGGTGAACTTGTATCATTTTGGGTTCATTTGCTAAGTATAAGTTTTCAAAGAGCACTTCAAAGTTTTCTTTTTCTCTCAAAGTTCAAGTGTCCAAGTTCTTCAAGTTCTTCAACCTCTTCACTCATCTCAACCTCCAATCACTTGGTAGGGATTTTCTTCCAAGTGTTTCTTTCATTTAAGTTCTTAATCTAGTTATGTGTTTTGTGGTTTCTCTTGAATCTTTTAGAACTTCTTTTCTTTTTCTCTTCCTTCTTCATTTTCGGCCATGAGCCTTTGAAAACAAAGGAATGAGAGCTTGATGATGAAGGTTTCATGATGATGTTCATCACTTGAACAACCTCTAAGGCTTGATCTTTGTTCTTGAGTTAAAAATGTTTATAGTTCTTTCTTTCTTAAACCTTGAAATCTTTAACTTTGATGATGTTTTAAAATGGTTACATGAACTCAATGATGAGGACCCATGGTGTCAATGATAATACATCATCAAGATCATGGTCTCTAGAGTTTCAAAGTGGTTCTTTCTTGCTCTTGAGTTTTGGTTTCTTTCCTTTTCTTTTTCTCTAAAATTTTCGGCCAATAATTGTTGGATGAACCCTCATGATAGCTTGATGATGAGAGTTCTAGTTGGTAACTTTATGTTCACCACAAAGGAACCTCTAAAGCTTGAGTTTTCATAAAAATGATATATAGCTCACTTGTGGTTTAATTCTTTAGAAATGTTATCTTGAGTTCTAAGAACTCTAGACCTCACTTATCTTGTCATGATGAGTTTGGGTTAAGGTTTAAGTTCCTCTAAAGTCTTGAATGAGCTCTAATAAGATATAAATGAACTTGCATATTTATTTTGAGGTTGCACTCATGTTTATATTCTTGCTTTACATCTTTATTTTCAAGTCATCACCTAAGGACTCAAAGATTAAAACAAGACTTGCATAATCACCTAATTAATTCTCAAAGCCTTTCTATTTCGGCCTTAAAGTCGATTGTTGCTGGGCCTAGAGCACTAAAATAAAGAAATGAACTTGCATTGCATATTTATTTCAAGCCTTGCATATTTACTTCAAGTCTTGCATATTTAAATTTCAAGCCTTGCATATTTATTTCCAAGTCTTGCATATTTACTTTAAAGTTCTCACTTTACTTTGTAATGAAGAATAAAAATGAAGTGCATAGCATGTTTATATTTTGTCATCACTTAAAGACCTTAGAGCTCAAAGACTTGCCCATTTTATCTCAAGTTAAAGTTTAATATGGAAGCATTCTTTGAATGCATAATTTCGGCCAAGTAACAATGGTGAGCTTGGAATGAGTTCCATCTAGTTACAAGGGCCAACAACCTATGTTCTAGGATTTTCTTTAAGCTTGATGCGTTTTATAAAGTTATGACCAACAAGATTTATGATTTTAATCCTCTTCTAAAAAAGAATTAAATTGGTTACTAACCTAAGGTTTTTTTTAGCCTCTTGATAAAATAAAATGGTTTGCAAAGATTTTTAAAAGTCCTAAAATGATTCCAAGGGAAACTAGCAACTTATATGCTTTAGAAATATCAAATTATGTGTCTTTTTGGACTTGAACAGTTCAGTTCTGCCTTGATGTGTTTGTTACTGTATGATGATGTTTTGATGTGTTAGAATGTGTGGAAATAATATATGATGACGTAGGAACACTTCTATGCATGTTAGGAGAGAAACTAGCTTCATAGAAAAACCGTAAAGTTGGAATTTAATGTGCGTTTAACCCCTTCAATCCTAATCAATGCCAAAACTGTTTTAGTATGATAACAATCAGTTTAGGATTGATTAATCATGAAAAATTTGGTTACATTTGAAGTAGGATTGAATTTTAGCACCTATAGAGAAACTAGTAACTAGAAAACCGTAAAAGTGCAATCCTAGAACTGTTAGAACATTTAATTTCTGGATTCCATCCAGCAACCTCATAATATGGAAAACATGGTTTATAATTAGTTCTTAGGCATAGTAATACCTCATAATTGGTTTGAATTTAATTTATAGCGCCTTAGATGAAGACGGAACCAAGAAAGGATCTAAAACGTAAGTTCTAGAACCCCGTAATCATAAAGAGGTAATTCGGCCCTTAGAGTATGATGTTGCCCAGATTTATTAATAAACATAAATGCTAGTAAAAATTATCAGTTGTAAACCCTTAGGTGCATGAGAGGTTGATAGGGAACGATAGGATAATTATACCTCAAGTTTAAGACCCGTAAGGGTCAAAGCATAAGACACCATAGGTGTAAGAATATAATGAACTTTAGTGTTTTACGTGAATGCATGTTTTATTATGAGAATATCTTGGGCATATGATTTCTTATGAGAATACGTAATGTTGATGTGTTGATGCTCATGTTATGAAGCGTATGATGTTTTACAATGCTTATGATGCATATGATAATGATGCTTATGACACACATGATTATAAATGACTATGTAAAGATATGAATGTGGCATAAAGAAGGTTTGGAAGAAATCCGGCGTACTGCTGTTATGCTGCCGAATTTCTGACAAACTTGGGGACTTTGAAAGTCTTGAAAATACAAGTTTTTAATGTGACATGGTATTGTGAAAACGCGTTCTGAGGGACGGCGATACGTAACGCCCCAGAAATAAATCCTTGAAGGGGACGGCGATACGCAACGCCCCAAAGAGGACAATATTCATTGTGTACTTGGTACCGGTGCGACGCGTTTTGTTATGATTATTATTATTATGATTTCGCTTATCAGAGGATAAGTAAGAACTAGTGACGACTAGTTAAGGTATGAGCTCATAACCTAGAGATATGACATGTTCTGGGTGACACCGGTTCGGCCGAGCACCCCCAGAACGATTGTCTTAACAGTATGATGCTTTGAATGTCCTACAGTTATAGAAAGAGAAATGTTTTACATGAGAAGTATATGCCGCTTTATGCCACCTACATGATGTTGATTTCTCTATGATGTTTAATTGATTTCTACTTGATGCATCTTCATGTATTCATGCCTTATTATGCTGCATCCATAACATCAAGACTCATTCTAAAATAGGCGGACCTTGGCTAACTATTTTTTGAAACTTAAAAATGAACTTGACGCATGCTCACTTATTTTATACACTAAATCCAAGGTTCCTGAGGACGTAGATGATGACACCCAGATAGGAGGTTACCCTACTGAGATTCTTTAGTAAGATTCTCACTCCCTCTATCTCTCCTTTCCATCATGTCTTCAGATGTCAACGTCTGTGGTTTTTGTGGATTCCCTGACGTGGGAAGCACACCATGATCTGAAGCACGGGTCATACCATTTTGAGGGTCGATGCACTGTTCATGTCTTCATGGTTGATGGACGACCCTTCGCTCATCCTGCACATACTCATTGCTGGGATCGATACACTGTTCGTGCCCACCTCGGATATGCTTCGTCCTTGGATTGGATACGTCCTACCCTTTCTGGGATCTTAGCAGTAGAGGCTCGCGGGTAAAGATAGTGCACACACCACGTAGGAGAGGATAAACCTTCTCTTGTTTAGAGGTTATCCACTTTAGATGCACCTAGGTAGGGGAGTTTCCCTTTTCGCTTTCTGTAGTATTTTCTTTTCCGTTGTACCTTCATATCAGTGGTATTTGTTCCATGTTGTACCCAACTAAGTCCCATTTCTCATAAGTAGGCATATGATATATATATATATATATATATATTCACAGTTTGTGTTATCATGATTGATCGGATGTTCATGAGATGTTTATTTGAGTTTGCGTTTATCTATTTATGTGCTTCATTATTCACCATGTTGCGCGGCTCTCACTTTGTCTTTGCATTTCAAAAAAAATTACCTGTATTTTCTGCTAAGTATTTTAAAGTAAAAAGGAAACTATGACGTAATAAACTAATGATTAACCTAAATATGTTCCAGAGTATTGGGTTAAAAATTAGGATGTTACATAATGCCAAGTGATGAAGTCGGGGAGTGATCACCGATGTAAGAAGGCACGAATAAAGAGCAACTCCTGGTAGACTTCCAAGCGAAGAGGTATATAAATGAACCAATTACACACCCGAATGAGAGGGATCATGAGACTGTATAGAAATAGGACTATACAGTTACGGAAGACTTATATGAATTGATTTGTACTACCTATACCAACACGATGCATCTTCTTTTCAGTAGCCTATCACTAAAGAACTCCACAATTAAGCATGCTTGACTTAAAGCAATTTTAGGATGGGTGACCTCTTGGAAAGTTTTCCCAAGAAGCATGTGAGTGAAGACAAAGCACTCTAAAATAATACATGTTAGTTTATAGGGACAGTCATCAATCCATAAAGCAGCAGGGGATATTACAAATAGTATCAAAGCATGCACCTCTCCCAGTATGGTGTGGTTCAAGGTGAACCAAGCGAAAGTTGGTGGGCACGTAATGCCTAGTGATGAAGTCAGGGAATGATCGCCGGTGCAAGAAGGCATCGACAAGGAGTGGCTCCTGGCAGACTTCCAAATAGAGGGGTACATGAATGAACTAATTACACACCCGAATAAGAAGGATCCTGAAACTGTATAGGTATGAGACTATACAGTTAAGGAGGGTTTATATGAATTGATTCGTATTACCTATACCAACAAGATGCATTTTTCTTTGGTGGCCCATCACTAAAGAACTCCACAGTTAAGTGTGCTTGACTTGGAGCAATTTTGGGATAGGTGACATTCTAGGAAGTTTTTCCAGGAAGCGTGTGAGTGAGGACAAACCATGCTAAAAAGACCCGTGTTGATTTGTGGGGACAGTCATCAATCTATAAAGCAGCAAGGGATGCTATACAGAGTATCTCTGAAAGTGAAAAGGACAAGTCAAAAAGTCATGATGAGCTAGAAAATGCTATCGTTCTGTGTTTCATGATTAAGGGCACTTCAACAGAGGCAAATAAGGCAAATGTATTTGCTTCTTATCATTCATATAATGTATCAAATGCTTTATATGATGAATTACTAGAAGTTTATCAAGCTTATTCTTTTATATATCTCAAACCAGTCAAGGAACACATAAAGTTGCTATGAAAAATCGAAAAGATTAAGTCCAAAGCTGGAAAGGTAAAAGAAAAATATATATTTTAAGGATATTTCCTTCTTCTCAAGTTTTATAAAACATAAGCCTCCAAAAAGAAATGTGAAAAATATTTCTGAATCTTTAATAGGACTTCATGGCTTCTAAAGATCTGATCTAGAACATTGGATATAATTCAAAAACTTCATTTTTGTGATAATGGTCAGAATCTATAGTTTCCAAAGACTAGTTTGGGATATACAAAGGAAACAGAAGATAAAAAAGTTATAAAAGGTCATCTATTATATCTATATATCCAATTTTTGTTCTCCCTGCTAAATGAAGAAATACTTTCCTGACAAATGATTCTTGAAAAAGGATCTTTTTTTCTTTTCTTCAAAGGTTGGAAAGCTTCTTTCTTTGAAACTAACCAACAAGGACCCAAGAAAGTCTAGGTACCAAAATCAAATCTTTTTTTCACAGGTATATCTGAAAATTTTCTCTGGCTGAAGTATTAAGAAGCAAACAAATAATGATCATTTCAGATGTCATGTTCTGAGCCTAAAAGTTTTCATTGAACTCGAAGGATAAATCACTCAAAAAGTCAAAATCTCTTAAGTACAATAATGTAAAAGCTTAAAGAGGATCTTGCTGATAATCTCGATGATCATGAGGACAGTCCTAAGAAAATGAATCTCAAGAGAATTCTAGAAAAGCTAGCAAATAAAAGCCAAAGTATCAATGAGTAAGTTGCAGAACATCGTCTTTTCAAAAAGCATGCTTAAAACTCCTAAGCCATCAGAAAATGACTTTTCTGTCCTCAAAAGATGAGCAATCTGAAGATAAAAGAAAAGCTGAAGAATCTCAATGTACAGAAACTCCAAGAGAGTTTCTATTTTAAAGACAGTCTTCTCAAAACAAAGTTTGTGGAGCACTGCCAAGGGTATGAGAACTAGGTCATGCCTTGGAAATACATCAAACTGTGTTATCATCTCCACCTCGAAATCTGAATGTTTTGCAGAAGCTTTGAGCAATCAAAGTTAGGAGGGTGCTATGCGAAATGAGCTAACAAGTTTGAAAAAGAGGCAAAGTCCACACAACATGTTGAAACATCATCATCAGTACAAAGTAGATGTTCAATAACAATTTGGATGAAGCTGACATCATCACTCGCATCAGAGAAAGCATGGCTACACAAGATTTTAACTATCAAATGGGAATTGATCATTATAAAACCTTTGCACTAGTTTGCTACTTGCTGCTGCTATCTTCTCTAGAGAAAGCGCTGAATAAACAAGCACAAATAATGCTGAAATCTGTTGCATTCAAATGCTATAGATAAGGAACAAGCTAGAAGACTATTTCTTGAGGTGTTTCATATTTCTTATCTTCTGAAATAATATTAGTATTATTTATCTTATCAAGAATCCTTTTAGCACTATAAATCCAAGCTTGTGTTGTAAAATCCTTTTATTTGTTATCTTGTTCAAAATGGAGATGTTGAGTAAATAGATGTGAATACTAAAGACCTTATGTCCGATATTTTCATCTGTTGCTAAAGATCTCTTGTAACTTTTCTATTTTGAAAAAGTTTTTCTTTAAAAGTTTTTACATCTGCATAAGCATTTGTGAACAAAACATCTCTGGGCACTCTCTCTTCATAACTCCCATTCAAAGTCATAGCAAAGTCACTAGAAGTCATCAGAAAGAGTATCTTCTCGAAGATATAATATGTCAGTTTGTAAGAAAAGTAGAAGCTCGTTCTATGCGATCAGCTGGTTAGTCAAAACATCAGTTAGTCAGATACAATATTAGAAGTGCAGTTTGCAAGATTAGAACGAAGACAGTTTAATAAAAAAGAAGAGGGATTGATCAGGAATTAGAAATAAGAATCATAAAATAAGGGTTATGCGGGACTATAGTGTCCAGTATAAGAAGATAAACCTGTGTTAAGTATATGAAGATTCTCCAGTGGGTCAGAAAGTAAACTGTGAGGTTCAAAAAGTAACTCCTTCAAAAAGTGATTTCAAGAGTCAGAAAACTCTCTTTCTGAAAGAAAGATGAAAAGGCGGGATAATTCCCACCCTTTTATGTTTCTCTTTCCCATGACAGTTTACCTTCCATCATGTCACATCACTTTATTAACCCTTACTCCTCACACGTTACCACCTTTTACCATCGTCTTCAATCTCAAACACTTAACCTTAACTGTTTCATTTTTCATCTTTCCCCTGTAACCACAAACTTCTTCTCTCAAACCCTCTATCTTGTAACCGTAACTCCAATCCCCTTCAAGCTTCAACCTTTGTTCTTGTTCCATCTACAGATTCTACTCTAAAATGGCTAAAGGAAAACACTGTTCTTGCTATATCACCGATATAGGAACTTTTCTCATGTTTGAAAAGCCTCTACATTAGTAACACTATGCTGATAACTTTTCACAAAGGCCTGTAACCCCTGGTACTTAGGAGCTAATGGCTCCTGTTCTCATCTTTCTGGAGGTCATTTCCTTTCCAGGGTGGGAAGGATTTTTCGACCTGACCGATCGAGTCTTCACTGGGATGGTCACTGTTTTCTACTCCCAAATGATTCAAATGTCTCATTCAGTGGTAACCTCTTACGTCAAAGGGATTGATATAGGACTGAGCATAAATGACCTTTCAAACATCATTTATGCTCCCAATGAAGAAGTCAGATGCTCCTCTAAGAACAACTAGTTTGAGAAGCTTGGTGTCATAGTAAAAGAAGTGTCTGAATGTCTGATGGATTCTCCCAAATATCAACCTCAGCAGATAAACACTTCTATGTTGAATTCCAAAGCTCGTCAAATCTTCACCCTTATCCAGTTCTCTTTTCTTCCACGATTAAGGAGCATACATTTGCTAGTTGGAATCGATTGCATGCCCCTATTCTGTCTGTTGGCAAAAAGAAAGGTAAACTTGCCTAGACTAATCTTTGATTACATGTTGAATGCTATTTCTCTAGAAAAGAAAAGAGTTGTTGTTGTTCCATATGGGGTTCTGATGACAAAAATCTTTGAACACCTGCACTACTCTCTTGAAAATGAATGGTATGAGTTTATGGAAAGAACTGTGTACTCTTTCAACTCATTCAAGACCCTAAGAAGACCAACAAGCGCTGCCTCATCCAGTGGAAGAAGGCAAAGCCAAATGATAAAAGATGCTTTGCTCAACTTTGCTGCACGAGATACAGAGGAAAGGGACAAGAAAAGGAAAAGAACAGTGATAGAGGTTAAGAGCAGCTCAAAGAAGGATACCAATGCATCTGAAAAATCTTTCAATTCCTCTTAATCACATCACGAACTAACTGTGTCTTATGGAAGGGAAAGATGTCATCAATCTAGGCATAGGGTAGGTGAGGAAAAATAGAGGTCCTATTTCACCTCTGAACCCTTAAGATCTCATATGCAAGGATCATCCTCTTTATCTAAGTCTTCAAGTTTTGACTCAAGTCCCTCCAAACATAAGGAGTCTTTAGATTTTGACATAGAGTCTTGAAAACATGAACATATAAGAACTATCCCTACTTTGAATATACCTCTAGCTGCAGAGTGTATTCCTACGACAGCTTAAAGGAACCAACTCCTCTTCCTGCTCCAACTATTCTTGAGTCATCTTGTAACACCCCGATTTTTCTGTCCGAGGGAAATGACCAAAATGCCCCTGAGGTCATTTCCTGTCCCGAGTTCGAGGGTAACCAACTCGGTCGTCCTCGAAGGGTCAACTCAATATTTGAAGGGGATTGAATGGCCGTTGAATGCTTCCGGAAGTGAAAATCTCGTTTTCCGCAGTTTCGGGTCAAAATGACCAAAATACCCCTATAGCGTTTTTACGCGGGTAGAAGTGCCGTTTGAGCCTGAAACTTTCCTTAGAGGTTTAAAAACACGTTTTCATGTGTCTAGAGGTCTCTGTTCAAGTCCCGATGGTCCCGGGCAGTTTTAGTGCAAAATTACAATTTTGCCCCTAGAATAGTGTTTTTGAGCTTAATGACGTAATTAAGCAAACCTAAGCAATATTAGGCTCTAAACGAAGATTAATTAATTTCCCTAATTAATCTAGAGTCAAAATAATTTATTAAAGTTAATTAGAACCTAAAATTGCTTAGATTAAACTTAAATCCCTTTTTAGAACTCAAGATTCCTAGTCTTGGAATCCTGAATAGTGTTTTCTCTCTCCAATTCCTTAAATCAAGGAAATGTGTCTAGAGTTGTTTAGACTCTAAATTGAGGATCTAACTCACTAATGGTGCAAGACCACTCCTTAATTATGTCTAGACCATCCTAATTATCCATTTTCCTTACCTAAACACTTTTTTACAACTTCCTAATCTTAAGCATAATCAAAGATACACCTAAACACAACTCTAAATCACAATTAAATTGCAAAACAAACCTCCCCTTGGCTGTAACATGGCCGAACAGCCATGCCCTCTTTGGCCACATGATTGAATTGTTTTCTCACTCCTTGAAGTCATGCTTGAGCCATACCTCACCATGCTTTGAACCATACCTCACCATGCCTCAAGACCACATTATCTCACCTCATGGAACTCATGGATGCCCTCCAATTCTGCACATCATGGCCGAAACTCATCAGCCCATTCACACCCTTCATTTGTTTCATTTCTCTATAAATAGAATGCCTTGAGGAGCTTACACCACTTTTAGATCATTTGCTAAGTTTAGGAACACTCAAAGCTTTTCTTTTTCTCTCAAAGCTCTTGTGTTCTTCAAGTTCTTGGAGCTCTCCATCTTCTTCATCTTCTTCTTCCATCTTCAAGTTCATCACATCAAGTAGGGATTTTCTTTCATGTATTCCTTTCTTTAAAGTTCTTGATCTAGCTTTATGTTCATAGTTTCCCTTGATTCTTTTTAGAACTTCTTTTCTTCTCCTTTTTCCTTCTCATTTTCGGCCATGGGCCTTGAAGTTCAAAGAAATGAGAGCTTGATTATGAGAGTTTCATGATGATGTTCATCACTTGAAACAAACTCTAGAGCTTGATCTTTGTTCTTGAGCAAAAATGTTTCTAGTTTTTCCTTTCTTGAACTCTTGAGAACTTTAGTTTTGATGGTGTTTTAAAATGGTTCTAAGGACTCAATGATGAGGTCTCATGATGTTGGTGTTAATATATCATCAAGATCATGGACTTTAGAGTTTCAAAATGTTTTTCTGTTCCTTGAGATTTTGGCCATCTCCTTTTCTTTTACATGCAAAATGTTTTGATTTCTAAAAATGTTATGTTGAGTTCTAAGAACTCTAGACCTTACTTTATCTTGGTTTGATGAGTTTGGGTTGAGGTTTAAGTTCCTTTAAAGTCTTGTTAAGAGCTCTAGAAAGATAAAATGAAATTGCATAGTTTATTTTATGCTTGCATTTATATTTACATTCTTGCTATGCACCTTTACTTTCAAGCTATCACCTAAGAACATAAAGATTAAAATGGAACTTGCATCATCACTTAATATAATTCTCAAAGCCTTTCTATTTCGGCCTTAAAGTCGATTGTTGTTGGGCCTAGAGCACTAAAATAAAGAATTGAACTTGCATTATCACCTAATTAATCTCTCAAATGCCTATCTCTTTCGGCCTTAAAGTCGATTGTTGTTGAGCCAAGAGCACTAAAATAAAGAATTGAACCTTGCATGTTTACTTTCAAGCTTGCACATTTAAGTTTATGCCTCGCATATTTACTTTCAAGCTTGCACGTTTAAGTTTATGCCTTGCATATTTAATTTATGTCATCACTTTATTTTGTAAGCAAGAATAAAAATGAAAAGCATGAGCACGTTTATTTTGTGTCGTAACTTAAGAACCTAGAGCTCAAAGACTTGCCCATTTCATTCCAAGTTAAAGTTTAATGTGAAACCATTCTTTGAAGGCATATTTTCGGCCAAGTAGTGATGATGGACTTGCAATGAGTTTTCATCTAGCTACAAGGACCAATAGTCTATGTTCTAAGTTTTCCTTAAAGCTTTACAAACCTTTTCAAGGTTATGTTGTCATGGGATATGACTTTATTCCCTTTTAGGAGATGAAATATATTTTGGTCATTGACCTAAGGCTTCTCTTAGCCTCTTGATGAATTAAAATGATTTGCAAAGAGTTTTAGAAATTCTAAATTGATTCCAAGAGAAACTAGTTAACTTATGTACCTATGAATGTCAATTTAAATCCCTTACTGAAGCTAAATGTTTCGGTTCTGATATGATGAGTGTGATGCTGTGTGATGATGTTTTGATGTGTTAGAATGTGTAAAAATATCATATGATGATGTAGAAATGATTCTATGCATAATAGGCAAGAAACTAGCTAACTAGAAATACCGTAAAGCTAGAATTTAACATAGTTTTGACCCATTTGTTTATGGAACTTATCCAAACTGTTTTAATGGGAGCATAATCAGATTAGGATTGTTTAGACATGAAAAAATTGGTAACATTTGGATTAGAATCGAATTCTAGCACCTATAGGGAAACTAGTAACTAGAAAACCGTAAAAGTGCAAGTTTAGAACTCTTAGAACATTTATTTTTCTGGATTCTGTCCAGCACCCTTACAACATGATAAACGTGATTAATAATTAGTCCTTAAGCATAGGAATGCCTCATAATTGATTTAGATTTAATTCATAGTGCCTTAGGCGAAGACGGAACCGAAAAAGGGTTTAAAACGTAAGTTCTAGAACCCCATAACCACAAGTTAGAAATTCTGCCCTATGCTTTTCAGATTTGAGTATGAATATGAGAATTAGGAATGATCATTAATTATGAGCCCTTAGGTGCATAACATATGAACCATGGATGTTAGAGAACCATATCTCATGATTAACACCCGTAAGGGTCAAAGCATAAGCTACCGTAAGGGTCAAAGCATAAGCTACCGTAAGGATAAACGGTTGAACGTTCCATGATGATGCATGTAGTATGTAAATGATGATGATGTTATTCATATGATGAATTCATGAGGATATATGTTTATGTGGCATAAACCAAATTTGGAAGGAATTCGGTGTAATGCCTTTGTGCTGCCAAATTCCCGACAAATTTGGGGACTTAAAGAGATTTTGAAAATTAAGGTACTAAGATGGGTTCTAGGATGACACCGGTTCGGCCGAGCACTTCCATAGAACTGATGTGACATCGGTACCATTTTATACTCTTAGGTGATACCGGTTCGGCCGAGCACCCCTAAGAGGTTTGCCCCCTAACCCGTACTCAGATAGTCGGGATTTATGATTTATGATACGCTTATCGTTAAGTGGTAAGTAAGAACTAGTGACGACTAGTTAAGGTATGAGCTCATAGCCTAGATATGTGACACGTTCTGGGTAACACCGATTCGGCCGAGCACCCCCAGTTCGATTGTCTTTTAGGGTGGCCCATGAGGAAGAGAAGTTTCATGATTATGATTATGTCACTAACTTTGTCCCATATGAATGTTTCTATTGCCACTTTATGCCACTAAGTATGATGATGCTTGATGTTATGTTTTATGTATGTGCATTAGGTAGTGCCATGCATACATCTTCTATTATGTTGCATTCGTGACATTAAGATCATCCTAAAATGAATGGACCTTGGCTAAAGTATATTTTAAAGTTTAAAATGAACTTAATACATGTTCAGTCATTTTGTATAATTAAACCCAAGGTTCCTGAGGACGTAGATGATGACACCTAGGTAGTAGGAGGCCCTACTGAGATTCTTTAGCAAGATTCTCACTCCATCTATCTCTTTCTTTCTGTCACGTCTTCAAATGGCGACATTCGTAGTGTTCATGGACACGCCGACATGGGAGGTGCACCATGACCCGGACCACGGGTCATTCCATTTTGTGGGTCGATGCACGGTTAGAGTATTCATATTCATGGGTCGACCCTTCACTCCCCCTGTACATTCCCATCATTTCTCCCCCGTCTCACCTTTTGGCGATGACCTGGTGTTCGAGCGCGCACGTCCCCTAGAGGAGAGGCTTCGCCGTACCCCACCGTCCACGTCCGCCGCTCGAGACTACCCCCAGTATGTGCCCCGTTGCCCGTCATTTTTTTCGGAGATGGATCCTTCCGAGGATTCGGCAACCCAGGTACCCTCCGAGGAATCCTCCCCCACCATACCCATGGACCTTGGGGAGGGTAGCAAGCCTTCCGTGACTCAGCCGAGACTTGCACGACGACCGGAGATGAGGCCATGCCGAGGAGGTCACTTCCGAGCCCGTCCCGCCTATTCACGCCGGAGGAGCTTGCTCAGTTTCCTGGTTACGTACCACGCTCGAGGGATAGTCGCCAGTAGGAGGCAGTGGATGGCCCGGGTTAGAGCACACACCACTTAGATGGGGATAAACCTTCTTTTGATTTGAGATTATCCCATTAGATGCACTCGGGTAGGGGAGTAGATCATGTTTATGTTTATGTTGTATTTCCTTTCATGTATTTTCCTTGTACTAAATTAAGTCCCACACTTATAAATGGGCAAGTTATATATATATGAGATGATATTCAGTGTTATTCATGGTGTGCCTTATGCAATGACGTTATGAGATGTATGTTTTTGTTCGTTATATGATATATCGCATCACGCGGCTCTCACTTTGTTTTCAAAATATTTTTACTCGTATTTTCCGCTAAGTATTTCTAAGTAAAAATGAGAACTATGAAGTAACAGACTAATGATTAACCTAAGTATGTTCTAGAGTATTGGGTTAAAAATTAGGATGTTACACATCTCAAGCTCGAAACGTTAATCCCTTATCAAGCCAACCTCCACCAACAACACAGCCAAGCATTGTAGGAGAACAAGCACTACTGCGAGATCTACGTCGTATCAATGACAAGTTAGACAAGGCAAAAGCTACGTCTACTGTAACGCCCCTTTTTCTCTAAACTTTTAAATGACCGAAATGCCCCTGAGGTCATTTTTACCTAAAACATGAGGACGACCGGACTCGGCCATCCTCACAGGGATTTTATGATATATGAAGGGGATTATATGAAAATGAATGTTTAACAAAGTAGAAAAATCTCATTTCTGAGGTTTCTGTGCGTAAATGACCAAAATACCCCTAACCCGATTTAAGGCAGTTTTAAGTTTTGACTCTAACCTGGACTTGTCCCGAAGATCAAAAATGATTTTTTGAGGCATGAACTATGTTGGTTTAAGTCCCGGAGGTCTCGGGCAACTTTTGATAAAAATTACGATTTTACCCCCGCTTAGTGCGTTTTAAGCCTAATGAGTTACTTAACTCAAACCTAAGCAATATTAGGCTCTAACGAAAGGTTAATTAATTTCCTTAATTAATCTAGAGCTAAAATAATTATTTGAGGTTGGTTAGAACCTAAAATTGCTTAAGGAAATTTAAAACTCATTTCTAATTCTTATCTTTCTTTAAAGAAAAAGCAACCATGAATAGTACTTTCACTATTCACACTCTCATTCCTAAGAACACTCCCATTCCCAAGAAAAAGTTGTCATACTCTCATCACTAGTCATAGGAGTTTGACTCCATTAATTCTACAAGATCACTCTTAATCCAAGGTATTCATGGTCCTAATCACCTAATTAGCTCACTTAAACACTCGGTTACACAACCTTAATTAGTGACCTAACCTTGTTTGCTCCTAAACACCTCACTAGTACATGATTAAATTGAATGAAATCTTCCCTCCCTTGGCCTTATGATTTTCGGCCACTTCCCCCTAAAATTCAAAAGAAATGTATTTTATGAAGTCAATCAAGTTGTCCTTCAAAAGCCACCCTAAGACCTATGGCCAATGCTCTCAATCACACCATGAATGACAACACAAGGAGATTTTTCTTCCTTCTTCCTTCTTCAAGAAGTTTCGGCCAACCCTTCCCCTTCCACTCCTTCATGGTTCATTTGTCTATAAATACACAACACTACACAACTTCATTCTTTTGCTCACTTCTTGCAAGATCTCTAAAAGTCTCAAGCTTTCTTACTTCCTCTTTCTTTCAAAGATTCCAAGAGTTCTTCAAGATCAAAGTTCTTCCTCCCTTTTTCAAAAAACACAAGGTAGGGAACCTTTCTAAATATGTCTTTGATCTTTATGTTGAATCTTGTTGGGAAATGATGAATGGTTGAACCTCCATGTTGTTTTCTTTTTTGGTTTCTTCCTTTCCTTTTCCTTTAGTTTTCGACCTCAAGGCCTTGAATATGATGGCTTGATGATGAGTGTCCTCTAGATGTGACCATGAATCCATCTCTCATGAGACCTCTAAAGCTTGAGTTTTTCTTAAAGAAAAGCTTCATCTTTTACAAGTTTAGTTGAGAATGAGTTTATGTTTCTCTTGAACATTTTGGATCTTCTTTCTTTTCCTCCTCATGTTTTTCGGCCATGAAGGCCTTTAACATTTAGAAAAATGAAAGCTTGATGATGAGGGTTTCAAGTTGATGCTTGTCACATGAACAAACTCTAAAGCTTGAAACTTTGACCTTAAACCAAGCATGGTTTCGGTTTTGCTTTCTTCTTTAGCATGAACTTTGTTTAAATGTTAGTTTTGAAGGAAGTCTTGTACTCAATGATGAGGACTTAGGATGTTGATGTCATAGATCATCAAGATCTTGGTCCCTAGAGTTTAAAAATGGTTCATTCTTCTTGATGAAGATTCGGCCACTTTCAAGACCTTTGAGGTTATGATTTATGTTGAGTATCTTAGTACTAATAGTTTTCTTTTCTTGTGAAGATGAGGTTTGGGTTGGAACTATGTTCTTTTTAAATTCTTGCAAGAGCTCTAGACAAGATATAAAAGTAACTTGCATTCACCTTTATTTTACGCTTTGCATAGCACGTTTATTTTCTATGCTATCACTAAACCCCAAGATAAAAAATGAACTTGCATAATGCACGTTTAAATTCCAAGCTTTGCATTACATGTTATATTTCAAGTCATCACTAAATTCAAAGGCTAAAAATGAATGTACATTTCATATCTACTTTACGCTATCACTTTACTTTCTAATGAACTATAAAAATGAAATGCATAGCACGTTTACTTTTATGCCATCACCTAAAATTACTAGAGCTCAAAGACTTGCTCAATTCATCTTGAGAAAATATAAACCTTGCCTCCATGAAGTTTTGAAGCCCTAAAAAGGTTCCAAGAGAAACTAGCTACCTATGTGCATTGAAAAACAAGTTTTATACATGATTTGATGACTACTACTGTTTTTGGATCTGCCTTAACAGTACCAGCCCCTTAAATTTTGTTTTAGGTTACTGGTAATCGATTACAGGGCTTATGTAATCGATTACCAGAATGCCTTAGACACCCATATATGAGTTTTTAGCCTGTGTGATCGAATACAAGATGATGTAATCGATTACACAATGTTCTGGGAAACCCAGAACATGTTTCTGGACCCTAATAATTGATTACCACTCCATGTAATCGATTACTCAAGTGTTCTTGAGGCCCAGAATGTATTTTCAACTGAGGTAATCGATTACAAGGCCCACGTAATCGATTACCAGGACCTCAAACTTCCCTGTTTTAGAAAGTTGAGCCAAAGTAATTACAAGGCCCATGTAATCGATTACAGTATCTAAAATGTGTAGATAAGTGTTCCTTCCTCTATGTGAATATGACTTGATGATCTTGCATGCCTATTCTCGGATTATGAATATGATGAATTGGAATTTACCTTATGACTTGTATGATGCTATGTGAACTATTATGCTTAAATGATAGTTTTATTTATTGCATACGATTGTACTTCAAGAACTTAGATATATGACATGTATGAACTAAGTGGCATTTCAATAAACATGCTAAGACTTAAGGTGACTTAAACTATGAGAAAATGATCCTTGAACCACCAAACTAAGGATAGGGATAATGTGATTTTAGCCCCCTAGACCCGTACTCTAAGTCGGGACCTTTAGCTTATCAAAAGGGATAAGTCTATGTGCTAGTAGCGACTAGCGTGGTATGAGCTCATAACCTAGAAGTTTCTCCAAAGGGAGATCAGTTAGGGTGGCCCCAAGAAGAAAATGATGAGATTTTAATGTCACCTAAAGTAACCAAGATGAATTACCATGTACCATGTTCTATGAACTATGCTTCTATGTACCATGAAATATGAGTTTATGATCCATGATACCAGGAACCATGATCTATGATTTTATGTACCATGAACTATGAATTTATGTACCATGATCCATGACAGTAGGAACCATGATTTATGATTTTACATACCATGACTTATGATCCAAGTTTTATGACATATAGACTACATAATCAAGAAGTTTTAGAATTAAAAGGAATGGACCTCGAAGGTTAACATTTTCGAACTTCATAATTGAACCATTATATGCCCATGTTTTTACTAAGAAACTGAGGTCCCTGGAGACATAGATGATGACACTTAGATATGAGGAAAAACCCCACTGAGTTTTTTTAGTAAGAAATCTCACTCCCTCTATCTCTTTCTTTTCGTCACGTCTCTAGATTCGGATGGCGACGACACTCACATGGGAGTTCCACCATGATCCGGAGCACGGATCATACCATTTTGAGGGCCGCTACAAAGTTCGTGTATTCATGTTCCCCGGACGGCCGTTTACTCACCCTGTAGATAGCTTTCTTTTCTCACCCATGTTGCCTTATGGTGATGACATGTGTAACGCCCCAATTTTTACTGTAATTTTTACTGTCATTAGAAATTACTCAATTACTGAATTACCGTAGGTAATTATTACATAAGATTTGAGGCCGAACAATCCTCAATAAAGGAATATAACATTAGAAGAGAGGTTAGGAACGATTCATGCGAGAGTCGCAAATCCCGAATTTCTGTACGTATAAAATGACCAAAATGTCCCTGAAGTTATTTTACTCAGAAAATGAGGATTGTGGGCCCCACATATTCTCAAGGGGATGTTTTGAGAATAATAAGGGATTGTTTGTGTTATGTGTGTTAATAGAGCAGAAGAATCTCAATTTTGAGTTCCGACGCACGAAAAGACCAACACGCCCCTGCGGCTGTTTTAACTCCGATG
Source organism: Dalbergia cochinchinensis (assembly GCA_031216125.1). NCBI lineage: Eukaryota > Viridiplantae > Streptophyta > Magnoliopsida > Fabales > Fabaceae > Dalbergia > Dalbergia cochinchinensis. The sequence continues at coordinate 32,109,792 of CM062377.1, read as the reverse complement.
TGCGTGCCGACTGAGCCCGAACCTCACTAAAATGTTTTAAAATGTGTTTTTAAGCCATGATTAACCATTGGTTAAGCTCGGGTGGCCTTGGGCAGTTTTTAAGTGAAAGTACGATTTTGCGCCCGTTTTTCGGCGCTTTGCAATTTCGGGATTTTTGATTCATATACGGAAACCTAAGCAATATTAGGCTCAAATTAAAGCTTATTAAATTCTAAATATTAATCTAGATTCAAAATTATGTATTTAGATTGATTAGAACCCAAAATTGCTCAAAAACACCCAAATTGCTTACTAATTCAGTTAAGCCCTTAACAGTAAATTCTCTAAATTACATGAATACCTTGCCTACACCTAAATAATGCATGGAACACACAAATTTCACTTCTTTGGGCTGTAATGCACGAAATTATTGATGCCATTATGCAGCTGAATTATTTCCAAAAGTTGCACTAAAACAAAATGCCAAAATGTCACCATAAGAGACATAATTCCTTAATTTCATACAACTTTGTCTAAAATGATTTTTCCTCCATTATTACTCCTGAAAAATTCTGACAACTACCTCCTCATTTTGGCCAATTAGAAGCCTCAAAATCTTCTATAAATAGGCTTGCTTGAGTGGTCTTGGAATGCTTGGTTCATAACTAGTTTTTAGGAGCACCAAAAACTTTCTTTCTTCCTCCTCTTTGGCTGAATTCTTTCTTCAATTTTTCAAAGAGATTTTGTGTCATTTCACTTCAAGAAATCAAGTTCTCTTCCTCTTCTTCAACTCAGATTAGGTAGGGAGTAGTTTCTAAATTTATTTCTATGCTTTGAGGAGTTGTGTTTTTAGCTCAAAATGATGAAATTATGAACTTGCCTTAGCTTTTCATTTTGGTTTTCCTCTTCAATTTTTCTTTAACCAATTCAACCATATGGCTTAGGTGGAACTAAGATGATGGCTTGATGATGAGGACCTTGAGGGTGGGTTGTAAATCCATCACAAGTTAGGCCTCTAAAGCTTGAAAATTCCACTTGATGCAAAACCTTAAAGAATAATGCTTTATGATGCTAAAACAAAGATTTTTAGTTTAGAACTTGAAAGATGTATTTTTTTTTTTTCCTTTTATGTTTTATTTCTTGTTAAGATATGTATTGGGTTGAATTTATAATTCTTTTAAAGTCTTGAAGGAGCTCTAGTAAAGAAACAAAATGAATTTGCATCCATGATTAAGTTTATGCTTTGCATAACCATGTTTACCTTCTATGTCATCACTAAATTTTCAAGAATGAATAAATGAACTTGCATTTCTCATGTTTAAATTCCAAGCTTGTATTTCATGTTTATGTTTCAAGTCATCACTTAATCTTTCAAGATAATTAAGAGGTTGCATCTCATATTTAATTTATGCTCTCACTATATTTTATAATGGCTAAAAGAATCAACGCATGACATGTTTATTTTATGCCATCACCTAAAGATCCTAGAGCTTAAAGACTTGCCCATGTATCACAAGCAAAGAAATATGATTATTGGAGTTAAAGAATTTATTCTTTAAAAAGTCTTGAGATTGGAGCTTAAAAGATGTAATAATAATTCTCTTCTCCCTCTCTTGGTCCTGCGGACTACCGCTCCGGTTTCTTAATATTCTCTTCTCCCTCTCTGGTCTGTGCGGACTACCGCCGCTCCGGTTTCTTAATATTCTCTTCTCCCTCTCTGGTCTGTGCGGATTACCGCCGCTCCAGTTTCTTGTATCATGTTTATATTTCAAGTTCTTGCATCATGTTTAATTTTCAAGTCATCACCTTAAATCTTAAAGATAAAGAAATGGAATTGCATATCATGTTTATAATTCCAAGCTATCACCTTATAAAGATAAGATTAAAATAAGGTTGCATAGCATGTTTATAATTCTAAGATGTCACCTAAATCTCTAAAGCTCAAGACTTACTCCTTTTATCTTAAGTGAGAATTTTAATTGTGAAGATCCTCCCAAATTTGACAAAAGAACTAGTTTCTAAATGAGTTTTAAGGCTTTGCAAGGATTTTACGGGGAACTAGTATTTTATATGCACTTAAAATATGATTCTATGTAATTGCATGAGTTTCATGATTCGGCCACTGATCTGAGTTTAGTATCAATGTGTGATAATGATTTGATATGATTGAAGTTGTGATAATTATGGTTTATTGTTAAGAGAATGATTCATAATTGGTTTAGTAACTAATTAGTTCTATAATTGATAATTCTATGTAAGGATTGGATGCTTATTAAGTACTTGATATCATTGAATGATTTCCTGACTTGCATGTTATAGTTGCTGTTGCAAATAATAAGAATGCTTATACATGAAATGTTCTTATGTAAAATTCACCTTTGTTGCTAGAAGAAAGTGTATCATTGTAAAAGTGTAATTTGGAAAGGTTACGGCTAAGGAAAGACTTGGTATTTAAGCGTGTCCATTGTGACCCACCTCTCTTTCTCGGGAATCTCCCATATGCATGATTCTGATTGATATATATTATTCTAGCTTAAGACTATAAATGAGAAAATGTTATGATGTTTATGAATTGTATTATGATATAACATGCAAAGATTTAATGGTGACTTAAACTTATAAGAAAATGATCCTTTGGAACCATCGGACTATAGGTGGTGAAAAGGTGATTTTAGCCCCTAACCCGTTCTCTCAAAAGGGTAGAGTCGGGACTTTAGCTTATCAAAAGGGATAAGTATATGCTAGTGACGACTAGTAAAGTATGAGCTCATAACCTAAATTACTCCCAAAAGGGTGGAGTATAGGGTGGCCCAAGGAAAATAATGATGATGATAAGATTTTAAGTCACCTAAGGCACTAAAGAAATGAAATATGTGCCTTTGTGTCCATGTGTAGCTAATATTATATGACGTTCTTTTATGCATGTTATTTTGATAATGATGATGAGGAATATGATGTAATGATAAAGGAAAAGTTCATTGTAAATATGACATGTTAAGAATAAGATGCATTATAAGGCGATGATTAAAAATTGACGAACCTCGGTTAAGTATTTATGCGAACTTAAAATGAATCTTTGCATGCTCACTATTTTAGAATAATCCCGAGGTTCTGGGGACTTTGATGATGACACTTTGTAGAAGGAGGTACCTTATTGAGAATTCTTTAGCAAGATTCTCACTCCCTTTTCTTTATTTCCGTCATTGTCTCCAGATTCAAATGGCGACATTCGTCCTGTTCGTTGATACCCCTACTTGGGAATTCCACTATGATCCGGTGCATCGCTCGTATCATTTTGAAGGGAGGTGCTGTGATTCGTGTTTTTATTTACATAGGTCGTCCATTTGCACATCCTGTCCCTAGTTATCGATTTTCTCCTACTTCTCCCTATGGCGATGAAATGGTTTTCGAACATGCACGTCCACTTGATGAAAGGATGTTACGTTCTTATCCCGCTTCATCTGCTGTCCATGGATTTCGACAGTATGTTCTCGAGACGAGATATTCTGAAACTGATCCTTCAGAGGACACTCCTACTCATGTATATTCTGAGAGCTCTGCTCCTACTCCCACACGTGTAAGAGAGGGTAGTGAGGAAACAGTTGTTCAGCCAAGGTTAGCGAGAAGGCCGTCCATGCGACCCCAGCCTGGTGCATCTCGTGTGTCCCCTCCCGAGGGAGCTCATGAGTGGATGGGATTTATTCGCCCATTTTCAGGACGGAGGCGATAGAAGGTTCTTAGTAGACTTATGTGTGATCATGCAACGTAGTTTTAGGATAACCTTCCCGCTTATGGAGTTATCTAGTTTAGGGGCATGAATTTCCTTAAGTATATTTTCTTTTATGGGTTTGCATAAGATAATGATGTATGAACATAACCCACCCTTTGAGTGAGGTTATTGTATGTAAATATATGCTATAATGTGCTTATGGATGTTATATGATGGAGCCTAAGTGATATGATGTGATATATTCTTAAACGTCTTATTATACTCCGCTTACTCGTTCACGTTGTACTCGGCTCACGTTTTCAATTATGTGTTTAAAAAAAAAAAAAAGGCTCGTAATTTCACTAAGTATTTTCAAATTATGAAGAAAGAACCAAAGCAAGGAGTAAAGTCTAGTCATTAATCAGATTCAACCTAGGTGTATCTGGTTAATTACTAGGGTGTTACATTTTGGTATCAGAGCAGTTCGATTCTCATGGAGCCTGAGGATTGGACTAGCTATGCTTCTAAAGCATAATACGTTAGTGACGTCATGTGTAGATGTTTATCATTAGGATGAGCTTGGGGAGTAGAAATACATGACTCTTTGTATGTTGAAAGTGCCATGGTAACTTGCTCACTTTGCATGGAATATTGGGCCTGATCACCTCGGTGTTCTTTGTTTGTGTGTATAGGGACCAATGGCACGTCGACAATGAGACTAGAGCGCGACACAAAATAATCACGACAACGAGACACCAAGCACTCCGCGACGTAGCAAGGACCATGAGAATGATGATGGAGCGAATGGTTCAGGATCGTCAAGCCAATATGAATCAGCGACATGAGATGTCTGAACATGCCTGTTTCGGGGAGTTTCGTAAGGCAAACCCACCGGTTTTCAAGGGGACACTGAATCCAAATATTGCAGATGAATGGATTCGGAATATTGAGAAGGTCTTTGCTGTAGTCCCATGCTCGGAGGAGCAAAAGGTCACCTTCGCTACTCATATGCTTGAGGGTGATGCGGTTTACGGTGGGCGGTGTTCGAAGACTCCTGGAGACGACCGATGTGGACATTGATTGGGAACTATTCAAGGTCCATTTTTACGAAAAGTACTTTCCAGTCGATTAGAAATGCCAAGGACATTGAATTCATGCAACTTGTCCAGGGCAATATGAATGTGGCCCAAGACATCGCGGATTTGAAGAACCCATTAAGTTCCCAAGAATGTTCCAAGGAAATCCTGAACAGCTCTGGATATGCATTAAATACGAGTCGTGGTTGAAGGCGGAACTTAATGTGGCGATTGCACATTTGGAGATTAGGATTTCTCTACCCTAGTTAACAAATGTCGGATTATTGAAGAAGGTCAGAGAAAACTAAACACCCCAAAGTCAGATAATATTACCAAAAAGTTGACACCACAAGGTCGTGAGTTCAAGAGGCGAATCGACCTCCATTTCCCCCTCAATCAAGACCACAAGGGACACAAAGAAATTTTCAACAAGGAAGGCCAAACAACAACAATCGCTATAATAACAACCGCTACAACAATAACCCCAAAGAATAATCACAACAACAACAATAACAACAATAAAGGGAAAGCACCACAAAGAGGTCCCGAAGATTTCCACGGCTGCGCCATCCATGGAATGTCCCAAGTGCGGCAAGAATCATGGGAGCATGCCATGTCGAGCGGAACAAGCGTGTGCTATCGGTGTGGAAAACCAGGTCATTACTCCCGAGAATGCACTGAAAGGAACCCGCCAACCCCAATCCCAAGCCACAATACCAGGAAGGGTATTTCTTGTTAATCTTTGAAGAAACAACGAAGTCACGAAATCTCGTGGAAGGTAAGGGTAATATGCATGGTAAAGACTTAATTGTACTATATGATTCTGGCGCTTCTCATTCTTTTATCTCCCATTCATGTGTTAAAAGCCTTAATTTACCTATGACTGAGCTTCCTTTTGACCTTATTGTTTCTACCCATTGGAAAACCCGTTAGGACTTGTAAATGTTGTTTAGATTGTAGTTTTATTATAGATAATAGATCCTTTGTTTTAGATCTTATTTGCTTACCCATGCGAGGTTTAGATGTGATTCTTGGCATGGATTGGCTTGAGGCCAACCGTGTCTTTGTTAAACTGTTATGAGAAAACCATCACTTTTCTTCCTATTCCTATTGAACCTAAGAAACCCATAAGTCTTTACATAGCTCTTTGTGGAAATGGACTGTGGTAAGGGTGAGAGTAAAGGTTACATTTTCTTAGCCGCTAGTGATGTAGACTTTGAGCAAAGTATCGATGAGATACCAATAGTAAGAAATTATCCCCAAGTATTTCCAGATGAGATACCAGAGTTTCCCCCCAAGAGAGAGATAGAATTTTCCATAGAGTTGCTTAGGGTGGGACCTATATCCATAGCCCCATACAGGATGTCCCCATTAGAATTGACCGAGTTAAAAACTCAATTGGAAGATTTATTGGAGAAAAAGTTTGTTAGGCCTAGTGCATCACCTTGGGGAGGCCCTGTGTTGTTTGTAAAGAAAAAGGATGGGAGTATGAGGATGTGTGTAGATTATAGGCAGTTGAATAAAGTAACGGTGAAAAACAAGTATCCTCTGCCTAGGATCGATGATTTGATGGACCAACTGAAAGGTGCGGTAGTGTTTTCTAAGATAGATTTGAGGTCAGGCTACCATCAAATTAGAGTGAGAGATGAAGACATACCTAAAAGCGCCTTTCGGACTGGATACGGCCATTTTGAGTTTATAATGTCCTTTGGGTTAACTAATGCTCCAGCTATTTTTATGGATTACATGAATAGGATCTTTCGACCCTATTTGGATCAGTTTGTAGTTGTCTTTATAGATGACATTCTCATATATTCTAAGACCCATGAAGAGCATGAATGCCACCTAACCATAGTACTAGAGATCTTGAAGGAAAAGAAACTATATGCCAAGATTTCCAAGTGTGAGTTTTGGTTGGATAAGGTGCAATTTTTAGGGCATGTAGTATCTAAGAAAGGAATTCCTGTAGACGCTAGTAAGGTAGAAGCGCTAGTAAATCGGGAAAGACCAACCACTGTGAATCAAGTAAGGAGCTTTTTGGGTTTAGCGGTTATTACCGTCAATTTATCAAGGGATTTTCCCAGATTTCCTACCTTTGACCAAGCTGACTAGGCAGAACACGCCTTTTTCATGGATGCGGGAGTGTGAAAAGAGCTTTCTAGACTTTAAACTCAAGTTAACCTGGAGCCCTGTTTTAGTGTTACCCGACCCCAATGTGCCTTTCGAGGTGTATTGTGATGCTTCAAAAGGGTTTAGGTTGTGTATTGATGCAGGATAGGCAAGTGGTGGCCTATGCATCAAGACAACTCAAGCCACATGAGGCAAACTACCCTACCCATGACCTTGAGTTAGGCTGCCAGTCGTGTTTGCTCTAAAGATTTGGAGACACCATTTATATGGAGTTAAGTTTGAGGTGTTTTCTGATCACAAGAGTTTGAAATATCTCTTTGATCAAAAAGAGCTAAACATGAGGCAAAGGCGATGGATGGAGTTCTTGAAAGATTATGATTTTGGATTGAACTACCATCCTGGTAAAGCTAATGTAGTAGCCGATGCTTTGAGTAGGAAGTCCTTACAAGTGTCCCGTTTGATGGTGAAGGAGGTTGAATTGATTGAGCAATTTAGGGACTTAAACCTAGGAATGACTTTGACCACTAAGGGCATCGAGCTTGTCATCTTAGAGTGACAAGTGAGTTCAAAGAAAGGATTGTTCAAGCTCAAGGGGACGATCTTTGAGTTTCAAGAGACTTTAGAGGCGTGAAGGCAGGAAAGTTGATAGGTTTTACCCAAGGAATGGACGATTTGTGGAGGTTTAAAGGTCGAATATGTGTACCCGCTAGTGGTGGCCTCCGAAAGGATATTTTGGAGGAAGCCCATAAGAGCCATTTACCCTTCATCCTGGTGCTACCAAGATGTATCAAGATTTGAAGAAGATGTTACGGTGGCCTGGAATGAAGAAAGATGTGTGCACATGGGTGAGTAAGTGCTTGGTGTGTCAAAAGGTGAAGATTGAACACCAAAAACCCTCTGGAATGCTGCAACCTCTGTCGATCCTCGAGTGGAAGTGGGATAGTATCTCCATGGATTTTGTGACTGGATTACCAAGGACCCAAATGAATCATGATACCATATGGGTAATCGTGGATCGATTGACAAAGTCAGCCCACTTTTTACCTATTAAGGTGACTTATTCCTTGGATAGGTTAGCACAATTATATATTCAGGAGATAGTGAGGTTACATGGGGTGCCGTCGGCGATAATCTCGGATCGAGATCCGCGATTTACGTCGCGATTTTGGGAGCCTTTCAAAAGGCATTTGGTTCAAAGTCGTGTCTAAGCACGACCTATCACCCCCAAACAGACGGTCAATCTGAAAGAACTATCCAAACCTTGGAGGATATGTTAAGGGCATGTGTTTTAGATCAAAGGGGAAGTTGGGATAAGTACACGCCACTTATTGAATTTGCATATAACAACTTGATTATCATGCAAGTATCGGTATGGCACCGTATGAGGCCCTCTATGGAAGGAAATGTCAATCTCCCTTATGTTGGTATGAACCCGAGAGCAAAGTTTACTTGGACCTGATATTGTGAGGGAAACAACGGAACAAATCAAAAAGATTAGCGATAAGATTCTTCTTGCTCAAAGTCGACAGAAAAACTATGCAGACAAGCGGCGTAAACCGCCTGATTTTCAAGAAGGGGACCACGTGTTCCTAAGGATCACCCCACCACAGGCATAGGCCGAGCAATAAAAGTAAAGAAATTGAGCCCCATTTCTTGGTCCGTTTGAAATCCTTACCAAAGTAGGACACGTAGCCTCACCGTATAGCCCTACCCCGAGTCTATCCAACCTTCATGATGTTTTCCATGTCTCTCGATTAAGAAAGTATCAATCGACCCAGTCATGTACTAGAGCGAACATGTACAATTAAGAGATAACGACATTTAACTTACTACCCACGAGAATCGTCGACGAGGAGTTAAGCAGTTAAGGAACAAGGCTGTACCCCTGGTCAAAGTAGCATGGGGACAGGGTGAAACCGAAGAACTTACATGGGAGCTGGAATCAAACATGAAAGCACAATACCCCGAGTTGTTCTCAGTAACGAATTTCAGGCGAAATTCTTTTAAGGAGGGAGTGATGTAACGCCCCAATTTTTACTGTAATTTTTACTGTCATTAGAAATTACTCAATTCCCGAATTACCGTAGGTAATTATTACATAAGATTTGAGGCCGAACAATCCTCAATAAAGGAATATAACATTAGAAGAGAGGTTAGGAACGATTCATGCGAGTCGCAAATCCCGAATTTCAGACGTATAAAATGATCAAAATGTCCCTGAAGTTATTTTACGCAGAAAATGAGGATTGTGGGCCCCACATATTCTCAAGGGGATGTTTTGAGAATAATAAGGGATTGTTTGTGTTATGTGTGTTAATAGAGCAGAAGAATCTCAATTTTGAGTTCCGACGACGAAAAGACCAAAACGCCCAGGGTGTTTTAACTCCGATGTGCGTGCGATCGAGCCCGAACCTCACTAAAATGTTTTAAAATGTGTTTTTAAGCCATGATTAACCATTGGTTAAGCTCGGGTGGCCTTGGGCGCTTTTAAGTGAAAGTACGATTTTGCCCTGCTTTTGGGCGCTTTAATTTCGGGATTTTTGATTCGTATACCGAAACCTAAGCAATATTAGGCTCAAATTAAAGCTTATTAAATTCTAAATATTAATCTAGATTCAAAATTATGTATTTAGATTGATTAGAACCCAAAATTGCTCAAAAACACCCAAATTGCTTACTAATTCACTTAAGCCCTTAACAGTAAATTCTCTAAATTACATGAATACCTTGCCTACACCTAAATAATGCATGGAACACACAAATTTCACTTCTTTGGGCTGTAATGCACGAAATTATTGATGCCATTATGCAGCTGAATTATTTCCAAAAGTTGCACTAAAACAAAATGCCAAAATGTCACCATAAGAGACATAATTCCTTAATTTCATACAACTTTGTCTAAAATGATTTTTCCTCCATTATTACTCCTGAAAAATTCTGACAACTACCTCCTCATTTTGGCCAATTAGAAGCCTCAAAATCTTCTATAAATAGGCTTGCTTGAGTGGTCTTGGAATGCTTGGTTCATAACTAGTTTTTAGGAGCACCAAAAACTTTCTTTCTTCCTCCTCTTTGGCTGAATTCTTTCTTCAATTTTTCAAAGAGATTTTGTGTCATTTCACTTCAAGAAATCAAGTTCTCTTCCTCTTCTTCAACTCAGATTAGGTAGGGAGTAGTTTCTAAATTTATTTCTATGCTTTGAGGAGTTGTGTTTTTAGCTCAAAATGATGAAATTATGAACTTGCCTTAGCTTTTCATTTTGGTTTTCCTCTTCAATTTTTCTTTAACCAATTCAACCATATGGCTTAGGTGGAACTAAGATGATGGCTTGATGATGAGGACCTTGAGGGTGGGTTGTAAATCCATCACAAGTTAGGCCTCTAAAGCTTGAAAATTCCACTTGATGCAAAACCTTAAAGAATAATGCTTTATGATGCTAAAACAAAGATTTTTAGTTTAGAACTTGAAAGATGTATTTTTTTTTTCCTTTTATGTTTTATTTCTTGTTAAGATATGTATTGGGTTGAATTTATAATTCTTTTAAAGTCTTGAAGGAGCTCTAGTAAAGAAACAAAATGAATTTGCATCCATGATTAAGTTTATGCTTTGCATAACCATGTTTACCTTCTATGTCATCACTAAATTTTCAAGAATGAATAAATGAACTTGCATTTCTCATGTTTAAATTCCAAGCTTGTATTTCATGTTTATGTTTCAAGTCATCACTTAATCTTTCAAGATAATTAAGAGGTTGCATCTCATATTTAATTTATGCTCTCACTATATTTTATAATGGCTAAAAGAATCAACGCATGACATGTTTATTTTATGCCATCACCTAAAGATCCTAGAGCTTAAAGACTTGCCCATGTATCACAAGCAAAGAAATATGATTATTGGAGTTAAAGAATTTATTCTTTAAAAAGTCTTGAGATTGGAGCTTAAAAAGATGTAATAATAATTCTCTTCTCCCTCTCTTGGTCTGTGCGGACTACCGCCGCTCGGTTTCTTAATATTCTCTTCTCCTCTATCGTCTGTGCGGACTGCGGACTACCGCTCCGGTTTCTTAATATTCTCTTCTCCCTCTCATCGGTCTGTGCGGATTACCGCCACTCCAGTTTCTTGTATCATGTTTATATTTCAAGTTCTTGCATCATGTTTAATTTTCAAGTCATCACCTTAAATCTTAAAGATAAAGAAATGGAATTGCATATCATGTTTATAATTCCAAGCTATCACCTTATAAAGATAAGATTAAAATAAGGTTGCATAGCATGTTTATAATTCTAAGATGTCACCTAAATCTCTAAAGCTCAAGACTTACTCCTTTTATCTTAAGTGAGAATTTTAATTGTGAAGATCCTCCCAAATTTGACAAAAGAACTAGTTTCTAAATGAGTTTTAAGGCTTTGCAAGGATTTTACGGGGAACTAGTATTTTATATGCACTTAAAATATGATTCTATGTAATTGCATGAGTTTCATGATTCGCCCAGTGATCTGAGTTTAGTATCAATGTGTGATAATGATTTGATATGATTGAAGTTGTGATAATTATGGTTTATTGTTAAGAGAATGATTCATAATTGGTTTAGTAACTAATTAGTTCTATAATTGATAATTCTATGTAAGGATTGGATGCTTATTAAGTACTTGATATCATTGAATGATTTCACGACTTGCATGTTATAGTTGCTGTTGCAAATAATAAGAATGCTTATACATGAAATGTTCTTATGTAAAATTCACCTTTGTTGCTAGAAGAAAGTGTATCATTGTAAAAGTGTAATTTGGAAAGGTTCTGCTAAGGAAAGACTTGGTATTTAAGCGTGTCCATTGTGACCCACCTCTCTTTCCTGGGAATCTCCCATATGCATGATTACGATTGATATATATTATTCTAGCTTAAGACTATAAATGAGAAAATGTTATGATGTTTATGAATTGTATTATGATATAACATGCAAAGATTTAATGGTGACTTAAACTTATAAGAAAATGATCCTTTGGAACCATCGGACTATAGGTGGTGAAAAGGTGATTTTAGCCCCTAACCCGTTCTCTCAAAAGGGTAGAGTCGGGACTTTAGCTTATCAAAAGGGATAAGTATATGCTAGTGACGACTAGTAAAGTATGAGCTCATAACCTAAATTACTCCCAAAAGGGTGGAGTATAGGGTGGCCCAAGGAAAATAATGATGATGATAAGATTTTAAGTCACCTAAGGCACTAAAGAAATGAAATATGTGCACTGTGTCCATGTGTAGCTAATATTATATGACGTTCTTTTATGCATGTTATTTTGATAATGATGATGAGGAATATGATGTAATGATAAAGGAAAAGTTCATTGTAAATATGACATGTTAAGAATAAGATGCATTATAAGACGCATGATTAAAAATTGACGAACCTCGGTTAAGTATTTGTCTGAACTTAAAATGAATCTTTGCATGCTCACTATTTTAGAATAATCCCGAGGTTCCTGGCGACTTTGATGATGACACTGTAGAAGGAGGTACCTTACTGAGAATTCTTTAGCAAGATTCTCACTCCCTTTTCTTTATTTCCGTCATTGTCTCCAGATTCAAATGGCGACATTCGTCCTGTTCGTTGATACCCCTACTTGGGAATTCCACTATGATCCGGTGCATCGCTCGTATCATTTTGAAGGGAGGTCTTGTGATTCGTGTTTTTATTTACATAGGTCATCCATTTGCACATCCTGTCCCTAGTTATCGATTTTCTCCTACTTCTCCCTATGGCGATGAAATGGTTTTCGAACATGCACGTCCACTTGATGAAAGGATGTTACGTTCTTATCCCGCTTCATCTGCTGTCCATGGATTTCAGTATGTTCCCGAGACGAGATATTCTGAAACTGATCCTTCAGAGGACACTCCTACTCATGTATATTCTGAGAGCTCTGCTCCTACTCCCACACGTGTAAGAGAGGGTAGTGAGGAAACAGTTGTTCAGCCAAGGTTAGCGAGAAGGCCGTCCATGCGACCCCAGCCTGGTGCATCTCGTGTGTCCCCTCCCGAGGGAGCTCATCAGTGGATCGGATTTATTCCCCCATTTTCAGGGCAGTGGCCATAGAAGGTTCTTAGTAGACTTATGTGTGATCATGCACCCTAGTTTTAGGATAACCTTCCCGGCTTATGGAGTTATCTAGTTTAGGGGCATGAATTTCCTTAAGTATATTTTCTTTTATGGGTTTGCATAAGATAATGATGTATGAACATAACCCACCCTTTGAGTGAGGTTATTGTATGTAAATATATGCTATAATGTGCTTATGGATGTTATATGATGGAGCCTAAGTGATATGATGTGATATATTCTTAAACGTCTTATTATACTCCGCTTACTCGTTCACGTTGTACTCGGCTCACGTTTTCAATTATGTGTTTAAAAAAAAAAAAAAGGCTCGTAATTTCACTAAGTATTTTCAAATTATGAAGAAAGAACCAAAGCAAGGAGTAAAGTCTAGTCATTAATCAGATTCAACCTAGGTGTATCTGGTTAATTACTAGGGTGTTACAACATGGTTTTTGAGCATGCTCGCACACACAATGAGAGGATTCTCCGGACCTACACTGCAGGCTCGGGCGCCGTACCTGAGTACGTACCCTGCTCACAGCATTCAAAGGAGCTACCCGCCCACATGTATGGAGAGGACTCTGCCCCCACTCCCCCACGTATGCCAGCAGGCAGCGAGGACATGGTTACCCAACCCCGGAGGGCTCGCATGCCCGAGTCGTGACCCCAACGCGGAGGACTTGTTCGGGTTCCCACTCCTACTGAGCTTCATCCGTGGATCGGCCACCTTACCCGTGACTTTAGCCGTATGGATTAGAGGGTAGTCCTGAGTGCACACACAACACGTAGTTAGGATAAACCTTCTTTTATGTTGAGGTTATCCATTTCAGATGCACTTGGGGTATAGGTGTTCTCCTGCATGTATCCTTTATGTTTCCATGTACTTCCTACGTTTTAGTTGTATTGTATTCTATGTATTGAATAGTCCCTCCATTATTGGTGGGCATTTTATATATTGTTGTATGAGGTATTTCAGTATATGTGTTCGTGATGCTGTGTATGGAGCCTTTTATATGTTTACATTTCCACACTCTACGATATTGTTCGATTACATTACACATGACTCATACTTTATCAAGGTTTTGTTACAAAAAAAAAAATTGGCTCGTATTTTCAATAAGAAATTTCAAGGATAATAGAACTAAATCAAGAAGTAACGACTAATATTTGGCCTCAATACATGCTAGCAGTATTGGGTTAAATATTAGGGTGTTACATCTGCTGCACAACATGCTCAACTTCAACATCATGAAGAACTTTGTTTCAAATTCTTCACACTTCTCAGGAAATTGTTTGTGAAATTAAGTGTAGGGCTAAAGAATATGGTTCTAATTCGGGGCACACCTCCTTTTTGATGATGCCAAAAGGGGAAGACAGAAAAGATTAAAGAACATTATGTGCTATAGCATTCAAGGGGAACTTATGTTGAGAGAGAGCTCAAAGAATTTTGTTAAGCATGCATTTTTCTGATGTTTTAGATTTTTTGTAAATTCCTGACAAATAGCTCTTAACAGTTAGCATTTTAGGTTTTTTTTTTTTATCTCTACTTATATATCATGGTCTTTTATTATGCATACATGTCTTCTCTATCTTATACCTAGTTTTTCTTAAGCCCTGATATAGACATGTTTTTATTAGGCTCTGATTCATATCGATGCTCTTTTTATGCTCAACTAGTCATACATCTCTCTGATAAATGTCTACTTCTTATTTCTTGTGCATATGCATTTGTCTTGTTTAATCATCAACATACTAAGATAATTTGCTTACGTGTGTTCTTATGTTTAGCTCTAGCAAGTATCTTTAAGAACACAAGTTGTTATTGCTCTGATACTCGTATTAATCTACTGAGCCTCGATATGTATAATGTGCTTAAAGGTAGCATTTGGTTACTGTCCTCTGACAGGAATACAGGGACAGTAAAGTCAAAGACATAAAAAATAGTCCTGATATCGTGTTTAGTTGACGGGGACAGTAGAGACAGTTAACCGATGGCCGACCGGTATTGATCATTGACCATTGACCAACTAGCGTTGACTGCTGACCACCAATGTTGACTAGTGCCCAATTGGCATTGACTGTGGCAGTCGGTGGTTGAACCACCACTGGAGGTTAGGGTATTATTGGGAAATAAAATATTAAATTTCTGTCTCCATGTCCTATCCCCATTTTCGGAGGGACAGAAATACAGAAAATTTCTGTCTCAGGGACAGAAAATTTTTCCTTCCCTATACCCCATCTCTACCACCAAACATCATACAGGAACAAACTGTCCCTGTATTTGTGTCCCAAGACACAAAACAAACACAGCCAAAGTGTTTTTATGCTTCAAAAAGTTCATTAGCGAGCAAACTCATGTTTTGTTTTACATATAACCTTCCATGCTCTAATACTTATGAGAAAAGTTTCACAACTCAAAACAAAAGGCTCATCCTTGCTAATTTGGGATTGACACCTAATGAGCTTCAGAAACCTTGCATAGTAATATGTTGATATTATCATAATAAGGTTTCCCTAAGTATCAGAAACTGTATAAGCATTAGTATGTTTTTCTTCAAAATCACGAATGCTCTATTACATTTATCTTATATCTTTGAGCATTCGTTTCTAAAATCTTTTGGATAAAGTAATGCCAAATACGATTTTAATTAAGAAAAAATATCACAAGTACGTCTTGTTAGTTATTCAAGCATGAGGATCTTCAGAAAGCTTTTTAATTGAAAACCAAGTTGTTTATGTAGAAAGGACTTAAATGATCATATCTGTTTTTGATATATCCCAGAAAGTACTCTGAGTCAGTTTAAAATTTCATGAACAATCATATCAGCTTTTGTAACATCCTAATTTTTAACCCAATACTCCTAGAACGTATTTAGGTTAACCATTAGTCTATTACTCTTTTAGTCTCATTCTTTAAGACCTTTCTTTAAAATACTTAGCGGAAAATATGGGTAGAATTTTTTTGAAAAACATAGACAAAACGTGAGTCTCGCGTACCGTGAAGCGTAAACATAAAAGAATAACACGAACAGAAACACCAAATAGGCTTCATGGAAAGAACAACCATCCACATATCATTGTATAACATTAATGTTAAATATCAAGTTAAACATTAATAGTATTAATGACATAGGCACATCCCACAATAACATCACATCAAATATATTGGGCCTACCCGTGGAGGTTGAGCATACAACAATTCAAACTACACACAACTATGATGTGAAAAGCTACGACTATGTCCCCGCTTTCGCTGCGCTACTCCGATCTCGACCATCAAGCTACTTCCACGTCGGCACTTCATAGCAATCCACGGACATCATGCCAACCTTGTCTGAAGATGAAGATGGAAAAGAAAGATTGGGGGTGAGAAACTTATACAAGAATCTCAGTAGGGCTCCCCTTTTTCACATACGTGTCATCATCATCGTTCTCAAGAACCTCAGGTTTAATTATGAAATAGTGAGCATGCAAAGATTCATTTATTAAGTTCTAAGACATCTATTACCGAGGCCCGTTCATTTTATCATGAGTCTTGTAATGAATGCAACATACTTCTTAGGATATGCATGTCAATACTTCATGCAACATTAACTCTAAATCATACATTTAACTTCATAGCAAGCATAGTGTGCATAGAAAACATGGTTCATGAATGACATTCCTTGTTTCTTTAGGTGACTTTAATTTGGTTTCTTTTCATCCTTGAGGCAACCCTATTACTCTTCCCTTTTGAGAGTATTTCTAGGTTATGAGCTCATACTTCACTAGTCGTCACTAGCATAAACTTATTCTCTTTTGATAAGTTGAAGTCCCGACTTGATAAGTACGGGTTAGGGGGCAAGAATCACCTTTTCATCACCTATAGTTTGATTAGTCCAAAGGATCATTTTCTCATACTTTACGTCCTTTTAAGCAAGAATCACCTTTTCATCACCTATTGTTTGGTGAGTCCAAAGGATCATTTTCTCATACTTTAAGTCACCTTAAGCCTTAGCATGTTATAAGAAGATGCAATATAATCATAGATTATCACTTAACTTATCATGCTTATAAACTCATAAAATCATGCATCCCGCTCAATGATAATCATTCATACAATTTATCATGCAACATGCCTTCACATTCATTTCATATATATATACATTCACCAAACTATAAATCATCATGTCATAATCTGAGAATAGGCATGCAAGATCATCAATTCATGTTCACATGAAGGAAGGAACACTTATATGCACATTTTAGATACTGGTAATCGATTACATGGTCCTTGTAATCGATTACTTGGCTCAATTTTCTAAAACAGGGAAGTTTGAGATCCTGGTAATCGATTACCTGAGCCTTGTAATCGATTACCTTGATTGAAAATGCACTCTGGGCCTCAAGAACACCTGAGTAATCGATTACATGGAGTGGTAATCGATTACCAGGGTCCAGAAACATGTTCTGGGTTTTCCAGAACACTGTGTAATCAATTACATCATCTTGTAATCAATTACACAGGTCAAAAACTTATATCCAGGTATGCAAGGCACTCTGGTAATCGATTATATAAGCCCTGTAATCGATTACCAGTAAACCAAAATGGCGAAAAACTCAAGCTTTGACATTCTTAAAATTGCCCATTCATTCTAAAAACCTTTTAACATCATTCCATCATCTTCCTTAAAACCAAACACACATTTAATCCCTTTGGAGCCTATAACCTTTCAAAACTTTTCGCATATCACAAAAAACAAGATTCATCATCAACAAGACCTTTTTCAAAATCTCCAACTCCTTAAATGGAAACACCCATTTATAAAGGTAAAAGCACATGGGACCGAAATTCATTTGTAAGTTAAAAGGAGTGAACCTTGAGCCTCTAGACATATAGGTGATAACGTAATCATAAACATGCAAATGCAAGCTTCGTTTTAATCTTGATATTATGAAGTGATGACAATGGAAACGTAAATATGATGTACAAAGCTCAAATTTAAACATGAGATGCAATAACTTGAAATATAAACGTGCTAGGAAAAAATATAAATATGGAATACAAGTTCATTTCTTTATTTTAGTGCTCTAGGCCCAGTAACAATTGACTTTAAGGCCGAAACAGAAAGGCTTTGAGATTAATTAGGTGATATGCAAACTCTTGTTTTAATATTTGGGTTCTTAGGTGATGACTTGAAAGGTAAACGTGCTAGAAAAGAAACATAAATATGAAATGCAAGAACTTGAAAAGTAAATATGGATGCAAAGCTGAAAAGTAAATATAGGTGTAAACCATTTATTATCTTGAGTCCTAGGCTCAAGATTCACCATTTGAACTCTTTTAAAAACATCTTACTTTCTTTTCTTGATAAAACCATTTGAAAGAGTGAAACCTTCAAGCTTTAGAGGACACTAGGTGGTAGTTTCTCAACCAACACCCAAGATCCTTATCATCAAGCCATGGTTCTCTCCAATGTAGGCCATCATGGCCGAAATCCAAGAGAAGAAAGAAGAAGAATAAGAACCAAAAAAGAGAAGAAAAGAAGAACCAAACTTTATCATTCCAAACCAAAAGCTAAACAAAAGAAGGAAAGGCATTCTCAACATAAACTAAACTCCCTACCTTGGATGTGTTTCCTTGATTGAGAAAGAGAACTTGCTCTTGAGGAAGAAGAAGAAGAAGATCTCCTTGAAGCTTGAGAGAAAAAAAGTATTTGGGGGTGTGAGAGAAATGAGCAAAGGTTCTAGCAAGCTCTTTGCGTGTCTATTTATAGAGGAAATGATCATAAGAAGAGTGAAGGGAGGAGGCTAAGTGGCACAATTTGAGTGGAGGAAGAAGAGAAAATATCTCTTATATGTAGTCATTCATAGGTAAGGCTAGGCATGGTTGGAGGTATGGGCTAGCATGTCACTTTGAGTGTTGGAAAGAAAAAACTCTTGATGTGGGAAGGGTTGAGGTGGCGCCTATTTTGAAAAATCCAAGGGGAGGAAATTGCTTCCCTAATTGTGGGTTAGTGATGTGTTTAGGTGTGTCCTTGATTAGACTTAAGATTAGGAGTTTGTAAGTAAGTATGTAAGTGAAAGAGTAGGTAATCAAGGCTATTTTAAGGCATGATTAGTAAGCATTCTAGCCCATTAGTGGGGTCAAAATCCTACTTTACCTAGGCTTCTTGGCGTATGGAGAGTGAATAATGAAAACACTATTCAAGATTCTATGCCTTGGAACTTGAGTTTTCAAAAGAAAAAGGGGTTTTTGTGTTTAATCTAAGTAATCTTAGGTTCTAATTAATTTTAATAAATCATTTTAACTCAAGATTAATTATGGAAATCAATTAACCTTTGATTAGAGCCTACCATTGCTTAGGTTTCCTTAATTATATCATTAAGCTCAAATGGCACTATGCTAGGGGTAAAATCGTAATTTCACATAAAAACTGGCCGGAACCACCTGGACTTAAATAGATACTTTTAAACACATGAAAACATCATTTTAAACTTTTGGGGAAAGTTTCGGGCTCGAACGGCACCTTTACCTGCATAAAATGCTATAAGCGTATTTTGATCATTTCAACCCGAAACTACAAAAAACGCGTTTTTCATTTCCGAAAACACTCAAGGATCATCCAATCCCCTTCGAACATTGAGCTGACCCTTCGAGGACTACCATGCCGGCTATTCTTGAATCCTGGTCAGGAAATGACCTCAGGGGCATTTTAGTCATTTCTCTCAAACGGAAAAATCAGGGTGTTACAACTTTGATTTAGTTACTTAAAGCTAAAATGTTTTTGATCTTATTCATATCATTCCTTAAGAAAAGAACTTTCTGAAAATCACACTCAGTGATAAGGTTGAAAGAATATGATACATCATGTTTTTATTTAAGCAATATTTCTTTCAATATCTTTTCAAAAGATTTTCTTCAAATTGGTTTGTCATCATCAAAAAGGAGGAGATTATTAGCTCCAAAGCCCTTTCAAAATGCGCTAATTAGTTTTGAATAACAATAAAGCCAATTTAAAGAAAATTATTTAAAGAACTTCTATTGGTTGTCTTGAGTTTCATGTAAGTATTTTAACAGGTTTTATTGTTTAGCTAAGAGTAAGACTTACTCAAGTAAAAATAAATTTCATTCTGCATGTGCAAACATGTTTATCTCATGATAAGAGATATGAACTGAAAAAAGAAGTGAAATTATATCCTTATTCAAGCTTAAAAGGACTAACGATTTGTAGAAGATATCAATGTTACAAGAAACCAAGTTTCAAGACCTCATAAAGTAGCACTAGACATCAGAAAGTATGTTTACATTGAAGATATCAAGCAATCTCTGAAGACTAGATGTTTTACTATCTTCAATCAGCTCAATCACAAAACAGTCATCATCATAAAGCTTGGATTGAAAATCAAAAAGTAAAGAAATCATCAAAGATCTATTACCACACATCAAAAAGCTCACTTCATTGTGGAGCGCTGAATATTACTGGAAATGGAGGAAAATTTGAATTTGAAAGAGTCAAATCCCAGTATCAAAACTAGTTAATCATCTCTTTTGTCTTTGCAGGCAACTATCCTAAGTCCTAGAAGAAAAAGTTCAAAAACCATGATTCAAAAAATAAAAGGCAGTTTTCTGAAGGACATCAAAAACCTCTATCCCACAACAGTTTCTGCAAACTAATCTGATAGACAGACAGGCTACACTTCTAAACTATATTTCCAAAACATAAATTGATGATCAACACATGTCCTTGAAATATCAAATCAAAGGCAATAGTCATAAAGAAGACCTTCTATATATATGAGATGTTGTGCTCAAAGAAAGAGTGAGAGACTCCGCACATAAAGAGAAAACTCTGCAAAAATTTCTTCTCATATCAAGTAAGGTTCATATCATTATGTAATTAAATTCCTTATTTGTAAAACATCTTATTTCTACATTCTTAGATAGATTTATATTCTTTTTAGGAAAAAAATGATAAAAATGAGTCATTCAAGTTTTTCCAGGATCTTTTAATGTATACGTTAAGGAAACTTGAGTGTAGGTTAGTTTGAGTGGCAACCCAAATACAAAACCTTTGTATCCTCGATTCGATAGTGATCGCTGTGAGATAGCTTGAAAAGGCTAATGTAAAACTACTTGCAATGCAATAGCAACTTGTGGTTTACTGGTCACAGTTTAGCTTGGAGAAGCTAGTTAAAGACTACTTTCAATGTGACAGTAACAGCTGGTTTACTAGTCACTGTTTAGCTTGGAGAGGCTGGGAAGAACTACTCAGTCCAGCTTGGAGAGGTTGGGAAGAACTACTCAATTTGTAGCAGTAGGAATTGTCTATTGATCACAAATGAAAGCTTAGGAAGGCTAATATAAAGACTATCCAGTTGTTCTTTCTCTGATTGAGAAAGTTGTTTTAGTGAAACCTCAACTTTTGTTTGAGTACTGGATGTAGACAGTTTTGACCGAGCCAGTATAAAAATATTTACGTCTCATCTTTTTCTCCTTGATCTTCTTTATATTTCTCTGTTGCATGTTATTATTTATATACTGATTGCCGTTTTGTTATTCATCTTATATTTCAAAAATCTACTTTTTGAAACTACTAACTAAATTTTCGATGCACTACAAGTTTTATATTTGATAGTATTTGTTTTAAATATTTTAGAAAAGTATAATGAAGCAAGCACAATTCAACCCCCTTTCTAGTGCACATTTCCACTTATAGTTGAAATCACATTTTTGTTTTGGAAAGAAGTTTTAGTATGCTTGCCTTTCTCACAAAAATCACAAGTTGAATCCTTGTCGAATCTGATCTTAGGCAGGCCTTTAACAAGCACCTTTTGAGATAACTCAAAAATAAGCTTCGTATGAGCATGTTCAAGCTTCTTATGCCACAGCCACTTATGATCCATGAAGGATGCGAGACATTTTACATCTTGATCTAGAAGGTCATCCAAGAATAATATGTAAGTGTTATCATGTTTCTTTCCAGATAAAATAACTTGTCCAGAAGTGCTTGATAAGGGGCATTCATGCCACTTATTTTACTGTTAAACTCTAGTCTTTTGAATAAGTTCCATTGATTAATTGATGAAATTATTAGTGATTGCTAACTTGTTCCTCATTGTACATTTGTCTGGGAAACCATTGATTATTGCACTATGTAACATCCTAATTTTTAACCCAATACTCTAGAACATAATTAGGTTAATCATTAGTCTGTTACGTCACAGCTTCCTTATTACTTTAAAATACTTAGCGGAAATACTGGTAAATTTTTTTTTGAATTATAAAAGCAAAGTGAGAGCCGCGCTGTAACACCCCAATTTTTACTGTAATTTTTGCTGTCATTAGAAATTACTCAATTACCAAATTACCATAGGTAATTATTACATAAGATTTGAGGCCGAACAATCCTCAATAAAGGAATATAACATTAGAAGAGAGGTTAGGAACGATTCATGCGAGAGTCGCAAATCCCGAATTTCTGTACGTATAAAATGACCAAAATGCCCCTGAAGTTATTTTACTCAGAAAATAAGGATCGTGGGGGCCCCACCTATTCTCAAGGGGATATTTTGAGGATAATAAGGGATTGTTTGTGTTATGTGTGTTAATAGAGCAGAAGGATCTCAATTTTGAGTTCCGACGCGCGAAATGACCAAAACGCCCCTGCGCCTGTTTTAACTCCGATGTGCGTGCCGACTGAGCCCGAACCTCACTAAAATGTTTTAAAATGTGTTTTTAAGCCATGATTAACCATTGGTTAAGCTCGGGTGGCCTCGGACAGTTTTTAAGTGAAAGTACGATTTTGCCCCTATTTTTGGGCAGTTTTGCGAATTTCGGGATTTTTGATTCGTATACCGAAACCTAAGCAATATTAGGCTCAAATTAAAGCTTATTAAATTCTAAATATTAATCTAGAGTCAAAATTATGTATTTAAATTGATTAGAACCCAAAATTTCTCAAAAACACCCAAATTGCTTACTAATTCACTTAAACCCTTAACCGTAAATTCTCTAAATTACATGAATACCTTGCCTACACCTAAATAATGCATGGAACACACAAATTTCACTTCTTTGGGCTGTAATGGACGAAATTATTGATGCCATTATGCAGCTGAATTATTGCCAAAAGTTGCACTAAAACAAAATGCCAAAATGTCACCATAAGAGACATAATTCCTTAATTTCATATAACTTTGTCTAAAATGATTTTTTCTCCCTTATTTCTCCTGCAAAATTCCGTCCACTACCTCATCATTTTGGCCAATTAGAAGCCTCAAAATTTTCTATAAATAGGCTTGCTTGAGTGGTCTTGGAATGCTTGGTTCATAACTAGTTTTTAGGAGCACCAAAAACTTTCTTTCTTCCTCCTCTTTGGCTGAATTCTTTCTTCAATTTTTTCAAAGAGATTTTGTTTCATTTCACTTCAAGAAACCAAGTTCTCTTCCTCTTCTTCAACTCAGATTAGGTAGGGAGTAGTTTCTAAATTTATTTCTATGCTTTGAGGAGTTGTGTTTTTAGCTCAAAATGATGAAATTATGAACTTACCTTAGCTTTTCATTTTAGTTTTCCTCTTCAATTTTTCTTTAACCAATTCAACCATATGGCCTAGGTGGAACTAAGATGATGGCTTGATGATGAGGACCTTGAGGGTGGGTTGTAAATCCATCACAAGTTAGGCCTCTAAAGCTTGAAAATTCCACTTGATGCAAAACTTTAAAGAATAATGCTTTATGATGCTAAAACAAAGATTTTTAGTTTAGAACTTGAAAGATGTATTTTCCTTTTATGTTTTATTTCTTGTTAAGATATGTATTGGGTTGAATTTATAATTCTTTTAAAGTCTTGAAGGAGCTCTAGTAAAGAAACAAAATGAATTTGCATCCATGATTAAGTTTATGCTTTGCATAACCATGTTTACCTTCTATGTCATCACTAAATTTTCAAGAATGAAGAAATGAACTTGCATTTCTCATGTTTAAATTCCAAGCTTGTATTTCATGTTTATGTTTCAAGTCATCACTTAATCTTTCAAGATAATAAAGAGGTTGCATCTCATATTTAATTTATGCTCTCACTATATTTTATAATGGCTAAAAGAATCAACGCATGGCATGTTTATTTTATGCCATCACCTAAAGATCCTAGAGCTCAAAGACTTGCCCATGTATCACAAGCAAAGAAATATGATTATTGGAGTTAAAGAATTTATTCTTTAAAAAGTCTTCAGATTGGAGCTTTAAAAGATGTAATAATAATTCTCTTCACCTTCTATTGGTCCTGTGCGGACTACCGCCGCTCCGGTTTCTTAATATTCTCTTCTCCCTCTACTGGTCCTGTGCGGATTACCGCCACTCCAGTTTCTTGTATCATGTTTATATTTCAAGTTCTTGCATCATGTTTAATTTTCAAGTCATCACCTTAAATCTTAAAGATAAAGAAATGGAATTGCATATGATGTTTATAATTCCAAGCTATCACCTCATAAAGATAAGATTAAAATAAGGTTGCATAGCATGTTTATAATTCTAAGATGTCACCTAAATCTCTAAAGCTCAAGACTTACTCCTTTGATCTTAAGTGAGAATTTTAATTGTGAAGATCCTCCCAAATTTGACAAAAGAACTAGTTTCTAAATGAGTTTTAAGGCTTTGCAAGGATTTTACGGGGAACTAGTATTTTATATGCACTTAAAATATGATTCTATGTAATTGCATGAGGTTCATGATTCGGCCACTGATCTGAGTTTAGTATCAATGTGTGATAATGATTTGATATGATTGAAGTTGTGATAATTATGGTTTATTGTTAAGAGAATGATTCATAATTGGTTTAGTAACTAATTAGTTCTATAATTGATAATTCTATGTAAGGATTGGATGCTTATTAAGTACTTGATATCATTGAATGATTTCCTGGCTTGCATGTTATAGTTGCTGTTGCAAATAATGAGAATGCTTATACATGAAATGTTCTTTATTATGTAAAATTTACCTTTGTTGCTAGAAGAAAGTGTATCATTGTAAAAGTGTAATTTGGAAAGGTTCTGGCTAAGGAAAGACTTGGTATTTAAGCGTGTCCATTGTGACCCACCTCTCTTTCCTGGGAATCTCCCATATGCATGATTACAATTGATATATATTATTTTAGCTTAAGACTATAAATGAGAAAATGTTATGATGTTTATGAATTGTATTATGATATAACATGCAAAGATTTAATGGTGACTTAAACTTATAAGAAAATGATCCTTTGGAACCATCAGACTATAGGTGGCGAAAAGGTGATTTTAGCCCCCTAACCCATTCTCTCAAAAGGGTAGAGTCGGGACTTTAGCTTATCAAAAGGGATAAGTATATGCTAGTGACGACTAGTAAAGTATGAGCTCATAACCTAAATTACTCCCAAAAGGGTGGAGTATAGGGTGGCCTAAGGAAAATAATGATGATGATAAGATTTTAAGTCACCTAAGGCACTAAAGAAATGAAATATGTGCACTATGTCCATGTGTAGCTAATATTATGTGACATTCTTTTATGCATGTTATTTGATAATGATGATGAGGAAAATGATGTGATGATAAAGGAAAAGTTCATTGTAAATATGACATGTTAAGATTATGATGCATTATAAGACGCACGATTAAAAATTGACGAACCTCGGTTAAGTATTTGTCCAAACTTAAAATGAATCTTTGCATGCTCACTATTTTAGAATAATCCCGAGGTTCCTGGGGACTTTGATGATGACATTGTAGAAGGAGGTACCTTACTGAGAATTCTTTAGCAAGATTCTCACTCCCTTTTCTTTATTTCCATCATTGTCTCCAGATTCAGATGGCAACATTCGTCCTGTTCGTTGATACCCCTACTTGGGAATTTCACTATGATCCGGTGCATCGCTCGTATCATTTTGAAGGGAAGTGCGCAGTTCGTGTTTTTATTTACATAGATCGTCCATTTGCACATCTTGTCCCTAGTTATCGATTTTCTCCTACTTCTCCCTATGGCGATGAAATGGTTTTCGAACATGCACGTCCACTTGATGAAAGGATGTTACGTTTCATCTGCTGTCCATGGATTTCCAGAGTATGTTCCCGAGATGAGATATTTTGAAACTGATCCTTCAGAGGACACTCCTACTCATGTATATTCTGAGAGCTCTGCTCCTATTCCCACACGTGTAAGAGAGGGTAGTAAGGAAACAGTTGTTCAGCCGAGGTTAGCAAGAAGGCCGTCCATGCGACCCCAGCCTGGTGCATCTCGTGTGTCCCCTCCTGAGGGAGCTCATCAGTGGATCGGATTTATTCCCCCATTTCCAGGACAGTGGCCATAGAGGGTTCTTAGTAGATTTATGTGTGATCATGCACCCTAGTTTTAGGATAACCTTCCCGGCTTATGGAGTTATCTAGTTTAGGGGCATGTATTTCCTTATGTATATTTTCTTTTATGGGTTTGCATAAGATAATGATGTATGAACATAACCCACCCTTTGAGTGAGGTTATTGTATGTAAATATATGCTATAATGTGCTTATGGA
Source organism: Dalbergia cochinchinensis (assembly GCA_031216125.1). NCBI lineage: Eukaryota > Viridiplantae > Streptophyta > Magnoliopsida > Fabales > Fabaceae > Dalbergia > Dalbergia cochinchinensis. The sequence continues at coordinate 32,083,276 of CM062377.1, read as the reverse complement.
TGTTATATGATGGAGCCTAAGTGATATATTCTTAAACGTCTTATTATACTCCGCTTACTCGTTCACGTTGTACTCGGCTCACGTTTTCAATTATGTGTTTAAAAAAAAATGGCTCGTAATTTCACTAAGTATTTTCAAATTATGAAGAAAGAACCAAAGCAAGGAGTAAAGTCTAGTCATTAATCAGATTCAACCTAGGTGTATCTGGTTAATTACTAGGGTGTTACACGCGCGACACGTTAATTAATAATGCACGAAAGGTAACAAAGCAAGCATCGCATAGCAACATGGCATAAGCAAGTAACGGCACATCATAATAACATTGAACTGCATATTTATATAATATATGATATGCCACTTGTGTAGAGTGGGGCTTAGTTTGATACATCATAAACAGATACAACTAAAAGAGAATACAAAGGAAAATACTATGGAAACGTAAAAGCAACTCCCCTACCCAAGTGCAACTAAAGGGATAACCTCTAAACAAAAGGAGGTCTATCCTCATCTAAGTGGTGTGTGCTCTACCCGGGTACTCCATCGGTCATACGTCTCCTCCTACTGACGTCCGTCTCACGAGCGAGGCACATATCCGGGAAACTGGGCAAGCCCCTCGAGCGTAAAGAGGCAGAACGAGGATCGAGAGTGACCCCCGTGATGTGGCCGCATCTCCGGTCGTCGTGCAAGCCGTGGCTGAGTCACGGTATCCTCACTGCCCTCCCTCATCAGTGGTGGAGTGGGGGCGGAGCTCTCGCATTACGGATAGGTAGGCGGGTCCTCGAATGGGTGGGTCTCCGAGAAGTAGGTCCGGGGCACATAATCGGGATAGTCATACATGGCTGAGGCAGCGGTGTGCATGCGGAGTACGCTCTCGTTATGCGTACGTGCGCGCTCAAAAACCCGCTCGTCGTCGCCGTAGGGTGCTGTCGGGGAGAAGCGATGGGTATGCACGGGGTGAGCGAAGGGACGTCCTACGAACATGAAGACTCGCACCATGCACTGTCCCTCAAAATGGTATGACCCGTGATCAGGGTCATAGTGCACCTCCCACGTCGGGGTGTCCATGAAAACCACGAACGTCGCCATCTGAAGACGTGACGGAAAGAAAGAGATAGAGGGAGTGAGAATCTTGCTAAAGAATCTCAGTAGGGCCTCCTACTACCTAGGTGTCATCATCTACGTCCTCAGGAACCTTGGGTTTAGTAAACGAAATAGGTGAGCATGCATTAAGTCCATTTTTAGGTTCTAATACATAATTTAGCCAAGGTCCGTTCATTTTAGCATGATTCTTAATGTCATGGATGCAAACATATTAAAGGATGTATGCATGGCTCTACTTAATACAGGAATAATCATCATATCTTTAACAACATCATAATAGTGGCATAAAGTGGCAATTAAATTCTCTTTGTGACATGATCATCATAACTTCCTCATAGGCCACCCTAAAAGACAAGCACTTTGGGGGTGCTCGGCCGAACCGATGTCACCCAGAACGTGTCACATCTCTAGGTTATGAGCTCATACCTTAACTAGTCGTCACTAGTTCTTACTTATCAATCCCGATAAGCGTAACATAATCATAAACATAATCCCGACTTATCCAGTACGGGCTAGGGGGCATTTCTTAGGGGTGCTCGGCCGAACCGGTGTCACCCAAGAATTAATCTTGGTACCGATGTCACATGAGTTCTCTGGAGGTGCTCGGTCGAACCGGTGTCATCCGAGAACTCATCTTAGTACCTCATAAAAATTTCATAGGTTTTCAAAAACTTTCTGAGTCCCGAATTTGTCAGAAATTCGACGGTGTAACTATAGCATGCCAAATTTCTTCCAAATTCTTCTTTATGCCACATAAGTCAATCAAAAATGCATCCTTCATCATAATTTCATGCGTTCACATAATCATCCTCATACTTTCACAAGCAACATTAAAGATTCGTTATGCAGTTGGTCATACGGTATTTTATGCTTTGACCCTTACGGGCCTTATACTTGAGATGTAGTTAACCTATCATCTCCTATCAAACTTTTATGCACCTAAGGGTTCTCTCTTAACAAAACTTATTATTATTCATGCTCTCTATTAAATCTGAACATCATCATTCCTTTAGGGGCAGCACCTAAATCTTGAAATTGCGGGGTTCTAGAACTTACGTTTTAGACCCTTTCTTGGTTCCGTCTTCGCCTAAGGCGCTATAAGTTAAACCTAAACCAATTATGAGTCCTTCCTATATCAAAGAACTAATTTTATACCATGTTCTCTATATTATAAGGTTGCTGGACAGATCCTAAGAATTAAATGTTCTAAGAGTTCTAGAATTGCGGTTTTACGGTTTACTAGTTACTAGTTTCTCTATAGGTGCTAAAATTCAATCCTACTTCAAATGTAACCAAATTTTTCATGATTAAACACTCCTAATCTGATTATATCCCCATTGAAATAGTTTGGGCAGTGTCCATAAGTAAATGGGATTAAACTATGCTAAATTTTGACTTTACGATTTTTCTAGAAAGCTAGTTTCTCTTTTAACATGCATAGAAGTGTTCCTACCTCATCACACATAATTTCCACACATCATAACACATCAAAACATCATCACACAACAAAAAACTCATCATGACAAGGCCGAAACACCAAGTCCCCAAGATGGTGCATAACTTGATGTTTCTAAGACATATAAGGTGCTAGTTTCTCTTGAAACCAATTTAGAACCTTTAAAACTCTTTTGCAAACCAATTTATTTTGTAAAGGAGGCTAAAACATCCTTAGCTCGGTAACCACTTGATCCCTCCTTAAAAAGAGTTAAATTCATAGAACCTTGTTGGTCTTAAACTCAAACAAATTCATGAGATTTAAAAGGGTTCTTAAAACTTGACTTATTGGTCCTTGAAGCTAGATGAAACTCATTCCAAGTTCATCATCACTACTAGGCCGAAATCATGCATTCAAAGAATGCTCCCTCATTAAACTTTAACTTGAGATAAAATGGGCAAGTCTTTGAGCTCTAAGGTCTTTTAAGTGATGACATAATTTAAATATGCTATGCACTTCATTTTTATTCTTCATTACAAAATAAAGTGAGAGCTTAAAGTAAATATGCAAGACTTGAATTATAAATATGCAAAGCTTGAATTAAATATGCAAGACTTGAAATATAAATATGCAAAACTTTAAAATATAAATATGTAAGTTCATTTCTTTATTTTAGTGCTCTAGGCCCAGCAACAATCGACTTTAAGGCCGAAATAGAAAGGCTTTGAGATTTAGTTAGGTGATAGTGCAAGTTCTCATTTTAAATCTTTACGTTCTTTAGTGACGAAAGGTAAGTATGCTAGACAAGAATATAAATATGAGATGCACTCCATTCTTTAGCCTTTAACTTTAAGTGATGGCTTGGAAATTAAATATGAATGCAAAGCTCAAAATAAATATGTAATGCTAAGCTTGAATATAAATATGAATGCTAGTCCATTTATTTCTTATTAGAGCTCATACAAGACTTTTAAAGGAACTTAAACCTCAACCCAAACTTATCATGACAAGATAAAGTAAAAACAAGAGTGAACCTCAAGGGTTCTTTAAAACGCAAAGTTTCTTTTCTTGGAATGTAAACATAAATAATATTTTTATTAAAACTCAAACTCTAGAGGCCACTTTGTGATGAACACATAGTTATCATCTAGAAGCTCTCATCATCAAGCCATTGTGAACCTCCTTGGCCAATATAGCCGAAACCTTGGAGAAGGAAAAGGAAAAGGAACCAAAATTTTTGGAGAAGGAAAGAAACATTTGGAACTCTAGAGACCATGATCTTGATGATGCATTAACACCAACATCATGAGTTCTCATCATTGAGTTCATGTTAACCATTTTAAAACATCATCAAAGTGAAAGGTTTTCAAGGATTCAACAAGAAAAACTAAAACATCTTTAACTCAAGAACAAAGATCAAGCTTTAGAGATTGTTCAAGTGATGAACATCATCATGAAACTCTCATCATCAAGCTCTCATTCCTTTGATCCTCAAGCCTCATGGCCGAAAACATAGAGGAGAAGAAGAAGAAAAGAAGTCCTAAAAAAGATTCAAGAGAAACTATGAACACATAAAGAGATTAAGAACTTTAAATGAAAGAACTCTTGAAAGAAAATCCCTACCTAGTGATTAGGAGGTTGGAATGAGAGAAGAGGATAAAGAACTTGAAGAACTTGAAGACTTGAACTTGAGAGAAAAAGGAAACTTTGAAGTGCTCTTTGGAAACTTACACTTAGCAAATGAACCCAAAATGATACAAGTTCACCCAAGCAAGCAATTTATAGAGAAATAAAACAAATGAAAGGTGCATGGAGGGGGAGGAGCTTCGGCCATCAGCCTCATGGGTAGCCCATGAGTTCCATGAGGTGAGATAATGTGGTCTTGAGGCATGGTGAGGTATGGTTCAAGGCATGGCTTCAAGCATGGTTCTTTGAGTGAGAAATAATTCAACATGTGTGGTAAATGAGAGAGAGATGGCCGAATGTGCATCAGCCATGGGGGGAGGATTTCTTGCATTTTAATTGTGGTTTAGAGTTGTGTTTAGGTGTATCTTTGATTAGGATTAAGATTAGGAATTTGTAAGAAAGTGTTTAGGTGAGAAAATTTGTAATCAAGGTTGTCAAGACATAATTAAGGAGTGTTCTTGCATCATTAGTGAGTTATAAACTCATTTTAGTGTATAAACAACTCTAGACACAATTCCTTGATTTAAGGAATTGGAGAGAGAAAATACTATTCAAGATTCCAAGAGTGAAATCTTGAGTTTTAGAAAAGAGATTTAAATCTAATCTAAGCAATCTTAGGTTCTAATTAATTTTAATAATTTATTTTGACTCTAGATTAATTATAGAAATTAATTAATCTTCGATTAGAGCCTAATATTGCTTAGGTTTGCTTAATCACATCGTTAAGCTCAAAAACACCATTCTAGAGGCAAAATCGTAATTTTGCACTAAAACTGCTCGGGACCACTGGGACTCAAACAGATGCTTTGAAACATGTAAAAACATGATTTTAAACCTCTGGGGAAAGTTCCGGGCTCAAACGGCACCTTTACCCGCGTAAAAACGCTATAGGGGTATTTTGGTCATTTTGACCCGAAACTGCGGAAAATGAGACTTTCGCCTCCGAAACCACTCAAGGGTCATTCAATCCCCTTCAAACATTGAGTTGGCCCTTCGAGGACTACCGGGCCGGCCATCCTCGAATTCCGGGCCGAAAATGACATCAGGGGCATTTTGGTCATTTTCCACTCAGACAGAAAATCGGGGCGTTACACACTAACTGTTTGAAATTGAAGCTTGTTACATTTAATCTGTTTCCTAGTGTGGTTTTTATATACAGAGGCATTGGATCATGTGCAATTCTCTAAGAGAAAGGCTAGGAACCCTCTTGAAGAAGTCAAAGGCTGGAAAAAGAGGAAGCAGCCTAAAGTTAACCATTCGGGTAATCGCTGTAGCGGTCAACAACCGCTGCAGCGGTCAGCAGAGAGCCCTGCGTGATGACCTGCAAGCATCTTTTCTGGAGACCGCTGTAGCGGTCAACAACCACTGCAACGATGGCACGATAGACCAGAAGGGCAATTTTAAGTGCTATGGGTCCCACTTTGACCCATCTTTTGAGAGCAGTATTTATAAATTTAGATCATAATTTTACCCTAGGTTTTGAACAGCGGAGTTTTAGTGATAATAATTCTCTTTCTCTCTCTATCTCTCTCCCTTTCTCTCTCTTCTCTTCATCTTTTCTCTCTTAGGGATTTCATTAGTGGATTGTTTGGTTCTTGTGCAAGGGTTATTGCTATTGTTTCCAGGTATTCTTGCTTATTCATTGATTGTAATCATCCAAGAATGGAGGAATAGATTTCACAGCTAGTGTAAGGAACTCTGGATGGATTGGGATAACTTTGAGACCCTTTATTCATGTTGAATGCTTTAATTTTCCCATTGTTCTTCAATTTCTATTCATATAATTGTGGTGATTGCTACAATTGTTATTGTAATCCCCAAATTGATGATTATTGTTTGAGGAAACCTTTTAGCCATAATAGATAAATTTATCAAATTATGTTTAAAGGAGAGCAATGGAATTAACCTTTCGATTGGTGATTAAGCTCTAGCAACTGGTATTGTAGATCATTATAACTTCCAATTCATTTGAGATCTCAATTATTTGTTAATTTCATTGGTCAAATTCTAGGGATTGATTAATCACTAGTAGAGTTGCAAGTTAATAATAACTAAGGGCCATTAATGGATTCAACATGTGGTCAATGATAATTAATTCCAATCTTAGAGTTACCCTACACTAGTGTCTTCTTCTCTATTGCTATTACTCTATTGCTATTAATCTCTAATTTTCAATTTCCATAATCTTATTACTTAAACCCCCAATTCTCAACTAAGTGATAAGGCCTCCTTGAAAGACGACTTAGGTTGTACCCTTTGCTATATTTTGGTACAATTTAGTATTAAACTATTTTCTAATTTATTGTAAGTAGTGACAGCTCGCAACAAAACCAATGCAGTGCTCACCGGAGGCAGCAAAAGATGAATTGAAGCCTATCCCTCCTCATCTAAAGTATGCTTTCTTAGGGGAGGGTACTGAGCTACTTATTATCATTGCCAGTGACCTCTCTGCAGAAGAAGAAAGCAAGCTCTTGCATGTCCTGAGAGGTCACAAGAAGGCACTTGGGTGGACACTAGCAGGCATCACTAGTATAAGCCCTTCTATTTGCACACATCGTATTTTCTTGGATGAAGGTGCACGACCAGTGAGACAACCCCAAAAACGTCTAAACCCCTTAATCTTAGAAGTGGTTAAGAAAGAGGTGGTGAACCTTTTAGCTGCAGGGATAATCTATCTTATTTCTGACAGTCAATGGGTTAGTCCAGTCCAGGTTGTCCCCAAGAAATCTGGGATTATTGTGGTCAAGAATGAGCAAAATGAGTTAGTGCCCACAAGAGTCCAGAATAGTTAGAGAGTATGTATTGACTACCGCAAGCTGAACCAAGCCACTTGGAAAGATCATTTCCCATTACCATTCATTAATCAAATGTTGAAGAGGCTTGCAGGACAGTCACACTACTGCTTCTTGGATGTATACTCTAGGTACTTCCAAATCCCTATTGCTCCAGAAGACCAAGAGAAGACAACCTTCACTTGCCCTTTTGGTACATATTCATACAGACGCATGCCATTTGGGCTATGCAATGCACCGGGCACCTTCCAGAGGTATATGGTAAGTATCTTCTCTGATTTTATTGATGAATGCATGGAAGTTTTTATGGATGATTTTATAGTTTTCGGTCTCTCTTTGATGCATGCCTCCATAGTTTGGAAAAGGTTTTGAGTAGATGTATTTCCACCAACTTAGTTCTAAATTTTGAAAAATGCCATTTCATAGTCAAACAAGGTGTGGTGTTGGGGTGGGTCATCTCTAGGGAAGAAATAGCTGTAGATAAGGCTAAGATAGATGTGATTAGCTCTTTGCCTTACCCTGCATGCGTGCGAGAAGTGCATTCTTTTCTTGGTCATGCAGGTTTCTACAGGCGTTTTATCAAGGATTTCAGTAAATTGGCGCAACCCATGACCAAGCTCTTGCAAAAGGAGGTGGAATTCATCTTTGATAAGAGCTGTAAGGAAGCTTTTGACATTCTAAAGAAGAACCTGACGTCAGCTCCCATCATCCAGCCCCGTGACTGGTCCCTACCATTTGAGCTGATGTGTTGTAACACCCTGAAAATTATTTAAAAATTAATTTGAGTTTTATTAGTCATAATTTCAAAAATTTGATAGTTTTAACAATAATGAGGATAGTCTAAGGGATTTGTAAAAAAAAAAAAAAAAATTGTGAATAGTAATTTGCGGGCCCTACCGGTCAGTCGAGACGGCCGAAACCCTAGAATTGAGCCCCGGAGATGCCCGAAATTGAGAAATTATATGATTATGGTTAGAAATAGGTGGAAAGAAAGATTTTATACCTGAAATTATTTTTCAGCCAATGTTTGATTACCCGGGTACACTGTTTTACCCGTTCGGTAAAATTTTGATATACGATTTCTAACACCGAAAGATAGTTTATTCTTATAAAAAGAATAATGTTTATCCTTTATATGCCATGTGTAAGGCTAAGATTTAATCTTGCTTTACAAGATTAAATTCTAGCCATTCATTCCTTTTTATTATTAGAAAGAAAGCATATTTTAATTATACAAAGACTACATCTATGACAAGATAAATATAACACACCTAATCTTATCTCCTTGCAACCAATTCTCGGCCAGCTTCTTAAACACACAGCCACCTCCATTTTTGTTCCTTCAAAGAGCATGAAACTTGATTCAAACCTCCATTTTCCTAGCTTAGAGCTGTTAAAACTTCAAAATTCCTTCACAAAACTTGTTCTACACCTCAATACCTACAAATCTAACCGATTGAAATCTCAAATCCTCACCTTAATACCTCATTTCCCCACTGCCTAAGGAAGGTTTTGGACTGAAATTGGTGTCTTGAAGTGAAGGGAGATCACTTAGAACATCCTTTGAAGTATCAAGCTCAAAAGCTTTCCAAGTAGGGTTTCCTTTGGCCTTCTTCTTTCAAAACTTTTCTGAGCAATTCTTACTGGTTTCAATCCAAAATTTCTGGATATATTGGTTGATAATATGATGATATTGATGTTTTAATTTTGGTGGAGTGTTTGGGGTTGTGTAAAAATCATTTTTGCTCAAGAGAAATTGAAATATGCATGCTGGATTTTCGGTTCTATTCTAGGTAATAGATAATCACGAATTTTCTGGGTGAATTGTGGGTGTTTTCATGAGCTATAAAAATTATATGTTGAAGGTAACTTCCTAGTATAGTTCCATGAATTTTATTGAGCTCTGGTTTTGATTCCTAATGCCTTGAAAAATTCAAGAACTAAAGTTGTAAATATGCTGCCTGAAATGTTGAATCTGAAGCTGTGAACTTGTGACATTTTATTATCCTAGTAAATGATCGAATTATGAATTGAAATTTTTACAGGATATTAAGGACATATTTAAGTCCAACAATGAATTTTTATATGATCATTTGGTAGGGTAATAAAATTGGAAACTATGGTTGTTGGCTGTAAATAAGGGGTTTCTAACCTCTGAAGTTGTCTAATTTTTTTGACATATTTAGAGAATTCTTTTTATTATGAAATTTTTATGGAACCTTGTGGACACATTGAGGTGTCATTGAGAATTTTTATAGAATTTGAATTGATCATTTGGTATGAGAAATAAATTGTGCTACTTGAGTGAAAAATCTGCTAATATGCTGAAGTTGTGATGATGCCTTGGATTAGTGACCTAATAGCATTTGGTTCAAGTTGATGTGTATGAATGCTTGCCATGGACTTCCAGGATTATGTTATGAGGAATGAATGAGTGATATATATATAGGTTTAAAGTATTATGAGATCCGAGAATTATGTTCATGCATATAGAAATGTTATGCATGTATATGTAAGCTTGAGGATAATGTATGTGTTAAGTGAACAATGAAGTCCCCTTTAGTATAGAAAGGGCACAAAGAGGTCCCCAGTAGGGCACGAAGAGGTCCCCAATAGGGTACGAAAAAGTCCCCATCAGGGCACGGAAAAGTCCCCTTTATTATGCCAAGGGCACGAAAAGATCATTATGATTGCCATATGTATTCATATATTTTGTTAAGTTATTGGTCTTGAAGGAATTTCTATGATCTTGAATGTCATGAAATACATGTTTTAAGTGACTGAATAATAAAAGTAACCCACTTCGAAAGTATGATTTGGAACTTTAAAAATAAACTGTTATTATTTAATGCATGACCACCTTTTCTGAATAAACCGAAGTGGCTGGGGCGATGACGATGACATTATGATTGTGTAATTGGGGAGTTACCCTACTGAGAATTTTAGAATTCTCACCCCTATGTGTTTGTGTTCCCGTGTCATCTCCAGGTTGATCCCAAGAACAAGGAGGCTACTTTATGAAGGGAAGTCGGATTTACAGTAGTTTACAGCTGAAGTTTGTACAGACTGTACTTAGTTATATGCTTATCTCTGTATTTATAATAGAGACTGGATGTGTATTAAAGCTCATAGAAGAGTTTCCTTTTGTACTTAACCTTGTAATCAATAAATGTTTGTTTCTTAGTCATATATGTTAATAGAACTGCGATTTAGTTACTTCACTATTTAATCGAACTTACTATAGATATTTAAGAAAGGTCCGTTAATTTATAAGTAACAACTTCTCGAGTAGGATGTTATGACTTAAAAATCATGTTGTACTTGGGAGGATGTTACAAGTGTGATGCTTCCAATCATGTCATGGGGGCAGTTTTTGGGCAATCGGTTTGTAAGCAATCGCATGTTATTTACTATGCCTCCCGGACCTTAGATGCTGCACAGTCAAATTACACCACCACGGAAAAAGGAGCTCTTGGCAATTATTTTTGCTCTAGATAAATTCAGATCATGCTTACTTGGTTCCAAGGTGGTAGTATATTCTGACCATGCAGCTCTAAGGTATTTGTTAAAAAAGTCTGAGGCTAAACCCCAATTGATCAACTGGGTGTTGCTTTTACAATAATTTGATTTGGAAATAAAAGATAGGAGTGGTGCTCAAAATCTAGTGGCTAACCATTTGAGTAGATTAGAGCATATTCCGCATGAGCAACACCCCTTAAATGATTCTTTCCCTGATGATCACCTTCTGAGAGTTGATGTGGCACCATGGTGTGCAGACATTGTGAATTACTTGGTTGCAAAGGCTATCCCCACACATTTTTCTAAGGCACAAGCTGCCAAGTTGAAAAGTAATTCAAAATATTATGTGTGGGATGATCCTTACTTATGGAAATTTTGTAGTGACCAAGTAATCCGTCAATTTATTCTGTAATGGTCGTGACCTTGGGCAGCCATTTAGCAGGGAGGCTTCTTAAAATTTTTCTAACCATTTCAGAGATAGAATACATTTTTCTTATTCCCTTTAGTTGGTTTATGATGTGCATAAATCATGTGAACATATCATCAATACTTTCTTGCTCTGTCATCTTGAACATCTCATATTAATGGACCAACATATTGATCTTTGTCTCTTTGACTTGATCAACTCCTTCATGCAGGATATAAAGTTTGTCCCATATCTCCTTTACCGTGTCATAAGCAATAATTTTATCATATTTGGCTTTTCTTTGTGCACACGTAAGTAAGTATTTAGCTTTTGAATTCAACTGAACTCTAGATTTATGTTGCTCTGTCCACCTACTCTTGGGGACTTCTCTGGAGGGTGAAGGTGTGTGATCAGTTCTAGGAACTTCTTCTATTGGAATATAATATCCTTCTTGTATGATCTCCCACAAGTCAAGACTTGTGTATTTGATGACAGCTCCATTCTATCCTTCTAGTATGCATAGTCTCCACCATCAAAGAATAGTGGTCTATTTATAGAGTACCCTTCTATTATATGGATGTTTTGTACCATTTATCCTTGGGACTTGTCCTCTGTTTCACAGTGTCCCCAGAAAGCACCACGACGATAATGACAACCAAATTTTTTTAAAAAATAGGAGTTACAACCAATTTTAATTATGACTAAAATTGAAAAACCTTTTAATTTGCAAAATTGGTCTTTTAAAATATATTTGAGGTTCAGAAGAAATGGTGAAAACTTAATCCCACAACATCCGATACATCTGTATAAATACAATTACCCTAGAGCTTAGTATGCAAATTTATTTATAACTTCAAAATATTAAAGAAACAAAAAAAATTAAAGAAAAAATTTTATGAAAAAATGATTAACTTGATAGTTTTTTGCTACGCCAACGTGTCCTCTGATACAATGAGGAACTTAAAGAGCAAACTAGCAAAAAGAAAAAAATAAAATAAACCAAACTAGCCCAAATACAATAAACCATAAAAGAAAAGACCCCAATTTAACTAGTCCAAATATGATAAAACATACAAGATACCCAAATTAAACTAGCCCAAACACAACAACTGCAAAAACAAAACCCAAACCCTACAAAAAAACCAAACAGAAGCAACTGAAAAAAAGAAAAAGAAAACGGGCTAATAAAAGGAAAAGGAAAACAACACAAAAGGCATGTGACCCCTAATTAAAATAGAAACCAAATCCCTAATTTCCCAATTTCCCAAACCACCGTGAAACACCAAAAAGGGAACAGGGGATAGATGCAGAATGGAGGTAGCAGCAGTGTGCATATGGCAACAAAAGGAAAAACAAAGCTCACAGCGGCGCTAGTAGAGGAAGCAACAAAGCTTCACATTTTGAGACCTAGTGCAGTGAAGACAGCAGTGCAAAGGCACCGCGACGGCATCAACCGCCCACGAAGGAAGCACGGATGCGAGTCATGAGGGGGTTTTGTTCGCGATGGCTTATCCACAATGGGAGCGAGACAGGCAGCGCGACACCTGCGAGGGAGATGACAGCGGCAACATCAACAACACGAGATCTTCGCGGCTAGGCTAGACGGCGACAGCGCGACATCAGCTGCACGTTGGAGATGCTGATGGTTGTGGCAAGGTTCCAGGACAGCAACAGTGCAAGAAAAGGGGGCTGGGCGGCAACTTGTAATGTCTCATGAAAGACAATGATGGCTTCGCGAAGGTGCCATCCGATGGTCCTCCTACGCGTGGCTATGGCGGTGCTGCTGATTTAGGCACCGATTCGAGATGAGGCGTGGTGGCTGGTGTGCGATGGTTCACAGGTATAGGTTGGCTTTAGTTGGTGTTTTGCTAGAGGCTGTGTTCTGATAAGGTGAGGATGGTGTTTGCCATAGAGGGTGGAGGTAGAGAGGCATGATAAATGGTGATAGGTTGTTGGTTGTGTTGGATAGTGATTAAGGAATGGGCTAATGGTGGTTTGAGGATAATGGTAGTGGCTAAGTTCTGTAAATTGAGGTAAAAAAGGGAGGGGATGTGCGACCATACCTCTGTCTTTGTGTGTGTGATTTCTTGTATCCCCTATCCCCGCCTAATGATTTGCTCATATATACACCCTTGCCAATTAATTATTAATCCTTGGTTGATTTTGCTCATGATTCTGATTGAGAGATCTTTCCCCAATTTATTGTGATTCTTGCTGATGAGCAATATTTGGTTCTAACCCCCCCCCCCCCAATCTCTAATTTTTCTCATTTTCATCCCAAGTTCTACGCAAATCTTCCCTCCCTTTTTTCTGAGTCAACAGATCAACAAAAGTGTGGGATGAAGAAAAAGAACTAAAATAGGCTAGTTTTGAACTTAGACTAAAAGAATGAATGACACTTTTTTTTGTTACAAAACTTAATATAATAATAATAAAAAAACTTGAACCAGATATGATGTTCACAATTGACCTCTTTACTTGTTTCTTACTGAAAAAATATAAAGACTGTGGCTTTGACATTTTACTGAAAAATATAAAGATTGTGGCTTTGACATTTTGCTATAAGAGACAACTAAAAATATAAACACATTTTGTCCGAATGATGCATGACGATTATAAATGCGCGATGGTGATGTTGAATGCATGATGATGATGATAAGTGCGTGATGGTAATGTTGAAAGCATGATGACATCGAAAAATGTTCTTATGGATTATGCTAAATAACCACTGCACGATGATGCTGAATGCAAAATGTTCTAATGGATTATGCTAGATGACCCATGCACAATGACAATGAATGCATGATGACAATACTCGAATGAATGATGCTAGATGATTTCATGATGATTATGTAATGCTAATGTTAGGTCAAAATGAAACTAAATGCATATGGAAAGAAATTAAAAGACTGGGAAATTTAAAGGCATGCGAAAGTAAAATAAGTGAAAGTAAAGGCATGTGAAAATAAAAAGTTGTGAAAGCATGTGAAATGTGAAATTTAAAAGATTTGTGAAATGCAAAAAACTGTGAAAGCATGTGAAATGTGAAAACTGTGAAAAGATGTAAACTGTGAAATTTAAAAGACTGGTGAAATGTAAAAATTGTGAAAGCATGTAAAATGTGAAATTTAAAAAATCCGTGAAAGGTAAAAGACTATCAAAGCATGTGAAATGTGAAGATTGTGAGAGCATGTAAAATGTGAAAGCATATGAAAGCAAAGTAAATGCATATGAAATTTAAAGACTTGTGAAACTAAAAGTATGTTAAAGCAAAGAAAATGTGAAATTTAAAGACATGTGAAAGTAAAAGTTTGTGAAATTAAAAAAAAATGTGAAAGTAACTGATCTTGATCGAGGAAAAACCTAAATGATGGTGATGAGACAAAAAAGAAAATGATATGACGAGACAGAAAAGAAAATGATGTGATAATACGAAGAAGTCAATGATGTGATCATGATACTATAAGAAGTAAATGATGTGATCATGATACTATAAGACGGTAAATGATGAGATAATTGCTAAAAAGTAAATGATGTGATAGTGCTGAAAAGTAAATAATATAATAGTGCTAAAAAGTAAATGATGTGATAACTGCTCAAAAGTAAATAATATGAAAATGCAAGAAAGTAAATGATGTGATTTGTGTGAAAAGTAAATGATGTAATAATTGCTAAAAGGTAAATGATGTGATATTATAGAAAAGTAAATAATGTTATCAGTGTGACAAAAGAAAGTATACAAAATGGATACACAATGAATTAATGGTGATGCTTGCTGATGATAGATGCTTAGAGATGCAGCAAATGTAATGATTCATGATGCAGAAAAGAAAATACCTTGGGATGATTGAATGATGAATGACATGACTTGTGAAAACTATGCCTATATGATTTGACGGTGTAAATGATGAATGCCCTAACATAATGAGATAACTTCACCAAAAAAAAAAGAAAATTGCTCCAATTTGGGGTGTGGAAAACGTTGATTGTGTGAGCATGATGAATGTCCTAGATGATTTGATGATGAGATAGTGTATGGCCTAATATGATAGGACGACTTTATACACGATGAATGATAATGAAACCTAGATATAGTCAATGCTTATGATTTTTGCAATACTTAGAAAAGATCTAGGCCTAGCATATTTAGCTGCTCAATCGAGTGAAAACTAGATAAAATTTCATTTGATGGATAGATAAATGGTTACACCATGGAAAACATTACTGTCAAAAATTAAATAATACGCAGTAACCCAGTTCGAATGTGGTCCTCCTTAATCAATAACGCATCAAATCCATTCAAATGGCTGCACTTATCGAGGAGGTGGAGGTGGAGGAGGCGGCAGGTTCGACTTTGCAAACCCCACCCATGCAACAATGCCAACGGCCAGAATTATCCATCCAAATATGTCATACTTCAGATCACTGCTCTTCTTTTTCTTTTGAGTCTGAGCAAAATAAATAAATAAATTAGGAGAACAATGAGTACTAGTCAAATATGAATATCAGAGTTTCTATCTACATATTAGCATATCTTCTTGAATTTCATTTATGTAGCAAAAGAAGACTGGCACCATGCAAGTATTAAGAAATAAACAGTGAGAAGAAACATTTATTGCAAGAGCTGACTTAATTAAAGATTAGTTCTTCTATTTAAGGAATGAAAATGAAGCTATAACATCCCATTCAACTTGTGAATTCACAGCCATTAATCCAATCCATCTCAAAACCCATAGCCCACGCATACACTGGTGAGAGTGAGGATGTGAGGTAACCAAATCCATAGAGAATCAATTTGATGGAGTCATATATAACCTATGAACCCATTCTATAAACCTAAGCCAACTATTTCCTCGTTCTTCAATAAAGCATGAAATTATCACAGGAAAGAATCAACACTTGGAAAACATTAATTTTCAACAGCAAAACATCCAATCACTAAGGTCCCTTATTTCACAGTGCAAGAAAACTCCTTGAATGTACCTGCAATCAGAGAACATTTCATTTATGGAAGAACAGTTAGACTTAAGTTAGGGCCTGTTTGGTTTACTTTTTCTAGTTTCCAGTTTTCAGTTTTTTCAGTTTTTCCTTCACAAATTTAGAAAACTGAAAACTAAAAACTAAAAACTGTTTTCAGCAAACCAAACAGGCCCTATCTCAGCTCAAAATCAATCCATTAACAACTTAGAACACACACCAAGAGCACAAAAAGTTAAGAAAAAAATCATACAATTGCATTAACATAAAAATAACCACAAGTTAGAAAGAGAGAGAGAATGAAGACATTATAATTTCCAAAGTACCAAAAAAAAAAATTTACCTTTGTACCAGAAGAAGAAGAAGGTCCAGCTGTTCCAGTTGACTGCTGCTGCTGCTGACCAAATCCATGCTTATGAATTTCTACATGCAGCTCAGGAGCCTTTAAAGAAGGTGTTAGTAATTAAAGTGGTCAGTAGCCAGTTTGAGAACATGGTGAACTTTTATTAATGAAAAAAAAGGCAAGGCGTGAATAACATATTATTATTAGCAAAATAGCCAACAAAGGGGAAGGAGTGAATAACATATTATTACCACACAGATGCCAAAAGAAGGAAAGGAGTGATTGGGAGAAAAAGAGTAAAAAAAAAAAAAGGAGGAGGGGGGGCAAGGTAGCCTCCAGAAACACCAAAGAGCAGAAAGCAGGAAGAAATACCAAAAGGAACAGATCAGAGAATAGCCCAATTCCTTTGTGAAACAGATAAAAATAACAAGGCCAAAACAGGAATAAGAGGGTAAAATTGAATTAATAGAATTTCAGGAAAAAAAAAATTCAATCAATCACTATGTCTGTGTATAATTCATCAATTGAATATGTCGAGGATCCTACAACAATCATGGCTCAGGCATATCCTTATAGTGGTAGCCATGATGCAAAGGTCAAACCAGAGTCTCATACCATCGTCATACATAACTGCTGATATCAGAATCATTTTAGAAGATTCCTCACAAATTGGTTTGATAAAAGTTAGCGATACAAACCACAGCACCCAATATTAGGAGGGCTCCCTATTCAGGGCTGTGAATACATCATCAATGTAATATAAAGCTTTCAGAATTAAAAATAAAAACTGGTGCCACAAAAATTTGAAAAATCCAAAAATTCTCTCTTGCCACTCATCCTACTTTCCAGTTTTCTGAGCCAACAAAGGAAACAGATGATAAACCCCATGACAACAAAACTGTACGAATTTTCAACAGCCATTACTATAGAGCTTCCACACACAAAATGGATAAAAGTGTGAAAGAAAAACATGATAATATCATACAAAACCATTACAAAGCCACTCATACCTTTGCAGCCACTTCCAATGATTTGCGGTAAAGTTCGTTGGTAGGATCCTATAGAAAATGAAACCACTCCATCAAACAGATTATTTTCACAAGTAAAAATACTTCCCAATCCCATCAAACAGACCAAAATTGTACCTCATCAACAGCTTGCTGAAAGTACTCAGCTGCCTTATCAAAATAAACTTTTGCCTCCTCCTGATCAGGAATTAAAAATGCTTGAGAGGTGAGAGCATTTCCCAGGCACCAAAGAGTATCATGCTTCTTGGGATTAACTACGAGAGCCTCCTCCAGTTTCGAGATTGCATCTGCAAATCAAGTAAGAAATCCACAGTTCAAAATCCAAAATCACCATTCTTTTCACTTTCTGGGAATGTCAAAAATTAGGGCAATAAATGGAAAAAGAAAAAGCAAAACGAAAACCTCTAATTTAACCGGAACAAAAGTGAGTCAGACGCAAATTTCAAATCCATGCAAACACTCAAATATCATTTAATTAAAAAGAATCCCTCTATGAAAACAACTATCAAAATTGAAAAGCAAAAAAGAGAAGGGAAAAATTAGTGCAAAGATTTAGCACCTTGAGTCATTTTCTTCGACTCGGGAAAACTCTGAAACTGAGACAACTCTAGTAAAGCACCGCCCCATCTTGTCAAGTTCTGCACAGATTACCACATGATAACCAAACTATATTTATAAAATTTGCAGACGAATTCCCCGATACAACTTCTCATCCTTAATGAGCATAAGAGTAACAGATTACATGCGACCATAATCTAAAAATGAATCGATCAAATAATCATGAAATAATAGATCAAAATATGTACCCAGAAAAGTAACTCAAAAGAAATCTCAAAACATATTGAATGTTTCAATAATTAAGCGGGCGAAAAGAGAAATGGAGATTAGGGAGGAAATGAGGAATAGAGAGGGGAGGAAGAAAAGAACGAACGTCGGCATCGAGAGGGTTCTTGGCATAATCGGCTTCGGCAGTCTTACGGGCATGCTCGAAGAACAGGAGGCGATCGAACTCGCTCGGCTGCAAATCCATGGTCTCGGCCACTCTCAGTCTGGACGGAGAGAGGTTTTGGGTTCTCGCTAGGGTTCTGGGTTTTTGCGTGCAGCGTGGTCAAGCAGGGACCAAGTGACGGGTGGATTCTTCTCTTTTTGTTTTTTCCTATATAGTTAATGTTGGTTGTAGTCCCAAATTTTAATTCGTGGTGTGAATTATTTTAATTCATAATTTTTAATTTTAATCTATATCTATATCTATAATCTATAATATTAATACTTTAGATTCCTATGAATGAAAGTTTTTCAAGTGTCTCAACAAGAATGAATTAGGGACCACAATTTTTAAAAAGTTAATTATTAATTATTTTGTTGAAAAAATAAAATTACAATTATAACATATTACTATAATATCATCGGCAATCATTAGTATTTAATAGTAGGATTGTACTGCCAAAATTAAACATATCTAAAATTTATTGACATTTAATTAAATCTATAATTAAATCTATAATCTATAATACTAATATTCAACACTCTTTTGGATTTTCTAGGTGTAGCTTCCAGAGTAATTTAGAGTCTAAAATTTCATAACTTTAATAATTATTTTTAATATCTAGGCAATCTATACTGAAATCTATATGGCAAAAATGTTATGTATTATTTTGATAACTATATATATTGGAGTTATTTAAAATAATTAGCGATAAATAAAAGATATAAATAATCAAAATTAATTTCAAATTATATAGTTTATTTTTTAAAATATAAATGTTTGAAAAATTTTAAATCAAATAAGTTATATTACTTTACTTATATACTCCTGATTATCAATTAATAACTAATTAATATCTAATATTGATTAATTACTATACGATTTTTGTACCTAGTGATAAAATGATAACACATACACACACATATACAATAATGTGATCTATTATATTTAAATCAATATATTCGTTAATTTATAATATTTGTTATAAACTAGATTCAGCCTTGATATACTAAAGTAAGGTAAATGACTCATTATATAATAAGAGTATTCACTATGGTTATTTATCAGGTTTATCTTATAACTCTTTTAATATCTTTATTGGTTATTTTTGTTTTACCTTTTTTTATTTTAGCTTTTTTCAGTATTATATTTATGATCTCACAATTAGTTATCACTTTTATATAATGACATTTATAAAAATCAAAAGAGAATTTTAAAAACATTTAAAACATACAAAATAAATTTTTAATATTCATAAAGTCAAATACATATTTAATATATTTATATAGGGCTAAATTCAAAATGACTAAGACTAAGAAGTTTGTGAAATTATAATTTCTGTATTCAATATAAAATTGAGCCTTCTTTATCAAGCTAACGTGATTTTAAAAAACTTTTTCAAATTATCATTAAAAAAATGATGAATTCATGTGCTAAGGTTATTGAAAACTATTTTCTTCATTTTGGAAGCTTACTATATGAATAGAATTTATAAAAAAGTTCTCATACATTTCCTAAACAATGAATTTATTGAAGGTATGAAGGAAATTGTTGAGTTAGTGCTTGAAAATCAGTTAAAAAAAGTCATTGTTATATTAATAGCGATAAACACAATGAGCATGCCGCAATTTGTATGGGAGCATATTTGGGAACTTTAAGAAGATAAAATCTTATATGATCGAAGAAGTATATTAAAGAATTAATGTAGGTTTTAAATTGTCATTTAAATTTCTTATCAATGATTTTTATTTTATATTTCCAAATTTTAAAGATAAATATTGCATTTTTTAGAATAAGTTAGGAGTTTCATATTGTTATTAAAAAAAACTTTTATTTTTTATATATTTTTCTATCCTAAATTCATAGCTAAGGAATTTATCTTTAATTGAAATTAAAAATTTATTTAATTCAAATGGAAGGTCTTTTGTAACGCCCCGATTTTTCTATCTGAGGGAAATTACCAAAATGCCCCAAAGGTTATTTCCTGACCGGGATTCGAGAATACCCGGCACGACAATTCTTGAAGAATCAGCTCAATGTTCAAAGGGGATTAGGTGATCCTTAAGTGTTTTCCGAAACGAAAAACGTGTTTTCTGTAGTTTCGGGTCAAAATGACCAAAATACTCCTATAGCATTTTACGGGGGTAAAGGTGCCGTTTGAGCCCGAAACTTCCCTCAAAGGTTTAAAACGACGTTTTCATGTGTTTAAAAATATCTGTTTAAGTCCCGATGGTCCCAGATAATTTTTATACAAAATTACGATTTTGCCCCTAGCATAGTGTCATTTGAGCTTAATGATGTAATTAAGCAAACCTAAGCAATATTAGGCTCTAATCGAAGATTAATTAATTTTCATAATTAATCTAGAGTCAAAATAAGTTATTAAAATTAATTAGAACCTAAGATTGTTTAGATTAAACTCAAAAACCTTTTTTTCTTTTAAAAATTCAAGTTCCTAAGATATAGAATCTTGAATAGTGTTTTCACTATTCACTCTCCATACTCCAAGAAGCCTAAGTAGAGTAGGATTTTGACCCCACTAATGGGCTAGAGTGCTTACTAATCATACCCTAATATAGTCTTGATTACCTATCCTTTCACTTACACACTTACCTACAAATTCCTAATCCTAAGTCTAATCAAAGCTATACCTAAACACACCTCTAAATCACAATTAAATAGAAGATTTTCCTCCCCCATTCCATGAAGAAGATAGTGCCACATCACCCTCCAATATCCACCACATGTTTGAATTCTTTCATTCAAAGAACCATGCCTATACTATGCCTAAGCCTATGCCTAAACCCATGCCTACACCTTACCTTGAAATGATATAACCAAGAGATATTTTCTCCCTCCTTCCTTCCCTAAAAGTGGCGCCATTCTTCCCCCTTTTTTTCACCCCTCATGTTTTGTTTTTCTATAAATAGCACACTTAGGTGAACTTGAGCCACCTTTAGTCTTTTGCTAAGTTTTAGTTTTCAAGAAGCACCTCAAAGCCTTTCTTTTTCTCTCAAGACCAAGAGTTCTTCTTCTTCAACTTCTTCATCTTCGTCATCTTCTTCTACCTCATTTCACTTGGTAGAGATTTTATTTCAAGTGTTTTTTTCATTAAAAGTTCTTACTAGTTATGTGTTTTATGGCTTCTCTTGAATCTTTTAGAACTTCTTTCTTCCTCTTTGTTTCTTTTTCATTTTTTGGCCAAGAGCCTTTGGGGACTTGGAAATGAGAGCTTGATGATGAGGATCTCATGATGATAGTTATCACTTGAGCAACCTCTAAAGCTTGATCTTGGTTCTTGAGTAAAAGATGTTTTTGGTTTCTTTCTTTCTTGATCTTGGGAACTTAGTTTTGATGATACTCTAAAATGGATGTATGAACTCAATGATGAGGACTCATGATGTTGGTGTTAATACATCATCAAGAGCATGGTTAGAGTTTCAAAATGGTTTCTTTTCTTGTTCATGGTTTCGGTTCTTTTCCTTTTCTTCCCTTTGAGTTTTCGGCTAGTATGTTGAATGGCTCAACATGATAGCTTGATGATGAGAGTTCTAGATGATGACTTCTTGTTCATCATAATGAACTCTCTAAAGCTTGAGTTTTCATAAAGATGTTATATGGCTTTCTTATGGTTTTATTTTTATGGAATGTTGTTTTGTGCTCTAGGGACTCTAATGTTCACTTTATCTTGTCATGATGAGTTTGGGTTAAGGCTTATGTCCCTTTAAAGTCTTGTAAGAGCTCTAGTAAAGATGTAAATGAACTTGCATATTTATATTTCAAGTTCTTGCCTCCCATATTTACTTTTCTATGTCATCACTAAACTCTAAAGATCTAAGAAAAGAACTTGCATTATCGCATTTAAGTTTCAAGCTTTGCATTTCACGTTTATATTCCAAGTCATCACCTAAGAACTCAAAGATTAAAACAAGAGTTTGCATATCACCTAAATAATCTCAAAGCCTTTCTATTTCGGTCTTAAAGTCGATTGTTGCTGGGCCTAGAGCACTAAAATAAAGAATTGAACTTGCATATTTACTTTGAGCCTTGCATATTTACTTTCAAGCCCTGCATATTTAATTTCAAGTTCTTGCATTTCATATTTACTTTGAAGCTCTCACTTTACTTTCTAATGAAGAATAAAATGGAATGCATAGCACGTTTATATTTTATCGTCACTTAAAGAACCTAGAGCTCAAAGACTTGCCCTTACTACCTCAAGTTAAAGTTGGTTATGGAGACATCCTCATGGATGCATATTTCGGCCATGTGATGATGATGAACTTGGTGTGAGTCTCATCTAGTCACAAGAGCCAACAATCTATATTTTAAGATTTTTTTTAGACCTCAAGAGTTTTATAAAATTATTACCAATGAGATTTATGAATTAAACCTCTTCTAGGAATGTTTCAAACTAGCTACTGCCCTATGGTCATTCTCAGTCCTTTTTTGTGAAATAAAATGGTTTTTAAGGGGTTTTAATAGTCCTAAAACAATTCAAAGAGAAACTAGTAACTTATGCTTATTGAAAATGAAATTTTATGTATGATACGTATATATATGAATTTGGTTCTGCCATGGTGTGTTTGGTGTTGTGTGATGTTATCTTGATGTGCTAGAATGTGTAAAAATTATATGTGTTGAGGTAGGAACCCTTCTATGCAAGTTAGGAAAGAAACTAGTCTTACAGAAAAATTGTAAAGTCAAGTTTTAGCGTGGTTTTGACCCATTTATTTTAAGACACTGATCAAACTGTTTTAGTGGGATAATAATCAGATTAGGATTGTTTAAATATGAAAAACTTGATAACATTTGATGTAGGGTTGATTTTTAGCACCCATGGAGAAATTAATAACTAGAAAACCATAAAAGTGCGATTCTAGAACACTTAGATTAATTAGTTTTCTGTTTCTGTTCCAGCACCTTTGAATGATTGTAAAACTATGTTTTTCCATGTTTACTTGAGTGAGAATGACCCATAAGTGGTTTAGAAATTAATTCTAGCATCATAAGAAAAGCTAGTAACGAGAAAGGGTGTAAAACGCAACTTCTAGAACACCTTAAATCATGGAAATTCATTTGCTACCTTTGCTGTCCAACTTTGATTGACGATGTTCTTAAGGTTAATAATTGGTGGTAATGATGATGATTAGTCCCTTAGATGCATAAGAAAATGATTTGACAATTTGAGTTACCCAATTTAAGTGTTTGGCCATTTAAGGGAATGTTTATGTGATGATGATTTGAGATGATGCATTCATGTGATATTTGATGTTATGTGAGGTATTGGTATAGAATTCATCATTTGCATGTTATGGTTTCATTTGAAACATTAGAGATGCATATGTTAGAAATATCTGAAGAATTATGACATTTATGAGATATGTGTTGCATCTTGTTATAACATACCAAGACTTAAGGTGACTTAAAAGTATGAGAAAATGATCCTTTGGACTCATCAAATGATAGGTGATGAAAAGGTGATTCTTGCTTAAGATTATCTAAAACATGAGAAAATGATCCTTTGGACTCATCAAACTATAGGTGATGAAAAGGTGATTCTTGCCCCCTAACTCGTACTTATCAAGTCGGGACTTCAACTTATCAAAAGGGAATAAGTTTATGCTAGTGACAACTAGTAAGGTATGAGCTCATAACTTAGAAGTACTCTTAAAAGGGAAGAGTAATAGGGTGGCCCCAAGAAGGAAAAGAGACTTAAGTCACCTAATGAAATAAGGAATGTCATTCATGAACCATGTTCTATGCACATCATGTTTGCTATGAAGCTAAATGTATGTTTTAGAGTAATGTTGCATAAAGTATTGACATGCATATCATAAAGAAGTAAGATGCATTTATTACAAGACTCATGATAAAATGAACGGGCCTCGGTAATGGCTGTTTTAAAACTTAATAAATGAATCTTTGCATGTTCACTATTTCATAATTAAAACCCGAGGTTCCTGAGGATGATGATGATGACACGTGTGTGAAAAGGGAAGCCCTACTGAGATTCTTATATAAGTTTCTCACTCCCCCTATCTTTCTTTTCCATCTTCGTCTTCAGACAAGGTTGACAACGACGCCTATGGATTGCCCTGAGGTACCGGCATGGAAGTAGCTAGATGGTCGAGGTTACACATCAAACAATCAATTCAGAGGCTATAAAAATTACCTATGACACTTCAATGTGTCCACAAGGTTATATAAAAATTTTAGAATAAAAAGAGTTCTTTAGCTATGCTAACAAAATTAGACAATCTTAGAGCTTTAGAATTAGCTGTCCAGACAACTTAACAACAGCCTTGGTTTCTGATTTTTATAAAATAGTAAAAGCCATTTTTAAGATCCAAGAAAAATCACGGAGTTGCCTTAGGATGTTAGCTTAAACATATAATTTTTTTAGTTCATAAAAACATCTACAAATACATATGACAATTCGTGATTCATAACTTGCCAGTATAAATCCGAGAATTCTAGCACATGATTCAAAACTTGTTTTGCCAAAATAGGTTTTCTAACATCATCTAAACACTCCACCAAAATTAATCATCAGTATCCGTATATCATCAATCAATACAACTAAAAATATCAATTTAAAATAGTGATTAAAATAGAAAAATAGATTTGAAGAAGAAAAGGTTCAAAACCCTACACTTTAAAAAGCCTTCTAACCCGCATCAAAACCTTCCTTTCACAGCATATGATGCGCTCTCAAAGCAGAAAAAGTTGGTGGGTCCAAATTCTAATCGGTTAGTTTGATAGATTATGAGGAGTAGAACAAGTTTTGTTAAAGGAGTTTGTGGTTTTAGCAACTTTAGGCAAGTGTTTTGGTGGATTGAAATTAAAAATTGAGCTCTTGGAGAAGACAACAATGGTGGCTACTCTCCTTACTTGCTGGCCGAAATTATGGTGGCTTAATAGAGAAGATTGGTTTTGAATTCATCTTATAAGGAAGCTTGTCAAGAAAGCTTGGTTCTTATAATATAAAAGGAGAATTCTTAAAGAAAAATGGTAAAATGGATGGCTAGGATTTAATTTGGTAGTCAAAGAATGAATCTTGACCATCCACTTGGCTCAAGATAAATAGCTCACTTTAACTTGAGGAGTAAGTACCTTTTTCAGTGTTAAAATCGGTTACCGAAATTCCACTAAACGGATGAGATATTGGCTCCTGGGTAAAATATACTAAATGCAAGGTCAAGATTAAAGCTTACTTTTTCACGCTTTAATGCTTGCCATCCACTTGGCATAAAGTGGTTTGTAAAGGTTATTTGGTCATTAAGTAACTTGTACGGCGTCAAAAACCATACATCAAAACTCTACCAAACGATTACAATACCGTACCCGGGTAATTAAACATAACCCACAATTATATTATAAAACCCTTGTTCCTTACCATTTCTAATCTCAATCCTATAATTTCTTAGTTTTGAGCACCTCTAGGTCCTAATTCTAGAGTTTTCGATGTCCCGACAGGCTCGTGGGGCCCGCAAGGTCACTATTCAGCCCAGCCTGAATTTTTTTTTTTAATATCTCCGTTAGGCCACTCTTATCGTTTCTAAAACTATCAGATTTTTGAAATTATGACTAATAAGGTCTAAATTAATTTTTAAATCATTTTTAGAGTGTTACACTTTGGACCAACCAGGACTACAAGTCTTGCTGGAAAGAGGTATGGTCTTGTCATAGTGGATGACTATTCTAGACATTCAATTAATTATGGGAATTTGTGGTAAGTTTCAATCTAACTCGAAGCTATCACACTTAAATGCTGTTAAGAGAATTTTTAGATATTTATCAGGTACTATTAATCTCGGCTTACAGTATGAGAAAGGTACATATTGTGAAATTATAGGTTACTATGATGCTGACTTCGCTGGAGATGAAGTAGAGAGAAAAAGAACAAATGGTTGCTATTGTTTCTTTGCAAAAAGCTTGATCACTTGGTCTTGCGCGAAGTAAAATACAATTGCACCCTCTACTATCGAAGCTGAATATGTAGTTATTGAAAACTGCTGCACCCAAATGCTGTGGATAAGGAACCAGCTAGAAGATTATCATTTGAGGTATTACAAAATCCTTATCTTCTATGATAATATTAGTGCTATTAATCTTGCTAAGAATCCTATCCAGCACTCTAGATCTAAGCATATTGATGTTAAACATCATTTTATTCGGGATAATGTTCAAAAAGGGGATGTTGAGTTAATGTTTGTGAAACTAAAGACCAAGTGTCTGATATATTAACAAAACCATTAGTTGAAGATCATTTTTTTCTTGGAAAAAATTTTAACTTAAAAAGTTTTTTAAAACTGCATAAGCAGTCATACACAAACATCTCTAGGTACTCTCTCGCTTCATAACTCTGAGCTGAAGCCCAAGAGAAAACATTAGTTTGCAAGACTACTGAATCAGATTAAAGATCATAATTTCAGTTTGCAAACTCAAAAAGAAGATGGGATGATCAGAAAGAGGAGCAAGGATCAGAAAATGGAGAATACATGATGTCATAAAGTTTAGGATATGAAGATGAGTTCATGGAGAAAAACATGGTGTGACTCCAAAGGGTTAGAAAATGGGAAGTGAAGCAGAAAGTAACCCGTTCAGAAAGTGATATCAAGAGTCAAAAACCACTCTTTCTGAAGAAGGATGAAAAAAGACAGGATAATTCCTACTCTTTTGAGTTTTTCTCTCCCACATCGCTTCACATTCAGTCATGTCACGTTCCATCACTTAAATAATCCCCCACTCCTCACTCCTCACACTTCACACTTCACACGTTACCTTCGCCTTCAACTTCCTTAACCGTTTCATCTCCTCTCATACTTTTTTCCATCTAACCACAACTATTTCCTCTCAAACACTCTTTCTTGCAACCGAAACCACTTTCTATCTCCTTTACATCTTCACCTTAAATCCTTTCAAGCTTCAAGGTTTTTATCTTACCCTCACTTTTCTTAAATTTCTGAAGGAAAACACCATGTTGGTCGCATCGCTAAATGGGAACACTTCTCATGTTTGATGAACCCATGTAACAAGAGCCTATGCCATGAAGTTTTCTCAATGGTCAGTTTTCTCAACGATCTCTACTTGATCGGGGTACAAAGAATATGTTTGGATTGGATAACTCAACTATCAAACACTCAAATTTTCTCATGATAAAATAGTGTGTGAGCTAAAAGCTCAAATGACTTCTTTCTAACAGTTCTTCCTCAAAAGAAGATGTTATCTAATAAGAACTTAGAAAAAAGATTTTTACAAAAGAATGAAACCAATTACTAGCTATGATAACTTTACAGAAGATGAAGGAGGTTTCCTGTTCTTGAGAGTTTTTCAAATGATTAAACCAAAAATCTTGAGTTGTAAGCACATGAACTCCTTTTATACTTGATCTTTCATTTTTGACCGTTGCCTTTGATCTATTTTCCTAGTGACACATATTTATCATCTTTTTCTGTCTTGTCAATGTAGTCTAGAAGAGTAGCTTGGCGTGTCAAAGTTACTTTTGCAATTGTAGAAGCCGTTGTCTAATAGAGTTTTCTGAATCTATCTTCAGAAAGCACTTTTTGCTTTCTGAACGAGGTTTTTGAACTTTTTCTTCTAGAAGATGGGGCGATTGACTAAGTTGAAAAGAAATTTCACTATCAGTCCCTGACCGAGTTTGACCTTAATTTTAAATTTGAATTTTCCCTTCCATTTTTGTAAAGTTCACTATTTACAATAAATTTACTTTCTGAAGTACTATTTCAGTTTCTAGACTTTTCTTTTGATCTTCTTGGCTTCAATCTGTGCTTGTAGTAAAATAAACATCACAATCATTATGATTGAAGGTGGTGACCACACTTTACTTCAGAGTTGAATTGAAATCTTCACTTGAATGATACTTTCTGAACTTGTAGGACACTTTCCGATGATCTGAGTCTTAGTTTCTTATTCTTGAGAATTTCCTTTCATGTGCTCACCATACCAACATCAATTTCAATTATTATTTTTCACTTCGTTTAAGTTCTAAATCTCTTTTGATGAGATTTAACATTTTACATTCGTGAAAATAAAACTTGTTCATGAAGTTGTATGTTAATCAGAACGATCTTGTTTGTATGCTCAACAAAACTCAAGCAAACGATTAGTCATTCTTTAAAATATTTTCACAAAATTGGTTATGTTATCACTCAAAACATTAAGCATTGATGCTTTCTAAAGAGTTCTGGAGCTAACACCTACATAAAAATAATTTTTTAACTTAGGTACCCAAATTTTCTTAGGTCCTCTTGGGTTAGTTTTCTTTGAGGAGGTTTTCTAACCTATTTACAGACTTTTTTTTCATAAAACATTTGTCATGTGGGTGTCCCTTCTTATGGCAGAAATAAACGAAATCTTTTCTTTTACTCTCTTTGATGAGGTTGCTTTTCTTTTCTCATCCATCTCACTTTTATATCCCAATCCTACTCTTTGAAAGTATGGCCATTGACCATCTTTTCAAGGTCAGATTTAAGAAGATTTGAAGTTCTTTTAAGTTCAGAAATAAATTTTTGAGCTTTTTGACCCTTGTTAATGACTTCAATTTCTAAGGATTTGAATTTTACATTTAAAAACTTTTTTTCTTCTTTAATCTCTTCCTTTTCAAGCCTTAGGTTCTTAATGTATGTTTTTGCCTTTTGAAGTTTTGAAACCACTTTCTAATGGTTTTTTTTGAGGTTGAGATAGTGAGTGAATAGGGTTTGAGAGTTTTCAAGCAATTCCACATACAAAGCCAACAATTCATTATAAGGAGGATCAAGTTCAGAAGAATTACTTACCTCTGTTTCACTTTCTAAATCATAGTCAGCCATAAAGCACAAGTTTGCAACATCTTTCAGCTCATTGATAAGGGATATTCATGCCACTTATCTTACTTTCAAATCTTAAATTTTTGCATAAGTTTTACAGTATTATTGATGAAATTAATTAGGATTTTGACTTGTTCCTCATTGTTGATTTTGATAAAATTGATGACTTTTGCATTGATTTTGGGAATAATTTGTGATTACACCTTGTTATATTTGACTTATCTATTTGAGTATGGCTTGGTGCATAGGAGCTTTGGATCAAGTGCAAAATGTTAAAACCAAGGCTGGAAACTCTCTGAAAGAAGCCTGGAGCAAAAAAGAAGAAAAATAGTGGAAGTTCACTCTCAGGTGAGCGCTACAGCGCTCATTTAGCACTATAGCACTTGGCAGAGCAACAACTATCAATTTTTGGGACTCAGTGCTCTGTTGAGCGCTACAACCCCCAAAGAGCACTATAGTGTTGGAGCGACAGTAGGATTGCAGTTCACTTAGGCATCACTTTGGGCAATTTTAGATAGCAGTATTTAAAGGATTGACACAGTTGTTTACCCTAGTTTTTGACTCACTTTAGGCTACACACTTTAGGTTGCTATTACTCTCTCTCTCTATATCTCTCCATCTTCTCTCTACTTCTTCTTCTATATTCTTCTATCTCCTAGGGATCCCATTAATGAATGTACTTCGCCTTGGAGATTGTGTAAAGGATCATTACTATTATTTTTAGATTCTCTTTTATCTTCATTGTTGTAATCCTCCAGAGATGGAGGAGTAGATTTCTTTACTAGTGTAAAGGTTTCGTATTGGTTTTCTTAATATTTCGCAGTTTCTATTCCTATAATTATTGTAGTGGTTGCTATAATATTCATTTAAATAACTAAATTGGCGATCATCTTTTAAGGAAACCCTTTGGGTATAAATTGGTAGATCTATTGGTTTATCTTTAAGAGAGAACATTAGAATTAACTTTTTGATTGGCGATTAGGCTTTAGCAATTGGTTCATTAAATTAATGTGATTTGTAAATAAATTGAGATCTCGTTTATTAGTTATCTGCATTGATCAAATTTTAGAGGTCGATCGATCATTAATAGAATTGCTAGTAATTTATTACTAATAGCCACCAATGGGTTTAATATTTAGTCAATGATAATTAATTTCCAATCCTAGGAATACCTTGTACTAGTGCCTTTTACATCGTCGCTATTAACTTTTAATTTTAACTGCTTTGCTTTAATTCTCCGAACCCCAAATCCTCCCAACTAAGTGTTGAAGACTCCTTGAGAGACAACTTAGATTGTGCCCTTTGTTAGCTCCAGAACCTTGTCAACATGCGCTTATTTGTTTTGAATGACAACAAAGCCAATTTAAAGAAAATGCTTTTAAGAATGACTGATGTTTCTCTTGAGTTTCTTGTAAGATTATAATATGTTTCTATCATTTAGCAAGAACAAGGTTTACTCAAATGAGAATATATTTCACTATACATGTGTAAAAATGTTTATCTCATGATACGAGATTTGTATTGAAATGGACGTGAAATTATATCTTTATTTCAAGCAATTGATAGCTAATGATCAAAAGAAGATTTTAGCATTACAAGAAACCAAGTCCTGAGATGTTAGAAAGTAGCACTAGACACCATAAAGTAAGCTTACATGAAGATATCAATCATTTTCTGAAGACTAGATGTTAATTATCTGTAATCATCATAATCATAAATCAATCATCATCAAAATGCTTGGATTGGAGATCAGAAAATGAAGATTTCATCAAGGAATTGACTATGCTGTTAGAAAACTCACTTCACTATGGAGCACATAATGCTACAGAAAATGAGGGAAATTTGAATTTTGAATTTCAAATTTTCAAGTTAAACCCAGTTTCAAACCGGTACGTCATCTCTTTTACCTAATTGATTAACTACCTGAGCTTTTAGAAGGAAAAGTTTAGAAACCATGATCAGAAAATGAAAAAGTGATTTATGAGGAGCTTCAAAAACCTTATCTTTACAACGGCTTCTGCAACCAATGTGATAGACTGTCAACCTACTTTTCGAGACTGACTTTCCAAGACACAAATGGATGATCTACACTTGTCACTTAGAGAATTGATCAAGGGCAATGGTCATAAGGGAAGACTACTATAAATGGAGATGCTTTGCTTAAAAGCCAATGAGAGATTTGAAGATTCAATAGAGGAAACTCTACAAAAATCTCTTCCCACTTCCTAGAATATTCAATATATATTATGTAACAAGTTTTTATCCTTGAAGTGTAAAATTCTTCCTTCTACATTCTTAATTAGACTTATGCTCTTCCTAGGGAAGAAGTAATAGAAGGAAGTCATTCAAATTTTCTCAGGATCTTTTCATGTATATGTTAAAGAAACTTGAGTGTAGGTTGGTTTGAGTAGTGACCTAAACATTTAACCTTGCATCATCGATTTGATAGTGATTGCTGTGAGATAGCTTGGAGAGGCTACTGTAAAACTACTTGCAATGCGATAATGACGAGTTCTTGCTAATTACAGTTTAGCTTGGAAAGGTTAGGGAAAGACTACTTGCAGCTTGGAGAAGCTAGGGCAAGACTACTTTCAACATGACAGTAAAGGTTGCTACTGGTCGTGGGTTAGGCTTGGAGAGGCCAGTGTTAAGACTACTAGGTTGGGCTTGGAGAGGCCAGTGTCAATACCACTCAATCTGTGATAGCAGGTGATTTCTGAAGGTCATAGATGAGAGCTTGGGAGGACTAATATAAAGACTATTCATTTGTTCTTTCTCAGGTAGAGAAAGATGTTTATTAGTGGAACCTCAACATTTGTTGAGTATTGGATGTAAGCAGTTTGGTCAAACCGATATAAAACCTTTGTGTCTCTTCTTTCTTTCTTTCTTATCTCCTTTATATTTATCTATTGAGTTTTAGTATTTACTCATATATTGAAATATTGTTCTCGCCTTTCTATCATTCCTTTTAATGATGAGTTTTTAATTTAACAAGCTTTAGAAATCAACTTTCTAAAATTACTAACTATGTTTCCATTGCCCTACAAGTTCTACACTTGATAGTATTTGTTTTCAAGTATTTTATAAAGTACAAAAAGAAGCAATGAACAATTCAACCCTCCCTTTTCGTGTAAATTTCCACCTATGAGTGGTATCAGAGCAAGGCTTTTAAGGGGTTGAGCAATCCAATGATTGCAAAGGATAAAGATTTGAGAAACAGAATGACTTACATCCTCTTTACAAGATCATTTTATCAACTGACTATCTTTTATTGATAAGTTTCTAGGATCTGGCATTATGCATTCAAACGGTGAAAAGGATTCCAAAGGACCGTGGACAAGAACAACAAATAGAAAAAGTTCAGTTGTTTCACTAAGTCAAGCCTCTATTCATATATGCTCTAAGCTAAAACTAAACATGCTACATATGAAAGGCTATATGGAATAGACTGTGTATGATGTTTATCAGTCTTAAATCATTTTGAGAAATCTATGTTCCTGAGGTTATCATTTCAGATGTTATGCAATGAGTAATGGAAATTGCTTAGAACTTCTTATGAACTAGAAATATCTGATATTGATATCTGAGATTGATATATGGAGATGAGATCTCTCTGTTTTCCAAATATGTCAAAAGTTTGTAACGACCAAAATAGGAAGACATCAATCTCATGGATGACAACACTAGACAAAGATTATCTTGAGAAAGCTATCCGCTTATTGCAGTGCAAATAGAAATCATGTATCAGAAATTTCATGTCTAGAGCTTAACAAATATATCCCTAAGAAGAAGATCATGCTAAACATCTAGAAAAAGGATGTGTTAGAGGATCATAATGTGCTATAATTTGCTGCCATTCTATACTTCATGACTAAAGAACATCAATAGAGATAAGCAAGGTAAATATATCTACTTTTCACCATTCTTATAATACTTTATATGCTTCATGTGATGAGTTGCTAGAAGTTTGTCAAGCTTACTCTTCTATATATCTTAAACCAATCAAAGAACTCAAAAGGTTGCCATGAAGACTTGGGAAGATCAAGCCTAAAGCTGGAAAGCTAAAAGCAAGATATACTCCAAGGAGATCCTTTCAGCAATCTAAATCCATGTTTTTGTTTGCAAAATCCTATTTATGTCCTATCTTGTTTAAAAATTGAGATATTGAGTTAATAGATGTGCATACTGAAGATCTTGTGTCAAGATGTATTCACAATATCTGTGGCGAAAGATCTCTTGAATATTTTTTCTATTTTTGAAAAGCCTTCTTCTTCTCTAAATGTTTTCACATCTGCATAAGCATTTATGCATAAAACATCTCTAGGCATTCTCCTTCCATAACTCCCATCTGAAGTCATAGCTAAGCCATCAGAAGTCATCAAAAAAGGTGTATGCTCTTAAAGATACTATATGTCAGTTTGCAAGACATCAGAAGCACAGTTTGCAAAAATAAGAATATCAACGGGTATTTTAGACGTTAGTTTGCAAGACCACAGATCTCTGTAAAGAATATTTTAACAGTTTGCAAGATCAGAAAGAAGACAGCTTTATCAAAATAAAGATAGCTTGATCAGAAAAAAGATAATTTGTTCAAAAAGAAGAATTTGATGATCAGAAAACAATGGATACATGGGGCACATAATCCAATACTGAAAAATGAGCTTGTGTTGAGTTTATAAAGCTTCTCTAGAGGATCAGAAAGTAATTTGCATGGTTTAGTAAGTAACTTCTTCAGAGAATAATATTAAGAATCAGAAAACTCTCTTTCTAAAAGAAGAATGAAAAGGCAAGATAATTCCCACTCTTTAGTGTTTCTTTCTCCCATGTCACTTCACCTTCTGTCATGTCACATCACTAAAACTCCCATGTCTAACATATTATCTTTACCTTCATCTTCTTGAACAAGTCATCTATATTACTTTCACTTTTAACCCCATACACTTAACCGTTTTATCTTCACATATATCTCTCTGTAACCTCAACCATTTTCTTTTCTTTCCACAATTGTTTTTCTTCAAACCCTCATCTCT
Source organism: Dalbergia cochinchinensis (assembly GCA_031216125.1). Taxonomy (NCBI): domain Eukaryota; kingdom Viridiplantae; phylum Streptophyta; class Magnoliopsida; order Fabales; family Fabaceae; genus Dalbergia; species Dalbergia cochinchinensis. The sequence continues at coordinate 32,049,142 of CM062377.1, read as the reverse complement.
GCATCTGTAACCGCTCATCTTTTCCTCTAAACCCTCTTCTTTCCTTATTCTTTTATCCTCTTCAAGATTCTTCTTTCAACCTTATCCTTTCAAACATACCCATATACCACTCCAATGGCAAAAGAAAAGAGTGTGGCTCAATCTACCTCAGTAAAATCATCTTTTCACATGTATGATGATGCTGGCATGCAAGATAGCTATGAAAGATTCTTCACATCTAGAAAAATGGCGCCTAGAAAGTCTTTGAGAAAAAACCTACGTGAAGAAGTCATCATTCTTGATGAAATTTTTACTTTCCAGAAGTGGGAGGATTTTCTAGAAATAAATGAACTAGTCTTTCCACATTTGGTCAATGCATTTTATTCTCATCTGGAGAGACCATCGCATAGGCATGATTAGAGATTGCTCTATCAACATCTCAGCTTCGGGACTTGCCAAAATCATCAAAGCTCCAAATGATGGGATCATCTGCAAATGTTCACCAAACTGGGCAAAAGCTCTTAGTGTAAATGAAGGAGATGTGTCCAGGTATCTCACTGATTCTATCATTTACGAGCCTAGTGAAAATTACTACTACCATGCTGAGTGCTAAGGTAAGAAAAGTGTACACAATAGTTCAGTTCTCTATCCTTCCACGGATTGGCAACACAGATGCTCTTGTTGGTATGGACTGTGTAACATCCTCCCAAGTACAACACCATCCTTAAGTCATGACATAATACTCGAAAGTTGTTACTTATAAATTAGTGGACCTTTCTTAAATATCTATAGCCATTTTGATTGATTCACGAGATAACTAGGTCATAATTCTACTAAAATATACAGCAATGAAACCAAAATATTTATTTAATACAAAGTTCAGTACATAAAGGAAGTTCTTTCATGAGCTTTAACACACCTTTGTCCTCTAACATATTTACATATATATCCATTCTACTAAATACAACATAATAAAAGCATTAACTACTATACTATTGCACTTCCGAGTTCTTTGGTATAGTAGTCTCTCGATTTTCTGCGTCAACCTGGAAACGACACGGGAACACAAAAACATAGGTGTGAGAATTATACAATTCTCAGTAGGGTAACTCCCATAAATACACAATTATAATGTCATCGTCATCGCTCCAGCCACTTCGGTTTATTAAGAAAAAGTGGTCATGCATTATCTAATAATGGTTTATTTTTAAAGTTCCAAATCATACTTCCAAAGTGGGTTACTTTTAACATTCAATCACTTAATGTACATATACCATACTACTCAACATCATATACTACTAAATTTCCACTTAAATATATTGGTCTCAATATCAATACTAAACTTCTTCACTCGGAATATAAGACAAAAGATTTCTTAGAAAATTTACTTCTTCAACTTGCCTTGGCCCTTGACTAATCTTATCACATCTGGGCGTTACGTACCGCCATCCCCAATATGGCAATAATGGGTAATAGACTGCTTTTCAGGACTGAGTTCATTCCTATACATGATCATTGGATTTACTTTCTCCAATTCTCACACAAACCTATTCCTAGCCAAGTTTACTTTCCCCGACTCAATTCAAGGGTAGTCAGGTTTACTTTCCGGATTTACTTTCTCTAGCCCAAGGATTATAAATCTTATGCTTTTCTTGGTAGTTAGGTTTACTTTCCCTAACAAACTGGATTTACTTTCTCCACTCCAAGAAACATAATCTTATGTTTTTCTTTCGCATATAAGCAATTGTAACAATCATTCATATCTATGTGTACCTAACCTCATCAATAAGTTCACATGCTCAATTATTCATATTCATATTCAAGTATTCATATTATATTAGTACAAAATGCTATTATTTCAACAATTCAAAGCATCAATTTATTTTCAGCACAATGGCAGATTTTATGTAACACCCTAATATTCAACCCAATACTACTAGTATGTATTGAGGCCAAATATTAGTCGTTACTTCTTGATTTAGTTCTATTACCTTTGAAATTACTTACTGAAAATACGAGCTATTTTTTTTTGTAACAAAACCTTGATAAAGTATGAGCCGCGTATAATGTAATTCGAACGATATCGTAAAGTGCAGAAATATAAACACATAAAAGGCTCCATGAATACATATACTGAAATACCTCATGCATTAATACTTAAGATGCCCACCAATAATGGTGGGACTGTTCGATACATAAAGTGCAATACAACTGAAAAGAAGGAAATACATGAAAACATAAACGATACATGCAAGATGTAACGCCCCGATTTTCTGTCTGAGTGGAAAATGACCAAAGTGCCCCTGAGGTCATTTTCGGCCCGGAATTCGAGGATGGCTGGCCCGGCAATCCTCGAAGGGCCAACTCAATGTTTGAAGGGGATTGAATGACCCTTGAGTGGTTTCGGAGGCGAAAGTCTCATTTTCTGCAGTTTCGGGTCAAAATGACCAAAATACCCCTATAGCGTTTTTACGCGGATAAAGGTGTCGTTTGAGCCCGAAACTTTCCCCGAAGGTTTAAAACAATGTTTTTACATGTTTCAAAGCATCTGTTTGAGTCTCGGTTGTCTCGGGCAGTTTTAGTGCAAAATTACGATTTTGCCCCTAGAATAGTGTTTTTGAGCTTAATGATGTAATTAAGCAAACCTAAGCAATATTAGGCTCTAATTGAAGATTAATTAAATTTCATAATTAATCTAGAGTCAAAATAAACTATTAAAATTAATTAGAATCTAAAATTGCTTAGATTAGATTTAAATCTTTTTAAAATTCAAGATTTCACTCTTGGAATCTTGAATAGTGTTTTCTCTCTCCAATTCCTTAAATCAAGGAATTTTGTCTAAAATTGTTTATGCACTAAAATGAGTTTATAACTCACTAATGATGCAAGACCACTCCTTAAATATGTTTTGACAACCTTGATTACCCATTTTCTCACCTAAACACTTTCTTACAAATTCCTAATCTTAATCCTAATCAAAGATACACCTAAACACAACTCTAAACCACAATTAAAATGCAAGAAATCCTCCCCATGGCTGATGCAAGTTTCGGCCACCTCTCTCTCATTTACATCACATGTTGATTTGTTTCTCACTCAAAGAACCATGCTTGAGCCATACCTTGAACCATACTTTGAACCATACCTCACCATGCCTCAAGATCACAACATCTCACCTCATGGAACTCATGGGGCTGCTCTTGTTGGCCGAAACCCTCCCTCCTCCTTGCACCTTGCATTTGTTTCATTTCTCTATAAATAGCATGCTTGGGTGAACTTGCATCATTTTGGGTTCATTTGCTAAGTGTAAGTTTTCAAAGAGCACTTCAAAGTTTTCTTTTCTCTCAAGTTCAAGTTCTTCATCCTCTTCTCTCATCCCAATCTTCAAATCATTTGGTAGGGATTTTCTTTCAAGTATTTCATTTGTTTAAATTCTTACTCTAGTTATGTATTTATAGTTTCTCTTGAGTCTTTTTAGAACTTCTTTCCCTCTCCTTTTTCTTCTTCATTTTCGGCCATGGGCCTTTGAGGACAAGGGAATGAGAGCTTGATGATGAGGTTCCATGATGATGATGTTCATCACTTGAACAATCTTTAAAGCTTGATCTTTGTTCTTAAGTTAAAGATGTTTTTAGTTCTTTTTTCTTGAACCTTGAATCTTTAACTTTGATGATGTTTTAAAATGGTTACAAAAACTCAATATTAAGGACTCATGATGTTGGTGTTAATGCATCATCAAGATCATGGTCTCTGGAGTTTCAAATGTTCCCTTTTCTTCTTAAAAAGTTTTGGTTCCTTTTCCTTTTCTTTCTTCAAATTTTCGGCCATGTTGGCCAATGAGATTCATAATGGCTTGATGATGAGAGCTTCTAGATGATGACTATGTGTTCATCACAATGAGGCTTCTAGAGCTTGAGTTTTAATAAAAATGTTATTTATGTCCTCATTTCAAGAAAAGAAACTTTGTGTTCTAAAGAACTCTTGAGGTTCACTCTTGTCTTTACTTTATCTTGTCATGATAAGTTTGGGTTGAGGTTTAAGTTCCTTTAAAGTCTTGTATGAGCTCTAATAAGAAATAAAATGGACTAGCATTCATATTTAAATTCAAGCTTATGCATTACATATTTACTTTGAGCTTTACATTCATTTTTATTTTTCCAAGCCATCACTTAAAGTTAAAGAATAAAGAATGGAGTGCACCTCATATTTACATTCTTGTCTAGCATATTTACTTTTCAACACTAAAGAACGTAAAGATTTAAAATGAGAACTTGCACTATCACCTAACTAAATCTCAAAGCCTTTCTATTTCGGCCTTAAAATCGATTGTTGCTGGGCCTAGAGCACTAAAATAAAGAAATGAACTTGCAGGGCATATTTATTTCAAGCCTTGCATATTTACTTTAAGCTCTCACTTTACTTTGTAATAAAGAATAAAAATGAGGTGCATAGCATGTTTAAATTATGTCAACACCTAAGAACCTTAGAGCTCAAAGACTTGCCCATTTTATCTCAAGTTAAAGTTTAATGTGGAAACATTCTTTGAATGCATAATTTCGGTCATGTAGTGATGATGAGCTTGGAATGAGTTTCATCTAGCTACAAGGGCCAACAACCTAGATTTTACGACTTACTTTAAGCCTCATGAACTTTGTGAGATTAAGACCAACAAGATTTATGAATTTAATCCTCTTTTAAAGAGGGGTCAAGTTGGTTACTGACCTAAAGGTGTTTTAGCCTCTTTGACAAAATAAAATGGTTTGCAAAAGAGTTTTAGAAGTCCTAAAAATGATTCCAAGAGAAACTAGCAACTTATATGCTTTAGAAATATCAAGTTATGCATATTTTTGGGACTTAATGTTTCGGTTCTTCCATGATGAGTTTGCTGCTATGTGATGATGTTTTAATGTGTTAGAATGTGCGAAAATTATGTATGATGAGGTAGGAACATTTCTAGGCATGATAGGAGAGAAACTAGCTTTCTAGAAAAATTGTAAAGTCAAGATTTAGCATAGTTTTAACCTATTTATTTTTGGATACTGCCCAAACTGTTTCAATGGGAATATAATCATATTAGGATTGTTTAATCATTAAAAATTTGGTTACATTTGAGGTAGGATTGAATTTTAGCATCTATAGAGAAACTAGTAACTAGAAAATCGTAAAATCGCAATTCTAGAACTCTTAGAACATTTAATCTTTAGAACCTATCCAGCAACCTCATAATATAGCAAACATAGTTTATAATTAGTTCTTAGACATAGGAATGTCTCATAATTGGTTTAGGTTTAATTTATAGCGCCTTAGGCGAAGACGGAACCGAGAAAGGGTCTAAGACGTAAGTTCTAGAACCCTGTAATTGTAAGTTTATAATTCTGCCCCCTAAGGAATGGAGTTGCCCAGGTTTATTAAAGAGCATAAATAATAGTAATATTTGTTAGAAGAGAATCCTTAGGTGAATAAAAGGTTGATAGAAAATGATAGATTAATTACATCACAAGTTTAAGGCCCGTAAGGGTCAATGCATAAGATACTGTAGGACCAAGAGCATAATGAAATTTCAATGTTGCCTATGAACGTATGAGGATGATTATGTGAATGCATGGAATTATGATGAAGGATGCATGTTTAATTGACTTATGTGGCATAAAGTAAAATTTGGAAGAAATTCGGCATGCTACTGTTATGCCGCCAAATTTCTGACAAATTTGGGGACTTAGAAAGTTTTTTTGAAAACCTATGAGATTTTTATTTATGAGATACTAAGATGAGTTCTCGGGTGACACCGGTTCGGCCGAGCACCTCCAGAGAACTCATGTGACATCGGTACCAAGATCAATTCTTGGGTGACACCGGTTCGGCCGAGCACCCCCAAGAAATGCCCCCCAGCCCGTACTGGATAAGTCGGGATTATGTTTATAATTATGTTACGCTTATCAGGATTGATAAGAAGAACTAGTGACGACTAGTTAAGGTATGAGCTCATAACCTAGAGATGTGACAAGTTCTGGGTGACACCGGTTCGGCCGAGCACCCCCAGAACGATTGTCTTTTAGGGTGGCCTATGAGGAAGTAAAGTATGATGTTTATGTCACAAGTTTTCCCATATGAGAAGTTAATCGCCACTTTATGCCACTATTATGATGTTCCTAATGTTGAGATTATTATTCTTGCACTAAGTAGAGACCATGCATACATTCTATAATATGATGGCATCTATGTCATTAAGAATCATGCTAAAATGAATGGACCTTGGCTAATTATGTTTTAAAGCTTAAAAATAGGACTTAATGCATGCTCACTTATTTCACACATTAAACCCAAGGTTCCTGAGGACGTAGATGATGATGCCTAGGTAGTAGGAGGCCCTACTGAGATTCTTTAGCAAGATTCTCATTCCCTCTATCTCTTTCTTTCTGTCACGTCTTCAGATGGTGACGTTCGTAGTTTTTGTGGACACCTTGACGTGGGAGGTGCACTATGATCCGGACCACGGATCATACCATTTTGAGGGACAGTGCACGGTGCGAGTCTTCATGTTCGTTGGACGTCCCTTCGCTCACCCCGTGCATACCCATCGCTTCTCCTCGACAGCACCCTACGGCGACGACGAGTGGGTTTTTGATCGCGCGCGTATGCATAACGAAAGAGTGCTCTGCATGCACACCGCCGCCTCAGCCATGCGTGACTATCCCGACTACGTGCCCCGTGACTATCCCGACTACGTGACTCGTCGGAGGACCCGCCTACCCATCTGTACAACGAGAGCTCCGCCCTCACTCCACCACTGATGAGAGAGGGCAGTGAAGATACTGTGACTCAGCCATGGCTAGCTCGACGACCGGAGATGCGGCCACGTCGTGGGGGTCACTCTCGATCCCGGTTCCACCTCTATACACCAAAGGATCTCGTCCAGTTTCCCGGATATGTGCCTCGCTCACGAGATGGACGTCAGTAAGAGGTGACGCACGACCGATGGAGTACCCGGGTAGAGTACACGCCACTTAGATAAGGATGGACCTCCTTTTGTTTAGATGTCATCCCTTTAGTTGCACTTGGGTAGGGGAGTTGCTTTTATGTTTTCCGTCGTACTTTCCTTTGTACTTTCTTTTTAGTTGTATCTGCTCATGATGTACTAAATTAAGCCCCACTCTCCATGAGTGGGCATATCATATTATATATAATTATGCAGTTCAGTTTTATTGTGATGTGCCTTTACTTGTCTTATGTTATGATGTTATGAGATGTTTGCTTTATTTCCATCCATGCTTTATTGCTCATCGTGTCGCGCGGCTCTCAATTTGCTTTTATAAATTCAAAAAAAACTTTACTAGTATTTTCCGCTAAGTATTTTAAAGTAAAGAGGAGACTATGACGTAACCGACTAATGATTAACCTAAATATGTTCTAGAATATTGGGTTAAAAATTAGGATGTTACACAAGAGAATACCCACACCCCAAGTGCATCCGAAATGGATAACTTCAACACAAAAGAAGGTTTATCCGAACTACGTGACGTGTGTGCACCAAGGACTACCCTCTAAACCATACGGCTACAATCACGGGTAAGGTGGGACATAGCCGATCCACGGGCGAAGTGCGTCAGGAGTGGGCACTCGGACACGTCCTCTGTGCTGGGATAGCATCTCGGGCATCCGAGCCCTCCGTGGCTGGGTAACCGTCTCCTCGCTGCCTGCTGGCACACGTGGAGGAGTGGGGGCAGAGTCCTCCTCATACATAAGGGCGGGTGCCTCCTCCGAATGCTGCGAGAGGGGAACATATTCGGGTACAACGCCCGAGCCTGCGGTGTAAGTCCGAAGGATCCTCTCATTGTGTGTGCGAGCACGCTCAAAAACCATGTCGTCGCCATAGGGCGACATTAGGGAGAAGAGGTAGCCATCTACAGGATGGGCGAATGGTTGTCCGGGAAACATAAAGACGCGAACAGTGCAGCGGCCCTCAAAATGGTACAATCCGTGCTCTGGATCGTAGTGGTACTCCCATATGGGTGTCTCAACGTAGAGTACGAACCTTGCCATCCAAATCTAGAAACGTAACGGAAAGAAAGAGATAGAGGGAGTGAGATTTCTTACTAAAGAAACTCAGTAGGGTTTTTCCTCATATCTAAGTGTCATCATATACGTCTCCAGGGACCTCAGTTTCTTAGTAAAAATATGGGCATATAATGGTTCAATTATGAAGTTCGAAAATGTTAACTTTCGAGACTCGTTCCTTTTAATTATGAAAACCTCTTGGTTACATAGTTTATAAATCATGAAACTCAACTCATAAATCATGGTTCATTATATCATGGGTCATGGCACTTAAACTCATAATTCATGGTGCATAAAATCATAGTTCATAGAACATGGTACATGGTAACTTATCTTGGTTACTTTAGGTGACATTAGAACCTCATCATTTTCTTCCTGGGGCCACCTTAATTGATCTCCCTTTGGAGAAACTTCAAGGTTATGAGCTCATACCACGCTTGTAACGCCTCGATTTTTTATTGCTATGCAAAATGACCAAAATACCCCTAGGTCATTTCTACACAAGATTTGAGGCCAAAATGGTCCCGACCATCTTCAATAGGATATTTTGATATTAGAATAACATTATATGGTGATTAAATAGCAATATGTGCAAAAATCGCAATTTTCAATTTTTCAATGTACAAATGACCAAAATGCCCCTAAGGTCATTTTTGCCCCGAAATCAAGGACGGCCAGTCCAGGCTATCCTCAAGGGGTTAGTTTTATGCTTGAAGGGGATTATGTGTGTGGTAGATGTGAAAATATTAACTTCAATTTTTTTACCGCAAGTGAAATTACCAAAATACCCCTATGGTAATTTAATACGAGATTAAGTAATTTCTGAATCTAGTCATCGCCCGGGAGTTCAAAATGTTTATTACATGTGTAATTTGATATTTGAAAATGTTCAGGTGGTTTCGGGGAGTTTTTGTGTGAAATTACCATTTTACGGAGATAACTTCCTTTTGGATATTTTTCCCTTAGAGTAATTGTATCTCAGTTATCAGTTTGTATATTATTGATGGATATATATTGATGTCCTTAAGATTACAATACATCACTATTATGATACAGTTATTGATATGTCATCATTATTTGAGTTATGTTATGTTGTGGTTGTATTCTGTATTTACCTGATATTCGTTTCTAACATATCTCTTACGCAGGCAAGGTAATGACGTTAGGTATTTAGTATGCGCGGCTCACGATTTGGTATTTAAGTTCAAAAAAATTTTACCCATATTTTTACTAAAGTATTTTAAAGAAGTTTGAGTTAAAAACTGGAACAAAAGAGTAATGACTAATAATTAACTTAAATGCGTCTTAGGCGTGTTGAGTTAAATATTAGGGTGTTACATTTTGGTATCAGAGCAGTTCGACCTTCACGGAGCCTGAGGATTGGACTGACTATGCTTCTCAAGCATAATGCGATAGTTATGTCATGTGTAGTTGCTTTGTTGATAAGATGAGCTCTAAGATAGAAATACATGACTCTGTTTGTGTAGATGCCATGGTAGCTAGCTCACATAACATGAAGTATTGAGCTTGATCACCTCAGTGTTTTCTGTTTTGTGTGCTCAGGGACCAATGGCACCGTCACGACAGAATAGGACTCCAAGTGGAAATGGACAAGGTGACGGAACTGCTGAAGCTCTCAGGGGCATGGCAAGGGCCATGGAAAGGCTGTTTGAAAGGATGGACCGTCAAGGCGAAGCGAGTCGCTATCCTATTGATGCTGAGGTTATAGAGAATGCACGGTTCGGGGAGTTTCGTAGGGCGAATCCACCATCTTTTAGATGAGCTTTGAACCCAAATCATGCTGAAGAATGGATAAAGAATATAGAGAAGATCTTTACGGTGGTTATATGCTCTGAGGAACAAAAGGTGACCTTTGCTACATACATGCTAGAAGCGGATGCTGAGTTCTGGTGGACCAGTACTCGGAGACTACTGGAGGCAGCAGGTACTCAGATAGATTGGGAGCTGTTCAAGGCTCATTTTTATGAAAAATATTTCCTAATCGATGAAGGAATGCAAAAGATATCGAGTTCATGCAACTCACTCAAGGAGGTATGAATGTCGCTCAGTATACCGCCAAGTTCGAGGAGCTCATTAAGTTCTCGAGGATGTATCAAGGAAACCCCGATGAGTACTGGAAATGTGTGAAATCTGAATCCGGGCTGAAAATTTGAAATCAACATTGCTTTGTGGCTCATTTGGAGATCGGGGACTTCCTACGCTGGTCAACAAATGTCGTATAATTGAAGATGGTCAAAAGAAGTCGAGTACATCAAGGCGGAGCACAACTGCGAAGAAGCCGCACCACAAGCCCCAAGGTTTAAGTCGCAAAACCGACCACTCTTGAGACCATAGCGAGACCACGACCTAGGCCACGCTTTAGGCCGCAAGGCCCTAGGAAGGACTTTCATCAAGGGGATTAAAAAGCGGAACCAAAGGCAAGGCACCCCAATGGACCCACCGCACCTCCAAGACCTGCCTCGCCATCAATGCCCAAGGTGTGGAAGCAACATGGTGATCGGCCTTGCTTGTTGGGCGAATGTTTGCTACGGTGTGGGAAGCCTGGTCACTACTCGCGGGAATGCATAAAGAGGAACCCAACAGCCCCAACCCCAAGCCACAACGCCAAGGAAGGGTCTTCACCCTCGGTCACGAAGGACTCAACAAGATCTCGAAACCTCATGGAAGGTAAGTGTGAAATGAATGGTAGAACCTTAATTGTACTATTTGACTCTGCGCTACTCATTCATTCATATCCCAAACTTGTCTTGAATCCTTAAAATTGCATGTGTCGAGAACTCCCTTTTGATCTCACTTTGTTTCTACCCCATCTTGGGAAACTCGTTAGGACTCGTAGATGTTGCCTAAACTGTCATTTCATTGTTGAAGGAGATCTTTTGTTCTAGATTTAGTCTGTCTACCTATGCAAGGTCTAGATATAATTCTCGGCATGGATTGGCTTTACGCCAACCGTGTAATGTTAAATTGTTATGACAAGTCTATCATTTTTCTTCCTATTCCTAGTGAACCTAGAAAACCTCTAAGTCCTGTACATAAATCTTTGTAGAAATAAACTGTGGTGAGGAAGAGAGTAAGGGATATGTTCTCCTAGCCGCTAGTGATGTAGACTTTGAGCAAAATTTTGATGAGATACCCATTGTGAGAGACTATCCTGAGGTGTTTCCTGATGATATACCCGAGTTCCCTCCAAAAAGACAAATTGAGTTCTCCATAGAGTTGGTTCCGGGGACAGGACCAATATCCATAGCACCCTATAGGATGCCACCTCTAGAATTAACTGAGTTAAAAACTCAATTAGAGGAACTTTTAGAGAAGAAGTTTGTTAGACCAAGTGTATCACCATGGGGAGCCCCGGTCCTATTTGTTAAGAAAAAGGATGGAAGTATGAGGTTATGCATTGATTATAGGCAATTGAACCGAGTAGTGATGAAGAACAAGTACCCTTTGCCTAGGATTGATGATTTAATGGATCAATTAAGAGGAGCGATGGTGTTCTCCAAGATAGACTTGAGGTCAGGATATCATCAAATTAGAGTGAGAGATGGGGACATACCAAAGACGGCCTTTCGAACTCGATATGGCCACTTTGAATTCACAGTGATGTCATTTGGACTGACCAATGCTCTCTTTGTGTTCATGGATTATCTGAATAGGATCTTTAGACCCTATTTGGATCAGTTTGTGGTTGTTTTCATAGATGATATACTCATCTATTCAAAGACCCACGAGGAGCACGAATATCATTTGAGGACAATTTTGGAGATTTTGAAGGAAAAGAAACTATATGCCAAACTATCTAAGTGTGAATTACGTTGGAGGAAGTGAAGTTCTTAGGGCATGTAGTATCAAAAGGAGGAATTGCAGTAGATCCTAGTAAAATAGAAGCTGTGATGAGCTGGGAGAGACCTACTACGGTAACAGAAATACGAAGCTTTTTAGGACTTGCTGGATATTACCGTAGGTTTATTAAGGGATTTTCTCAAATTTCCTTACCCCTTACCAAGCTTACTAGGAAGAATGCCCCTTTTGTTTGGACTCCTGAATGTGAGAAGAGTTTTCAAGAGCTTAAAGCGAAGTTAACCACATCCGCAGTGTTAGTATTACCTGACCCTAATGTGACTTTCGAGGTATATTGTGATGCTTCAGGGAAAGGATTGGGCTGTGTATTGATGCAAAATAGGCAAGTGGTAGCCTATGCATCTAGGCAACTCAAGCCTCACGAAGCAAACTACCCCACCCATGACCTTGAATTAGCAGCTGTGGTGTTTGCTTTAAAGGTATGGAGACACCATCTGTATGGGGAAAAGTTTGAAGTATTCTCCGATCATAAGAGTCTTAAGTACCTCTTTGATCAAAAGGAACTAAACATGAGGCGAGAGGAGGTGGGTGGAATTTTGAAAGACTATGATTTTGGGTTAAACTACCATCCTGGCAAAGCCAATGTAGTGGCCGATGCCTTAAGTAGGAAATCGTTGCACCTATCCTACATGATGGTTAAGGAAGTTGAGCTGATCGAAAGGTTTAGAGACTGAACACAGGGATGACCTTGACCACTAAGAGCATGAAGGCATGCCATCTTAGTGTAACGAGTGGCTTCATGGAAGAGATCACTCAAGCCCAACGAGAGGATAGTGAGTTTCAGGAAACTCTAGAGGCAGTACAGGCTGGAAAGTTAAAAGATTTCGCCCAAGGTGCTGATGGTATGTGGAGGTTTAAAGGCCGGATCTGTGTACCGGCAAAAGGTGACCTCCGAAAGGAGATTTTGAAGGAGGCCCATAAGAGCCATTTTACCATTCACCCTGGTACCACTAAGATGTATCAGGACCTGAAAAAGATGTTCTGGTGGCCTGGGTTGAAGAAGGATGTGTGCGCCTGGGTTAGTAAGTGCTTAGTCTGTCAAAAAGTGAAGATTGAGCACCAAAAACCCTCTGGAATGTTGCAACCTGACAATCCCGAGTGGAAGTGGGAAAGTATCTCAATGGATTTTGTGGTGGACTACCGAGGACCCAAGCAGCTCATGATGCCATATGGGTAATAGTGGATCGACTCACCAAGTCGGCCCACTTTCTACCTATCAAGGTAACTTACTCCTTGGATAGGCTAGCTCAGTTATATATTCAAGAGATCGTAAGATTACATGGGGTACCATCGACAATAATCTCGGATCGAGACCCGCGGTTTACGTCACGGTTTTGGGCAGCCTGTCAAAGCGCGTTTGGTTCAAAGTTGTGTTTAAGCACGGCTTACCACCCTCAAACAGATGGTCAAACTGAGAGGACTATTCAAACATTGGAGGATATGTTGAGGGCATGTGTGTTGGACCAAAGAGGGAGTTGGGATAAATACTTGCCATTGATTGAATTTGCTTATAACAACAGTTATCATGCAAGTATCGGCATGGCACCGTATGAAGCCCTGTATGGCCGGAAATGCCAATCACCTTTATGCTGGTATGAACCCGGGGAACAAAACTTGTTAGGACCTGATATTGTGAGGCAAACAACGGAACAAATCAAGAGAATTAAGGATAGAATTCTCACTGCTCAAAGTCGACAGAAAAGCTATGCGGACAAACGGCGAAAGCCGTTAGAATTCCAAGAAGGAGAACATGTATTCCTTAGGATCACCCCTACCACAGGCATAGGTCGAGTTATGAGAGTCAAGAAGTTAAATCCTAGATTTCTTGGTCCATTTGAAATCCTTAGTCAGTCGGATGCAGAGCATACCGAATAGCCTTACCACCCAACCTATCCAACCTCCATAATGTCTTTCATGTCTCCCAATTAAAGAAGTATCAGTCAGACCCTGGTCATGTGTTAGAGCCAGAACAAGTACAATTAAGGGAGGACCTGACTTTCAACTTACTGCCTATGAGGATCATGGACAAAAAAGTTAAACAGTTAAGAAACAAAGTTGTACCTTTGGTTAAGGTGGCATGGGGACAAGGTAAGATGAAGGATTTCACATGGGAATTGGAATCAGAAATGAAGACTCATTATCCTGAACTATTCACAGGTAACGAATTTCGAGGACGAAATTCTTTTTAAGGAGGGTAAAAATGTAACGCCTCGATTTTTTATTGCTATGCAAAATGACCAAAATACCCCTAGGTCATTTCTACACAAGATTTGAGGCCAAAATGGTCCCGACCATCTTCAATAGGATATTTTGATATTAGAATAACATTATATGGTGATTAAATAGCAATATGTGCAAAAATCGCAATTTTCAATTTTTCAATGTACAAATGACCAAAATGCCCCTAAGGTCATTTTTGCCCCGAAATCAAGGACGGCCAGTCCAGGCTATCCTCAAGGGGTTAGTTTTATGCTTGAAGGGGATTATGTGTGTGGTAGATGTGAAAATATTAACTTCAATTTTTTTACCGCAAGTGAAATTACCAAAATACCCCTGTGGTAATTTAATACGAGATTAAGTAATTTCTGAATCTAGTCATCGCCCGGGAGTTCAAAATGTTTATTACATGTGTAATTTGATATTTGAAAATGTTCAGGTGGTTTCGGGGAGTTTTTGTGTGAAATTACCATTTTGCCCCTAATTAACAATAAATGAGCTTATTTACGTAATCAAATAAATATAGGCAATATTAGGCTCTAATTAAAGATAAATTAATTTTATTTATTTATCTTGAGTCAAAATAATTATTTGAGGTAATTTTAAAGCATAAGATTATTTTAGAAAAGATTATTTTTCTTTCTTAATTAAAAAGGGGTTCTTAAGACACATAATAGGAAATTAGTGTATTAAATTTCGTTTTCTTAAAAATAAAATATATTTTATATTTATTTATTTTTTATTACTTCAGATTATTTGCACTAAAAATTCCACTACATATGTTGGCCATTTAATTTTGTAGTGGAGCACCTTAAATATTTGATTATTAAGCACTTACTTTAGTTTATCAATTTCTTTTCCACTAACAATTTCTTTTCTCAAAAATAAAATATATTTTAGATTTATTTTTATTTTATTACTTCAGATTATTAGCACTAAAATTTCCACTATAAGTGTTGGCCATTTAATCTTGTCTTGAGGAATTTTAAACTCTTGATGGTTAAGCCACTTACACTAATTTATCATTTCTAAACCATTACAAATTAAATACCCATCAAATATATGTCCTACCACTCACAAAAATTGAAAACAATACTCCCCATTATAGCCATTAATGCAGCTGCCTCACCCCCCAAAATCCCTATAAATATGTGTTTTCCAAGCCTAATTCACACACAAACATTCATTCTTACCATTTGTATTTTTGGTTGTAGTCTTGCTCACAAAAATTAGCCAAAAATCCTCTCTTCTCTCTCTAAATACAAAGCTCTCTTCTTCTTCCTTCTCCACCTCCAAGAGACTCCATTCTTGATATCCATCCAAGTTCCCAAGCTCAAACAAACACATACATACCGTAAACCAACCCCTAAGCACCTAAACTTTCCATATCCAAACACAAGAACACAACAAAAATCCTCCCACCATTTCATCTTCACTTGGCCAAATATATACCATCACTAAGATCAGATTTTTGTCGTTGATATCTCATACAAGATCAAGCTCTTGCTCTAATTAACAAAGAAACAACTTGGTAGGGATTTTATTTCATGTCCTTTCTTTTGTTCTTCCTTTATATTTTTGATTTTTATGATTTGATAATGACCATGGCTTGATGATGAGGAATCATGGTGGTGGTTGTGAATCCATCATTTAAATGTCCTCTAAAGCCCAAGATTTAATTCTTGATGACAAAAGATTTCTAAAGGTGTTACTAAGTCTTGAGTTTTAAGCTTAACAAGATATAAAAATGAACTTGCATCCATATTTATGTTATAAGTTCTTGCATATCATATTTATATTTCAAGCTTTTCATAATCATATTTATATTCCAAGTTATCACTTTAATTCTTGAAGATAATAATATGAACTTGCATATTCATATTTACTTTCAAGTTGTCACCTAAATCATAAATACCTAAGAATGAATTTGTATCTTTATATTTATATCTCAAGCCTTGCATTTCATATTTATCTTTCCAAGTTATCACCTTATAATGATAATAATAAGGTTACAAGACAAGTTTATGATTCTAGTTATCATTTAAATCCTAAAGTTCAAGATTTACTTGTTTTATTTTAAATGACAACTTTGATCATGGACACTTCTCATCTATTTATTTTTGGCACTTATATAATTCTGATTTAAATCTTGATATACTTTATTTTTAAGCATGATCTTGTCTTTAAATTTGTACAAAGAAATTTTGAAAGACCTAGAAATTATAAAGGATTAAGAATACGGTTTTTCTCATGATTTTAAATGCTAAAATTGTAGTATTCTGATCTAATCCTTTAGAACTGAAAAGGTTACTGATTTAGGATGTTTAGATGAGTTTAAATCGCTAATAGTTATTGTAAAAATTATTTTTGGTACCATAGATGTATAAAAGGGTAGTTACAAGTGTTAGTTTGGGCCGTTTTGCAAAATGCAGAAAGTTGTGTTTTGAACTATCAACTATGTTATTTCAGCCAAATGATTTTATTTAAAGCTACTAATGATGTTGAATGTGTCCATGAGTCCAAAATACCATTTATGAAGTTTATATAAAGATTTAGAAATTAAATTCGTCGTTAAATATTAAAAACAAGCGATTTTGCACTTTGACCCCTAAAATGTATTGAAATTTGGTTTATGGCCTTAAAAGGTTTTTACGATGAGTTTATAACGGTTTCTAATAGTTATATGTCTATTAAAAGTATTGGTTAATGTTAAAGATCTCTAGTTTGTGAGAAGGTGTTACAAAGGGGTATTTGCATTTTGACCCGTAACCTTTGAGAAATTGTGATTTGACCCTTTGGGGCTTAAGCGTAAATGTTGATAAATTTGATGGCATGAATGCGGTTGATATCTTGTGAAGGCTATATTCATGTGTTGAAACTTATATGGCTTATGGATATATGCAATGAAGTATGATGCATGTTTATGTAGTTTAAGTTATGGTATGTTATAATTATGCTTGATAAATTGAGATGCATGATTCCATGAAGTTTATGAGCATGAAATGTTGAAATGATGGGTTATTCATATTTACATCTCTATATAACATGCCAAGGTTAAAGGTGACATAAGACACATGGAAATGATCCTCTAGACTCCCCGAATTAAAGGTTATGAGAGGTGATTCAAATAGGAAATGATCCTTTAGACTCCCGAATTAAAGGTTATGAAAGGTGATCCTAATGCCCCTATCCCGTACCTTAAGAGTGGCGAATTTATCTTATCAAAAGGGATAAGAATACGCTAGTGACGACTAGTGAGGTATGAGCTCATAACCTAGAACTCTCGAGAAAAGAGAGAATTATAGGGCGGCCCCCAAGGAAAAGAGAAAAAAGAAGTTTGAGTCACTTGTAAGAATGATGATCATGATGTTCTTTATATCATATGCATTGTTTTATGAATTTTATGATATTATGTATATGATATTGACATGCATCCATGATTAATATGTTGCATTCATGACATTAAGATTCATGCTAAAAGATACGGGTCTCGGCTAATGATATTTAGAACTTAATAAATGAACCTTATATATATGTTCACCATTTTCATAATTAAACCCGAGATTCCTGGGGACGATGACGATGACACTTGTGTTATAGTCGGGAAGCCCTACTGAGATTCTTGTATAAGTTTCTCATCCCTTTTCTTTTCCGTGTCCTCTCCAGACATGAATGAAGGTGTAGTTCGTGATTTGTCTTGAGAGTGGACGAGGAGCTACGGAGATAACTTCCTTTTGGATATTTTTCCCTTAGAGTAATTGTATCTCAGTTATCAGTTTGTATATTATTGATGGATATATATTGATGTCCTTAAGATTACAATACATCACTATTATGATACAGTTATTGATATGTCATCATTATTTGAGTTATGTTATGTTGTGGTTGTATTCTGTATTTACCTGATATTCGTTTCTAACATATCTCTTACGCAGGCAAGGTAATGACGTTAGGTATTTAGTATGCGCGGCTCACGATTTGGTATTTAAGTTCAAAAAAATTTTACCCATATTTTTACTAAAGTATTTTAAAGAAGTTTGAGTTAAAAACTGGAACAAAAGAGTAATGACTAATAATTAACTTAAATGCGTCTTAGGCGTGTTGAGTTAAATATTAGGGTGTTACAACGCTAGTCGTCACTAGCACATGGACTTATCCCTTTTGATAAGTTAAAGGTCCCGACTTAAAGTACGGGTCTAGGGGGCTAGAATCACCTCATCCCCACCCTTGGTTTGGTGGTTCAAGGATCATTTTTACATAGTTTAAGTCACCTTAAGTCTTAGCATGTTTTGTTGAGATGCCACATAGTTTCATGCATGTCACATATCCTTTATTATAACATAGGCATCTCTAAGTTCTCAAAGAACAATCACATGCAATAATAAAACTATCATTTAGGAATAATAGTTCACATAGCATCATATAAGTCATGAGGTAAACACCAATTCATCATTCATAGAGTAATGCTTAAATCTTTCCCTTAAGAGTGAAAACCCTCAATCGGGTAATCTCAAACTTCTAAATTATTTTCGTATAACTCTAAGGGATTGATTAACCTCATTACCATAATTTATTAAGTCCTAAAACCTAATCAATCATGGCTGGACAGCATTGGCAGTAAGCTTAAGTTAGATGAATTACGGTGTTCTAAACGATGCATTTTAATCCCTTTCTCACATCCGACTTTTTCTATGATGCAACAATTAATACCTAAGCCAATTATGAGTCACTCTCACTGATCTAGACATCATATAATGTGATTCTATGGATGTTAATAATGCTGGGACAGAATTCATATTTTCTGTACCTATGGGGTTCTAGAATTCACATTTCAAGCAATTCAAGTAACTAAGCATGCTCCAAAAAGTCTAGAACAATTATCATATACTTGGCAACGTATCTAAACATATTTAGACCACCCAAAACATGATTTAAGGTGCTGAAAATGAACATGGCAGAACCGAAAATGGTTAATCATTAAATCATGTATAAACTTCTTTTTCAATGTACATAGGTAGCTAGTTTCTCTTGGGACAATTTTAGGACTTCAAAAACATCTTAGAAATCAATTTATCTTGTCAAGAACTCTCATAAGATACATGGGGCAGCAGCTCTTTAATTTTTCTCATGGTTGAAATCCTAATTAGAAGAACATACTCAAAATACTTTTAAATGTCACTTATGTTTGGGAAAACTTAAAACATAAGCTATAGGCTCTTGTAACTAATGAAAACTCATCCTAGAGTTCCCATCATCGCATGGCCGAATGTATTATCAAGAGAATACCTCCTTGATTTAACTTTTCTCAAGATGAAATGGGCAAGCCTTTGAGCTCTAGTCATTTTAGCTGATGGTATAAAAGTAAACGTGCTATGCACTCCATTTTTATAGTCCATTAGAAAGTAAGGTGATAGCTCAAAATAAATATGAGATGCACCTTCATTTTTAGTCTTTGAGTTTAGTGATGGCTTGAAAGATAACATGAAATGCAAAGCTTGGAATTTAAACGTGCATTATGCAAGTTCTTTCTTTATCTTGGGGTTTAGTGATAGCATAGAAAATAAACGTGCTATGCAAAGCATAAAGTAAACGTGAATGCAAGTTACTTTTATATCTTGTCTAGAGCTCTTGCAAGACTTTTAAAAAGAACATAGTTCCAACCCAAATCTTATCCTCACAAGAAAAGAGAACTACTAGTGCTAGAACACTCAAAATAAGTCACAACCTTAAAAACTTCATCATGAAGAATGAACCATTTTTAACCTCTAGGGACCAAGATCTTGATGATCTATGACATCAACATCCTAAGTCCTCATCATTGACTACATAGCTTCCTTAAAACCAACATTTAAAACAAAGTCCATGCTAAAGAAGATAGCAAAAACCGAAACCATGCTTGGTTCAAGGTTAAAGTTTCAAGCTTTAGAGTTTGTTCATGTGACAAGCATCAACATGAAGCCCTCATCATCAAGCTTTCATTTTTCCAAGCTTTAGAAACTCTCATAGCCGAAAATATGAAAGAAAAAGGGAAGTCCAAGAAGTGTTCAAGAGAAACATAAACTCCTCCTTTACTTATCCTTGAAAAGGATGAAACTTTCCTTGTGAAAAATTCAAACTTTAGGGGTTGTTGAGTGACAAGCACCATCATAACACCTTCATCATCAAGCTTTCATTTTTCCAAGAGCCAAAGGCCTTCATGGCCGAAGCATAAAGGAGAGAAAGGAAGTTCCAAATGTTCAAGAGAAACATAACCTCATTCTTGACTAAACTTGTAAAAGATGAAACTTTTCTTAAGAAAACTCAAGCTTTAAAGGTCTCATGTGAGATGAACTCATAGTCACCTCTAGAGAGCACTCATCATCAAGCTATCATGTTCAAGGCCTTGAGGCCGAAAACTAAAGGAAAAGAAAAGAAAGAAACCGAAAATAAAGAAGCAACATGGAGGTTCCACCTTTCATCATTTCCCAACAAAATTCAACATAGAAATCAAAGACATATTTAGAAAGGTTCCCTACCTTGTGTTTTCAAAAAAAAGAGAGGAAGAACTTGAGCTTGAAGAACTCTTGGAAGCTTGAAAGAAAAAGAAGTAAGAGAGCTTGAGACTTTTAGAGATTTTGCAAGAAGTGAGTAAAGGAATGAAGTTGTATGGTGTTGTGTATTTATAGGCAAATGAATCATGAAGGAGTGGAGGAAAAGAAGTTGGCCAAAACTTCTTGAAGAAGAAGAAGGGAAGAAAAATCTCTTGTGTTGTCATTCATAGTGTCATAAGTCATAGGTCTTAGGGTGGCTTTTGAAGGACAACTTGATTGACTACATAAAATATCATTCTTTTGAATTTTGGGGGGAAAAAGTGGCTGAACATTATAAGGCCAAGGGAGGGAAGATTTCATTCAATTTAATCATGTACTAATGAAGTGTTTAGGAGTAAACAAGGTTAGGTTGCTAATTAAGGTTGTGTGCCTAAGTGTTTAGGTGAACTAAGTAGGTAATTAGGACCATAATACCTTGGATTAAGAGTAATCTTGTAGGATTGATGGAGTCAAACTCCTATGACTAGTGATTAAAGTGTGACAACTTTTTCTTGGGAATGAAAGTGTTCTTAGGAATGGAAGTGTGAATAGTGAAAACACTATTCATAGTTACTTTTTCTTTAAAGAAGAAAAAGAATTAGAATTGAGTTGTAAATTTCCTTAAGCAATTTTAGGTTCTAATCAACCTTAAATAATTATTTTAGCTCTAGATTAATTAAGGAAATTAATTAACCTTTCATTAGAGCCTAATATTGTTTAGGTTTGAGTTAAGTAACTCGTTAGATGTAAAATGCATTAAGCGAAGGTAAAATCGTAATTTTTACTAAAAGTTGCCTAGGACCTCCGGGATTTAAACCAACCTAGTTCATGCCTTAAAACATCACTTTTGATCTTCAGAACGAGTCCGGGTCGGAATCAAAACTTAAAACGGCCTTAAATCAGGTTAGGGGTATTTTGGTCATTTATACATAGAAACCTCATAAATGAGATTTTTCTGCCTTGTTAACATTCATAAACATATAATCCCCTTCATATATCATAAAAGCCTTGTGAGGATGGTCGAGGCCGGTCGTCCTCATGTTTCAGGTAAAAATGACCTCAGGGGCATTTTGGTCATTTAAAAGTTTAGAGAAAAACGGGGCATTACATTTCACACTATTGTGTCATGAATTTATTTACAAATAAAACAATCATTTCAGAGGCTATAAAAATTATCAAGGACACGTCAATTGTCACCAAGGTCCTGTAAAAATTTCAGGGTAATTAGAGTTCTCTAACCATATTAACAAAATTCTACAAATTTAGTGTTCAGAAACCCCTCCACCTCAGTTCAAGAACCGTAATTCATAATTTTTAACCCTAGCAAGTGATTGAATCAATTCAGAATAAAAATCATGGTTATACTTTGAGATGTTCTAAGCATCCTGTAAAATCTTCAAAGGATAATTCAATCATTTTCTATTGTAACAAAATTATACAAAATCACAACTTCAGTTCCCATAATCCAGATAGCATATGCTTAATTTTGGTTCTTGATTTTTTTTAAAGTAGTTTGAATCCAAATAAGAACCCAAGAAAATTCATGGGACTACCCCAAGATGTCAGCTTCAATATATATATTTTTTAGCTCATGAAAATGCCCACAACATGCCCAGAAAATTCATGAACAACACCTGCCCTGTTGAAATTAGAAAATCCAACAAACCAACTCAAAATCTCTTTTGATAAAAATGATTTTTCCACAACCCCAAACACTCCACCAAAATTAAGACATCAATATCAGCATATTATCAACCAATATATCCAGAAATTTTGGACTAAACACAATCAAAAAAATCTAGCATAAAATTGGAAAGAAAAGATCAAAGAAAACCCTACTTTGAAAGCTTTTGAACTTGATACTTCAAAGGATGTTCTAAGTGATCTCCCTTCACTTCAAGACACCAATTTCAGTCCTAAACCTTCCTTAGGCAGAGGAGTATAAGATATCAAAGTGAGAAATTGAAATTTCAATCGGTTAGATTTGTAGGGTTTGAGGTATAGAACAAGTTTTGTGAAAGAACTTTGTGGTTTTATGAACTCTAGGCTAGTGTTTTTGGCATTTGAAATCAAGAGGAAGCTCTTGAAAATGGAGGAAATACAGTTGTTCTCTTTCCCTTGTGCTAGCTGAGAAAAATGGCTTCTTAAAGAAGCTAAATGTCAAGTTTATCTTATATTAAATGAATGAATAGAAAATGTTATGTTTAGATAATTACAAAGCCAATAAAGGAAAATGAATGGTTGTGATTCAATCTTGTAATTCAAGATTGAATCTTAGCCATTCATTTGATTTAAAGGGATAGATTCATTTGTTTTATAGAGTTCCAATTAGTTTTCGGTGTTAGAAATTACACACCGAAATTTCACCAAACGGGTGAAACAGTGTACCCGAGTAATCAAACATTGCCTGAAAAATATTTTCGGGTATAAAATCTTTAATTCTACCTATTTCTAACCATAATCATATAATTTCTCAATTTTGGGCATCTTCGAGGCCCAATTCTAGGATTTTGGTTGTCCTGGCGGGCCTACAAGACCCACAAAACACTATTCATGTCTGTTTTTTTTTTTTTTACAAAACCATTGGACCGTCCTCATCAGTGTTAAAATTGTTAGATTTTTGAAATTATAACTAATAAAGCTCAAATTAATTTTTAATTAATTTTTATGGTGTTACAGACTACATGCTTCTTTATTGCCTAATGGCAAAAAGAAAAATGAACCTACCTATGCTCATTTTGGATTATATGATGAGTGCAGTAACAAAAGAGACATGAAGAGTTACAAGTGTTTCTTATGGCATGCTTTTAACAAAAGTGCTTCAACGTCTGGACTTTCCTCTTCTCTCAGAAAGCTATGAGCTTTTAGAAGGAACCATCTTTACACCTTCCTCCTTCAGAACTTCAAGAAAAAGGTTAATCCTCCAAATTGCTGAGCCAACAAGGCAAAGCCCTAGAACAAGAAGTGAACAAGCCCGAGAGGCCTCCCAAAAGTACGAATCCAACCAAGAAAAGGCAAAAGGGAAAAGAAAACTTGTCCTCATCGAGATTAAATTTGAAGAAGAGGATGTCCCTTTAATCTAACACTACGAAAGAATGACAAAAAAAAGAGAGGAGTCAGCTTCTCAAACAACAACAGCTGTGGCCAAACCTGAGAAAGTTATGAGCATAAAGGAAATTGAGCTAAGATGCAAACAAGTGTCACTATTCTATGGGAAAAAGTTAAAAAATATCAGTAAGAAGGGTATCATGTAACTGGGCACAATGATAATGAAGAAGAAGAAGAAGAAGATGTAAAAGAAGAACAGACTGAAACATCGTTGTCTGAAGAAGAAGAAAACTTGTTAAGCAGTGAGAAGGCTAGACTGAGTGCTATATTTAGTTCCAGGCCCATGACTAAAGAATCTCAGATGGAGCCTCTTATTAAAGAGCCTGATGAGGAGAACCATATAACATGTTCTGCTCTCATTCCTATGGTATCATAGCCGCCCTCTTCCATTCATATTTCTCTAGTGGAAGAAGAAAAGAATAGAACATCTGAAGGTACAGTACCTCTTGTTTTAGAAGCTGATGCTTCTGCATTGGTTTAGGATATTCCTACTTCCTTTGCTACAGCTCAAGATGATCCTACTCCTTCCTCAGGTCAGATATTAGATATTGTTGCTGTTACTTCTTAGCCTATCCCTTCTCCTACTACCACTGTTTCTACTACTGCCATATCTGCAAATGCTCATGGACAACCTTCTTCACCTCCATCTACTGTACAAGATAAAACTAGGGCTAACTCACTAAGATCAGGTGTAACACCCTAGTAATTAACCAGATACACCTAGGTTGAATCTGATTAATAACTAGACTTTACTCCTTACTTTGGTTCGTTCTTCATAATTTGAAAATACTTAGTGAAATTACGAGCCATTTCTTTTTTAAAATACATAATTGAAAACGTGAGCCGAGTACAACGTGAACGAGTAAGCGGAGTATAATAAGACGTTTAAGAATATATCACATCATATCACTTAGGCTCCATCATATAACATCCATAAGCACATTATAGCATATATTTACATACAATAACCTCACTCAAAGGGTGGGTTATGTTCATACATCATTATCTTATGCAAACCCATAAAAGAAAATATACATAAGGAAATACATGCCCCTAAACTAGATAACTCCATAAGCCGGGATGGTTATCCTAAAACTAGGGTGCATGATCACACATAAATCTACTAAGAACCCTCTATGGCCACTGTCCTGGAAATGGGGGAATAAATCTGATCCACTGATGAGCTCCCTCGGGAGGGGACACACGAGGTGCACCAGGCTGGGGTCGCATGGACGGCCTTCTTGCTAACCTCGGTTGAACAACTATTTCCACACTACCCTCTCTTACACGTGTGGGAGTAGGAGCAGAGCTCTCAGAATATACATGAGTAGGAGTGTCCTCTGAAGGATCAGTTTCAGAATATCTCGTCTCGGGAACATACTCTGGAAATCCATGGACAGTAGATGAAGCGAGATAAGAACGTAGCATCCTTTCATCAAGTGGACGTGCATGTTCAAAAACCATTTCATCGCCATAGGGAGAAGTAGGAGAAAATTGATAACTAGGGACAGGATATGCAAATGGACGACCTATGTAAATAAAAACACGAACTGCGCACCTCCCTTCAAAATGATACGAGCGATGCACCGGATCATAGTGAAATTCCCAAGTAGGGGTATCAACGAACAGGACGAATGTCGCCATCTAAATCTGGAGACAATGACGGAAATAAAGAAAAGGGAGTGAGAATCTTGCTAAAGAGTTCTCAGTAAGGTACCTCCTTCTACAGTGTCATCATCAAAGTCCCCAGGAACCTCGGGATTATTCTAAAATAGTGAGCATGCAAAGATTCATTTTAAGTTCGGACAAATACTTAACCGAGGTTCGTCAATTTTTAATCATGCGTCTTATAATGCATCATAATCTTAACATGTCATATTTACAATGAACTTTTCCTTTATCATTACATCATTTTCCTCATCATCATTATCAAATAACATGCATAAAAGAACGTCATATAATATTAGCTACACGTGGACATAGCGCACGTATTTTATTTCTTTAGTGCCTTAGGTGACTTAAAATCTTATCATCATCATTATTTTCCTTAGGCCACCCTATACTCCACCCTTTTGGGAGTAATTTAGGTTATGAGCTCATACTTTACTAGTCGTCACTAGCATATACTTATCCCTTTTGATAAGCTAAAGTCCCGACTCTACCCTTTTGAGAGAACGGGTTAGGGGGCTAAAATCACCTTTTCACCACCTATAGTCTGATGGTTCCAAAGGATCATTTTCTTATAAGTTTAAGTCACCATTAAATCTTTGCATGTTATATCATAATACAATTCATAAACATCATAACATTTTCTCATTTATAGTCTTAAGCTAGAATAATATATATCAACTGTAATCATGCATATGGGAGATTCCCAGGAAAGAGAGGTGGGTCACAATGGACACGCTTAAATACCAAGTCTTTCCTTAGCCAGAACCTTTCCAAATTACACTTTTACAATGATACACCTTCTTCTAGCAACAAAGGTAAATTTTACATAATAAAGAACATTTCATGTATAAGCATTCTCATTATTTGCAACAAAGAACTATAACATGCAAGCCAGAAATCATTCAATGATATCAAGTACTTAATAAGCATCCAATCCTTACATAGAATTATCAATTATAGAACTAATTAGTTACTAAACCAATTATGAATCATTCTCTTAACAATAAACCATAATTATCACAACTTCAATCATATCAAATCATTATCACACATTGATACTAAACTTAGATCAGTGGCCGAATCATAAACCTCATGCAATTACATAGAATCATATTTTAGGTGCATATAAAATACTAGTTCCCCGTAAAATCCTTGCAAAGCCTTAAAACTCATTTAGAAACTAGTTCTTTTGTCAAATTTAGGAGGATCTTCACAATTAAAATTCTCACTTAAGATAAAAGGAGTAAGTCTTGAGCTTTAGAGATTTAGGTGACATCTTAGAATTATAAACATGCTATGCAACCTTATTTTAATCTTATCTTTATAAGGTGATAGCTTGGAATTATAAACATGATATGCAATTCCATTTCTTTATCTTTAAGATTTAAGGTGATGACTTGAAAATTAAACATGATGCAAGAACTTGAAATATAAACATGATACAAGAAACTGGAGTGGCGGTAATCCACACAAGACCAGTAGAGGGAGAAGAGAATATTAAGAAACTGGAGCGGTGGTAGTCCGCACAGGACCAGTAGAGGGAGAAGAGAATTATTATTACATCTTTTTAAGCTCCAATCTCAAGACTTTTTAAAGAATAAATTCTTTAACTCCAATAATCATATTTCTTTGCTTGTGATACATGGGCAAGTCTTTGAGCTCTAGGATCCTTAGGTGATGGCATAAAATAAACATGCCATGCGTTGATTCTTTTAGCCATTATAAAATATAATGAGAGCATAAATTAAATATGAGATGCAACCTCTTTATTATCTTGAAAGATTAAGTGATGACTTGAAACATAAACATGAAATACAAGCTTGGAATTTAAACATGAGAAATGCAAGTTCATTTATTCATTCTTGAAAATTTAGTGATGACATAGAAAGTAAACATGGTTATGCAAAGCATAAACTTAATCATGGATGCAAATTCATTTTGTTTCTTTACTAGAGCTTCTTCAAGACTTTAAAAGAATTATAAATTCAACCCAATACATATCTTAACAAGAAATAAAACATAAAAGAAAAATACATCTTTCAAGTTCTAAACTAAAAATCTTTGTTTTAGCATCATAAAGCATTATTCTTTAAAGTTTTGCATCAAGTGGAATTTTTAAGCTTTAGAGGCCTAACTTGTGATGGATTTACAACCCACCCTCAAGGTCCTCATCATCAAGCCATCATCTTAGTTCCACCTAGGCCATATGGTTGAATTGGTTAAAGAAAAATTGAAGAGGAAAAACCAAAATGAAAAGTTAAGGTAAGTTCATAATTTCATCATTTTGAGCTAAAACCACAACTCCTCAAAGCATAGAAATAAATTTAGAAACTACTCCATACCTAATCTGAGTTGAAGAAGAGGAAGAGAACTTGGTTTCTTGAAGTGAAATGAAACAAAATCTCTTTGAAAAAGTTGAAGAAAGAATTCAGCCAAAGAGGAGGAAGAAAGAAAGTTTTTGGTGCTCCTAAAAACTAGTTATGAACCAAGCATTCCAAGACCACTCAAGCAAGCCTATTTATAGAAGATTTTGAGGCTTCTAATTGGCCAAAATGATGAGGTAGTGGATGAAATTTTGAAGGAGAAATAAGGGAGGAAAAATCATTTTAGACAAAGTTGTATGAAATTAAGGAATTATGTCTCTTATGGTGACATTTTGGCATTTTGTTTTAGTGCAACTTTTGGCAATAATTCAGCTGCATAATGGCATCAATAATTTCGTCCATTACAGCCCAAAGAAGTGAAATTTGTGTGTTCCATGCATTATTTAGGTGTAGGCAAGGTATTCATGTAATTTAGAGAATTTACGGTTAAGGGTTTAAGTGAATTAGTAAGCAATTTGGGTGTTTTTGAGCAATTTTGGGTTCTAATCAATCTAAATACATAATTTTGACTCTAGATTAATATTTAGAATTTAATAAACTTTAATTTGAGTCTAATATTGCTTAGGTTTCGGTATACGAATCAAAAATCCCGAAATTCTCAAAACTGCCCAAAAATAGGGGCAAAATCGTACTTTCACTTAAAAACTGCCCGAGGCCACCCGAGCTTAACCAATGGTTAATCATGGCTTAAAAACACATTTTAAAACATTTTAGTGAGGTTCGGGCTCAGTCGGCACGCACATAGGAGTTAAAGCGATGTAGGGCGTTTTGGTCATTTCGCGCGTCAGAACTCAAAATTGAGATCCTTCTGCTCTATTAACACACATAACACAAACAATCCTTTATTATCCTCAAAATATCCCCTTGAGAATAGGTGGGGCTCACGATCCTCATTTTCTGAGTAAAATAACTTCAAGGGCATTTTGGTCATTTTATACGTACACAAATTTGGGATTTGCGACTCTCGCATGAATCGTTCCTAACCTCTCTTCTAATGTTATATTCCTTTATTGAGGATTGTTCGGCCTCAAATCTTATGTAATAATTACCTATGGTAATTTGGTAATTGAGTAATTTCTAATGACAGTAAAAATTACAGTAAAAATTGGGGCGTTACATCAGGGGAAACCATACCCGTAGACATTCCAAAGCCATCTCTCAGAGTTGCTCCTACTCCTATCAATCTGCCACCTCTATCATCAACTGAATCTTCAACGAGCTATTAGGTCATCCTGTGAAATTTGAGGGACATTTCCTCTAGACAGGATAGATTTGAAGCAACTATCACTAAGCATGGTGCCCAGCTTGGACATATAGAAGATCTACAACTTCAGATTTTCACATGCTACAGCACCTATTTACAAGCACATCCTCATTTTGATGATGCCCAAAGGGGGAGAAGATATGATTCGAAGAAAATCAAAATCATGTTGATGAAGCTGATGGATTTAGGGGGAGCTGTGCTATGGTATGAGGGCTTTGCTGAGAAATTCAGGAGGAGCATATGCTGAGGGGGAGCTCAGATTTTTTTTCTTGTCTAGCATGAATTTCTTTTGTTAGCTTTTCTGTCTATGTGCCTTTGTAAATCTTTGACATTTAGAGTTTTATAGAGTTATATATAAATAATTACCTTTTTTTTAATGCATTTATGTTTCATGTTCTTTTTCTTATTAAGCTCTAATTCATATCAATGCTCTTTCTATGCTCAGCTAATCATATATCTCTGTATTAGATATTTGCTCTTTATCCCTTATGCATATGGTTTGATCTGATTATTCCTATATATGTTGGATATTAGCTTACATATGGCCTAGGCAAAGTATCTTTTCTAATACTCGTGTTAATATGCTGAGTCTTGATATATATGATGAGCTTAATCGTTCTCTTTATCTTTAATAGAAAACATTATACTTAATACACATTTAAGATGTTTCTAAAGAGTTATGTATAACTTGATCAAAGTATAGTTGTAAATAGTTTTTGACAAGTATTTAGAAACTCGTACTTACATGTTCTTGAAACAACTAAGATCAATTAACAAGCTTCAAAACTCTCCCAAGTGTACTGTGTTAATGTCTCAAAATGTTTTTTTTACAAAATATGCGCTTAAAAGTTCATATATCCTTTGTGAATACCCGATTTTGTCCAGTCCATAAATAGAAAACCTAAAAATTGCACATTTCATAATTTAAATGAATTTCTTTTATAGTCTTTTTATTTAGTTTCTTAAACAAAATTTTGTTTAGCCCATTTTAATTCCTTTCAGCCCATTCCAATTTATCCGGCCCATTTTACTTCATTTCCTTTTTGTTGAAGGCCACAATTTTGTTGATCCATGAATTCAAATAAAAAATAATAATAAATAATGAAAAGGAAAAAAGAGAAAAATAGGTGTTAGATTCTTTCTTTTTCATTTTGGCCATTTCTCAAAATGGGGGAAGAAATGGTGAACATCATGATGAACTCCTCCCCCTAATGGCATCATTCTTTCTTCTTTCATGATTACAATGAACTGTAAATTGGATCAACAACAATTCTGTTGGACCAATAATATGATATATTCATCCATCACTACGTAGAAATAAGGATCAGCAAGAAAATTTTGATCAATCATCAGCAAGAAAAAATTTTCAAACAGAAAAATTAAACACGGATACATCAGAACGGGAATACAGCAAAATATATAACAAGAATTCGATAGTGGCAACAATATCATCATCATCACAAAATTGAACAAAAAAATAAAACTAAAAATAAAAGGGGAAAAGGCCACGGCCTCACATCGTCATCATCTTCAACCTTCTCACTGTTGCTCACCCTTTGGATTTACCACCGCCAATTTTCCCCCGTCTTCATCCGCGAACCATCGTCAAACCTGCGACCTCGTCCTCCTTCTTCCACGATCATCATCATCCCCACCAGCACCACCTTTCCTTCACAGTAGGTGGACTGATCTCCGCTTCCCTTTTGGGCATGCAACCGGATCGTCTTCCATCCAGGATCTCCGCTAGCCATCGCAATCTCCGCCATCCTCAACCACACGGGCCACCACTGCTAGCCACTCCTATCGCCGCTGCACCCTTCTCTTTCCACCGCAATGAAACCCACCACTAGGAAGCTAGCTGCGTGACCGACTCCTCTTCCTAGGCCTAAAGCCACTATCCTCTCATTGCATTTCCCCGCCACTCACGTGACTTCCACCTTTTCTCTTCGCGAGCCGCCACCGCGGATGCCATGGTCTCATCCTTCCCCTTTGGCCGCACCGACCTCCATCTTCGCGAGCCACCTCTCACAGCCCCTCCATCTTCTCTCCTCCTCTCCACCTCACTCTCTCTGTAGCTCTCTTTCTTTCTCTATTTCTCAGTCTCTCAGTTTCTTTCTCTCTCTCTTTCTCTCTATGTATTAGTGTGGGTTAGAGTGGGTACGTGTGTTAGTGTATGTCAGTGAGTGTGTATACATGTGTGTGCGTGTGTATATGTGTGAGAACTGTGAGCGTGTGTGCGTGTGTGTGAGGGGAGGTGGGTGTGGTAATATGGCCCACTCTCTAATTATTATTATTATTATTATTATTATTATTATTATTATTATTATTATATTTTTACTAGTTCTTTCTTTGTTGGATCAGTTTTGAATTTATTCGTTTGAGTTTGAGTTTGTTTGGTTTAGCAGTGTTTATTTAATGTGGTTCAAAATAAATACTTGAGTAGTTTGATTTACTAAAAAAGATTTTATGTTATATTTTGTTGTAACTAAAAAAACCAAAAAAATTAAAATAAAATGAGAAGTTTAATTGTTTCTTTGCTTTGATCAAATTTTATACTAAATTTTTTTAAAAAAATAAAAAAATAATTAGGACCTTTTTAGTTTAATCATTTTATATATTTATGTGTTTTGCTCAAACTAATTGTGTGTTTGCGTTCACGAATTAATTTTTCTTTTTAGTTAAATTATATGTTTTGTGTAATTGTGTTTATGAATTAATTTTGTATTTTTAGTTTAATTATTTTATATGTCTATGCGTTTTACTTAAATTAATTGTGTTTATGAATCAACTTTGTCAGTTCCTGTTAAAATTAGAGTTTTTGTTTAAAAAAATGGAATAAAATTAAAAATATGTTTTCTTTATTAATAAATAGTTTGTTTCAAAAAATCTTTTATATTTGTATGATGTTCAATAATGATGGTTGAGTAGCAAATGTTATCTTTATTGTTATTTGAATCATAAGGGTTCTTGGATGGAAACTTCTATTGTGAACCTTTGAGCTTAGGATAGTCCATTTTGTAATGTCCCTTCTCTTTACAGTTATAACAGTTTATGCTATCCATCTTTCCTTTTCCTTTTCTATCCTTTTTGAGGGAGAAATCCCTCATTTTTCTTGATTTTACCCTTTCAGGCTCTGGACATCTTCCTAACAAGCATGAAGATCTAATCTCTATATTCTTCTAAATCTTCCTCTTCATCTTAAGTTTTAGCTGCTTTCATTGCTTTACCTTTAGTCAACTTCTTGTATGATGAGATCTTCAGGGCCATGGACTTGCTCCTTTTCATGGTTTCACCATGAACTTTAGATAGCACAACTTTGTAGGTTTTCAGAGACATAATAAGGGTACCCAGGCTAAGAGTTTGAAGGTCTTTAGCCTCAATAATGACTTTAACCTTGAGAAGCCATTTTAGAAAGAGGCTTCTTAAGATTTTTCTTAGCATCTCGGAGTTTGAGTATCTTTTACCCAAACCTTTGAGTTGGTTCACAATGTGCATGAACCTAATGGTCATGTCGTATTGATATACTAACATGCTAATCTTTGTCTTCTCGATTTGATCAATTCCTTCATGCAATGTATGGAGTCAATCCCAAATCTTCTTCTCTGTTTCACAACCAATGATTTTATCATGTTCAACCTTGCTTAGTGCACACGTGAGTAGGTATTTAGCTTTAGAGTTCAATTGAGCTCTTGCTTTGTGTTGCTCTATCCACCTACTCCTGGAACTTGTCTATAAGTGGAGGGTGCATCTCTAATTCTTGACACCTATTCTATTGGAATATAGTCTCTTTCTAGAATGATCTCTCACAAGTCAAGACTTGTATATTTGATAAACAGCTCCATTTTGTCTCTCAAATATCCGTATTCTCCACCATCAAAGAATGTTGGTCTATTTATGCAGTGTCATTTTGCAATGTGAATATTTTGTGCCATTTTTCCTTAGGATTTTTAACCTCTGCAATTTTAGAATGCTCAACCCCCTAAAGGCTGAGCTCTGATGTCAATTGTAGATTGAAAAGTGCAGCGAAGGTTAAATCATGCTTTCACTTTTCTTCCTTTTCATTTTTGGGAAACTAAGGCAAATACTATCAAATGTGAACTTGAAGTGCAGCAGAAATATAGTTAGTAAGTATCAGAAAGTAACTTTTGAACTAAAATAAATATATGAAAACTTATTTAAAGCTATTTATAAGAAGAGTATAGATGATAAGCACAGAACAAAATGTAATGCCCCGATTTTTCCTACTGTACAAAATAATCAAAATGCCCTTGAGGTCATTTTTACATAGAATCGAGGACGGCCAGTCCTGGCCATCCTCGATGAGATAATTAAAAATTAGAATGAGACTATATGTGGTTTAAATAGTAATCTGTATGAAAATCGCAATCCTCGATTTTTCTGTTCAAAATGACCGAAATGCCCCTGAGGTCATTGTGCACGAAATCGAGGATAACCGGTCCTAGCTATCCTCAAGGGGTTAGTTTGATGTTTGACGGGGGCTAGATGTGTTTTGGATGGTGATAGATGCGAAAATCTCAATTCCTGGGTTTTTCCATGCACAAAATTACCAAAATGCTCCTAAAGTAACTTAATGCAGGATTAAGTGATGACCAGACCCGATCATCATCCAGGAGTTGGATATGTTAATTTGAGGGGATATATAATGTTTGGGTGAGTTCTAGGGATTTTTGTATAAAATTACCAGTTTGCCCCTAGTTAATACTAAGTAAACTTAATTAAAGTAATTTAGAGAATATAGGCAATATTAGGCTCTAATTAAAGATTAATTAATAATTAATTTGGAGTCAAAATAATTATTTGGAGTTAACTGAGGCCCAATATTGGTTAGAGAAACTTAATCCTCTTCTCAATCAAAGATTAGTGAGAAAGGGACAAAATTGCTTTATGAGACGTAAAAGCAAAAGTAGAAGACAAGTGAAGTGGTATATTCTCTCTCCTTCTTTTCCTTAAGATTAGGGATATGTTGGTATTTGAGTTTAGAATTAATTAGTTTAGCCTTATTAATCATAAAAGACAACCCTTTAACTTTGTCTTAGAAGCCTTGAACACTTAATTACCACTCCCTAACCATTCCCCAAATTAAAGCTACCCTTAAACCTAATCCCAACACACACATAACACAAAAATATCCCACCTAGCCCCTTAATGAATTTTGGCCAGCCCTCCCCCTTCATTCCCTTTGATATTTTGATTTCTCAAAAACTCTCACACTCACACTCTCTCATTTCTTTACCACCAATTTTTTTGGTGGCAACTTGAGCACCAAGTTGTGTAAAAAATTCTCTCTTCTTCTCCATCTCAAGCTTTCTTCTTCTTCATCTTCAAGATCCACCATTGTTACTCCATATCCAAGCTCTAAGCCTCAAACAAACACAATACTGTTAGCTCCAGAACCTTTCAGAAAGCTTCATGGCAATCTGTTTTAATTGACAACATAACGAATTTAAAGAAAAGTTTTTGAAGAATGACTAATGGGTTCCTTGAGTTTCTTGACATATGCTTACAGGTATAATCGGATTGCATAACATGCACTTGAAGCGAGAATAATTTCACTTTGCATGTATTAACATGATTGATCTCTTTTGAAGAGATTGAACCTAATAGAAGTGAATATTATATCGTGCAAAGTATGTATACATGTTTTACGGATCAAAGAAAATCATATCAAGAATAAGAAACTAAGGCACAGGTCTTCAGAAAGTAGCACAAGACTTCGGAAAGTACATCTGATATGAAGATATTAATCAAATTTTTGAAGTCAAGCATTCTACCATTTTTAATCATCATATTCGTAATGTTTTGTTCATCAACTAACACAAATTAACGACCAGAAGATCAAAGAATTATCAAGGAAATTTTACCACACATCAGAAAGCTTTCTTGCAAAGATACAATATGCTTTACAAGGAAAATGAGGAAAAATTTGAAATTCAAATTTGAATTTGAAAAGTTAAAAGCCTGTGACAGAACTAGCATGTCATCTCTTTTATCTTTTTGGTCAACTACCTCGGGTCTTAGAAGAAAAAAGTTTAGAAACCATGTTCAAAAAGTAAGAGTAGTTTCTGAAAGGACATCAAAAACCTCAACATTGCAATGACTTCTGCAACAGTTCTGACAACCAGACAGCTACTTTTCTAGACTATCTTTCTAGGATACAAATGGATGATCAACTCGTGTTAATGAAAGATCTGATCAAAGAAAATGGTCCTTAGGAAATCTATCTATAAATAGAGATGCTGAGTCTTTCAAGATAGAAGTTTTTCCATACTGATAAAGAGTAGAATCACAGGAAAAATTCTTCTTCATCTTTTTGTAAAGCTCATTACTTCTTGTAAATCATTTCCTTGCTTGTAAAATCTTCTTTCTACGTTTGTCAATGTTTATACGTTCTTCCAAGGAAGAATAACTAGGAAGAAGTCATTCAAGTTATCCCAGGTCTTTCTTTGTAAATCTTAAGGAAACTTGAGTGTAAGTTAGTTTGAGTTGCAAACCCAAACACAAACCTTTGTAACCTTGATCAAACAGTGATCAGTGAGGTTTAGCTTAGAGAGGCTAGTTAAAGACTACTTGCAATGCGACAGTAAAAGTGTTTTACTGATCACAGTTTAGTTTGGAGAGGCTGGTCAAAGACTACTCAGTTTAGCTTAGAGAGGTTAGTCAAAGATTACTCGGTTCAGCTTGAAGAGGCTATTGAATAACTACTTGTTTTGTGACTGTAGGGGTTGTCTACTGGTCACTAGCAAGAGCTTGGGAAGGCTATTGTAAAGACTATCCTTGTTCTTTCTCTGGTTTGAGAAAGGTTTAGTAGAACTCAACTGTTGTTGAGAATTGGATATAGGTAGGTGGCCAAACCAGTATAAATCTCCTATGTAGTATCTCTCTCTTCTCCTTATTTAGTTTGTTTAACTGTATCTTTTCTGGAAAGTTTTTTTTTTTTTAAGTTCATTTCATATATAGTATAGAAAGTATACTTTTTGAAGCTACTGACATTGTTTCAACTACACTTCAAGCTCATTGCTTAATAGTTTACTGATTAAGTTTTTTAGAATTCAAATAGGGAAAGAAAAGGCAAAGTACGATTCAACTCCCTTCTTGTGCATTTTCTTTCCTACAATTACCACCATAGATCAACCCCAAAACATATAAACTTTCTTCCCTATACACAAGAACACCACAGAAATCCTTCCCCCTATTTTCCTTTCCCTAGGCCAAAACACATGCCTTCATCAAAAGAAGATTTTTCTTCTCTTTTCCTTGCAAAAAATCAAGTTTTTCTTTTCCCTTGGCCACACTCTCTCTTCTCCTTGATTATGGTTATGAGACCATCATCTGTATGACCTCCGAAGCTAAAGACTTGATCTTTGGTTTTAAAAGAGAGAGAAAAAAAAAGAGAAATAAAGAAAGAATACTCATTTGTTTGCTTTGGTTATTTTTAGAGCTTGATGATGAGTCCAAGAGAATGAGGTTCTTTGAGCCATGAGGTTGAAGGAATCTAAAGCTCATTTTTATTTTATTAAGATTAATGGGGTTGAGAGTTTCACTCCTTGATGTATTGGGTTATTGAGCTCTAATGATATGTAAAAATGGATTTACATTCATATTTATATTTCAAGTCTTACATTTCATGTTTATGTTGCAAGTCTTGCACATCATGTTTATATTTTAAGTTGTCACCTTATCTTAAAGGCTTAAAAAGAGACTTGTATTTTATGTTTATGTTTCAAGTCTTGCATATTATGTTTGTATTTCCAAGTTATCACCTTATATTCTTAAAGGTTTAAAAGAGCTTACAAAGCATATTTATGATTCTAGTTATTACCTATGTCTGTAAAGTTCAAGGCTTGCCCCTTTTGTCTTAAACGGAAATTTTGATCATGGACGCATATGTAGGTATATATTTCGGCCAAGCATGGACAATGGGTTTGAAATTGATTTTATTTTATTTTAAAACTTGAATCTTGTGTCTAAAGTATACACAGAAATTTTGAAAGAGTTAGAAGCCCAAAAGGAGCAAAAATATGATTTTAAGTAAATAGAATCCTATTAATGAAATTTTAAGTTTTGTCATTGTTTGAATAGTAATAACTAATTTCTCAAAGGGATAAAATGATTACATGTGTTTTAAGTCCTATTGAGTGCTCAAGAAACTCAAGAAAAAGATTAGTCATCCTACAAAATATTTTAATAAAATAAGTTTGTTGTCGCTGAAAACTCTGAGCTATAATGCTTTCTAAAGGGTTCTAGAGCTAACAACTACTACTACTATTTGTGGAGGTCTTTTGAAAAGAACATTGTGAAATTTTGCTAAATTGCTATTTGTTTTGAAACACCTTTGTCATCCTTCTCTTTCTTTTTGAAGAAAAGAAAAGAAGTTTCTGACATAGAACTTCTTTTGTAAAAATCTTCTCTAATTTGTATTTGTTTCTATACTCTTTGAGAGTCATATGGGAAATTGCTCTTATTATTCTTAAGTGAGAATACACATGGTTGAGTGTTATAGTTTGAGTATATACTAAACAAAAACCCTTTTTATCTACCATTTGTAACCTGGACTAATAGCGGCCAGTGCGATAGATTAGAGAGGCTAGTAGAAAGAATACTCAATGTTCGTTTGGAGAAACTCGTAAAAATAATACTTAGTTGCAAGTATGGAGAAGCTTGTACAAGACTAACCATAGTGGAAAAATCTCAATTTGTTTTGGGGACTAAACATATAGGCAAGTGGTTAGCTGCACCGGAATAAATCTCTTGTGTGATTTTCTCTATCCCTTGTGTAACGCCCCGATTTTTCTGTTTGAGGAAAATGACCAAAATGCCCCCGAGGTCATTTCCAGACCAGAATTCGAGAATAGCCGATACGACAGTCCTCGAAGGGTCAGCTCAATGTTCGAAGGGGACTAGATGATCTTTGAGTGTTTTCGAAAACGAAAAACTTGTTTTCTGCAGTTTCGGGTCAAAATGACCAAAATACCCCTGCAGCATTTTTATGTAGGTAAAAGTGTTGTTCGAGCCCAAAACTTTCCTCGAAGATTTAAAATGATATTTTCAAGTATTTAAAAGTGTCTATTTAAATCCCGATGGCCCCAGGGAGTTTTTGTACAAAATTACGATTTTGCTCCCGAGATAGTGCTATTTAAGCTTAATGACGTAATTAAGCAAACCTAAGCAATATTAGGCTCTAATCGAAGATTAATTAATTTCCATAATTAATCTAGAGTCAAATTAAGTTATTAAAATTAATTAGAACCTAAGATTGCTTAGATTAAACCTAAATCCCTTTTTAAAACTCAAGATTCCTAGTCTTGGAATCTTGAATAGTGTTTTCTCTCTCCAATTTTCCTAAATCAAGGAATTGTGTTGGTATTGGATTCCTTATTAATGGACTTTGACTCCACTAATTTAGCAAGATCACCTCCTAAACCTAGTCTTACAAGCCTCTAATTAACCATTACCTCACCTAAACACTTTCCTACAAATTCCTAATCTTAAACATAATCTATGGCACACCTAAACACACATCTAAACCACAATTAAATGGAAGAAATCCCTCCACCATGGCTGATGCATTTCGACTACATCATCTCTAAATTCCATCACATGTTTTAAATTTTAAACACACCTTTGAGCCATGCTTTGAGCCATACCTTGGACCATACCTCACCATACCTTGGACCATACATCACCATACCTTGAACCATACCTCACCATGCCTCAAGATCACAACATCTCACCTCATGGAACTCATGGGCTGCCTTGCCTTGGCCGAAACCTCTCTTCCCCCTTTGCACCTTTCATTTGTTTCATTTCTCTATAAATAGCACACTTGAGTGAACTTGAAACACCTTTAGTTCATTTGCTAAG
The DNA here is from genome assembly GCA_031216125.1 of Dalbergia cochinchinensis. NCBI lineage: Eukaryota > Viridiplantae > Streptophyta > Magnoliopsida > Fabales > Fabaceae > Dalbergia > Dalbergia cochinchinensis. Next base: position 32,010,134 of record CM062377.1, on the reverse strand, counting down.
TTTAGTTTCCTAGAGCACTCAAAGCTTTTTCTTTTCTCTCAAAGATCAAGAGTTCTTCTTCTTCATCCTCTTCGACATCATTTCACTTGGTGGGATTTTATTTTAAATGTTTCTTTCATTAAAAGTTCTTATTTAGTTATGTACTTGATGGTTTCTCTTGAATCCTTTAGAACTTCTCCTTTTTTTCCCATTTGATTTCGGCCTAGAGCCTTTGAAGAACTTGGAAATGAGAGCTTGATGATGGGGATTACATAATGATATTCATCACTTGAGCAATCTCTAAAGCTTGATCTTGGTTCTCGAGGAAAAGATGTTTTTAGTTTCTTTCCTTTTTACCTTGAAAACTTAACTTTGATGTTGTTCTAAAATGAGTGTATGAACTCAATGATGAGGACACATGATGTTGGTGTTAATACATCATCAAGATCATGGTCTCTAGAGTTTCAAAATGGTTCTTTTTCTTGCTCATGGTTTCGGCCCCATTTTCCTTTTTCTCTCTCAAAAAAATTCGGCCATCATTGATGGTTCAACATGGAAGCTTGATGATGAGAGTTTCTAGATGATAACCATGTGTTCATCACAATAAGACCTCTAGAGCTTGAGTTTTAATAAAAATGTTATTTATGATTTTGCTTCAAGGGATGACATTTTGTTTACTTTAGCTTATTGTGATAAATTTGGGTTAAGGTTTAAGTTCCTTCAAATTCTTGTAAGAGCTCTAGTAAAGATATAAAAATGAACTTGCATATTTATATTTCAAGCTCTTGCATCTCATATTTACTTTCCTATGTCATCACTAAACTCTAAAGATTAAAGAAAAGGACTTGCATTATCATATTTAAGTTTCAAGCCTTGCATTGCACGTTTATATTTCAAGTCGTCACTTAAAGAACTTAAAGATTTAAAACTAGAGCTTGCACATCACCTAACTAATGTTGAAGCCTTTCTATTTCGGCCTTAGAGTCGATTGTTGCTGGGCCTAGAGCACTAAAATAAAGAATTGAACTCACATATTTACTTTGAGTCTTGCATATTTAATTTCAAGTTCTTGCATTTCATATTTACTTTGAAGCTCTCACTTTACCTTATAATGAAGAATAAAATGGAATGCATAGCACGTTTATATTTTGTCATCACTTAAAAGAACCTAGAGCTCAAAGACTTGCCCTCATTATCTCAAGTTAAAGTTTGATTATGGAAACATCCCAAGGATGCAAATTTCGGCCATGTGATGTTGATAAATTCAAAATGAGTTTCATCTAGTTGCAAGGGCCAACAATCTATGTTCAAAAGTTTTCCTATGTTTTTAAGAGTTCTATAAGGTCATGATCAACAAGATTTGTAAATTAAACCTCTTCCAAGAGTGTTTTAAATTATTTGCTGACCCATGATTATTCTTAGCCTCTTTTACAAGATAAAATGTTTTGCAAAAGGGTTTTCGAAGTCCTAAGACAATTCAAGGAGAAACTAGCAACCTATGCTTGTTGAAAATGAGATTTTAGGCATGATGTGTATGTATATGGGTTCGGTTCTGCCATGACATGTTTGCTGTTGTATGATGATGTTTAGATATGTTAGAATGTGGAAAAATTATATATGTGGAGGTAGGAGCCTTTCTATGCATGTTAGGGAAGAAACTAGCTTTATAGAAAAATCGTAAAGTTGAGTTCTAGCATAGTTTTGACCCATTAATTCTTAGATTTTTCCAAAAATATTTTAGTATGTTAACCTTCAGTTTAGGATTGTTTAAATATGAAAAACTTGGTAACATTTAATGTAGGATTGATTTTTAGAACCTATAGAGAAACTAGCAGCTAGAAAACCGTAAAAATACAATTCTAGAACTCTTAGAACATTTAATTTTCTGATTCTGTACAGCACCCTTATAATGTGGTAAACATGATTTATAATTAATTCAAAGGCTTAGGGATACCTCATAATTGGTTTAGATCTAATTTATAGCGCCTTAGGTGAAGACGGAACCCAGAAAGGGTCTAAAACGTAAGTTCTAGAACCTCGTAATCTTAAAGATGTAATTCTGCCCTTAGAGTATGATGCTGCCCAGATTTACTAATGAACTTAAATGCTAGTAAGAATTATTAGTTGTGAATCATTAGATGCATAAGAGGTTAATAGAGAACGATAGAATAATTACACCTCAAGTTTAAGACCCATAAGGGTCAAGGCATAAGATACCGTAAGTTCAAGGATATAATGAGCTTTTATGTTACACGAGGATGTATGTTTTATTTGAGAATGATCATGTCAACGTATGAAATTATGATTGAGGATATATGTTCTATTTGTTTACGTGGCATAAAGCAAATTTGGAAGAAATCCGGCGTGCTGCTGTTATGCTGCCGAATTTCTGACAAATTTGAGGACTTAGAAAAGTTTTTGAAAAACCTATGAGAATTTTCTTTAAAAGAGATGAGGTACTAAGATGTGTTCTTGGATGACACCGGTTCGGCCGAGCACCTCCAAGGACTCATGTGACATCGGTACCAAGATGTATTCTTGGGTGACATCGGTTCGGCCGAGCACCCCCAAGAAAATGCCCCCTAGCCCGTACTAGAGAGTCGGGATTTATTTATAATACGCTTATCAGTAAGGGATAAGTAAGAACTAGTGACGACTAGTTAGGTATGAGCACATAACCTAGAAATGTGGCACGTTCTGGGTGACACCGGTTCGACCAAGCACCCTCAGAACAAATGTCTTTTAGGGTAGCCCGATGAGGAAGTGAAGTATGATGATTATGTCACAAAGTTTTCCCACATGAGATTTCAATTGCCACTTTATGCCACTATTATGATGTTTCTTGATGTTATGATTAATGTTCTTGCATTAAGTAGCACCATGCATACATTCTTTACTATGTTGCATCCATGACATTAAAAATCATTATAAAATGAGCGGACCTTGGCTAAACTACACTTTAAAGCTTAAAATGAACTTGATGCATGCTCATTTATTTTATACATCAAACCCAAGGTTCCTGAAGACGTAGATGATGACACCTAGGTAGTAGAAGACCCTATTGAGATTCTTTAGTAAGATTCTCACTCCCTCTATCTTTTCTTTCCGTCACGTCTTCAGATGGCGACGTTTGTGGTTTTTGTGGACGCCCCGACATGGGAGGTGCATTATGATCTGGACCACGGATCATACCATTTTGAAGGTTGCTGTGCCGTTCGTGTATTCATATTCATTGGATGACCCTTCACTCACCCTGTACATACTCACCGATTCTCTCCTACCTCACCATTCGGTGACAACCTCGTGTTCGAGTGCGCACGCCCTCGAGAGGAGCGGATTCTCCGCACCCCACCAACAGCCTCTGCTATCCGGGACTACCCATAGTATGTGCCTTGCTCCCCCTCATCATTCTAAGAGACGGACCCTTCAGAGGACTCTGCCACTCAGGTACCTTCCGAGGGATCCTCCCCTACCGTACCGATGGACTTCGAGGAGGGCAGCGAGGCTACCGTCACTCAGCCGATACGCGGGGGTTGAGTGAAGATGACTCCCCGTCGTGGAGCCCATACCCGGTTGATGCAGCGTATAGCCACACCGGCAGAGATAACTCAGTGGATCAGATACGTTCCTCCTTTCCAAAAAGGCCCGTAGTAGGAGACGACAGTCGTGTTCTGGTGCCCGAGCTCTGACTAGATTAGGATAGCCTTCTTTTGTTTAGAAGTTATCCATTTGTAGGTGCACTAGAGTAGGAGAGTTTCTTTTTATGCCTTCTGTTGTATTTTCATTTTCCTTGTATTCTTCCTTTTCTGTTGTCATTGCTTTATGATGTATCAACTAAGTCTCGCTTTTTATAAGTGGGCATATCGTATTATATATATGCAATTCAATTTCACTATGATTTGCCATTACCTGCTTTATGTTATGATGTTCATGAAATGCTTGCTTTATTCTCTTATGTGCTCTATCGCTTGTCGTATCACGCGGCTCTCACTTTGCTTTTATAATTCAAAAAAAAATTTACTTGTATTTTTCGCTAAGTATTTTAAAACAAAAAGAAAACTACGACGTAATAGACTGATGTTTAACCTAAATATGTTCTAGAGTATTGGGTTAAAAATTTGGATGTTACACCTTGTCTCTTTAATTTTTCATTATTTTGAGTTTATAAGCAACCTCTACTTACAATCAAAAGTTTCAAAAAGTTACTTATGATTATAAGCTATCATTTAACATAAAATTATTAATTTTTGCAAAAATTACATTAACCTCTCTCAAAGTTTAGTGTAATTACATTTAACACCCTTCTATTTTGCAAAACTATCATTTGCCTTTCTTAAGGTTCACTAAAATTACACTAACCTTCCTTATATATACTAGTTTGTTAACTTAAGTGACAAAGAAAAATAATATGTGGTACATACATAATTATTAATGATGAAATTATAATATTTTAGCAATATTAGGCATATATATTAACTAAAATATCTTTTTTTATTATAATTATAATTTTTTTATACGATAAAAAAGTATTTTATTCAAATAATATGTTAAATATTATCAAAATATTATAATTTTTTATTAATAATTATGTATATATTCTATGTTATTTTTTTTGTCACTTAAATTAATGAACTAGTATCTGTAGGGGAGGTTAGTATAATTTTAGTGAATCTCAGGGGTTAGTGATAGTTTTGTAAAATAGAGGGAAGCAGAATATTATTATAATAAATCTCAGGAGATGTGAATGTAAATTATTCTTAATTTTTTATTAAAATTTTCTCCATGATTGAAAGAAAAAACTTTTCCCCATTTTCTCCATGATTGTATTTATTATTTAAAATTTTAATGTTAGAATTCTCTCAAATCCACGGTAACAAGGGTGCAATTTTTTCAACTTTTAAAAAGAGTGATTATGCTTTGGGGATATTTGGATGAGAACTTTTTTGGCTAAAAATCACTTTTTCTAACAAAAATATTAATTTTCAACTTTTTTGGTGAATCTATAAAGAGTAGCTTCTAAAAGAAATATAATTTTCAAATTTTTCATATATTTTAAATTTAAGTTTCACAATTATTGTTTTTTCTAAACTCTGAAACAAATGCATCCTTTTATACATAATTGAAATAAGGTTTAATTAATTCGTTAGTCCCTATAGTTTAACTGAATTTTCAATTAGGTCCCTACATTTTAAAAGTTGTCAATTGAGTCCTTATACTGAAAACAAATGTTTAATTGGGTCCCCAACCTCATTATCCGTTACAAAAACATTAAAGATAGCAGAACATTCCCAGAATATTCTTTAATTCTAAGTTTATATTAAAAAAAAATGAAAACCCACTCCCCTTCCTCTTCCCCATCCCCACTACCACCATCCCTTCCCCACCACCCACCACCACCACCATCAACCCCAAACCAAAAATCATCAAAAACCATTAATGCGAAATAGGAAAAATCATCCTCACAAGCCAAAAATCATTCTCTACCATTATCCTTCAGCAACATTACCACTCATCGTTATAATTTTATAATTTGAGAGTGATTTTTGGTTGAGAGTGAGATAAATAGAAGGCAAAAGAGGGAGAGAGAGGACGATGCAGAGAGAAGGAAACTGGTGGATCGGCGGCCAACGGAGGAAAGATCCGGGCGGGGTTGCGCGGGGCCGCGGCAGTAAGGGGTAGCGGCTCGCGGATGACAGTGAGGAAGGATCCGTGCGGCAGTGAGAAGGAAGCGGAGCGCGGTGGTGCTGGCTTGCAAGGTGGAGATGACAGAGGTGTGGCGATCAACTCGTGTGAAGTTGGAAGCAACCGACAGTGGGCAGGGGTGGTATCGTGAAGTGGAAAGGAAAGCGAACCTATGGCATCCGCAACTATCTATAACACCCTAAAAATTATTTAAAAATTAATTTAGGCTTTACTAATTATAATTTTAAAAATCTGACAGTTTTAACAATGATGAGGATGATTCCACTGATTTGTAAAAAAAAAATGTGAATAGTAACCTGTGGGTCCCATCGCCTGTCGGGACAGCCGAAACTCTAGAATCAGGACCCGGAGATACCTGAAACTGAGAAATTAGAGGATTAAGATTAGAAATAGTAAAAAATGAGGATTGTATACCTGGAAATAATTTTGAGTAATGTTTGATTTCCCCGGGTACGGTGTTTTACCCGTTTGGTAGAGTTTTGATGTGCAGTTTCTAACGCTGTACAAGTTGCTTGGTGGCCAAGTAACCTTTACCAACCACTTTATGCCAAGTGGATGGCAAAGATTAAAACTTGAAAAGCAAGTTTTAATCTTGACCTTATATTTATTATTATTTTACCCGGGAGCCAATATCTCATCCGTTCGGTGGAATTTCAGTATGCGATTTTAACACCGAAAAAGCTATTTTCTCCCCAAGTTAAAGTGATCCAATTGTCTTGAGCCAAGTGAATGACCAAGATCCATTCTTTGACCAAGAAAACAATCCTATCCATCCATTTTGTTAGCTTTCTTTAAGAATTATCCTTTTACATTATAATAACTAAGCTTTCTTTACAAGATGAATACAAAACCAATCTTCTCCATTAAGCTACCATTATTTCAGCCAGTAAGAGGAGAATATAGTAGCCACCATTTTCATTTTCTCAAGAGCTCGAAACTTGATTTAAGTTCCCAAACTCCTAGCCTAGAGTTGTTAAAACCCTAAACTCCCTTCACAAAACTTCTTCAACTCCTCAATACCTACAAATCTAACCGATTAGAATTTGAATCGATCACTTTTTCCAACTTTGAGAGCTCACCATCTGCTGTTTAGGGAAGGGTTTGATGTTGAATTGGTGGCCTTGAAGTGAGCAAGATCACCCTTGGGACATGCTTGAAGCCACGATCCTTAAAGCCACCAAAGTAGGGTTTTTGAATCTCTTCTTCAAATCCGTTTTTCTATTTTAATCACTGATTTAAATTGATATTTTTGGTTGTATTGATTGATGATATATGGATATTGATGTCTAAATTTTGGTGGAGTGTTTGGATGATGTTAGATATCATTTTTCTCAAAAGGAATCTTAGACTATGCTGCTGGATTTTCGGATTTCTTCTGGACAGGTTATGGTTCACGAATTTTTTGATGCATTTGTAGATGTTTTTATGAGCTATAAAAATTATATGTTGAAGCCAACATATTAAGGAAACTCTAAGAATTTTCGTGGTGCATGATAAGGAACTTTACTGCCTGAGAAAAATCATGAATTGAAGTTGTAATTGTGCTACCTGAGATGTTGACTCTGAAGCTGTGAATTTTGCTAATTTTTTTACCATAGCAATGATTGAAGTATCGTTTGAAATTTTCACAGGGTATTGTAAACATCTTAAGGTTCAACCCTGATTTTGGAATTAATTCAATCATTTGCTAGGGTTAAAGATTATGAGCTTTTGGTTCTGAGCTAAGGCTGAGTGGTTTCTGACCACCAAGCTTGTCTAATTTTGTTAAACAAGTTAGAGAAGAATTTTTCTTCTAAAATTTTTACAAGGCCTTGTGGACACATTGAGGTGTCTTGGAGAATTTTCATAGCCCTTGCAATGGATGTTTGATTGACAGAATAAATTGTACTCCTTAGGCATAAATTCTACCAACCTGCTGTATTTGTGCTAAAATAAACTTAAGTATTGAGTTGATGATATAATGACTCTTGATTTAAGTATGATGAGTATGAATGCATGTTAGACAATTTGAAGATTGATTTATGAGGCAGAAATGAGAATTACTTGTGATTGAAAGCCTACATGTGGCTTATGCATACATTTGAGAAAATAAAGTGCATGATGCAGTTATATGAGAAAAGAGAATGTATAAATTTCACTCGTGCATGTTCAGACATATGGAGAAAATAGAAACATAACTTATGTGGAATGAGGGGAAGGCAAAAAGAGGAACTTTTCCAGAGATAAAGGGGGAGGCAAAAAGAGGAACTTCCCTAAAGATAAAGAGGAAGGCAAAAAGATGAACTTCCCTAGAGATAATATGAGTCAGTAGACGTATCAGCTAGGAATAGATCTGTGTGAGAATTGGAGAAAGTAAATCCAATGATCATGTATAGGAATGAGCTTAGTCTTGATAAACAGTCTATTTCCCTTGTGTGGTGTGAACCACTATAAATACCATGTAGTATAAACTATTGATTGTGGAGTTATCCATAGTAAATACCCGTTGGGTATACACTAAATCTTTCCTATGTTGATGAAAAGAGAAAAATGCATCGAGTTGAGTTCTATGGCCACAAGTGAAACCATGTCACTTTGAGATAAGTTCACTATATTTAGCATATGCATACTCATATTATATTTAATTTCTTGATTAGGATTATTAACTATATATTTGAGCTTTATGATATGTGTGCATTAAGTGATCGATCATTAAAAACTATCCACTTCGGAAGTACAATTTGGAACTCTAAAAATGAACCATTGTTATAAAGTGTATGATCCCTCTTTTTCTAATAAACCAAAGTGGTTGGAACGATGACGATGATAGATATTTTAGTATATGTTTTGGGGATGCCCTACTGAGAATTGTATAATTCTCATCCCTACGTGTTTGTGTTCTCATGTTGTCTCTAGGTTGATCCAGAGAATCATGTGGCAGCTATGTGAAAGAAACTCGGGATTGTAGTAGTTTAGGAGTTGATGCTTTTCTTATGTGGTATATAGCCGCAAGTAATTGTGTAGGTAAATGTAATAGAGATTGTATGTGTTAAAGCTCATAGTAGAGCTTCCTTATGTAATTGACTTTATAGTAAATAAATATTTTGTATCTTTGTTATATATTTTAATCAAATTATGCTAGTTATTACACAAACCTATCGAATTTGCTATAGTTATTAAGAAAGGTCTGCTAATTTATAAGTAATAACTTTCGAGTTTGATATCATGACTTAAGGATGACGCTGTACTTGGGAGGGTGTTACACTATCCATGGCGAGCAGCTGGCGGAAACAAGTCAGAAGAAAGAGAGGAAGGCCAACTCCACCTCAGCTTGCAGGCGGCGGTAATGGTTCGGCGCGGTTGCCGTGCGGCAGTGCTGGTATATTAGTGGCTGGTGGTGCGAGAGTGGGGTGTGCGATGCTTGATAGTGGAGCAGATCGGGATGGAGGTTGCGGTGGAGCTCGCAGATAGTTGATGATGGTGGCGGTAGAGCTGGCGGCTAGCAGTGGTAGCGAGGATGAAGTAGTGGATGATTGGTAAGCAATAATGTTGCTGAAGGATAATGGTAGAGGATGATTTTTGGCTTGTGAGGATGATTTTTCCTATTTCGCGTTAATGGTTTTTGATTATTTTTGGTTTGGGGTTGGTGGTGGTGGTGGGAAAAGGGAAGAGAAGGAGAAAGGGGAGTGGGTTTTCATTTTTTTTTAATATAAAATTATAATTAAAGAATATTCTTGGAATATTTCGTTAACTTTAACGTTTTTGTAATAGATAATAAGGTTGGGGACCTAATTAAATATTTATTTTTTATATAAGGATCCAATTGAAAATTTTTAAAATGTAGAGATCTAATTGAAAATTCAATAAAACTATAGAAACTGACGAATTAATTAAACCTTGAAATAACTTAAAACTAATTTTTGTCGAAACTTACTTGTCTCCCGCTTTTATAAAAGATTGAAAACAGTTTTTTTTTTTTTTTGAGATTTTGATTATTTTTTAAAAATTATTCTAATACACGAAAAATGATTTTTCCCCCAATAGTAGATCTCATCCAAAGGCCCTTTTATTTTTATTAACAAGTTTCCGAAGGACAAATTTACAATACCCGAGAGAAAAGAGCCTGATGTGCAATTTATATACTTTCCCAGTCCAGCACCTCAGTTAACTCTTGAGCAAGCAACCAACAAGGGCAGCAATTGCCCTTTATATGTACTGCTTGCAGTTCCATAGAAGCCGAGACGAAGAAAGAAAAAGAAGACACTTCCTCAAAGGACGACGAAGAAGGACACTGTGAGTAGCATCAAAGCAAGTAAGCCATGAGTAGCATCGGAACAGGTTACGATCTATCTGTCACTACTTTCTCACCCGATGGCCGCGTCTTCCAGATCGAGTACGCCGCCAAAGCCGTCGACAATAGCGGGTACCCCCTTCCCCCTCTTCTCGTCCTTTCTCTTCCTTATCTGGGTTTGGGTCGCTAGAACCACCGATTTTTTGTCACTGTTTTCGGGTACAAAGAAATTAGGTTACTTTTTGCTCTATTTAAGGGTGGGTTTTAGTTGGGGCTAATTTTTGGAGTAAATTGAACGGTTCTTTTTTTTTTTTTTAATTGTTTTGTGTAATGGGATCTTACAATTGAAATATTGTTGCAGGACTGTCATAGGGATCAAATGCAAAGATGGCGTTGTGTTGGTAGGTTATTATGAATTATTTCAGTACCTTTTTTCTTTTTTAATTTTACTATACAAGAACTTTGGTTTGGTTTTAGGGCGTGGAAAAGCTTATTCCGTCGAAGATGATGCTGCCGGGTTCTAATAGGAGAATACACTCGGTTCATCGCCACTCTGGCATGGTACTGTGTCATCCGCGATTTAACACTTTGTTTCTGTCATGTAAATCTTGTTATTGTCTTTGTTGTTGCTTTTGCTTTTGCTTTCGGGTTTTACATAAACGGGACATCATTGACTTGCATTTCGTGTATAAGCCTGATCCGAATAGCTAGTGTTGCAGTGTTGAGAATTTGGGACTGATGGAGTGGAGCATGTAGGATCTTTGAGAGATTTTTGGAAGAGATGATGGAAATTGAGCGATGGCTAGTGAAAGTAGTCTGGGTACTGTGCATGGAGAGATGCTTTCCTCTATCACTGAATGATCTATCGAATAAGTAGAGGTTTTTAGTATGCTGCTGTGTTTATTTGTTTTATGTCTTGGTATGTCCGATGTGTAAGCTTGATGGATCTTTATATTAACGCCTACATATGATACACAAGGGGCTAAATTTAAACCAACCATTTAGTAGGGATGCCTTTCATGCTCTATTAATTGGACTGTTAGTTGTGGAAATCATGGTGGATTATTACTAAGTTACAGCACTGCATTGGAATACCTTTATTTTGCAGTAGTTTTTTTAAACTTAAAATGTCGTGTGTCACATTGTAGTTGCTTTGATGTTTTGAACTTCTTCTGATGTATGCATGAATCTTCTTCCAATTTTAGGCTGTGGCAGGATTAGCAGCTGATGGCAGGCAAATTGTTGCCAGGGCTAAGTCTGAAGCAACTAACTATGACAGGTTTACTCTGTTCTCTGGCAATATCAGAACATACCCGCTCCTTCTTTTGTTTTAATTTTTTTTCCCTCTATTGTAGACATTCATATATTATCTGTACTGGCTAAATATTCTGCCTCTCTTTCATAAAAGGAAGATGGACTAATTGAAAATTTAAACACAGCAGTTTTACCTAACATTTTTTTTTTATTATTTTGAAGTCAGCCTAAGTTCTTTCCATTTTGCTATATTTCCCACAATGTCTTACCAATCTAGCATTGCTTAAAAATTATCACTACATAATTCATTAGCTGTGCAAATAATACAGTGGGTCGCAAAACATAGTTTACTTTATGATCCTTAGACTTCCAGTGATGGTAATATAATCAGAGGCTATTGTCCAAACTGAGAAAGAAGCTTTAATGGGCATTATAATTTACAGTTCACCCCTTCAAATAGTTCACTATTCTCAGGCATCTGAACCATTGCTGTATATGGCCCTGGATTGAAATGAAGCTCCTGAGTAGAGGCCTTTCATATCATGCTTGGGTTTTCACTAGTCATGCATTTTTTATGCTTTTTATTGAAACATATAGTTGGAATCACTGTGGTGAAGGGGCCATATGTAGTGAAATAGTGTTGAAAGAGCTGATTTGATGTGCATGCTAACATTTTCTGTGTATTACTAATTTCGTCAGGTATCTGTGTAGATTGTATCTAGTTGAAGATGCTTTTCTTTCTCTTATATAGTATTCATCAGGTCTTGTGTGGTTGATGACCAAAGCCAGGGACTATGTGTATTAAACTTATTGTGTATCAGTTAGACTGAGGTCATGATGACCTGACCTACACAGAGTTGTAGTTTCCTTACATAATATTGGTGTAAAATGAAGTTTATGGATATCATTGCTCTGAAGCTTTGTTATATGTCTGTGTTCAACTTTTGAGAAGAAAATATGTTCATTTTAGATTATTTTTCTTTTCAGTGTGTATGGAGAACCTATTCCTGTTAAGGAACTTGCTGATCGTGTGGCTAGTTACGTGCATCTTTGTACGCTATATTGGTGGCTCAGGTATAATGAAACTGGCTCTTGTTGCTATTTTTTAAGTTTTTTCCCCATCTTTTTTCATATCGTTAACGTATGTATGGTGGTTCTGCAGACCCTTTGGATGTGGTGTCATCCTAGGAGGTTATGACAGAGATGGACCACAATTATACATGGTTGAACCTTCTGGTGTTTCCTATGTGAGTGTATTTTTGTTTTGTTAGCAACTGCCAGAATTCTTGATTGTTACCAATACTTGAGCTATTAAGGTTCCTTTTTAAGTAGTTCCATGTACTGATTTGTTTGTGTTGGTATTTGTTCTAGAGGTATTTTGGTGCTGCAATTGGAAAAGGCAGGCAGGCTGCAAAAACGTAAGTGAATATTCATTAATTGTAATTGTGTAATTCTTTACTAAATGTAGCAAAGATTAATTTACCTTTTAATTTTATTTGGTAGGAAGGTTGTCTTCCTTCGATTTGTATTGTTGACTTTCTCTAATCGCAATATTTATATTTCTATGAAAACATCTATGTTGTCTAATAACTATATTGAGTTGCTGCTACACAGAATCTTGGTTTGTGAATTTTCACCATAAGCTGCCGAAGCTTAAGCAATATAGTGGGAGGATAGACCTTCCTAGGATATTCTCTTGTTGAAGATTATGTGTGTATGTGTATAGACAATTTTTCATGCTTCTTTTCATAATTTTTTATATGCTTCTAATTGTTTGAAGTGAATGAGAAAAAGTGAGCAAATACTAATTTTAATTAGAAGTCACTCCCTTATCATTTAGACATTGTCTCCAATGCAAACCCCTCCACTTGCTTTCTTTGATGGATTCGTTATGCCATCTTCATCTCGAATACTGAAAACAGTGGATTTGTATTTTGTAATCAAATTCCAAATACTTTGTTATAAAGCCAAACTTTGAGCTGGCAGTGAGGATGCATTGAAAATAATGATTATAGAGGTCATTCAAGTGGCACTGAAAGTTTGGCCAGTATATGCAATTATAAAGTATTTTGAAGTTGTTTAGATTGCATTTTGGCTTCTGGGCGTAACTTGCATCAATCTTTTGGAATATGGTGGGTGTTGCTTATCTTTCTGTGAAGTTTTATGTCTGGGCTCATGTAATTGAGCATTATTCTGTGTTCATGCAACTATGAAGTCTCCATTTCTTTGTAGAGTGTAAGGTGTAAAATTGATTATATTTAAGCATATATGAAAAATCAACAATGCTTCCATCTCTCGCCAAGGGAAGCTGGAATACAGTTATTTTATTTTTTGCAATATATATAATATATATTTTTTTTTTACTGTAATTGCTATATTGGGTTCCTAGGTTAAATGTCTGATGTTAAACCTTAAAGTTTTTACTTTGTTACTTTCATGATCTGGTTCAAATTTGATCTTGACGTATAATCAGACGTATATTCAATATGATATTATTATCATGTTAATTTTTTTGGCAGAGAGATTGAGAAGTTAAAGCTAGCTGATATGACTTGCCGACAAGGGGTTATTGAAGTAGCCAAGATGTAAGTAACATGATTATTAGCTATAATATTTATAGTTACATGGGCAGTTTTGTATTTAGATGCATTGCTGTGTCATCGATGTATCAGTTGTTACAGATTGTGATCAACATATCAATGATAACAGTATCGACTCCTAATTTTAAGGGTTTAGTGTTCCTCTGGATGATATTGAGGGATTGTCGTGCGGTATTAGATAGTTTATCCCTTTAGGTCTTGGCCATATTTTTGTATCTATGTGGGGATGTCTCATCCTCTCTTGCGTATTCTCTTATGATAAAATTTCTTTTTCTATTAAGAAACTATGAAATCGAGGTAATAGGTAACGTTGTCAAAATGGGCCGAATACGTCGGCCCAACCCTTTTACCCGTCAAAAATAGGTGGGTCGGGCTTGAAAATTTTGACCTGTTTAAACTAGTTTTCAACTCAGCCTATATAATCTGAGAGTTAAATGCTTCAGCCCACCTAACTCGTGGGTTGGTCCATTTGACCGTTAATTTATTTATTTAAAAAATTTGGGTCTTCTGTCTCTTCAAATCATTCATCCTATATTGCTATCAAAAGTTCTAAAGCAAATTTGTATGAGCTTTTGTTAATTGTATACAAGAGAGCACAAGAAGGAATAGGAACTTCTAGGTTTTATAGTGTGCTTGTTTGTCCATGTTAAGACTTCAAAATTGTGAAGTAACCAGAATGAGATCTTTATCCAACAAGAGAATAATGATAATATTTTGGGAAATAACCCTTTTATGCTTTAATCCTTGTTGAAATTAAGGGTTTCAAATAGTGGAGGAAGAAGAAGAGAGAAAATAACAACTCTAGATAATATGAAAATATGTTGATATGATATGGTGTTTGATATACACAGTGATAATCGTACTTATAAGCCAAAGGTAAAGTCTAATCATCAATGATAAAATCAATCTAAGATATAATATGAAATATTCTAAGATATACTAGAGATATTACTAAATATTTCTTTATTTCTAACCCTCAAATTTCTTTATAGTCCTCAAATTTCAGAAACGTTCAATGTTATCCCTACACTAGTGTGAGCATTTTAGTCCTTCAAAAGTCAAACATTACCAGAAATGGTCAGTTTGTTAGTTTTGGGATCAAAATGCAATAGAATCTGGGCTGGAGGGAATAAATTACACTTTCCCTGTCAAGAAATTTGGTTAAAAAATGATCTTGTGATTTATTTGACCAGGGCTATTGTTGCTGGTTTTTCATATACAGTAAGACTGAAGGACTAAAGTCTAAGAAGGCATATTTTAGAAAGTTTAGGAACCACCTTGCATCTATCTGAAGCTTGGAGACTTTGAGTCTTATTAATCCTGAGTTGGAGGGAGTAAAATGGAGTTTTTCTTAATATTTCTCCTAGTTAACATTGTGAGGTAACTTACCTTTTACAGTTACTGAAATACCAGAGGGCTGTGGTAATTGAGCTTTTGGATTGCACGTTTATACTAGAAGTTCCCCCTTTTTAAATTAAATTTTCAATCATCAGTGTTTTATTGGATGGTTAGCCCTTTATTGCAGCTTTTTTTCTCCATTAAGGGGGAAGGGACTTTATTTACCCTAGACACACTATTCCTTCTCTAAGTCAATGCCTTGATGTGGATTGCTATTTACAGCCATTTTTTTTTCTCATTTCTGTGCCTAGCAGTATTTATGGAGTTCATGACGAGGCGAAGGATAAAGACTTTGAACTTGAAATGAGCTGGGTGTGTGATGAATCAAATCGCCAACATGAAAAGGTAAGGTCAAATAGTATTTATGCTTTATTTGTGACTTGCTAGGATTTGTGCGTTTGGTTCTTTTGATCTCTTATCTGCCAATTTCTTTTCCAAGTTCTGTTTTCTGGCTGAGAGTAGAAACTGAGGTAACAAAATTGTCTTAGAGGCTAAGATACTGCTGAGGGAAATATTTGTCAGTGGGTGGAGGTGGTTAACAATGAAACCTGTTAAGTTACTGGCCAGCTAACATGATGAAGAGACTTGTATAGTACTATAATTTAAATTATATCTGGAGCTTATTTGAGACATAATTTGTTGGATAAAATACACGTTCAGTGTACTAACAAGACTTTCTATGCAATTCTGAATTCTCACTGGTGCCAGAGTATGTTTGCTTTCACAAAAAGGGTAGATTTTTAAGTTGGATTAGTTGTTATTTATCAGCTAGAGATTAGATGTCTCTTTAATGAAATACCTCTTAATTTTGGTTTGTATATGGGCACCAGATAGCATGTTTCTGAATATGCATGCTGCATGAATGTGCTCTTCTCCACTCTGTTGAGTTCCAACTCATGGTACCTTGACCATGAATATTATCCAGGGTGTTTGCTAAACCATTAATCTTTATCACCATAATTTTCTCTGGGCTTACATTAATTTTTGATCACTAAGTTCAGAGTTTGACCCTTGGTTCAGAAGCAATGATTCAGTAGCAGTCCTCAATTTTTATAGTGCTTTGGTGGGAAAAGAATTATGGTGTTTTTAAATTTTTTCTTTTGTTTTTCCGACTGATGATTTTATTTGCAATAGGGTTATCTTTTTGACACCTCTTTGGTACTCCTTTGTAGCATGTTTAATGGTGTCCCTCTAGTGATATTCTGTAACATTATTTATCATTATAGGTTGTAGTTGTTACTTTTGTATCTATTGGGGGATGTCTTATCCTCTTTTGTACTGTTTTCTTCTCTTCTAGGAAAATTTTCTTTTTATAAAAACATATCTTTTCTTCTAATAAAATTTCTTTTGAAAAACATTTTAACACAGCACTTCATGTAATCCTTGTTTGTCTCCTATTGTTTGTTATATTGACTTCTGTTAGCTACTTTTTCCTTCCTATTAAGAGGAGCACAATATCTTCCTTCCTGCCAAGAGGATTACACTATACCTTTCTAGCCCTCGTCCATGAATTTGGATCCTTCCACATGACATGAGAAATGTGTTAATAGACATTTTTTGTCTCCTCTAATAAAGTTCGCTGTCTCTGGCTGGTCAAGACAGACGTCTCATCTAGAAAACCAAAAGCCCATCTCGGAAAAGACTACCTAAAAGTGAACGTTTGGAAAATGAACAAATGAGGGTTTATTCATGCTTCATTTAATCTGAAGTGCATGTTTATCTAAACGAGTAGACTACCATGTTAGTCCTTGAAATATTAGGTTGATATCGATTTAGTCCTTTTGAGATAGGTGGCATCAAAATCATATTTCTGTACAAAACGTGGCATTGAAGGACTAAATTGATCCCATTTCTTATTATTGAAGAACCAAGGTCCCATTTGGGTAAATAGCTTATTTAAGTTTATACACAGAAGTAACTTTCAAAAAGTAATTTATGAATAAGTTATTTTATATTCAAATATATAATAATAAAAGTGTTTACTTTTAGTGTTTTAGAAATTGCTTCTTGAGAAGCTAAATATTTTTACTTCTCAAAAAGCACTAAAAATAACTTTTAGAGAAGTAATAAGTTGTTTAGTTAAATAGGACAAAAAGTAAAAATATAACATTTTACTTCCAGAAAGTTAGAAAAAGACAAAAGTCGTTGTATCGAACCGGAAGCTAAGTTGATGTCAACTTTTTGTGATTAAGGGATTAAATTAAATTGATTTAGTTTTTCTATCATTGAGGGATTAATTGATGGCAATTTCTTTCAAAGACTAATGTCACTCCCCATCTTTTATGAACCATTGATGTTCTTTATCTTTTGGGGATCAAATTGACAACTCAGTCTTTAGGAACCAAAATAGTGGCATACTCATCTAAACCGGCTAAAAGATTTATAGGTGGATGCACTCTTACCTGTCAAAGATTTATTATTATTTTTTAACGGATCACCTCTTTTCTAGCTTAGCCAATAATCTATCCTATTATCTTTCGGTTAGTTTCCACTGAATTACACATGTACAGGTTCCTGACGATCTTCTAGAAGAAGCCAAGGCAGCAGCCAAAGCAGCTCTTGAAGAAATGGATGCAGATTAGCAGATTTTTTTTTTTTTTTTTGGTTACAGCAGATTGGCAGACTGAAATAGTTTATTCTGGAGATGTATTTCATAACTAACTATCGAGAATTTGGAACATCTAGAGGAATTGTTAGGGCTTAAATTGTTGGATTTTGTACGCATCTTGATTGTTAAATGTACTTGTTGATTTCTTGTTCTTGGGGAGAGATTACGTAAATTTTGGCCTTTAGTTGATTTCCAGTTGAATTGCTCGTTTCCCCGCCTAGTTTCTTCCTTATACAGCGTGTCAATTTTTTTTGAGTGAATAACGGGGCAGGAAGCCTAGCGCGTCATTTTTCTGCTTTCTCTTGACCAAGTAAAATTGGAAGCGTCAAATTTAATGCATTTCATTTGTCAAGAGTTTGGGTTTAGATGGAAAATAGGGATCAGCTAATTTTATTTGGTCTGATTTTGATTCAATTCTTCATTTATTTATTAGATCCGAATCAAATCGACATAACTAGTTTCGGTTGTTGTGGTTCGGGAGGGTGAGTCACTACCTTTTTCTTTTGTTTGAAAAAAAAATAGTCAAAATATAAAGCTATAGTTTTTTTAACTAGTTTTGCAAGAGGTGTAATTGAAACTTAACAAACTAAATTTAAAAGTATGTTACAAGACTTGCTATAAGTTCACATTTTACCTTAACAAGGCAGCTGCACGATCATGAAATAGATTAGGAGATTACAGTCATTATTTGAAGTAGAAATCAGGTCAAGACATCTTTATTATGGAATAGATTAGGAATCCTAATGCTTGCATAAGATGAGTTAAGAGTGTCTACTAAAGCTTTTTAAGATGATTGATGAAAAGAAGGAAGAAAATGATGCTTCTGCTTCGAGGTTTCAAAGCGTGCACATTGAATGTGAAGGAGATAACTTTTTGTTTGTTCTTGATGAGAGGTTTAGAGTGTGTAGTATATTTTTGCAAATACCAAAAATGTGATATTTGCAAGCTTAGTGAGGAGTTCTTTGAGAGTTGGAAGAGTTGTAGACGAGAGCTTGGAGCTTCCAGACTAGAATCAAGTAGTGAGGGAAGCTAAAGAATAGAGCGTTGTTACATGCACAACCAGTTTGCACATACGCACACCGTATGTAGAGAGGTAGAAAAGGACACAAATTATATGGGAAGGGAAAATGGGGTACACGGTGAAGAAATAAAGAGCTGGACCATGTTAGCAACTTGTTTGGCTCAATCTTCTTTTTCTACGATGGAACCAACAAAAGAAAACAGCAGTCCACCACTTCCTTTTCTCAAATTTACTTTCATTCTCACTTTTAAAGGGCTAAGAATAGCAGCCCCACCACACCACGCCGGCAAGTAATACACCATTTCCTCCGCGAGTCCTTCTTTGTCTTAAATCCTGATAGCCGTGAGCATGCCATGAGCCCTTTCTTCTGTCACCCATTGAAGCGCTCACTCCGCCGTCATGGTCCAGCACAAGCCGCAGAGCTGCTCCAACAAAAGCTGCAAGCTTCATGTGAAATTTCGTCAGGTTTTTGCTTTTTTACTTTCTTTTTACATCATCTTCAACCTTCACCTTTATGATGCCTTTTGATTCTTGCTTTTAAATATGGGTTTCATTTTTGGGGTTTAGTTTATGGAGCTGTTGGAACTATGATAACTAGTAACTTTGAGTTTTGTTTTATGGTTGTATTAAAGGTGTTTGTTATTATGTTTTCGTGAGAACTAGGCTTGTAATGCAGTGTTCTACTATTATTGTGTTGGATTTGTGAGAGAAAATGGGAATTTTTTTTCCCATCATGACGTGCCCCATGGCTCTTTCTTTCATCCATATGTTGTTCTTTTATCTAAATGGATTGATCTACTTGCTATATCCACCTTTTTTGTCTAAAGATTCTTGCTTTGTGATCATTTTTAATTCTTCCTAGCCTTTTAATTTGTCTCTTGGAGCTCAATTTTATGGTTAATAGGTTAAATTCATAATAATCATTGTTTAGTTTAACTTCTTTTTCTTAGAGGAAATAAAGGAGACCATGATTATGCAAGAGAGAAGTTTTAGAGTGTTCAAGAATAATTAACCAATTTTTACTTGGGTGTTAGATTTAAATTCATGCTTTTTCCTTTATTGATTATTTCTTTTGATGTCTTTATTTTTTGACTTTTGATAATGATGTATTTAATTTGAGGTAATTACTTGTTATAAATTATAGTAATAAGTACTATATAAATATTTTTTGGTTTTTGCTTAATTGAGTTTTAGCTACTTGAATATAAGTGTTTATTTATAGTTTTCAGCACAAATATCCAATGCCTTCATAGTCATTGTTCTGGTTTTTATTTTTTTTCTTCAAAATGCAGATTAGCTTTTTCGTATACTGTGGTTCAACATGTTTATTATGTATATTTCCAAAAGAATTATATTGAGCTTGCAAGTAATAATCCGGTCTTGACTATGTACATGTTGGAATTATAATTTTTTCTCATTCATAAATTCATTCTTTATCTGATACTTTCTTTTGGTCCTAAACTATTTATTTCAAGGAATTCCAAATTGGATTATAAAGTGCTTGGACATGTGACTATTGCATGACATGACTACATAAAACAGGGGATCATCTTCGATAACTGAGTTGGCAAATTAGTTAGAGTGCTTTGTGGAAGGTGCACTATAAGGCAAAGTTACAAAAGGTGTTGTTGAGCTATGAAGGAGATAGAGAAGATGATTGCAGTGAGAGAGTTGTCAAAACTTTGCCACAATATTTGTCCAGGTAAATTTGAAAGTGATAATGTTTATGGAGCTTTGTCATTGGCAACCTTTGATATGCAAGCTATTGTCGATCAGATTCATAGGCTGCCTTCACTAATTTGCAAACTTGCAATGCTCTACAGAATTAGTTAAAGAAAAAAACTCAACTATTTCTTTCTTATGGTTTGGGTAGGGGCTACATTTACATCACTAGATCATTATGTAGTTCATCTTGTAAGGCATTTTTGTCATTGTTTTTTCCCTTGTAATGCTACTATATTTCTCTTGCTTGTGTGTTAAATGTGGCAATGGGGATTGTGCTTTTGTTTCCATGCTCTTTGGTTTTCTTTTTAATCATACGTGTGTAATATCTTATGTAACACCCTAATATTTAACTCAATACACCTATGATGTATCCAAGTTAATTATTAGTTATTACTCTTTTGTCCCAGTTCTTAGTTCTAGTTTATTTAAAATACTTAGCGAAAATATGGGTAAATTCTTTTCTTTGGAACTTAAAACGAAAAACATGAGCTGCGCATGCCAAAAGAGCTACGTCATACGTTGCACATAATAAAAACAATCTGAAGCACATCATGGACAAGAACTAATTACCAAATCATAAGCATAACATAACATCATGGGGGCATACATTAATAACATCAAAGGTTCCATAATACATGCCATAATACAAATACTTAATATAGTAGGCATAAAGCTCACCAATTAAAGGTTAAGCGGCATAGGGATTCAAAAGCTAAACATAACTAAAATATAGCTAACCCATCGCAAGTACACATCTACTAGAAACTAGGATGCGAGCCTGTACGTAGGCAAGATAACTCCTAAGCATCATAAATGGGAAAGCCTATGTCTTTGCTTTCACTACGCTTATCTGATCTCAACCCTCATGCAATTCCCATGTTGGCATTTCAAGGTAGCCCACAGATATCGCCATCAACTTGTTCTGAAGACGAAGATGGAAAGAAAGGGAGGGAATGATAAACTTATAAAAGAATCTCAGTAGGGAACCCATTTCCATGCACATGACATCATCATCGTCCCCAGGAACCTCGGGTTAAATTATGAAATAATGAGTATGCAAAAGGTTCAATTATTAAGTTCTAAAAACATCATTTACTGAGGTCTGTTCATTTTATCATGAGTCTTGTAATGAATGCATCATACTTCATTATGATATGCATGTCAATACCTTATGCAACATTCAACTTTATAGCATACATCAAATTTCATAGCAAACATGATGTGCATAGAACATGGTTCATGAATGACATTCCTTAGTTCTTTAGGTGACTTAAGCTAGTTCTTTTCACTCTTGGGGCCACCCTATTACTCTTCCCTTTTCAGAGTACTTCTAGGTTATGAGCTTATACCTCACTAGTCATCACTAGCGTAAATCTTATCCCTTTTGATAAGTTAAATCCCCAACTTTTAAAATACGGGGTAGGGGGCATTAGGATCACCTTTCATAACCTTTAATTCGGGGAGTCCAAAGGATCACTTTCTATTTTGGATCACCTCTCATAACCTTTAATTTGGGGAGTCTAGAGGATCATTTCCATGTGTCTTACGTCACTTTAAAACAATTAAGCATGTTACATGAAAATGCAAAGTAGTTCATAACTTATTTCGTATCATGGCATTCTCATAATCATGCATCTCAATATTTATATAAGCATGTTCAACATTTGTTGCAAGTGCCTTCAAATAAATTTCTAAACTCAAAGAAATATGCTCATGGTTCAAGAACAGTCATGTACTATCATAAATTCATGTTATACAAGATCATAGATTCATAGCATACGAGGTCATAGAATCAGGTTATGCAAGTAGAGAAAATACTTACTTTGAAATCAAAACATTTTTGTAAAGGTAAATACCCATAGATTCAAGATTACTTGTGTAAGTTGAAAGAGTTAAGTCTTGAGCCTTAGGTATTTAGGTGATGACCTAAACATAAATATGCTAATGTAAGTTTCATTTTAATCTTATCATTATAAAGTGATGGCAAAGAAAAGTAAATGTGCAAGTTCATTTCTTATCTTTAAGCTTTAGGTGATAACTTGGAAATGAATATGATATGTAAGTTCAATTCTTTATTTTAATGCTCTGGTCCCTTAGAGTTTTCACTCTAAATCAACAATCAACTTTAAGGCTGAAATAGGTAGGCTTTGAGTTAATTATTTAGGTGATATGGAAATGCAAGCTGTTGTTTTAATCTTTAAGTTTGAGGTGATGGCTAGAAAAGTAAACATGCTAGGCAAGAAATGTAAATATGAATGCAAGTCCAATTCTTTATTTTAGTGCTCTAGGCCCCTTAGAGTATTTACTCTAAATCAACAATCAACTTTAAGGTTGAAATAGATAGGCTTCGAGATTAATTAATTAGGTGAAATGGAAATGCAAGCTCTTTGAAAAACCAAGTGACATATTATCTTAAGTAATACCTTTAATGAGCTACCTAGCATTTTCATCCTACTTTGTAAAAAGTAAAACTCAAGCTCTAGAGGTCTCATTGTAATGAACTCATAGTCATTATCTAGAAACTCTTATTATCAAGCTATCATGGGAAACCAACCAAGCCTTGAAGGCCAAAATGCATAAGAAAAGAAAAAGGAAGAAGCTGAAATGTTAAAGCACCAAAACATCATTTCAACCCAAGAACAAAGCTTAACCAAGCAAGGAAATAATTTTCAAAACAACTTCCTACCAAAGGTATGCTTTCTTGGAGGTGGAAAAGACTTGATCTTGAGGAAAGGATGAAAGAAAAATCTTCCTTGGAGCTTGAAGTTGTTTTCGGCCAAGGAGGGAAAGAAAGAAAAAAAGAAAGTTGTATTTCTTGAGTTTGATCTTTGGAAAGGTAAGGCTAAGTGTTTAGGAGGTAGTGTATGGTTGAGAGGTGGTGGTTCTTTGTGAGTAAAAAGAAAATACTAAAAACTCTTGAACTTTGAGAGGAAAAGAAAGAACTTAGAACTACTCTTTAAAGCCAAACTTAGCAAATGAATCAAAGTGTAACCAAGTCCATCTAGGCATGGTATTTATAGAGAAATGAAGCAAATGAAGATGCATTGAGGGGAAGGAGTAGCCGCAGCATTTAGAGGAAGAAAGGAAGGAAAATATCTCATTCAAAGGCATAGTTCAAGGTGTGGTGGAGTATAGTTCAAAGCATGGTGAGGTATGGCTCAAAGTATGGCCTTAAGCATGGTCCTAAGTATGGTTGTTTGAGTGTGTAAGTGACTAAGTCATAGTATTTGTTTGGGTAAATCACACAGAAACTTTCTCATGAAAACAACCAAAGCTAATTATTGTTAACGGAAAAGGGATCTTAGAGGAGCTCGGCCAAGAGAAAACAGAGCTTGACCAAAGTGTGAAGGATGAGCTCGGCCATGAGACGGCAGAGCTTGGTCATGCAGAGCTTGGTCATGCAGAGCTTGGCTATGAGGTAGCAGAGCTTGGCCATGAGATAGAGGTAGCAGAGCTTGGCTATGCAGAGCTCGACCGTGAGGTAGAGGTAGCAGAGCTCGGCCATGTAATGATGAAAATGCATATATTCAACCTAACTATGTTTAGATGCTGAAAGCTTGTGAAAACAACGTCCCAAACTTCCAGGTTTAGTTGGTAACTAATCCCATGTTTAAATTACCGCAATGGTACTTTGGTAATTTCACGCGTAGAAACCCAAAAATGAGATTCTTCTACTTTATTAACACACAAAATCCCCATTCAATATCAAAACAGTCCTTTTGAGGATGGCCGGGGCCGGCTATCCTTATTTTCCTAGTAAAAATAGCCTTGGGGGCATTTTGGTCATTTGAACACGGGAAAATCGGGGTGTTACATTACTTCCCTCCTTAAAAAGAATTTCGCCCTCGAAATTTATTATGCGTACGTAGTTATACTAGTCGGATAGGCATGACAGGTAAAAATGGAAGCAATGAAAAACATGTATCATGGAGTTTTACCAACAATCCAAGAACCTTTGAAGGTTATGACTTGACTGGGCATAGGTGACTATGTTAGGTAGCATCAATACTTATGACTTACACAAGGTAGAAACTCAAAAAGTTAGGACAACTTCATCTTTAACCTTACTTGTTTTGAAAAGGAGTGATAAACATAACTGGGCTTGGGAGTTTAAAAGAAAGGTTCATCAGCTCCAGTGGGAAAATTAGAGCTAATCATTCACACGGTCACCATTAAAACTATCCACTAGTAAACAACTTGAAATAGAAGGAATTAATGAAATCATGACACACATAAGAGGTTCGCTAGAAGGAATTAATGAAATCATGACAACACCTACGAAGATGAGAATTTGAGAAATCATGACACACATAAGAGGTTCGCTAGAAGGAATTAATGAAAGATGCATCCAAAATAATAAGCTAGCACAAACTAATTCAAATATTAGTATGAAACTTGTAGATATACTAAATACATAAGGAATTAATACCATACACATGCTTTTCCCATGCAAGTAAGAATATTAAATATGTTGATGATTTTAATTATAAATGCATATAACTAAGTCACTTTGCTGGTTATTTTGTAATTTCAAGAAATTTAATAATGAATAATAATAACTAATAGTATTTTTCTATTCATATGTTTTGAGAAGCTGTTGGCTGAGATACGACAAACTTATAAGCAAAAATTGAAAGACTTATATGCAAAACTGGTGTTTTTAACTGCCATTTTTTTACAACTGTATATTGTGTGAAATGACCTCTTGAACATGTAACTTTATCTAAATAGGTACAGTAGTGTATTTTGACATGCTTCAACACGTTTGCACATGGATTTACCGTCCATTCACATGCTTTGAGAAGCTCTTGGCTAAGATGCAGCAAACTTATAAGCTGTGAAGCAAACTCACAACTCAAATCCATGGGGAGATCATTTTACACACTATATAATTGTGTCAAAATGGTAGTTAAGAATTCTATTTCTACATATAAGTCTTTAAACTTATGCATATAAGTTTTTCTCACAGTCTATAAGTTTGCTGTGGGTCAATAAAGAGCTTCCCCAAGAATGTAAGTGTACGGTAAATCTATGTACAAGCATGTTTAACAATATCAAAGTGCACTTCAGTAACTTTTCAGAAAAACTTATAGGCAGCGAGCAAAACTTATATGCAAAAATAGAATTCTTAACTACTATTTTGACACAGTTCTTAACAACCATTTTAAATACAGCTTATAATAGCCCTTGTATTTTTAATTTAGTTGCCTTTTCAATCATCAACAAATTGAAATCTTTCTTTTTCTATGACCAATAGATTCTCACAAGGGAGTAATAATGGAATCAACACACTTGCATGTAAGAATATTAAATAAGCAGATAAGTTTAGTGAAAAATGCATATAAGTATATTACTTTGTTGGTCATTTTTCAAATTTTTGAAATTTTATAATAAATAACAATAGCTAACTCAGCTTTTGGCAAAATCATTCTATCTCTCTAAACATTTGTATTTGCGTTGCTAAAACCATTGGCTATTAATTAATCTTGGTATACATTTGTTTCAAAAACTCTTTTTAATTATTTTTTAACTTAAAAACATTTACTTTGCCACAAGGAAGTAATAATGCACTCTGAAATGCGGAACACTTTTACATGGACTACTATGCATTTACATGAAAAGTTCAAGTTCTTATTAGAAAATGAACCACTTACTAACATAACACGAAACTTATTAGCATTTTCAGAATAATTTATTAGCCAAAGTGTATTTCTTACCAACATTACTTTTGTGCAAATTTTGGTTAATCACTTGCAATCTTCAAAACAAAATGTAAACTTAGACTTATAAAATCAATAGTTGAATCGAGAGTTTGCCAATTTATTAGAGTTATCTAAATTTGTACAAGTTTAATGAAAAGAGAGTTTGTATACTCCCAATTTGCAATTTAAAACTAAAATATATACCAAATAGTTATTACTTCCTATGATGTGCAAATTTCTCTCTTCTATCCTTGGTTTTGTTTTGGACCATCCTTTTCTTAATCGATATTAAATAAAATATTGATATCTTATCAAGAATGAAATTCTCATAAAAAAAGGCTAAAAATAATTTTGAGAACCACGTCATATATCAAACTCAGCTATATAGAGAAAATGATATTTAATTATGCTAGATGCCACAAGCAATTAATTTTCTAGAAAACAAACTTTTGTCCCACTTGAAGTAAAAATAAGAGAAGCAAAAACATTACTGCTCCCTAAAACTGTAAATTTGCAATTAAAACCCAATTTGTCAATCAATCATTTTTGGCTTGATAACCAAATAGAAATGCTGTTTGGAATTCCCTTCCCAGTGAGTGCACCCTCCCTAGAATAATCTGATGTGTTGGGATACAATAGTGTAAAAGGCATCTTCACTGGTCTATTCTTGTTTATCAATCTCTTATCCTTGTTCCTTTCCATAATATTGTTCTCAATTTATATCAACTTCTGTTTGAACTTCTCAAATGCTACCAATGGTTCAACATCAAAAGTCCAATTGAGAGTATCTCTTTGACCAAGGTAAACATCTTCTGTTGAATGCCATGATGGATGCTTCAACCTAGAACTGCCATTACTCTGAAAAAAAAATAGTTACAATTTGGTTTTTGAGATATTAGCCCAGAATCAATAGAGTTCATTTTCTAAGCTGCATGAGTATATTTGTATTGGGTGAAGAACATTCAATTGCCTACATTGTGTCTCTAAGGCATTTCATATTACATTATTACTCCATGTGAGAAAATTTAATAGGCAAGTGGTTATTTAGGATTGCACTTATACAAGTTTAATTTTGCAAATTTAGACAAAGTGAACATTCTCATAGAATTGATTCTTTATATCAATATTATTGCAAAGGCACAGAGAGAATCTTAGAGGCCATGTCACCTAAATTAAGCACTCATCAAGGATATAAACAAGGCACATTTTGCAGCTAGCGTAAGGGCACAATCAGTACAAGTACCCTAAAATTTTAGTAGTTTACTTTTGCACATATGCTTTGGAAAATAATAAGAGGCTCAAGAGCCTATTTAGAGGAAATAAGAATAAGATATTAAATAACTCAGTACTTATATGAACAATGTATATGCTGCCCTATAAGTAAAGTGGTTTAGAAGCTTAAGATTTTAAATGACAAAATGATAGTTTAAATACTTACCTTTAGGTCTACTTACATCCTTGATATCACTACTAGTCCCACCTACTATGTGACCAAACAAATTGGTGCAAAGATCAATACCTTCAAATATTTCAAGCAAATGTAAATTCATGACACAATATCTTCAGTGAAATTTCATAAGTGAAGTCTATTTCTTTTCATTTTATACAGATACCTTTTTTTCCTCACAATCATTATCCTCGTTATGTAGATTTTGTTTTACTAAATTGACAATTTGAGGAGGACATAACAATTATCATAGGATGAAATAAGATCTAGAAACTAGTGTAAAATCAATGGATCATTTTCTTCTACATGACAAGATAACCTATGTTCTTCTTTAGAAAGTAAGAAATTCAAAATCTTTTTATTATTTGATAAAAAGATCCTTCATTGCAACTTTACAAGAATTATAGACTTCATGTTAACAAATTAGTTACAATCCTGACCTGCTATAACAATAACCGATTAGAAGGATTGCACATTTGCACCTTGGGTTAACTTTGTTTAACTACATCAAAACCATTTTACTGCAATATATTGCAGCACTAATTGTAAGAACAAAAAAAAGGGCTACAAGACATGAAATTGAATGACTTTGAGAATGAGAATGGACACTCAACAGAAAGTTCAAATCTGAGTTCTGAGACTATATTATCGATAAATGAATAGAATTGCAACAAAACAAGTGATGCATGATAATTTGTTTTTATAAAAAAGAACAAAATTTCATTAGAAACCGTAAATTTTGATATCAGATTGAGCAAATGACTAAGTTGGGATGAGATTTAAAAGGGAGAAAGAGAAAGGAGGGACCTTTAAGAAAGCACTGTGGTCAAGCGGCTTGCTTTTGGTCGCAACTCAGGCTCAAATAGATCCTTCATCTAAGGGTATTAGGAGAGGATTAAACGACATCATGAGGTATGGGACAATCATCGATCATGTCACAGTCACACCACTCACCTTTATTGACCATCACTTTGGTCATCACCATCCAGCAATTGCAAGAAATCCATCCTCAGCTACAAGCTCCATCGTGTCATATGGTGGAGGAGAAGAGTGAGAAGAGAGAGATAGCAGAGAGAGTGAGTTTGAGAAGGAGAGTGAAAATGAAATTGAATTTGAGAGAGGGAAGCCATGTTTCAGAGATGATAGGAAAAAAGGGAGGACTCTAACAAGCTTCAGCTATTTTTCTCCCCACTGTGCACCATCTTTTCCTTTTCGTATGCTTTTTGTCTTTTTCTGCCAAAATACCATACGGTGTGCAAATGTTGTCCCGTGAAAATATGCACCTAGCATTTTTAAAGAGTAACATGAAACCCATTGCACCCGTATTTATTGGCATAGGTTTTTGGGGTGGTTTGGGGATAGATTTTTTGTCTCAATTAGTTTAGTTGGTCCATTTGGTCAGTGTAAAGTGTCGTTAGGATTTAGTTATATTGCTAGTAAATTTGCTTAAATGTAGATATTAGCCCATACCTATATTTGCAAACCTATGAACAAAGTGCATAATGTGATTTCTATCAAGCTTTTGCATGTGTCATAGCTCTAATTAAATCAAAATTTCCTTTCCCAATGGCTATGTATGCAGTCTATGGTTCTGGGTGTAACATCCGAAGAGTTCCAAACTCTATTAGTGGTTACCTTTGCTCTTTAGTTGCTTTTATTTGAAAATAACTTAAAGAAAATAACAGGTAACTTTTTTTTTCCCTATACACATTGATTTTTGAAAAGCTTAAGCCCATAGCAAGAATTGGAGATATAGCGCTTGCTTAGATGACAATCAAAATTACATTGTGTGCTTAGAATTTAATAGAGCAGAATAAGGATCCAAATGTAAAACTAATATCATATACATATAATTGATATATATTCCATGTAATGACATGCTGCACTGTATAGGTCTGAAAATAAACATTTCTTTCTAATTACAAGGTCTGAAATCTATTAGTCCTTTCATCACAGCTAATACTTAATAAAACATAAAGCGTCTGGCCATAGTGTGTAACACCCTAAAAATTATTTAAAAGTTAATTTGGGTTTTACTAGCCGTAATTTCAAAAATCTGACAGTTTTAGAAAAAATGAGGATGATCCAACGGATTTGTAAAACAAAAAAAATCATGAATAGTAACCTTGTGGGCCCCATGGGCTCGTCGGGACAGCCGAAACCCTAGAATTGGGACCCGGAGGTGCCCAAAACTGAGAAATTATAGGATTGAGATTATAAATAGTTAGAAATGAGGATTTTATACTTAGAATTAATTTTCGGGCAATGTCTTATTACCCAAGTACAGTGTTTTGCCCGTTCGGTAGAATTTCGATGTGCAGTTTTTAACGCCATACAAGTTACTTAGTGGCTAAGTAACCTTTAACAACCACTTTATGTCAAGTGGATGGCAAGGATTAAAACTTGAAAAACAAGTTTTAATCATGACCTTTGATTTATTATATTTTGGCATTGTTTAAGATTAAAGGGGTTAAACATACGTTAAATTCCAACTTTACAGTTTTCCTATGAAGCTAGTTTCTCCCCTAACATGTATAGAAGTGTTCCTACCTCATCATGTATCATTTTCACACATTATAACACATCAAAACATCATCATTCAGCATCAAACATATCAAGATTTGTTCAATGTTCAAAAGACACATAATTTGACATTTCTAAAACATATAAGTTGCTAGTTTCTCTTGGAATCATTTTAAGACTTCTAAAACTCTTTACAAACCATTTTATTTTATCAAGAGGCTAAAAATGACCTTAGGTCAGTAACCAGTTTAATACTTCTTTAGAAGAGGAATAGAACCATAAATCTTTGTTAGTCATAACTTTATAAACTTCACCAAACTTAAAGAAAACACTAGAACATAGGTTGTTGGCCCTTGTAACTAAATGGAACTCATCCTAAGCTCATCATTGTTACTTGGCCAAAATTATACATTCAAAGAATGCTTCCATTTTGAACTTTAACTTGAGATAAAATGGGCAAGCCCTTGAGCTCTAAGGTCTTTAAGTGATGACATAATTTAAACATGCTATGCACTTCATTTTTAATCTTCGTTACAAAGTAAAGTGAGAACTTCAAAGTAAATATGCAAGACTTAGAATTTAAATATGCAAGACTTGAAATAAATATGCTAGGCTTGGAATTTAAATATGCAAGACTTTAAAGTAAATATACAAGGCTTGGAATTTAAATATGCAAGACTTAAAATAAATATGCCATGCAAGTTCATTTCTTTATTTTAGTGCTCTAGGCCCAACAACAATCGACTTTAAGGCCGAAATAGAAAGACTTTGAGAATTAGTTAGGTGATAATGCAAGCTTTCATTTTAAATCTTTATGTTCTTTAGTGATGAAAGGTAAATATGATAGACAAAAACGTAAATATGAGATGCACTCTATTTCTTATCCGTTAACTTTAAGTGATGGCTTGGAAAATAAATATAAATGCAAAGTTCAAAGTAAATATGCAATGCAATAGCTTGAATATAAATATGAATGCGGGTTTATTTTTTTTCTTAGTAGAGCTCATACAAGACTTTTAGAGGAATTTTCACCTTAACCTAAACTCATCATGACAAGGTAAAGTGAGGTCTAGAGTTCTTAGAACTCAAGATAACATTCCTTAAAAACATAACTATAAATGAACTTTATAACACCTTTATGAAAACTCAAGCTTTAGAGATTTCTTTGTGGTGAACACAAAGCCACCAACTAGAACTCTCATCATCAAGCTATCATGTTTGGACCACCAAGGATGGTTGGCCGAAATTTTAGAGAAAAGGAAAGAAAAGAAATCGAAACTTGAGAGCAAGAAAGAACCATTTTGAGACTCTAGAGACCATGATCTTGATGATGTAAACACCAACATCATGGGTCCTCATCATTGAGCTCATGTAACCATTTTAAAACATCATCAAAGTTAGAGATTTCAAGGTTCAAGAAAGAAAGAACTATAAATATTTTTAACTCAAGAACAAAGGTCAAGCTTTAGAGGTTTGTTCAAGTGATGAACATCATCATGAAACCCTCATCATCAAGCTCTCATTCCTTTGATCTTCAAGCCTCATGGCCGAAACAAAGAAGGAGGAGAAGAAGAAAAGAAGTTCCAAAAAGATTCAAGAGAAACTATGAACACATAAAGAGATTAAGAACTTTAAATGAAGGAAACTCTTAAAAGAAAATCCCTACCAAGTGATTGAAGGTTGGGATGAGAGAAGAGGATGAAGAACTTGAAGAACTTGAACACTTGAACTTGAGAGAAAAAGGAAACTTTGAAGTGCTCTTTGAAAACTTACACTTAGCAAATGAACCCAAAATGATGCAAGTTCACCCAAGCATGCTATTTATAGAGAAATGAAACAAAATGAGAGGTGTAAATGGGGAGGAAGGCTTCGGCCATTTATAGCACAAGGGAGGAGGAAATATCTTCTCCAAGGTATGGTTCAAGGCATGGTAGAAAGCATGGCTTGGTATGGATTCAAGCATGGGTGCAAGTATGGGTCAAGCATGGTTCTTTGAGTGAGAAACAAATCAACATATGATGAAAATGGGGGAGGAGTGGCCGAAGGTGCATCAGCCATGGGGGAGGGTTTTCTTGCATTTTAATTGTGGTTTAGAGTTGTGTTTAGGTGTATCTTTGATTAGGATTAAGATTAGGAATTTGTAAGAAAGTGTTTAGGTGAGAAATTGGGTAATCAAGGTTGTCAAGACATGTTTAAGGAGTGGTCTTGCATCATTAGTGAGTTATAAACTCATTTTAGTGCATAAACAATTCTAGACACAATTCCATGATTTAAGGAATTGGAGAGAGAAAATACTATTCAAGATTCCAAGATTGGAATCTTGAGTTTTAAAAAGAGATTTAAATCTAATCTAAGTAATTTTAGATTCTAATTAATTTTAATAGCTTATTTTGACTCTAGATTAATTATGAAAATTAATTAATCTTCGATTAGAGCCTAATATTGCTTAGGTTTGCTTAATTATGTCATTAAGCTCAAAAACACTATTTTAGAGGCAAAATCGTAATTTTACACTAAAACTGCCCAGGACCTCCGAGACTTAAACAGACGCTTTTAAACATGTAAAAACATTGTTTTAAACCTTCGGGGAAAGTTTCGAGCTCAAACGGCACCTTTACCCGCGTAAAAACACTATAAGGGTATTTTGGTCATTTTTACCTGAAACTGCAGAAAATGAGACTTTCGCCTCCGAAACCATTCAAGGGCCATCCAATCCCCTTCAAACATTGAGTTGGCCCTTCGAGGACTGCCGGGCCGGCCATCCTTGAATTCTGGACTGAAAATAACCTCAGGGGCATTTTGGTCATTTTCCTTTCAGACAGAAAAATTGGGGCGTTACAGAAGTCTTGGTGTTAGTGAATTATGCACCTTTACTTATTATTCTTAAATCATAATTAGACATCACTTCCTGTGTTTAAGTCTTACTTACCCTTAAGTGTATCACAAACCCACTTAATGAGTCTATAGTATTTCCTTTCACCATTTGGGGCTTCTCTATATATTTTGAAGTCTCTTACACTCTTTTGTATAATATTTCTAACTTTATAACTATTAAAAGTTAAGCTTCTTTGATCCCTTCCTTATTAGGATTTATTCCTTAAAATTTCCAAATCTGACATGTTTTATTAGAAAATTCATAACTTTTAATATAGTCATTATATCGGCCTTCCAAAGATTGTTCTACATTCCTAGCACAATAAGATTTCCATGAAGCGTAATTTTATTAAAAACACATTTATAGTTACCGTTATGCCCTTAGAAAGTTGTTCCTTTCTAGATTTCCTCAATACACTGTACCCGTAACACCCTAAAAAAATTATTTAAAAATTAATTTGAGCTTTATTAGTCATAATTTTAAAAACCTGAAGGTTTTAGCAATGATGAGAATGGCCCAATGGACATGTTAAAAAAAAAAATTTCAGGATGAGTGTGAAGAGTAACCTTGCTGGCCCTATGGGATTATCAGGGCAATCGAAACCCCAGATCTAAGACTAGCAAAATTTCAAGACCAAGAAAAGAGATAGTTAAGGTTAGAAATAGTTAGAAATGAGGATTTTATATCTAGAATCAATTTTTGAGCAATGTTTGATTACCCAGGTACAGGGTTTTACCCCTTCTGTAAAATTTCGGTGTACGATTTTTAACACCGAAAGATAGTCAAATCTTTACAATAAGATCAAGTTATCTTTATTAGCCAAGTATAAGGTTAAGATTTAATCTTGATTTACAAGATTAAATCCTAGTCATTCATTTCTTTTGATTATTAGAAAGAAGTATACTTTAACTACATCATTAATACATCTAACTTAGGACATACTAAAAAGCACCAAGCTTGTAGCTTGCATCCTTGGCTAGCTAGGGGAGAACACAACATCTCCATTGTTTCTTCAAAAAAACCATGAAAACATGAATTCAAACCTCCATTTTCCTAGCCTAAACTTGATAAAACCACAAACTCCGTTAACAAAACTTATTCTACTCATCAATACCTACAAAACTAACCGATTAAAATTTGAATCCATTACCCTTTTCCACCTTGAAAGATCATCCTTTACTATTTAAAGGCGGCGGAGTAGGTGTTGCTTGGAAGGTTTGAAGTGAGAAAAATCATTCTTGGAGCATCCTTTGGAGCCAAGATCTCGAAAGTTCCAAAGAGTACGAATTTTGAACCTCTTTTGCTTCAAATTTGTTTTTCTATTTTATCCATTGATTTAATTTGATACTTTTGGTTGTATTGGTTGATAACATATATATATTTATGTGTTTAATTTGGTGGAGTGTTTGGATGGTGTTAGAAAACTGTTTTTCTCACAATATGTTTGAGCTAAGTTGCTATGAATCCTAATTTTAGGTAGACAAGTTATGCTTCATGATTTTTCTGAAGGGTTTCTAGATGGATTCTTGCTCTAATACTTTTATATGATAAAGCTAAAATTTCAAGTGTTTTTAAGTATTTTTCTAAAGTTGTGTTAAATACTTTTACAGCTTGAAAAAAAATCATGAATCAAAATGATACCTGTGCTGCCTGAATTGTTGGAATAGAAGCTATGAATTTGGCTAATTTTTTTACCATACCAAATGATTGAATTATCACTTGAAATTTTTATATTCTGTTAAGGACATATTGAAGTCCAACCGTAAATTTTTGTATGAGGTGATATGTTCATTTGATAGGATAATAAAATTGGGAACTATAGTTGTTGACTGTAAATAGGGGTTTCTAACATCCAAATTTGTCTAATTTTGTTAGCACAGTTAGAAAATGATTCTTGCTTTGAAATTTTTACAGGACCTTGTGGACACGGCCTTTGAATTGGTTGTTTTTTATGCAAATTAAATTGTGCTACAAAAGCATGAAATATATCGATATGCTATATTTGCACTGGAATGAACTCAAGTATTGATTTGGTTATATGATGACTCTTAGTTCAAGTATGATGAGTATGAATGCATGCTATATAGTTTAAAGATTAGTTTATGGGAAATGAATGAGAATTATATTGTAAATGAATCCTTACATGTGGCTTATGCATGCATTTGAGAAAAGAAAAGTACATGATACAGTTATATGAGAAAAGAGAATATATAAATTTCAATCGTGCATGTTCTGACTGTAGGTGGAAATGTGCACAAGAAGGGGGATTGAATCGTGCATTGCTTCTTTTTTGCATTTTCTGAAACTGCTGAAAATAAAATACTATCAAGTGTAAAACTTATAGTGCAGCGAAAACATAATCAGTAGCTTCAGAAAGTAGATTTCTGAATCTTATTAAATAAAAGTTCATCATTAAAAGAGATGACAGGAAAAATAAGAAGGATATATCAGAGTTTGAATAAATAGGAGGCACAATAAAAACAAATAAAGAA
Source organism: Dalbergia cochinchinensis (assembly GCA_031216125.1). Lineage (NCBI taxonomy): Eukaryota > Viridiplantae > Streptophyta > Magnoliopsida > Fabales > Fabaceae > Dalbergia > Dalbergia cochinchinensis. The sequence goes on along the minus strand of CM062377.1, from coordinate 31,974,537 downwards.
GATCATAGAAAGACAGAAAAAACACAAAAGATTTTATACTGGTTCGGCCAACCTGCCTACATCTAGTATTCAACAACTGTGACTGTTGCCATTGATAAGTTCTTCAAGTGACACGTGCTGATTATCAGATGTGTCTTCAAAGAAACAGCTAAAAGAGAGCTTGATAGATTCGTCACATCAGTTGCAGAAGCCGTTGTAATGTTGAGTTTTCTAATCTTCCTTCAAAACTAATTTTCTACTTTCTGAACATGCTTTCTGAACTCCTCCTTTATGAAGTCAGGGTGATTGATTAATCAGGCAGAAGAGCTAACGTACTGTTTAAAACTAGGCTTGACTTGAACATTTGAATTTCAAATTTCAAATTTTCCTCCTTTTCCTGTAGCATTCTATGCTCCACTCACAGGTGAGCTTTCTGATGTACACAATCAATTCCTTGAAGAGTTATTCACTTTCTGATCTTCAATATAATCTTCTTTGCTGATAAAGTCTCTGTGGTTGTGATGATTGAAGATTAACATGTTGCTCTTGGACATGAGTTGATATCTTCATCTTGAGTGTACTTTCTAATGTATCGTGCTACTTTCTGAAGTCTCTGAACTTGGTTTCTTTGTAGCTTTGAAATACTTCTTATTGTTAGCTATCAATTGCTTAGATAAATTCACTTTTGTTTCATTTTAGATTTCATAACATGAGATAAACATATTTACACATGTATAGTGAAATATATTCTCATTGAGAGAGCTTTGCTCTTGCTAAATGATAGAAACCTTTTATAATCTTACAAGAAACTCAATAGAGACATTAGTCATTCTTCAAAGCATTTTCTTTAAATTGACTTTGTTGTCATTCAAAACAAATAAGCGCAAAGAGTTCTGGAGCTAACACTGACATATGGATAAAATAAAAATAAGACTTAAAGAATACAAGAAACCAAGCTTTTGAGACTTTAGAAAGTATACCTGAAAGGAAGATATCAACCAATCTTGAAGCCCAAGGTGTTTTACTATCTTCAATCTTCACATTTGTAAAGCTTAAATCATCAACAAACAATGATTGAAGACAAAAAGACTCAAATTTTTTCAAGGAAATATTACTATACTTCAGAAAAGGTTACACTCAGTGAAACAATGCACTCTACAAGGAAAATGAGAGAAAATTTGAATTTGAATTTGAAAAACTCAAATCCTGGTGTCAGAATCGGCTAATCATCTCTTTTTTCCTTTGAAGTCAACTATCCAAAAGTTCTAGAAGAAAAAGTTCAGAAACTATGGTTTAGAAAGTAAAAGTAGTTTATGAAGGACATTAGAAATTTCAATTCCACAATGGCTTTTGCGAACTGATCTGACTAATAGACAGGGTAAACTTCTAGACTATCTTTCCAAGACACAAATAAAAGATTGACATGTGTCCCTAGAAGATCTGATCAAAGGTAATAGTCACAATAAAGACCTCTATAAGTAGAGATGTTGTGCCTTCAAAGAAATATGATTCAATGATGATAAAAAGAACTGAAACGCCACCAAGTTTTCCCTCCATCTTTCTGTAAAATTCTATTACTTGTAATCATTTCCTTGTCCATAAAATCTTCTTTCCATGCTCTTCATTGCTCACACGCTATTCCAAAAGAAGAATAGCTAGAAAGAAGTCATTCACATATTTCCAAAATCTTTCATTGTATATCCTAAGGAAACTTGAGTGTAGGTTAGTTTGAGTAGAAACCCAAACATATAACCTTTGTAAGCTTGATCCAGTAATGATTAGTGTGAGACAATTTGAAGCAACTAATCAAAGACTACTTGCAACATGATAGTAAAAGAGTTTTACTGGTTACGGTTTAGCTTAGAGAGGCTAGTAACAGACTACTCGGTTCATCTTGAAGAGACTGGGGAATAACTACTTAGTTCGTGACAGTAGGGGTTATCTACTAGTCACTAGAAATAGATTAGGAAGGCTACTGTAAAGACTATCTTTGTTTTTTCTCAAGTTGGAGAAAGATTTAGTGAAACTCAATAGTTATTGAGAACTCGATGTAAGCAGGTTGGCCAAACTAGTATAAAACCCTTGAGCTGTATCATTCTTCTCCTTCATCTCTTTAATTTCCATAGCTATTTTATTATCAGTGCTGTTTTGAAAAACCTGCTTTCATTTATCTATTAAGTATTCTATTCAGAAAGTTCACTTTCTGAAGTTATTACGTTGTTTTTCGTTGCACTTCATGTTCACAACTTCATAGTTTTGATAAAAGCTTTTCAAAAGTCCATTAAGGAAAGAAAACGAAGAACACCATTCAACCCCCCTTCTCATGTGTTTCTCTATCTACATATATGTGCACTAAGTGATTGATTATTAAAAGCTACCCACTTTGGAAAGATTTATTTTGAACTTTCAAAATGAACCATTGTTATGTAATGCATGGTCATCCTTTTTATAAATAAACCAAAGTGGTTGGAATGATGACGATGACATTTACTGTTGTGTATTTGGAGGAAATGCCTTACTAAGAATATTAGAATTCTCACCCCTATATTTTGTGTTCTTATATTGTCTCTAGGTTGATGCAGAGAATCATGAGGCTTTTATAAGAAGGATTAAATGGGAATTGCAATAATTTAATAGTGGAAGCTTGTATCTATTGTATTTAGCTATATGTATATGTCTGTAAATATAGTAGAGAACAAATGTGTATTAAAGCTCATAAAAGAGCTTCTTTTTGTACTCGACTTTGCATTAAATAAATGTTTATTTCTTTGTTATATATGTTAATAGAACTATGACTTAGTTACTTCACGATTCGATTGATCTTGCTATAGAGAACTAAGAAAGGTTTGCTAACTTATAAGTAACAACTCCTAAGTATAATGTCATGACTTAAGGATGATGTTATACTAGGGAGGATGTTACATTATGGTATTAGAGCAGTTCATCCTTGTAGGACTTTGAGGAATGGACTGGCTATGCTCCTTTAGTAAATTTCACACATTATAGTTATATATATATATATATATATATATATATATATATATATATCTATGTGTGTGTGTGTAACTGCTAGTTGGGAACGTTGGTATTTAGCCTAATCAACTCAATATTTACTGTTTGGTGTGATAGGAATCAATGACTTCAAATCAGCATACTAGGAATAGTGCTGGAGCTGAAGCGGGTATGATGGACACTTTTTGTGAGATGGCTGCTGTAACATCCTCCTAAGTACAGCATCAGTCTTAAGCCATGACATTAGAGTCAAGAGTTGTTACTTATAGATTAGTGGGCCTTTTTTGAATAACTATAGCAAATTCGATGGGACCGTGTAATAACTAGCGTAATTCGATTAAAATATATAACAAAAATACAAAACATTTATTTACTATAAAGTCAATTACATAAGGAAGCTCTACTATGAGCTTTAATAAATATGCAATCTCTATTACATTTACCTACACATATACCTATAGCTATATACAATATAAGAAAAGCATCAACTACTAAACTACTGCAACCCGAGTTTTTTTTACGTAGCCACCGCATCTTTCTCTGGATCAACCTGGAGGTGACACAGGAATGCAAAACACATAGGAGTGAGAATTATACAATTCTCAGTTGGGTAACTCCCCAAATACACTATCATAATGTCACGTCATCGCCCCAACCACTTCGATTTATTAAGAAAAAAGTAGTCATGCATTACATAATAACGGTTTGTTTTTAAAGTTTCAAATCATACTTTTGAAGTGGGTTACTTTTAACATTCAATCACTTAAACATATTGGTCTCAATATCAATACTAGACTTTTTCACTTAGCATATAAGACAAAGGATTACTTAGAAAGTTTACTTTTTCAACTTGCCTTGGCCCTCGACTAATCCTATCACATCTGGGTATTACGTATCGTGTAACATCCTAATTTTTAACCCAATACTCTAGAACATACTTAGTTTAAACATTAGTCTGTTACCTCATAGTTCTCAATTCTACTTAGAAATACTTAGCGGAAAATACGGGTAAATTTTTTTGAAATACAAAGTGAGAGCCGCGTGATATGATAAGCGGTAAACCATGCAAAGTAAAACAATCGTCTCACAATCATCATAACATAAGGCACATCATGAACATCACTGAATATCATCTCATATATATATAACTTGCCCACTTATAAGTGTGGGTCTTAATTTAGTACAAGGGAAACACATAAAAGGAAATACAACATCAAACATAAACATAATCTACTCCCCTACCCGAGTACATCTAATAGGATAACCTCTAAACAAAAGAAGGTTTATCCCTATCTATGTGGTGTGTGCTCTAACTCGGGCCATCCTCGACCTCCTACTGGCGACCATCTCTGGTTGAGGCAGATATCCGGGAAACTGAGCGAGCTCCTCAGGTGTGAAAAGGCGGAGTTGGGATCGAATATGACTCCCAGGGTATGGCCGCATCTCCGGTCGTCGTGCACGCCTCGGCTGAGTCACGGTGGGCTCGCTATCCTCTCCGAAGTCCATAGGTATGGTGGGGGAAGATCCCTCGGAGGGTATCTGGGTGGCCGAATCCTCGGAAGGATCCATCTCCGAGAAGGACGATGGGCAACGGGGCACATACTCGGGGTAGTCTCGAACGGCGGATGCGGAAGGTGGAGTACGGCGTAGCCTCTCCTCTCGGGGACGTCTTGGCGCTTTCGAACACCAGGCCATCGCCAAAAGGCGAGACGGGGGCGCAACGATGGGGATGTACAGGGGGAGTGAAGGGTCGACCCATGAACATGAATACTCTAACTGTGCATCGACCCACAAAATGGAATGACCCGTGGTCCGGGTCATGGTGCACCTCCCATGTCGGCGTGTCCACGAACACTACGATCGTCGCCATCTGAAGACGTGACGGAAAGAAAGAGATAGGGGGAGTGAGAATCTTACTAAAGAATCTCAGTAGGGCCTCCTACTACCTAGGTGTCGTCATCTACGTCCTCAGGAACCTTGGGTTTAATTATACGAAATGTCTGAACATGCATTTAGTTCATTTTAAACTTCAAAATATACTTTAGCCAAGGTCCATTCATTTTAAGACGATCTTAATGTCATGAATGCAACATAATAGAAAATGTATGCATGGCACGACCTAATGCACATACATAAAACATAACATCAAGTATCATCATCATTGGTGGCATAAAGTGGCAATAGTAACATTCATATGGGACAAAACTTAGTGACATAATCATAATCATGAACTTCTCTTCCTCATGGGCCACCCTAAAAGACAATCGAACTGGGGGTGCTCGGCCGACCCGGTGTCACCCAGAACGTGTCATACATCTAGGTTATGAGCTCATACCTTAACTAGTCGTCACTAGTTCTTACTTACCACTTAACGATAAGCGTATCATAAATCATAAATCCCGACTATCTGAGTACGGGTTAGGGGGCAAATCTCTTAGGGGTGCTCGGCCGAACCGGTGTCACCTAAGAGTATAAAATGGTACCGATGTCACATGAGTTCTATGGAGGTGCTCGGCCGAACCGGTGTCATCCTAGAACCCATCTTAGTACCTTAATTTTCAAAATCTCTTTAAGTCCCCAAATTTGTCGGGAATTCGGCGGCACGATGGCATTACACCGAATTCCTTCCAAATTTGCTTTATGCCACATATACATATATCCTCATGAATTCATCATATGAATAACATCATCATCATTTACATAACTCATGCATCATCATAGAACTCTCAACCGTTTATCCTTACGGTAGCTTATGCTTTGACCCTTACGGGTCTTAATCATGAGATATGGTTCTCTAATATCCGTCGCTCATATTTTATGCACCTAAGGCTCATATTTAAACATCATTCTTCATTCTCATGTTCATACTTAAATCTGAATAGCATAGGGAAAAATCTCTAACTTGTATTTACGGGGTTCTAGAACTTACGTTTAGATCCTTTCTTGGTTCCGTCTTCGCCTAAGGCGCTATAAATTAAATTTAAATCAATTATGAGACATTCCTATGCTTAAGGACTAATTATTAATCATGTTTATCATGTTGTAAGGGTGCTGGACAGAATCCATAAAAATAAATGTTCTAAGAGTTCTAAACTTGCACTTTTACGGTTTTCTAGTTACTGGTTTCATTATGGGTGCTAAAATTCAATTCTAGCTCAAATGATACCATGTTTTTCATGTCTAAACAATCTAAATCTGATTATGTTCCCATTAAAACAGTTTGGATTAGTTCCATAAACAAATGGGTCAAAACTATGTTAAATTCTAGCTTTACGGTATTTCTAGTTAGCTAGTTTCTCACCTATCACGCATAGGATCGCTTCTACATCATCATACGATATTTTCACACATTCCAACACATCAAAACATCATCATACAACATCATACTCATCATGTCAGAACCGAAAACATTTAACTTCAATAAGAAAGTTAAATTGACATTTCTAGGTACATAAGTTAACTAGTTTCTCTCGGAATCAATCTAGAACTTCTAAAACTCTTTGCAAGACGTTTTAAATCATCAAGAGGCTAAGTGAAACCTTAGGTCAGTGACCAAAACATATTCCATCCCCTAAAAGAGATTGGAATCACAACTTATAATGACATAACCTTATAAAGAATTGTAAAACTTTAAGGAACACTTAAAACATAGGCTATTGGTCCTAGTAGCTAGATGAAAACTCATTGGAAGTCCATCCTCACTACTTGGCCGAAAAACATACATTCAAAGTATGGTTTACATTCAACTTTAACTTGGAATGAAATGGGCAAGTCTTTGAGCTCTAGGTTCTTAAGTTACGACATAAACTAAACGTGCTCATGCTTTTCATTTTTAATCTTACTTACAAAGTAAAGTGATGACTTAAAATTAAATATGCAAGGCATAACTTAAACATGCAAGCTTGAAAGTAAATATGCAAGATTCAATTCTTTATTTTAGTGCTCTTGGCCCAACAACAATCGACTTTAAGGCCAAAATAGATAGGCATTCGAGAGATTAATTAGGTGATAATGCAAGTTCAATTCTTTATTTTAGTGCTCTAGGCCCAACAACAATCGACTTTAAGGCCGAAATAGAAAGGCTTCGAGAATTAAATTAAGTGAAGATGCAAGTTCCATTTTAATCTTTATGTTCTTAGGTGATAGCTTGAAAATAAAGATGCATAGCAAGAATGTAAATATGAATGCAAGCATAAAATAAATTATGCAAGTTCATTTTATCTTTCTAGAGCTCTTAACAAGACTTTAAAGGAACTTAAACCTCAACCCAAACTCATCAAACCAAGACAAAGTAAAAGTCTAGAGTTCTTAGAACTCAACATAACATATTTAGAAAATCAAACATCTAGCATGAAAAGGAAAGTAATGGCCGAAACTTCAAGGAAAGAAAGGAAATGTTTGAAACTCTAGAATCCATGATCTTGGTGATATACTAACACCAACATCATGAGACCTCATCATTGAGTCATTAGAACCATTTTGAAACAACATCAAAGTTAAAGTTCTCAAAGGTTCAAGAAAGGAAAAACTAGAAACACTTTTGCTCAAGAACAAAGATCAAGCTCTAGAGTTTGTTTCAAGTGATGAACATCATCATGAAACTCTCATCATCAAGCTCTCATTTCTTTGAACTCCAAGGCCCATGGCCGAAAATGAGCAAGAACAAGGAAAGGAAAAGAAGTTCTAAAAAGAATCAAGAGAAACTATGAACATAAAGCTTGAAGCAAGAACTCTAAAGAAAGAATACATGAAAGAAAATCCCTACTTGGTGTGATGAACTTGAAGATGGAAGAAGAAGATGAAGGTGATGAAGAACTTTGAAGAGCTTGAAGAACTTGAAGAACACAAGAACTTTTGAGAGAAAAGAAAAGTTTTGAGTGTTTCCTAAACTTAGCAAATGATCTAAAAGTGGTGCAAGCTCCTCAAGGCATTCTATTTATAGAGAAATGAAACAAATGGAGGGAGCTCATGGAGGAAGAGGTTTCGGCCATGAGGGTGCAGATTGGAGGCTTTCCATGAGTTCCATGAGGTGAGATAATGTGTTCTTGAGGTATGGTGAGGTAGGGTTCAAAGCATGGTGAGGTATGACTCAAGGTATGGCTCAAGCATGGCTCTTTGAGTGAGAAAACAATTAAACATGTGGCCAATGGGGATGAGGTCTGGCCGAAACTTCAACATGCATGGGGAGGATTAGTTTGCATTTTAATTGTGGTTTAGAGTTGTGTTTAGGTGTATCTTTGATTATGCTTAAGATTAGGAATTTGTAAGAAAGTGTTTAGGTAAGGGAAATGGGTAATTAAGGTGGTCTAGACATAATTAAGGAGTGGTCTTACACCATTAGAGAGTTAAATCCTCAATTTAGAGTCTAAATAACTCTAGACACATTTCCTTGATTTAAGGAATTGGAGAGAGAAAACACTATTCAAGATTCCAAGACTAGGAATCTTGAGTTCTAAAAAGGGATTTAAGTTTAATCTAAGCAATTTTAGGTTCTAATTAACTTTAATAAATTATTTTGACTCTAGATTAATTAGGGAAATTAATTAATCTTCGTTTAGAGCCTAATATTGCTTAGGTTTGCTTAATTACGTCATTAAGCTCAAAAACACTATTCTAGGGGCAAAATCGTAATTTTGCACTAAAACTGCCCGGGACCACCGGGACTTGAACAGAGACCTCTAGGCACATGAAAACATGTTTTTAAACCTATGGGGAAAGTTTCGGGCTCAAACGGCACGTTTACCCGCGTAAAAACGCTCTAGGGGTATTTTGGTCATTTTGACCCGAAACTGCGGAAAACGAAATTTTCGCTTCCGGAAGCATTCAAAGGCCATTCAATCCCCTTCAAACATCGAGTTAACCCTTTGAGGATGACCAAGTTGGTTACCCTCGAGTTCGGGTCAGGAAATGACCTCAGGGGCATTTTGGTCATTTCCCTCGGACAGAAAAATCGGGGTGTTACATATCGCCGTCCCCAGCGTGGCAATAATGGGTAATAGACTGCTTTTCAGGACTGAGCTCATTCCTATACATGATCATTAGATTTACTTTCTCCAATTCTCACACAGACCTATTCCTATCCAGGTTTACTTTCCCCGACTCAATTCAAAGGTAGTCGGGTTTACTTTCCCTGGCAGACCGAATTTACTTTCTCCAGCCCAAGGATTATAAATCTTATGCTTTTCTTGGTAGTCAGGTTTACTTTCCCTAACAAACTGGATTTACTTTCTCTAGCCCAAGAAACATGATCTTATGCTTTTCTTTCGCATATGAGTAATTGTGATAAGCATTCATATCTATGTGTACCTACCCTCATTAATAAGCTCACATAATCAATTATTCATATTCATATTCATGTGCTCATGTCATATTAGTACAAGATGTCATTATTTCATCAATTCAAAGCATCAATTCATTTTCAGCACAATGGTAGATTTCACATTATTGTGGCATGAATTTACTTGCACATAAAACAATCATTTCATGGGCTATAAAAATTATCGAGGACACCTCAATGTGTCACCAAGGTCCTGTGAAAATTTCAGGGTAAATAGAGTTCTCTAACTATATTAACAAAATCCTACAAATTTGGTGGTTAGAAACCACTCCGCCTTAGCTCAAGAACCGTAATTCATAATTTTATAACCCTAGAAAATGATTGAATCAATTTAGAATAAAAATAATGGTTATAATTCAAGATGTTATAAGCATATTGTGAAAATTTCAAAGGACAATTAATCATTTGCTATAGTAACAAAATTATACAAAATCATAGCTTCTGTTCCCGTAACCCCAGTACAATTACAATCTCGGTTCATGAATTTCTAAACATAGAAAAAGTGCCCAGAATAGCTCCAAAGTTTTACTAGAGACTCCCTAACATGTTGGCTACATCTCATAAAATTTTTAGATGAATCCAAGATTTCTAAATATGTTAGAAAATTTGACAAAATTCCCTGCTTGCTTTAAACCGGGATTTTCCAGCAACAATGTTCAAGAATCATGAATTTTTTTCAAGTAGAGAAATTCCTTAACATGACCCAAGAAAAATCATGGGGTTGTCTTTTGATGTTAACTTCAACATATGATTTTTATAGCTCATAAAAATGAACACAATTGCATCAGAAAATTTGTGAACAAGTCCTGCCTCATTGAAATCCGAAAATCCAGTAATTTTGTCAAAACTTCTCTTGACAAAAATGATTTCCTAACCTCATCCAAAAACCTCACTAAAATTAACACATTAATATCAACATAATATCAACCAATATAACCAGAAATTTTAGATTAAAACCTATTAGAAATTCTTAGAAAAATTTTGAAAGAAAAAGGCCAAAGAAAACCCTACTCTTGGCAGCTATTGGATTCTTGTCTCTAGCTTGTTCCAAGATGGAAATTCTTCACTCTAAAGCTCTTAAAACACACTCAAACCCTCCTTAAATCAGTGATGGATGAGGTAATAAGATAAGGTTTAGACATTCTAATCGGTTATATTTGTAGAGGTTGAAGTGTAAAACAATTTTGGTGAAGGAAGATTTTGATTTTACCAATGTTTGGCTTAGGGATTTGAGGTTGAAATCAAGGTTTTGATGAAGAAGAAAATGGAGATCTTGCTGTAGGCTTGCTGGCTGAGGCTGAAATGCCTTCTTGGAGAAGAAGTTTTCTCATATTTATCTTGTAATAAATGGTTGAATACTTTATGTCATAACTAGATAAATCCTAATCTAAGAAAATATATTGGATGGCTATGATTCAATCTTGTAATTCAAGATTGAATCTTAGCCATTCATTTAGTTTGAAGGGATAAGGCCATTCTTTTTGTAAAAATCTAATTAGTTTTCGATGTTAAAAATTACATACCGAAATTTTACCGAACGGGTAAAATATCGTATCTGGGTAATCAAACATTGCCCAAAAATTAATTTCAAGCCTAAAATTCTCATTCCTTATCATTTCTAATCTCAATCCTATAATTTCTCAGTTTTGGGCACCTCCAAGTCCTAATTCTATGGTTTCAGCTGTCCCGACGGGCCTGTGAGGCCCACAAGTTAATATTCACCTTTTTTTTTACAAATCCGTTAAACCATCCTCATTATTATTGACACTGTTAGATTTTTGAAATTATGACTAATAAAGCTCAAATTAATTTTTAACTAATTTTTAGGGTGTTACAGCCGCAGCTATGTGGGACCAAACTGCAGTGGTCAACTGAATGATGGAGATGTTGGTTTGCAACAATGAACAGAACCCGACTGGGCACCTTGGGGGAAATGCTGTGGATGCGGAGTATCAAAAGTTCACCGTGTTTAGGAAAGCAAACCCTCTGCCATTTCGGGGAGCTTTCGATCCGAATAAGGCAAAAGAATGGATCAAGACTATGGAGAAAATTTTCTTTGTTCTTCCTTGTATGGAGACCTAAAGTGTGGTCTTTGCTACTTATATGCTAAAAGTAGATGCAGAGTTTTGATGGGTTGGCACTAAGGGGTTGTTTGAAGTTTCTCAGACTGAGGTCACCTGGGATGCCTTCAAGGAAGCTTTTTACCACAAGTACTTCCCTACTTCTATGAGAAATGAAAAGGAGTTAGAGTTCATGGCTTTTAAACAATAGTCCATGAGTGTACTAGAGTACACTGTCAAGTTTGAGGAGCTCTACAAGTTTTCTACTATCTATCAGCGTAATCCTGATAAAGCTTGGAAATGCATGAAGTATGAAGGAGGTTTATATGAGGACATTGAAGTTGTTGTAGGCCTTTTTGAGGAGCACTCACCCTTAAAGAAGAGGTTTCAACCAAGTCCATATAAGGATAAAGGGCACCAACAGTCGAGGCTATGCCCAAAATGTGGAAGAGATCAAGGGAATAGAGTTTGCTTAGCTGGACAAAATATGTGCTATTGCTATGAAAAACCAGGATACAAGATTTGGGAGTGTCCAGATAGGTATTCAAAACTAACTATAAAGCCACAACACCGGAGCAAGGTCTTCACCATAAGTGCTGAAGGGACGTCACTACCCAAAAATCCAATCTAAGGAAGGAATGTTTATGATTTGATTGAATTGTTTGAACTGTGTGTGAATTCCTTGTTTGATTTATGAAATTTGTCTTTTGAAATTGTTTTCATATGAATTTTGAGGGTAAAATTCTTTTTAAGGTGGGTGGTAATATAACATACCAAAAAAATTATTTAAAAATTAATTTGAGCTTTATTAGTCATTATTTAAAAAATTTGACAGTTTTAGCAATGATGAGGATGACCCAACGGACGTGTTTAAAAAAATTTCGGGCAAGGCATTAATAGTAACCTTGAGGGCCCCACAGGCCCGTCAGGACAACCGAAACCTCCGATCCGAGACCAAGAAATGCCCGAGACTGAGAAAAGAAATGATTAAGGTTGGAAATATTTAGAAATGAGGATTTTATATCTAGAATTAATTTTTGAGCAATGTTTGATTACCCGGTTATGGGGTTTTACTCGTTCAGTAAAATTTCGATATGTGATTTTTAATACCAAAAGATAGTCAAATCTTTACAATAGGATCAATCTATCATTAAGTGTAAGGCTAAGAATTAATCTTGACTTACAAGATTAAATCCTAGCATTCATTTCTTTTTATTATTAGAAGGAAGTATACTTTGACTACATCATTAATACATCTAACTTAAGATATATTAAAAAGCCACCAAGCTTATCCTTGAAACTTGCATTCTCAGCCAACCAAGGGAGAAGACAGCACCTCAATTGTTTCTTCATAAAAACCATGAAAACTTGAATTCAAACCTTCATTTTTCTAGCCTAGACTTGATAAAACCATAAACTCCCTTCACAAAACTTGTTCTACTCATCAATACCTACAAAACTAACCAATTAGAATTTGAATCATCACTCTTTTTCCACCATGAGAGATCATTATTTATTGTTTAAGGGAGGGATTAGGTGTTGTTTGGAAGGTTTGAAGTAAAAAAAATCATTCTTGGAGCATCCTTTGGAGCCAAGATCTCTAAAGCTCCAAAGAGTAGGGATTTTGATCCTCTTTTGCTTCAAATTTGTTTTTCTATTTTAACCATTGATTTAATTTGATATTTTTGGCTGTATCGGTTGATAACATATAGAAATTGATGTGTTTAATTTGGTGGAATTTTTGGATGGTGTTGGAAAACTCTTTTCCTCAAAATATGTTTGAGCTATGTTGCTGTGAATCCTGGTTTTAGGCAAACAAGTTATGCTTCATGATTTTTCTAAAAAGTTTGTAGATGGATTCTTGCCTTGAAAATTTTATATGATAAATCTAATATGTTAAGGTGTTTTCAGTGTTTTTCTTGGGTCATGTTAAAGACTTTTACTTCTTGAAAAAAATCATGAACCGAAATAATACCTGTGCTGCCTGAATTATTGGAAAAGAAGCTGTGAATTTTGCTAATTGTGTTACCATATCAAATGATTGAATTATAACTTGAATAGCTATTGAGAACATATTGAAGTCTAACCCTGAATTTTTGTATGAGGTGATATGTTCATTTGCTAGGATAATAAAATTGGGAACTATGGCTATTGGCTGTAAATAAGGGGTTTCTGACCTCCAAAATTTGTCTAATTTTGTTAACATAGTTAGAGAATGATTCTTGGTTTTAAATTTTTTATAAGACCTTGTAAACATATTAAAGTATCTTAGAGAATTTTAATAGCCTCTGAATTGGTTGTTTGTTTGTTATGCAAATTAAATTGTGCTACAATAGCATGAGATTTGTAAATATGCTGTGTTTGTGCTGGAATGAACTCAAGTGTTGATTTCATGATATAATGACTCTTAGTTCAAGTATGATGAGTATGAATGCATGCTATATAGTTTAAAGATTGGTTTATGAGAAATGAATGAGAATTACATTGTAAATGAATGCCTACATGTGGCTTATGCATGCATTTGAGAAAAGTAAAGTATATAATGTAGTTATATGAGAAAAGAGAATGCATAAATTTTAATCGTGCATGTTTTGACATATGAATAAAACAGAAACAAGACTTATATTGGGTAAAGAGGATGAAAAAAAGAGGAACTTCCCTGGAGATATTATTAATCGGTAGATTTATCGACTATGAATAAATCTGTGTAAGATTCCAAAAAGGAAAAAATGATGTCCGATGATCATGCATAGGAATGAGCTCAGTCCTGATAAGCAGTCTATTTCCCATTATTGTCACGCTAAGGATGGCGATACGTAACACCCAGACGTGATCCACCATAAATACCATGTGGTATGAACTAAGTCTTTCCTATGTAGATGAAAAGAGAAAATGCACCAAGTTGAGTTCTATGATTATAACTGAAACCAACTCGCTTTGAGATCATTTCACTGCATTTAGCATATGCATAATCATATCATACTTAATTGCTTGATTAGAATTACTTACTATGTGTTTGAGCTTTATGATATATGTGCACTAAGTGATTGATTACTAAAAGCTACCTACTTTGAAAAGATTGATTTTGAACTTTTAAAATGAACCATTATTTTGTAATGCATGATCATGCTTTTTATAAATAAACTGAAGTGGTTGGAATGATGACAATGACATTTATTGTTGTGTACTATGTGTTTGTGTTCCTATGTCGTCTCTAGGTTAATGCAGAGAACTGTGAGGCTGCTATTAAAAGGATTAAATGGGAATTGTAGTAGTTTAGTTGTGGGAACTTGTATCTATTGTATTTAGCTATATATATATGTCTGTAAGTATAGTAGAGAACAAATGTGTATTAAAGCTCATAAAGGAGCTTCTTTTTGTACCCGACTTTGTATTAAATGAATGTTTTATTTCTTTGTTATATATTTTAATAGAACTACGACTTAGTTACTTCACAATTCGATCAATCTTGCTACGGATAATTAAAAAAGGTCCTCCAATTTATAAGTAACAACTTCTAAGTATAACGTCATGACTTAAAGATGATATTGTACTTGGGAGGATGTTACAGTACCTTGTTTGTGTTTCACGAATAGACTTTTCTTGGTTCAAACTTAGCCGTGTGGCATACAAGGATATGTTCCTTTGTGTGTTAGCTTTCTAACAAAGTTTGTTTCACTATACTCTATTTGCATTTTTCTAGCTTGATTTATACTTGTTTTACTACTTAAAGGTCAGATCTAAAGTTCTAGTCTTTGGCTTAATTTAAAAACTCATATCATTTGATACAAAACTCTTCTTGAGGTGATTTCTTTTGGAAAGTATTATCTAATGAGTCTAGTCTGTGGGAAACAAATTTTTATTCCAAAATCCTGAATATTCTTTGATTTTTGAAGTTTTAAGTGCCATCTACTAGGAAAACAAACCATTTTCAGCACCTAGCTTTTGTATGTTATGTGCTGCAACAACCAATCCTCAAACACATTCCTCATTTTTAAACCACCTAAAAACACTAAATCATTTAGCAAAAACTTAGAAATAGAAATGAACCTTCAAATACTAGAGAAAACCATTTTCACAAATATTCACTTAAAGCTTTTTTGAACAAACACAAGCTTGAGGCATTCTCACCATGAATAGGGTTAGAACCCAACAAGGCTTGCACAACCAAATAGGATCTCCTACCTCTAGTATAGAGGATTAAAAATGGATCCCTTCTCTTCTTTTTGACCACAAACAAAGAGAGGTAAGAGTGAGTGAACCTGCTTGATTCCTTGCTTAAGAACTAAGTGTTTGTGATATTATTTTTACAAGAGTCAAAGATTGTAACTCTTGCAAGGCAAATGAAGTGTATGGGCTAAGATACAAGTGTTTGGAGAGAGGGTTTGGGTTAAGAAGGCTTTTTGAAGAGAGGATGAGAAGAATAGGAAGTAGAACAAGAACAAGAACAATTAGCAGAATGGTGCTTAGAGATTTCAAGTGAGAAAAGAACAAAATAAAACACCACATACCCCCCTTATATAGGCCATTGGCCACTGTAATGAGGCTATATTTTGGGAGGGCAGTAGGGCGAGGATTTCTCTTCCAAAAAGTCATTAAGATGGTCTATCTAGTTGGTGTGATGTTTAGTTAGATTTCCTAGTTGAATTTCTTACTAGTTATGCTTGAAAGTATAGGTGGACTATGCCTATATTTTCTACCTAATGACATGTGACTTAAGGTGATTTTAAATCAAGCTTTCAATTATGTTATAACTATTAATTACATCAAGAATTTCTCTTCCCAATGGCCTAGAATGTAACCATGATTTTGGCATGTATGGAGTGTGAGATTTTTCAAACCTTTCACGCATGCATGTATCATAGATTTACATTATGTTAGCTTATGGTTTAATGTGTACATTTAATGTTTGGCATATGATTGTATATGTACATGTGTGTGACCGATTTTTATGCTTGTGATGATGATACTCACGCTTAAATTTTTGTCTTATCATTATATTTAATTTACATGTGATTTAAGGTGATTTAAATCAAGCTTTCAATTGTGTCATAAGCCTTAATTACATCAAGACTTTCGCTTCCCTATGACCTAGAAATGCAGCCACAGTTTTGGCATGTACGGAGGGTTAGATTTTTCAAACTTTTCATGCATGCATGTATCATGGATTTTCATTATGTTACCTTATGCTTTAACGTGTACATTTAATGTTTAGCATATGATTGTATATGTGCATGCATGTAATCGATTTTTGTGTATTGTTGATGGCACACATGCTTGAAATTTTCTCTTGTGATCATTATATTTAATTTAATTAGGAAATGGTGTCATAATTACATTTTAGATTAAGCATACTTTTTGGAATCTTAACCATAAGTAATTTAATCCCTAATCTATCTTATTTTATTTTACTAATTGAAGTCTTTTGTTAATTACCTTAGCCTAATAATCCATTAGAGTCTTAATCCATGATTAGAATATTTTAATAATTTATTTTGTAGTGTCTAATTCATACTATTAAATAAGTTGCTTGTAGAAATTTATACTGATAAATTATTATTCTATGTTAGGGATTTGGTATTTTAGATTAGTTTACCTTTTAACCATTTTTGGTATTAATATAATAGCTTAGATTGATTCTTACTTAAAGACATCCCTAGGGATTATGCAACGACATTGTTGTAATTTTCAAAGTAGTGATATTATGGTAATTTCCTAAATTAAGACTAGAGTATCTTAGTAATTAGACAATATCAGTGGCATTCTTGTAATTTTATTTATAAATCAAGGGTATCTTTGTAATTTACTTATCATATAAGGGTAGTTTTCTAAGTTTATTTATATTGTAAGGGTATATTCATAATTTCAATGAAGTAACGATATTTTTGTAATTCTTTCCATCATTTTTTAGAAACACTTATTTTGATAATATTATTTTTCAATTATGACACATGTCAAACTTCTGTTGGTTATACTTATTTTTCATATCGATTGTTAATTAAATTTTTTAAATAATTATATTAATGTTCTTAATCCTAATTAGGATTAATTAGTCTTTCTAATTAACTTCTTACTAATTTATTTGACTTTTTGACCCTTTGGTTGTTTTTTATTTATTATAAATTTTATACTTTCTTCTTACTCAATGTAATTTACTAATAGAGTTAAATGCATTTTACCCCCCTAAATTTTAGGTTATGTGCAATTTAAACCCTGATTTTTTAAAATGTGCATTACGACACCATGAAGTTTCCAAACTATGCAAAAAATCCCCTATTTTTCAAACAGTATATTATGACATCCTGAACTTTTTAAACTATGCAAAAAACCCACCAAAAATTTAAATCATAGCAAGGTGTTGGGTTGCACACAATAAAAAAATCAGGGGGTTAATTGTACATAGTATTCATAGATAAGGTGTCGAGTTGCACAAGTTAGAAACTTTAGGGGGTTAAGTGCAGGTAAATCTTACCTTTATTGGTTGCCAAAATTATACTGAGGGGTGTTTTGCACAATTTGGAAAGTTCAGGGTGTTGCGATGCACATTTTGAAAAGTCAAGGGGTAATTTAGAGTCTACATTTTAAGTCTCCAGATTACAAGTCATTCTTGATTTGTTTTTATTAGCTACTTACTCAAGCTAATTAACTAATCCTTGAGGACAAGTATGAGTTTCCTATTTATGCTTCACTTATCATTAATCCTAAATTCTCAATTAAGCTTCTAATTATTGATTAATGACCCTAGAAAATGATTAAGCTCTTGCTAATCTTCTATCATGTTTTTCTCCAGCTCATCTAATTTTATTATGTCTACTAACTATATGTTGTCTCTAATCAACCAAGAACAATCAATGTTGACCTTTTTTGCTATGGAGTCGAGATCAACTGCCTAGTAGATAAATAAATTGCTCGGATTCACCGAGTCAATTAGTCTAGATGAAATTTGGGATGTTACATTGGGTATGCATGGAGGGAAGTGCTTTGAAATTTTTCACATGCATGTTACATATAGCTTCATCATAAAACATTATGGTTTATATTATCCAAATTAAATTTTAGTACATGGTTATAATGTGTATGTATAAGCCAAAAATTGCAAGCATAATGTGACCATGTATGTGCTTTTATCCACTAAACGACAAATATATTAATTAAATAATAAACTGTATTATAATTAGCATATTTCATTAAAGACACTTTTTGGAATCTTAACCAAAAATAGTAAATCCTTCATCTATTATATTTTATTTAATTATTGGAATCCTATGTTGATTACTTTAGCCTAATTATCTATTAGAGTATTAACCCAAGATTATAATATTTAAGTGATTTATATTTTAACCATTAACTTTTAATTTAATTATGCCTAAGTATTTGACTTTTTAGTTGTCTTTCCTTGACTTTTGACTTCCATGGTTAGCTCTTTGACTTTTAGTATTAACTTATTGACTTTGACTTTCATGTTAACTTTTTGTTGAGTTTTGGCCAACAATTGACTTTTAGTTGACTTGCCTTTTTATAGGAACAAATTCAACCATTCTAGTTATTTTATATGATTGCTTGTTCTATTGAGTTAATCTTTCTAGATGAAATTTCAAGATGTTATATTACTGCCCTTCTTTTTAAAAATTACTCCCTCAAAATTTGCTATTCTTATTTGGGCAAGGAATTGTTTTCGTCTTTACTATTGAGTCAGATTTTTAGGCTTAGGGGAAATTTCCATGCTTATAGCAAAACCTCAACCATCGTTATGGGGCTTAAGGGTAGAAGATTGCTGCTAAAGCTAGGCATATGAGTTCCCTTCGACTACGTTGTCTTTGGCTTTTTGCCTAGGCTTCTTACATCTAAAACATACATTTTGACCAACTAGACAGGGTTATGCTCCATGATCCATTCTACTCTTAAGTCATACTTATCTCGTAATTGGTTCCGATGGGCCTGAAGTTGGCTCTTTCGATTGTTCACCTTAAACCTTACCCCTAGGTGTAGCTTCTTCATCAAAAGCAATAGTTGTTGTTGGGCCAATTAGCCTCTATGGTTGGCTTTGTTCCTCTCCTATGCCACCTAACAAATGCAATCCACTATCACCTAGCATTTGTTAACCAAACCAGAGTATGTCCTGATTTCTAGTAAGGCTACTATGTGAAGAATGCTTCTCGCAGGCCACTTTGTACTTTACACATTTCCAGGCTTCGACTGGATGCCTTTACATATTGATGAAAAATTACACAATCCTTCAAACCTTGCAGTCTAATTTAGCCACTGACATTGATCTTTGTTTTAAACTTAAGAATGGTTATTCCTTCCCGTCCCTCCTTATTGACCTAGGGAAATCCTTGTTTCAGCTTAGGCTTGCACAGCCTTTGCTGTGGCCATGAGTGCAACACAAGAGTTCTCCACATTGTCATTGTGAGTCCTAGGATGCCTGTTTGATGCCACTAGTTCCTGAGCTAAAAGAATGATAAATATTGAGGTGATCATGCTTAGTACTCATGCTAAGTAAACTAGCAACTACAACATTCAAGCATAATGACATGCCTTTCTAATTCCTCTGTCCCATCATATAGACAAGATTTCAAGCATGACTTAACCAACCAGCATGCTGAGAAGCATAGTCAGTTTAACCTTTCAAGTCTTATCAAGATGAAATGCTTCGATACCATAATGTAACAATCTAATAATCGCTTACATCATATTGTGGCAAATTACTGGTTAGTAAAAACTTAAACTTTTTTAAGTTACATTGTGTGGAAAATTAGAGTGAAAAATTTATTTTTAAATTAATACTCGCATTTCAATAGACCTATGCCCATGAATTGAGTATAAAAATAAAATGTAGAGGTCCATTTCACATGACATTGATTTGGTGCATTGATTTTAATTACCTCTCACATTAGAATATAATGATCAACTACACTTTAACATTAGTTACATAAATAACATAGTCATAACTTACATACCCAAAGATAAAATAAACCTAAAGTTCTTAATTCCTAAATTGTATTATTAAGGAAAGTAAAATTAGATGATTCTCTAATGTCCATAGGACAACACAGGTATAATAGTAACTAAACTCCTACAATCTCCAGTGGAGCACATCATCTTGGTCTATAGATGGCATAGAAACATAGATGTGAGAAATAAAAATGTTTCCCAATAGAGACTCTAACAATGCATATATGTGTTCTTGTCATTATCCCAGCCACTTCATTTTATTATGGAAAAAGCCAATCATGCAACGAAAGGTTCATTTTAAAGTTCAAAACTATCTTTTTGAACTAGGTTCCTTTTATTTCATATAGTTAATCCTCATACACAGCAATTGATATATCATACTTGCCATAACTCATAATAGGACGGAGCATATGCTTATGATAATGTGTTAGTAATCCTTAAAGTCAATATTCTTATTCTTTTAACTTATCCTCAATCCTTCCTAAATTTATTAGTCCCATGTATTTCCTTATCTTATAGCCAAAATGATCTAATAAGGGAGGGTCGGGTTCTCATTCCCTAATAGTAACACACACAGGCGTTATCTCTTGCCCTCTTAGGGGAGCTAACATATATCTACACTTGAGTGTTATTTGTAATACCCAAAAATTTATTTCAAAAATTTTATGTAGACTTTATTAATCAGAAACTTGCGATTCTAATAGGTTTAGTTAAGATAAGAACAACTTGATGAAGGTTAAAAAAAATGAATAGTGACTGTGCGGGTCCTGTGGGCTCATCGAGACCACCGAAACCCAAGAATTAGGCCCAGAGATGCCCGAGACTGAGAAAATATGAGATTAAGATTAGGAAGGATTAAAAATGAAAAGTTTAGGCTCAGAATAAAATTTTGGGCAATATTTGTTTTATAGGTACAATATTTTACTTATTTGGTTAAATTATTATGTGTAGTTTCTCACACCGTATGAAATTTGCAGTACATGTGGGACACCTAGGAGGACAAATGTGTGGCTTAGAAGAAGCCACACTATTTCCTTTTTCTAGGGACCAATAGAATGCTTACAAAAATACATGTATTTATCTTGAAGAAAAATAATTTTTCAATTGAAATTATCATGCACATTATCATAAATCATACGACCAATATCTTAACACTTTCTCCCCAAGAATTTTTGGCTAAGCACCCCTAATTTTTAGCTATCTACATCTCCTTCCTCTAACCATCACATGAACCGTAGCTAAGAATTTCAAATTTCACTCAAAATCCCATAGTAAAATCACAACCTATATATTACCTCTTATAAACCCAAGATCAAGTCCTTATTACAAATCCCCACCGTATCATCTCATCATGTCAACTATTATTTTTCTGTGTCATAAGAGGATTTGAGAGAGGTAGACAAAGAATTTGGGGGAGAACCTTTGAAGAAAACTAAAGACAAGAGCTTAAGCTTTCAAAGATCCAAGTAGGGCTTTATTTATCCTCTTTTCTTTCAAAATTTACTCTGAAATTTTTTTGATTGATTAAGTTTGGAATTTCTAGTTTTATTTGTTGATAATACATGATATTGATGTGTTTAATTTAGTGGAGTGAATGGATATTGTTAGAAAACATTTTTCTCAAAACATGTTATGAAGTATGTTGATGGAAATCCCAGTTTTAAGCAAGCAGGTGAAGTTTTTTTATTTTTCTTACTAATTTGGAGACCTTATCTTGAGTTGAAAATTTTATGTGATGAAGCTAACATATGAAAGTGTTTCTAGTAATTTTTTTGGGTCTTTTCAATCACTTTTTCTATTTTTAAAAATTGAAGAACTGAGCTAGTCAAGGTTGCCACCTAAATAGTCAATTCTAGAATATTGAAATTGTCTAATTTTGTTATCATATCAAATGAATGAATTTTGAGCTGAAATTTTTACAAGGTGTTGAGGACATTTTAAAATCAACCCTGAATTTTTGTAGGATTTTATTTGTTTATTTGATAGGGTATAAAAATCGAGACTTTTGGCAGTTAGCTGAAACTATGTAATTTCTGACATCTAAATTTGTGCTTTGAAATTATTACAAGCATAGACATGTTGAAGTAACTCTGAAAAATAGTTTGGCTCTGTTTTGATGAGATTTAGTCACTGATCTATAATTTTCTTTAAGATTGAAAATCAGGACAACAAACTAAACTAGCTGAAAATGTGATGAAAGGATTATGATTTGATCTCATTTATGCTATATGAATCTATGAATGATATAAAGCACATATGAATGTGAACATTTATTACAATTGTTTGTATGTGAAAAAAAGCAAAAGATTATGTTTTTTGGGTTGGAGAAAGTAAATCTGGTTTTGTCGAAAAAAGTAAACCTAACTACTTTTGAATTGAGTTGGGGAAAGTAAACCCGGCTAAGAATAGGTTTGTGCGAGAATTAGAGAAGGTAAATACAATTATCAAGTATAGGAATGAGCTTAGTCCAGAAAAGCAGTCTATTACCTAGGAGTAGAATAAGCTACCACAGTCGAGGGCCAAGACAGTTAAAGTAGCAATTGTCCTATATAGTCGCCTATGCTATGTGCTAAGTAAATCTATTACTTTATTGAGATCAAGATGGTTATATTTTAGCTTAACATTATATACTATAAATGATGATGATTGAATAAAACAGGCCTGCTTCGGATAAAGATTTTATAAACTAACATAACTGCTATTAGTTATTTTACTTGCATGCAATATTTTTATAAACAAACCAAAGCAGCTAAGGTAGATAATGATGATAGTTGTATGTGTATGGGAGTACCTTATTGAGAATTTTAGAATTCTCATCTCTATGTGTATTCCATGTCTACCTCAAATTCAGAAGAATGACTTTCACTAAAGTATTTGATGCCACTCAAAAGCCGTCATCTGGCCATACTTGTACTAAAGATACTATCAACTAGTATACTTGAATTGGATAAAACCCAGTGTGTACATGTCTTTTGATGGATCTTACCCTAGACCAGGTTTATACGTCATACTTTGTTGAACTTTGTACAATCCTTTCCTGGACTCTTTGATCTATGTACTATAATATCTAGATGATTGTATATTATAGCATGTATTGATAGGGCATATTCACCTAGTTGTGTATGAAGAAATATACTTATGATATTCATACTTTGAGAGAATCTAATAAGACTCGTTTATACATTATCTGCTTTCTATTTATAAGGTTTAACTATCTGTTACTAAGTGCTAACACTTCATACTAAGTGAATATGAACAAGAAGTAATTTACTTGGGTAAGAGCTTATAAATAAATGAGTCGAGATGGCATATGAATATGATACGTAGTACGATACCTATAGTTTTGGTGTTACAGCCTAGGTGAACACTGTGATTAAAGGGGTGTTACATTATGGTATTAGAGCAATTCATCCTAGCACAGCATGATCAATGGACCAACTATGCTTCAACATACTCTGAGCACATTAGTGTATGTTACATAGTCTAAATTTTGATTGTTTAAGTTAGATCTAAGGTTTAGTAAGCATGACTACTGGTTATGAATGTTATGGGTTACTGCTGCACTTAGCTTAATATTAAGCTTGATCAACACAATAATTTTGTTTGGTGTAACAGGAATTGATGACTTTTAATAGGCATAATAGGAATGATAAGGGCAATACAAATGAGAATGAAGTAGGAATGATGGACATTTTCCATGAAATGGTTATTGCTATGAGAGAATAGCTAACCAATAGGATGATGGAAAAGTTGGACCGAAATGCCGAAGGAAATCAAGCTAGGAATCCTAGAGGAGTAGAAATGGACATAGAATTCCAAAGTTCTCAAAGTTCAAGAAAGCTGACCCGATACCCTTTAGAGGAGTCTTTAATCTAGGTAAGGCATAAGAGTGGATAAAGGCAATGGAAAAGATTTTCTCAACTTTAGCCTATACATAAAATTAGAAGGTAGCCTTTGCTACCTAAATGTTGGAGGCCAATAGCGAGTTTTGGTGGATTGGGACTAGGAAGTTGCTTGAGGCTTCCCAGACTGAAATCAGTTGTAATACTTTTAGGGGGGCTTTTATCAGAAGTATTTTCCTATTTCAATGAGAAATGCAAAGGAACTGGAATTCATAATGCAAGGAAATATGAGTGTGCTTGAGTATACTAGAAAGTTTGAGGAGTTATGCAAGTTCTCTACCATTTACCAACGAGATCCAGATGAGAACTAGAAATGTATCAAGTATGAAGGTGGATTACGAGACGAAATAGAAGATGCTATTGGAATTTTAGAAATTATAGACTATGTGGCTTTGGTGAACAAATGCCGACTAGTAGAAGGATATAATAAAAAGCTAGCAATTGCCAAGTCTACTAAGGACAATTCTAAGAGAAGACTGCCATTTGAAGATCAAGATTATGAGGATGACCCACCCTAAAAGAAATAGTTCTAGCCAAGTCCACATGAGGATAAATGGCAACATTAGACAACCATGAAATGAAACTACCTAAGTGTAGGAAGGATCACAAGAGTAGACCTTGCTTAGCTGGACAATATGTATGCTGTCACCGTAGGAAACTACGGCACAAGATTTGGGAGTGTCCAGAAAAGTATTCAAAACCAACTTTGAAGCCATAACACCAAAGTAAGGCTTTCACTCTAAGTGTTGAAGGGATGTCACCACTCGAAAATCTGATCTAACTTAGGAGCATTTTCACTACACTATAGGACCTGATTGTTACCTTCTAATTGGTTGTGTGTGCATTGTTTGTTTAATCTATGTAAACTAATTTCAAGTCAGTTTCAATTGAATTTTGAGGGAAAAATTTTTTTAAGGAGAGTGGTATTGTAATAGCCAAAAATTTATTTAAAAAATTTTATTTAGACTTTATTAATCATAAATTCACAATTCTGATAGGGTTGGTCAAGATAAGAAAGATTTAATAAGAATTAAAAGAAAAAGTGAATAGTCACAGAGTAAGCCTAGCAGGCCCATTGGGACAACAAAACCCTAGAATTGGGCCCGAAGATATTTGAGACAGAGAAAATGTGAAATTAAGGTTGGGAAGGATTAAAAATGAAAAGTTTAGGCTTGGAATAAAATTTTGGGTAATATCTATTTTATGAGTATGACATTTTACCTATTTGATTAAATTATAATGTATAGTTTCTCACATCGTATGAAATTTGCAGTATAAGTGGGACACGTAGTAGGACAAGTGTGTAGCTTAGAAGAAGCCACACCATTGTCTTTTCTAGGGACCATAAAAATTCTTACAAAAATACATGTATTTATCGTGAGGAAAAATGATTTTTCAATTGAAATTATCATTCATATTATCATAAATCATAAGACCAACATCTTAACACTTTTTCCCCTAGGATTTTCAGCCAAGCACCCCCAATTTTCAGCTATCTACATCTTCTTCCTCTAACTATCACATGAACCTAGCTAAGAATTTCAAACTTCACTCAAAATCACATAGCCAAAATCACAACCTATATACTACCTCTTATAAACCCAAGATCAACTCCTTATTACAAACCCCCACTACATTATATCATCAAGTCAGCTATTATTTTACTATATCATAAGAGGATTTGAGAAAGTTAGACCAAGAAGTTGGTGGAGAACCTTTGAAGAAAACTAAGGACAAGAGCTTAATCTTTCAAAGAGCCAAGTAGGGCTTTATTTATCTTCTTTTCTTTCAAAATTTACTCTAAAATTTTCTGATTGATTAAGCTTGGAATTTCTAGTTTTATTGGTTGATAATACATAGATATTGATGTTTTTAATTGGGTGGAGTGATTGGATGATGTTAGAAAACCATTTTTCTCAAAACATGTAGTGAACTATGTTGCTGGAAACCCTGATTTTAAGCAAGCAGCTGAATTTTTTCAATTTTTCTTATTGATTTAGAGACTTATCTTGAGTTGAAAATTTTATGTTATAAATCTAACATATGAAAGTGTTTCCAATAATTTTGTTATGTCATTTTATTCACTTTTGCTATTTTTAAAAATTGAAGAACCAAGCTAGTTAGGATTGCTACCTGAACAATTAATTTTGGAACACTGAAATTTTCTAATTTTGTTACCATACCAAATGATAAAATTTTGAGCTGAAATTTTAATAGAGTGTTATGACATCTTGAAGTCCAACCCTAAATTTTTATAGGATTTTATCTGTTTATCTGATAGGGTATAAACTTGAGACTTTTGGCTATTGGCTAAAACTGAGTAATTTCTAACCTTCGAATTTGTTGAATTTTCTTAATATAGCTAGACACCTTATTTTGCTTTGAAATTTTTATAGGGTCTCATAGATATGTTGAATTAACTCCAAAAATAGTTTGGCTCTATTTTGATGAGGTTTAATAGTTGATCCATAATTTTCTTTAAGATTGAAAATCAAGACAACACACTAAACTAGCTGAAAATATGATGAAATGATTATGGTTTGATCAAATTTATGCTATATGAATCTATGAATGATATTAAGCACACATGAATGTGAATACTTATTACAATTTTTTATATGTGAAAGAAAGCATAGGATTATGTTTATTGGGCTGGAGAGAGTAAATTCGGTCTTTTGGGAAAAGTAAACCTGACTACCTTTAAATTGAGTTGAGAAAAGTAAACCCGGCTATGAATAGGTCTATATGAGAATTAGAGAAAGTAAATCCAATAATCGTGTATATAGGAATGAACTTAGTCTTGAAAAGTAGTCTATTACCTAAGAGTGGAATAAGCCATTGTAGTCGAGGACCAAGACAGTTAGAGTAGCAATTATCCTAAGTTATCCCTGGCTATATGAGTAAATCAATTACTTTATTAAGATTAGGATGGTTATATTTTAGCTTAACATTATATACTATAAATGATGATAATTGAATAAAATTGACTTTCTTTGGATAAAGATTTTACAAACTAAAATAATTGTTATTAGTTATCTTACTTGCATTTAATACTTTTATAAATAAATCAATGCAGCTAAGGTAGATAATGATGACAATTGTATGTGTATGGAAGTATCCTATTGATAATTTTAGAATTCTCATCCCTATGTGTATTCCATGTTTATCTCATTTTCAGAAGAATGACTTTCACTAAAGTACTCGGTGCCACTTGGAAGCCACTATCTGGCCACACTTGTACCAGAGATACCGTTAACTAGTATACTTGAATTGGATAGAACCCATTGTGTACATGTCTTTTGATGGATCTTACCTTAGACCAGGTTTATATATCATACTTTGATTAACTTTGTACAGTCCCTATGTGGACTCTTTGATCTATGTACTATAATATCTAATATATTATAACACGTACTAATAGGGCATATTCACCTAGTTGTGTATGAATAAATGTACTGATGATATTTATACTTTGAGAAAATCTAATAAGCCTTGTTTATACATTATTTTTCTTTATATTCATAAGATTTCAACTATATGTTACTAAGTGCTAATACTTCATACTAAGTGCTAACACTTCATACTAAGTGAATATAAACAAGAAGTAATTTACTTGGGTAAGATCTTATAAATAAATGAGTCGATTATTATATGGCATATGAATATGATACGTAGTACCACACTCTTAGTTATGGTGTTATAGCTAGATGGAACACTGTGATTAAGGGGATGTTACATTACTTATTGTCATCCTGAGAGTGCAGCCTTACACATGCCTGAGCGTTTTATAGCGCAGTCCTCAAGGGCCAACTTGCTTTACATATCTGGCATTTCATATCACCATTCCCAAAATATGGGCTTATATAGGTATGTACATAATTTCACCAGACATTTTTAATATTCATGCAGAGTTACATCAACTTCATACATTTCATAGGCACACATTGTAGGTAGAAAACACATGAGAAAGAAGGGTTGAATTATGTTTGAACTTTTCTTCCTTCATTGAAGATCTGAAAAACTTTATCAAAAAGGCTATCAAGATGAACTTGTAGTGCAGCAGAAAACAGCGCTAAACACTTTCAGAAAGTGTGCTTTCTAAAATTGAGCAAATAAGAAAAAACATATAAAATCCTTTTCAAAACTTGAAACTGAAACAATAACAGATATAGAAATAAAAGGAGATAAAGGAAAGAGAAGAACTAACACGAAGAATTTTATATTAGTTCAACCAACTTGCTTACATCCAGTTCTCAACAACCATTGAGTTTCACTACCTTTTCCTCCAACTAAAGAAAGAATAAAGATAGTCTTTTCAGTAGCCATCTCAAACTATGTCCAGTGACCAGTAAGCACCCCTACTATTACACACTAAGTAGTTATTCAACAACCTTTTCAAGCTGAAACTATGAGTTGTAAAGAACACTTTTACAGTCATGTTACAAGTAGTCTTTGATGAGCCTCTTGAAGCTATCTCACACTGATCACTTTCGGATCAAGGATACAAAGGTTATATATTTGGGTTACCACTCAAACTAACCTACACTCAAGATTTCTTTGAATAGACAATGAAAAGAACTTTGAGAATCTTGACTGACTTCTTTCTATATTTTCTTCCTTAGAAGAGCGTATGATCTATGAAGTGCAGAAAAAAGATTTAATGTACAAGGAAATGATTCTCAAATAGAGAAGAAAAAAAGAGATTAAAGGAAAACTTTGGCAGCGTTTCAGCTTTATCTTTCAATGTTAAGTCTTATACTTTGAGGAGCACAGCATCTTTATTTATAGAGGTCTTTCCTTGAGACTGTTGCCTTTAATAAGATCTTCCAAGGATACATGTTGATCATCCATTTGTATCTTCGAAAGAAAGTTTAGAAGAGTAGCCTTTCTGCTTTGTCAGATCAGCCTATAGAAGCCATTGTGAGAGAAGAAGTTTTTGATGTTCTTCAAAAACTACTTCTTACTTTTTGAACCATCGTTTCTGAAAACTTTCTTCTAGAACATTTTAATAGTTGACTTCAAAGGCAAAAGAGATGATTGACCAGTTCTAACACTGCGATATGACTTTTCCAAAAGAAAATTCCAATTTGAAATTTAAAATTTTCCTTCATTCTTCTTGTTGAAAACCCTGTTTCACTGAGAGTTAGCTTTTTGAACTTCGGTATCATTTCCTTCATGAAGAATGAATCTTCATGTCTTCAAACATTGTTCGTTGATACTTCAAACTTTTACGAAAGAGATGTTTTGAAGATAGTAGATCACTTTGACTTCATATGACGTTTGATATCTTCCTTTCAAGTGTGCTTTCTAAAGTCTAATGCTACTTTCTAAAATCCCTTGCCTTGGTTTCTTGTTCTCGATGTGATTTTCTTTCAACCATAAGGCATGTATGCTGTAACACCCCGATTTCTCTGTCCGAGGGAAATGACCAAAATGCCCCTGAGGTCATTTCCTGACCCGAACCCGAGGGTAACCAACTCGGTCGTCCTCGAAGGGTCAACTCAATGTTTGAAGGGGATTAAATGGCCCTTGAATGCTTTCGGAAACGAAAATTTCATTTTCCGCAGTTTCGGGTCAAAATGACCAAAATACCCCTATAACGTTTTTACGCGGGTAAAGGTGCCGTTGGAGCCCGGAACTTTCCCCAGAGGTTCAAAAACATGTTTTCATGTGTCTAGAGGTCACTGTTCAAGTCCCGGTGGTCCCGGGCAGTTTTAGTGCAAAATTACGATTTTGCCCCTAGAATAGTGCTTTTGAGCTTAATGACGTAATTAAGCAAACCTAAGCAATATTAGGCTCTAAATGAAGATTAATTTATTTTCCTAATTAATCTAGAGTCAAGATAATTTATTAAAGTTAATTAGAACCTAAAATTGCTTAGATTAAACTTAAATCCCTTTTTAGAACTCAAGACTCCTAGTCTTGGAATCTTGAATAGTGTTTTCTCTCTCCAATTCCTTAAATCAAGGAAATGTGTCTAGAGTTGTTTAGACTCTAAATTGAGGATTTTAACTCACTAATGGTGCAAGACCACTCCTTAATTATGTCTAGACCACCTTAATTACCCATTTACCTTACCTAAACACTTTCTTACAAATTCCTAATCTTAAGCATAATCAAAGATACACCTAAACACAACTCTAAACCACAATTAAAATGCAAGAAACTCTCCTCCCTTGGTTGATGCATTTCGGCCAGCACACTCCTCTTTGGCCACATGTTTAATTATTTTCTCACTCAAAGAACCATGCTTGAAGCCATACCTTGAACCATACCTCACCATACCTTAAGCCATACCTCACCATACCTCAAAGAACACATTATCTCACCTCATGGAACTCATGGAAGCCTCCATTCTGCACCTCATGGCCGAAGCCACTCTCCCCCATGAGCTCCCTCCATTTGTTTCATTTCTCTATAAATAGAATGCCTTGAGGAGCTTGCACCACTTTTAGATCATTTGCTAAGTTTAGGAAACACTCAAAGCTTTTCCTTTTCTCTCAAAGTTCTAGTGTTCTTCAAGTTCTTGGAGTTCTTGGAGTTCTTCAAGTTCTTCATCTTCTTCATCATCTTCTTCCATCTTCAAGTTCATCACATCAAGTAGGGATTTTCTTTCATGTATTCTTTTCTTTAAAGTTCTTGTTTCAAGCTTGATGTTCATAGTTTCTCTTGATTCTTTTTAGAACTTCTTTTCTTCTCCTTGTTCCTTCCTATTTTCGGCCATAGGCCTTAGAGAACAAAGGAATAAGAGCTTGATGATGAGAGTTTCATGATGATGTTCATCACTTGAAACAAACTCTAGAGCTTGATCTTTGTTCTTGAGCAAAAATGTTTTTAGTTTTTCCTTTCTTGAACTCTTGAGAACTTTAGCTTTGATAATGTTTTAAAATGGCTCTATGAACTCAATGATGAGGACTCATGATGTTGGTGTTAATATATCATCAAGATCATGAACTCTAGAGTTCTAAAATGTTCCTTTTTCTTCTTGAAGATTTCGGCCATTACCTTAAATTTTTCTAAGCTTCATGGTTTGATTTCCTAAAAATATTATGTTGAGTTTTAAGAACTCTAAGCTTGACTTTACCTTGTTTGGATGAGTTTGGGTTATGGTTTAAATTCCTTTAAAGTCTTGTTAAGAGCTCTAGAAAGATAAAATGAACTTGCATAATTTATTTTATGCTTGCATTCATATTTACATTCTTGCTATACATCTTTACTTTCTAGCTATCACTTAAGAACATAAAGATTAAAATGGAACTTGTATCATCACTTAACTTAATTCTCGAAGCCTTTCTATTTCGGCCTTAAAGTCGATTGTTGTTGGGCCTAGAGCACTAAAATAAAGAATTGAACTTGCATTATCACCTAATAAATTTCTCGAATGCCTATCTATTTCGGCCTTAAAGTCGATTGTTGTTGGGCCAAGAGCACTAAAATAAAGAATTGAACCATGCATATTTACCTTCAAGCTTGCACGTCTAAGTTTATGCCTCGCATATTTACCCTCAAGCTTGCACGTTTAAGTTTATGCCTTGCATATTTAAATTCAAGTCATCACTTTACTTTGTAAGCAAGATTAAAAATGAAAAGCATGAGCACGTTTAGTTTATGTCGTAACTTAAGAACCTAGAGCTCAAAGACTTGCCCATTTCATTCCAAGATAAAGTTAAATGTGAATGTATTCCTTGAATGCATAATTTCGGCCAAGTGGTGATGATGGACTTGCAATGAGTTTTCATCTAGCTACTAGGACCAATAGTCTATGTTTTAAGTTTTCCTTAAAACTTTACAAATCTTTATAAGGTTATGTCATCACAAGTTGTGATTTTATTATCTTTTAGGGGATGGAATATGTTTTGGTCAGTGACCTAAGGCTTCACTTAGCCTCTTGATGAATTAAAATGTTTTGCAAAGAGTTTTAGAAGTTCTAGATCGATTCCAAGAGAAAATAGTTAACTCATGTACCTAGAAATGTCAAATTAACTCTCTCATTTAAGTTAAATGTTTTCGGTTCTGATGTGATGAGTGTGATGCTGTATGATGATGTTTTGATGTGTTGGAATGTGTGAAAATATCATGTGATGATGTAGAAGCGAACCTATGCATGATAGGTAAGAAACTAGCTAACTAGAAATACCGTAAAGCTAGAATTTAACATAGTTTTGACCCATTTTTTTATGGAACTAATCCAAACTGTTTTAATGGGGACATAATCAGATTTAGATTGTTTAGACATGAAAAACTTGGTATCATTTGGATTAGAATCGAATTCTAGCACCTATAGGGAAACTAGTAACTAGAAAACCGTAAAAGTGCAAGTTTAGAACTCTTAGAACGTTTACTTTTCTAGATTCTGTCTAGCACCCTTACAACATGATAAATGTGATTAATAATTAGTCCTTAAGCATAGGAATGCCTCATAATTGATTTAGATTTAATATATAGCACCTTAGTAAAGCAGAACAGAAAGGGTCTAAAACGTAAGTTCTAGAACCCCGTAAATACAAGTTAGAAATTCTGCCCTATGCTTTTCAGATTTAAGTATGAACATGAGGATTAGGAATGATGATTAAATATGAGCCCTTAGGTGCATAAAGATATGAGCGACGGATGTAGAGAACTATATCTCAAGATTAAGACCCGTAAAGGTCAAAGCATAAGCTACCGTAAGGGTAAGCGTTTGGATGTTTTATGATGATGCATGAAGTATGCTAATGATGATGATGTTATTCATATGAGGAATTTATGAGACTATATGTTTATGTGGCATAAAGCAAATTTGGAAGGAAATTCGGTGTAATGACCGTTGTTCCGCCGAATTTCCAACAAATTTGGGGACTTAAAGAGATTTTGAAAATTAAGGTACTAAGATGGGTTCTAGGATGACACCGGTTCGGCCGAGCACCTTCATAGAACTCATGTGACATCGGTACCATTTTACACTCTTAGGTGACACCGGTTTGGCCGAGCACCCCTAAGAGAACTGCCCCCTAACCCGTACTCAGATAGTCGGGATTTATGATTTATGATACGCTTATCGTTAAGTGGTAAGTAAGAACTAGTGACGACTAGTTAAGGTATGAGCTCATAACCTAGATGGATGACACGTTCTGGGTGACACCGGTTCGGCCGAGCACCCCCAGTTCGATTGTCTTTTAGGGTGGCCCATGAGGAAGAGAAGTTTCATGATTATGATTATGTCACTAAGTTTTGTCCTATATGAATGTTACTATTGCCACTTTATGCCACCAAGAATGATGATGCTTGATGTTATGTTTTATGTATGTGCATTAGGTAGTGCCATGCATACATTTTCTATTATGTTGCATCCATGACATTAAGATCATCCTAAAATGAATGGACCTTGGCTAAAATATATTTTAAAGTTTAAAATGAACCTAATACATGCTCAGTCATTTTGTATAAATAAACCCAAGGTTCCTGAGGACGTAGATGATGACACCTAGGTAGTAGGAGGCCCTACTGAGATTCTTTAGCAAGATTCTCACTCCCTCTACCTCTTTCTTTCCGTCACGTCTTTAGATGGCGACGTTCGTGGTGTTCGTGGACACGCCGATATGGGAGGTGCACCATGACCCGGACCACGGGTCATTCCATTTTGTGGGTCGATGCACGGTTAGAGTATTTATGTTCATGGGTCGACCCTTCACTCCCCCTGTACATTCCCATCATTTCTCCCCCGTCTCACCTTTTGGCGATGACCTGGTGTTCGAGCGCACACGTCCCCTAGAGGAGAGGCTTCGTCGTACCCCATCATCCACGTCCGCCGCTCGAGACTACCCCCAGTATGTGCCCCGTTGCCCGTCGTCTTTTTCGGAGACGGATCCTTCCGAGGATTCCGCAACCAGGCACCCTCGAGAGGGATCTTCCCCCTCCATACCCATGGACTTTGGAGAGGATAGCGAGCCCACCGTGACTCAGCCGAGGCGTGCACGACGACCGGAGATGCGGCCATACCCTAGGGCTCACACTCGATCCCCGCTCCGCCTCTTCACGCCCGAGGAGCTCGCCCAAATTCCCGGATATCTGCCTCGATCACGAGATAGTCGCCAGTAGGAGGCCGTGGATGGCCCGAGATAGAGCACACACCACTTAGATGGGGATAAACCTTCTTTTGTTTAGAGGTTTCCCATTAGATGCACTCGGGTAGGGGAGTAGATTATGTTCATGTTTTATGTTGTATTTTCTTTTATGCATTTTCCTTGTACTAAATTAAGTCCCACACTTATAAGTGGGCAAGTTATATATATATAAGATGATATTCAGTGATGTTCATGTTGTGCCTTATGTTATGATGTTGTGAGACATTTGTTTACCATACATGGTTTACCGCTTATCGTATCACGCGGCTCTCACTTTTATTTCAAAAAAAAAATTACCCGTATTTTCCGCTAAGTAATTCAAAGTTAAATGAGAACTATGAAGTAACAGACTAATGATTAACCTAAATATGTTCTAGAGTATTGGGTTAAAAATTAGGATGTTACATATGCCTTCTTTGTACGATATAATATTTACTTTCTTTTAATCACAATCTCTTTTCATGAGATAAAATATGTTTGCAATGTGAAGTGAAATTATTTTCGTTTCAAATGCATATTATGAAAATGAGAGAGCCTATTATACTTTGTCAAGAAACTCAAGGAGAATATTAGACATTCTTCAGAATATTTTTTTTTAAATTGGCTTTGTTTTCATTCAAAATAAATAAGCGTAAAAAGGTTGCTAGAGCTAATACACATATGGTTTTCTCATATAAGCTTATAGTAGATGATTAGAGGTCAGTTATGAAGCACAAAAATTGATACAGATATGAGACATGACACAACATGGGCACGTGGGACACCACTACAAAGTTGAAATATTATTGAACATAAACATGGGATATATATAACTAAAAATTTAAAGAAAATGATACATTATTCTAAATATCATTTATATAAACTTCACATATGCTTTATTTTAATATAAATTCAAAAAGTTATGTATTATTTCCTTTTATTTACCTTATTCATATCGAGTTTTTCTATGTTATAGTAAGAAAAATTTAAATTAAATATATCAAAATATGTGTCATGTAAGATCCAACATGAACACGTGTCTAACATATAGAGATGGCATGAAATAGTGTGTTCATGCTTCATAGGAGGGCAATGATTTGATATGACAACAGGAATAACAATTGTCATTACATTTTGATAGTCTCTTCTTCATTCCTGATTTGCTAGGCATTTATTAATTCTATCTTTGATCATCGGTATACATGTACCCTTTAATAACAAAATTCATAAGTCTAATGCCATTAAGAAACTCCCAATATAGGTTAATCTACCCTTGGTTGTGTAGCTTCAATCCATGTTTCTCATCCTTAAAGGATGTGGTTAAGGTCTTTTAAAAAAAACATTGACAATATTATGTTTGAGTTAGGAGCCTTTATAATCTACCTCACATGTGTCTCTTCTTTGCAATGGTGGTGAAGTAAAGTGAAAGGACACGGGAGAAGTGAGACTTTACAAACATTTCCAAATCAAAAAAATAATGGCAAAACAAAGGCAATAAATTTAACAAACATAAATGCAATCAAATGCTTGGTGTGATTTGTAACATCCTCCCAAATACAACGTCATCCTTAAGTCATGACATTATACTCGAGAGTTGTTACTTATAAATTAGCGGACCTTTCTTAAATATCTATAGCCATTTTGATTGATTCGCAAGATAACTAGGTCATAATTCTACTGAAATATATAGCAATGAAACCAAAATATTTATTTAATACAAAGTTCAGTACATAAAGGAAGCTCTTTTATAAGCTTTAACATACCTTTGTCCTCTAACATATTTACATACATATCCAATCCACTAAATACAACATAATAAAAGCATTAACTACTAAACCATTACACTTCCAAGTTCTTTTGCATAGTAGCCTCTCGGTCCTCTGCATCAACCTAGAGACGACATGGGAGCACAAAAATTATAGGGGTGAGAATTATACAATTCTCAGTAGGATAACTCCCCCAAATACACAATCATAATGTCATCGTCATCGCCCCAGCCACTTTGGTTTATTAAGAAAAAGTGGTCATGCATTATATAATAATGGTTTATTTTTAAATTTCCAAATCATACTTCCGAAGTGGGTTACTTTTAACATTCAATCACTTAATGTACATATACAATACTACTCAACATCATACACTACTAACTTTCCACTTAAATATATTGGTCTCAATATCGATACTAAACTTCTTCACTCAGCATATAAGACAAAGGATTACTTCTTAAACTTACCTTGGCCCTTGACTAATCTTGTCACGTCTAGGTGTTACGTACCGCCGTCCCTAGTGTGGCAATAATGGGTAATAGACTGCTTTTCAAGACTGAGCTCATTCCTATACATGATCCTTGGATTTACTTTCTCCAATTCTCACACAGACCTATTCCTAGCCAGGTTTACTTTCCCCGACTCAATTCAAGGGTAGTCAAGTTCACTTTCCCTGACAGACCGGATTTACTTTCTCCAGCCTAAGGATTATAAATCTTATGCTCTTCTTGGTAGTTAGGTTTACTTTCCCTAACAAACTGGATTTACTTTCTCAAGTCCAAGAAACATAATCTTATGCTTTTCTTTCGCATATAAGAAATTGTAATAATCATTCATATCTATGTGTACCTAACCTCATCAATAAGTTCACATGCTCAATTATTCATACTCATATTTAGGTACTCATGTCATACTAGTACAAAATGCCATTATTTCATCAATTCAAAGCATCAATTTATTTTCAGCACAATAGCAGATTTCATACTATTGTGGCATGAATTTATTTGCACATAAAACAACCATTTCAGAGGCTACAAAAATTATCAAGGACACCTCAATGTGTCATTAAGGTCTTGTAAAAAGTTCAGGGTAATTAGAGTTCTCTAACTATATTAACAAAATTCTACAAATTTAGTGGTCAAAAACCCCTCCACCTCAGTTCAAGAACCATAATTCATAATTTTTAACCCTAGCAAGTAATTGAATAAATTCAGAATAAAAATCATGGTTATACTTAGAGATGTTGTAAGCATCCTGTAAGAATTTCAAAGGATAATTCAGTCATTTTCTATTGTAACAAAATTATACAAAATCACAGCTTCAGTTCCCATAATTTAGACAGCATATGCTTAATT
This sequence comes from Dalbergia cochinchinensis, assembly GCA_031216125.1. Lineage (NCBI taxonomy): Eukaryota > Viridiplantae > Streptophyta > Magnoliopsida > Fabales > Fabaceae > Dalbergia > Dalbergia cochinchinensis. Next base: position 31,937,089 of record CM062377.1, on the reverse strand, counting down.
TTGGTTCTTGATTTTTTTAAATCATTTTGACTCCAAATAAGAACCCAAGAAAATTCGTGGGACTACCTAAGATGTTAGCTTCAACATATATTTTTTCCGGCTCATGAAAATGCCCGCAACATGCCCAGAAAATTCGTGAACAACACCTGCCCTGTTGAAATCCGAAAATTCAGCAAACCAACTCAAAATCTCTTTTGATAAAAATGATTTTTGCACAACCCCAAACACTCCAAAAAAATTAACACATCAATATCAGTATATTATCAACTAATATATCTAGAAATTTTGGACCAAACATAATTAGAAAAGTCCAGCATAAAATTGGAAAGAAAAGATCAAAGAAAACCTTACTTTGAAAGCTTTTGAGCTTGATACTTCAAAGGATATTCTAAGTGATCTCCCTTCACTTCAAGACACCAATTTCAGTCCTAAACCTTCCTTAAATAAAGGAGTATGAGATATCAAAGTGAAGAATTGAAATTTCAATCGGTTAGAATGGTAGATATTGATGTGTAGAACAAGTTTTATGAAGGAAACTCATGGATTCAACAACTCTAGGCTTAGGAATTTGAGGTTGGAAACAAGGTTTCAAGGTTTTGTGAAGAGAAAATTGGAGTTCTCTGCCTTCTCCTTGCTGGTCAAGACTAGAGGTAAGGAATTAATGAAATTAGGCAAGTTATGTTTATCTTATAAGGTGATAAAATCATTATTCTAATATAAAGCCTAACCTTTTAATAAAAGAAAGTAATATGGATGGCTAAGATTGGATCTTGTTACTCAAGATTGAATCGTAGCCATTCCTTTAATTGAAATGGATAAGCATTCTCTTTTTGTAAAGGTCAAACTAGCTTTTGGTGTTAGAAATCGTACACTGAAATTTCACCGAATAGGTAAAACAGTATACCCAGGAAATCAAACATTACTCAATATTTAATTCTAAGTATAAAATTTTCATTTCTAACTATTTCTAACCTTATTTCCATGTTTTCCCAATTTCGGGCACCTCCAAGTCCCGAATCTGGGGTTTTGGCTGTTCTGGCAAGCCTACAGGGCCCGCAAAACACTATTCATATTATTTTTTTTTACAAAACTGTTGGACCGTCCTCATCAGTGTTAAAAACTGTCAGATTTTTGAAATTACAACTAATAAAGCTCAAATTAATTTTTAACTAATTTTTAGGGTGTTACACGATTCTATACTTTATGATTTCAAGTTATCACAAAACCAACATTTCACTACTACCTCATCCATAGTTTCCTTAGTCATCAGTCCTTTAATTCCCATGACCAATCAATCATGCCTTGTGCCATCATGAGCTCCCATTCACCACGATTCTTCACGCCACTTATTTATCGTTGTGAACGTTGTCTCCACGTCATGCACTGTCCTTTCAACTCCATAGTGTCTGTCGTGCCATTGTTGAGCTTCATGTGATAATGGTAGTGGGAGAGGAAGATTACTAACAGAATGAAAGGATAGAGTGGTTTAAAAGAGGATAAGGGTGAACCAAGATAGAAAAGAATGAAAAAAAGAGATCCATACTTGTTCTCTAGTGAAATGGATTTGGTAGCAAAAATACTAGGAGTGGCAACGTATGAATGAAGATGGGAGACAAGGAAAGAATTGTTAGGGTTTTTAATTGAGGCTTGAATGGAAATAAAATGTTTAACACTAAAAGCTATACAAAATGTTAATAAGATGGTGTGATCATTTAGTGGGGTACGTGCATCAACTTAATTTGATATGAGGACATAGGTTCAAGTATGAGTTTTGATATTATATATATATATTATTTTAAAGCCAGCTTGATGGGCTTTATAGGCGGCCTAAGCCTAGTTGTTAAAGTAATTAAGCATCTAAATAAGCCTGAGCCTGGTACTTTTTTTTTTTTTGAAAAAAAATAGGCTAGGCAAGGCCATAGGTCCTTGACTGGTTGCCTAGCCTATTTCCACTCCTACTGAGAATCCCGTCAAATAGTACTAAAATCTCACCCGTTATCTAAGGATTTTGGTATGAGTTTTTGTTAGAAATTCGCAAGTAAGCAAGTCTCCTACGGATTTTGCTAAGAAAAAAAAATCTGCAATATGGTCATGGATAATTGGTTGTTGTAGATTTTGAATTCTACAATTAATTAGTTGCAGGTTCTTTCACAAGAAATATGAAAAATCCACAACTAATTCCATGGCCGGGCATGTGGTTGGAAGGAATTTCACTGCATATTTTGTTGCGAATTTTTTGGCTAGAAATATTCACAAGAAAATTTGCATACAGTTTGTGTAAGAAAATACTCAGATTAAATTATCACAACAAAATACACAAGTATTTTTGCTACAAAAGCTACAGGTAACTAAAACCATAGCAAATCTGTAGGTAATCCCAATTCGATTTCACAAGTATTTGCATAGGTAATCTTCCTATCAAAATCCGCATATAATTTGCCCAACAAAATCCGTATGCAATTTAATTCGCAGCAAAATTCACAAGTCGTCATGGTCTTCCAAAATCTGAATTTGCATGTAATTTTCACAACAAAGTTGATTTTACAAGTAATTTTGCATGTATATTTCACAACAAAATTGGCAAATAATAAAATCTACAACAAATTTTGCACGAAATATAGACTTAAATTTCATTAAATTCACAGCAAATTTCACAATGAAGCATTTCTGGTATAACTTTCGTAGGAAAATTTGCAACCAAATTGAACAAATTAAATTTATTTCTCATTTATACCTGCCAATACATATAACTATTTCTAATAACTCACTTTCAAATAAACAAAATGTCAAATTCAACAATGAAACATAAATTTTCTCATAATATAATAACTTCAATGTAATGCATTACCCAAATTAAATAAAAATTCATAAGTTATCTGTCATCATATATAAATAAGTACTAATATCAATAAACATAAAGCAAAGTAATAGTTCTAATAAGTGACAACTATGCATTAGAGTCTTTGGATGATATACTATCCTCATCCTCTTTCATCACTTGAATTATTTTGATTATGGGATTAGGCTTTGCATGAGAAGAACTTGCTTCATAGCCAAATTTCTTCACCAACATATTCAATGTATTTTATATTTCATATAATTCCTTCTTCACATCTTCTTTCTCTTTCCTCTCTTATTCCAATTGAGCTTGTAAGGAAGCATTAAATGAATGAATTTTACTTCTTATCTTTTCCTCAATCTCTCCTAATATGGTTTATACTAGTGAAGTTCCTAGAGTAATAGTTTTCATTCACCTACCTAAAGAACCAAGCTCAGATACTCTCCTTTTTTTCTATTTCTCCCAGAGTCAACCCAAATTTACAAATCAAATAACATAGACTGTGACTGTGCAATAGCTTCTCCAAAATTAGTCTCAGTCTATGATGATAATTCAATTTTTTCTTTTCAAAGTTCTCCTATTATAAACAAAAATCATTTAAGCTTAGGGTCAAATACAAACAACATATAGTAACAATTTACTCTTAGCAAATGTATAGACTAAAAGAAAAAGCCTATCATTTTGTTAATTTGAGCACATAATACTCACTTGAAGATATTAGTGGTTGGAAAATCAAGAATTCATACTACTAAAGTTCACCATGAATATCACGAGTTATTATTGTATTCACTTCCAATTCACCTTGCGAAATACATCTATTCTAATAGTGATAAATGTGTAAAAAAACCCAAATGCAAAGGGGTAAAATAACCCCGGAGGGTACAGGATGCAAAAGTAACCAACACTGGCAACTTTACATAGTATCTTAACAAATCAAGAAAACAAAGAGCAGCAAGAAAACTGCTATAGCAAATATACACCTTCACAATCCTTCTCATCTCTAAATATATAAATAGTGAACACAAAATCAACAACACAAAATCAACATTAACTTACATAAGCATCTTGAGCTTTTGGGTGGACCTAATCTTTATTCTTCTTTGTCTTGTGCATCCGAAAATAAAATTCAAAGAATGATGGGTCTTTTCCTCTATTTTCAACCTTCTGTAACTCAAAAAGAAAAATTTACATGTCATCAATAATAAAGGTGGAATAATAAAATTAAAACAAAGGAAAATAAACTCTATTAATATCATTCTCCTATAAAGAACTCGTAAGGTATACACCCTCCAGTTGTAGTGATGCTTCTGTATTGGAGTTATGATTCTTCTTATTTTATTCAAATTTTGCTTTGAAATCTTCAAACTTCCAATATTGAACCAAATCTGCCCATGCAGTCTCTCCAATCCATGAAGGTTGTATACTATCTTTTTCATGCATTTTGTAGAAGTTATGACAACTTATTCAACCTTCTCTTCTCAAAATTATTTTTAATTTTCCCATTAAATTTAAGTTCCCACTTAAATTTTGCCTACAAAAATCAGAGTAATTTGTTTGATAATAATAGCAAAATAATGTTAACTAGTAAATTAAGGTATTGAAATAGTATCAACATAGTTACCTTAAATAGTTCAAACCACATCTTTCTAGTATCTTTGGAAAATGCTTTCCACCTTGGTTTGTCTATGTCAAACTTACCTTTGATGCATGACGCAATGCCCACAAGGACTTCCTTGTAAGGCCAAAACCTGCATATAAGCAAATCATAAGTTAGTGCAATATTATGTTCAGACATGATAATTTTTGCAATTATGCTTATAAAAAGCATTACTTACTTATCCCTATCAAACTCTATCGAAATCAGATTCTCACTATTATTAATGCCAACTCCACTACATGAAGTACCAAGTGTTTGGTTGTCACTTGATTGTGAGGATAGCAAATGAGAATTTGACTCAGATTATGGCAAAGGAAGCTGAGTATTTGATTCATTTTGTTGAAATTGATAATTTGGTAGGGATTGTTGAGAGTGACGTTGATGATTTGGTGGGGATTGTTGAGGATGTGGTTGAGCATTTGATTGAACTTGAGATAAAAGGGTAGCACTTGAAGGTTAGATGGTAATGTTAAAAGTTCTGGAATTTTCCTTTTCTTCCTTGATTTTTTTGTTTTTGATACTCTATTATCACCTTGATCAGACATCCATAACAAAAAAATAGTCATATGTAATAAATACATAGGAATATCACATAACAACAATATAAGTAATGTATAAATTGGACAATGAAAATAACAGCAAAGTAACAACACATTCTCTTAATATACTAAGTTCTAAAAGTAACATTCTCGTGTATCTATGGAGGGTTTATTATTAACCTTATGATTTTCTAGCAGATTCTTTTTATACAATAAGCTTAGGGAAAATGTGCAATTCATATGCTTGCATTACTCGTGTAAGATATATTCATCACTACATGTGTTTTAGGTTGTTTGAGTTAGAAAAAAAATGTCATTATTTATTTGTTATTAAAAAAATGACAAAATTAGTGAAAATGTATATATATTTAATTCTAATTTATGCTAAGATTATTATTATAATTTTTGAATATATTATAAACAATAGATAAATGAATGATTTTTGTGTTTATAATGAAAATGGTTTACTCTATAGCCATTTACCATTTATAATTGATTGAAGGGAGTTTGCAGTTGTAATTAAATATCTCAGATATGATATTAGAATAAATATCAAATTAAAATGATATCAATTAAGAATAATGTCAAAACATTAGTATCAAATAACATGATAATAACAAATTGACATGTGGGTGCACATATCAACAATTTTTTTGTTTAAAAATTAAATTTCATATTAAATTTGAAGATTGAAATTGATATATCAAGATTTAGATTTACGATATGAGATATGTATAAAATATTTTTAGTTAATATAGTAATTATTAGAAATCATTTATTGAAAGTCAAGAGAAAGAGAAATATTTAAGAATGAAATTAAAATGAAAAAATATAATTAATGGAGGGATTGGAATATTTAGGTGGAAAAATAAAAATTTGTGTAATTAACACGTAGAATTTTCCACACACACACATATTGATTGATTGATTTGAAATGGAAATATGATTTTCTAATGTTGTAAAAGATGGATATGATTTAATGATTAAGGATCATTTGACTAAAATGAAATAAATAATTTAATATTTAATGTGCATATTTGTCAATTTATAAATTATTGATCGATATGACTATTAATAGAAATAAGTTAAGATTTAATTTAAATAGCTGAAATCTTTCATTTCAATTTGATCAAATTTAGTTAAAACAAGATTTGACTGGAATAGTATCACTTTGATTAAAACAAAATGAATCATTTAAATCAAAATCAATTTGATTTCACTTAATCGATTTTAATTTTGTTTTAATTGATTTTTTTAAAAATCATAATCAATTCTCTAATTTACTAGTATATTATTGCATTTCTTTTATTTATTTATCTTCGAGACTAATTACGTTATGAGCACAATCTTCAAGAGAAATGCGATAATATATTAGCAAAACATGGAGATGGGGTTCAAACCCTATAACTTTTGATGATTTGCCTAAATTTTATGCAATTAATATTCTTTCCAAGAGTCCACAGCTACATTTGCAAGAAACAAGTCGTGGCAAAATCTATAGAAAGATCGAATCCCCAACTATAATCATAGGAAAAGAATTCACAAGAAAGGCCACAATAGTTCAACTCTACAGCAAACTTCGCAGATAAATTTACAAGTATAGGATTTATAGGAAAATGTGCAGCAAAAATTTGTATCTAAATTTGCATGATATATTCACAAGAAAATCCACAGAAACCCAAATCCATAGTAAAATCCACAACGTAATTTTGTAGACAAATTTGCAAGAAAAATATTTGCAAGAAAATTCACAGTACTAATCCGTAACTAAGTTGTAACATCCTAATTTTTAACCCAATACTCCTAAAATGTATTTAGGTTAATCATTAGTCTATTACTCTTTTAGTCTCATTCTTTACTCCTTTCTTTAAAATACTTTGCAGAAAATACAGGTAAATTTTTTTTTGAAATGTAAATGCAAAGTGAGAGCCACGCAACATGACGGATGATGAGGCACATAGAGAAATAAGACACAAGAGTAAACAAACAATCTCACAAACATCAGAATAAAAAGCATATAATTGCACATCATGATAAAACTAACTGCATACATATATAATATGCCCACTCATGAAAAGCGGGACTTAGTTAGTACAACATAAAAACAAATACATCCGAAATGAAAATACAACAAAAAGGGAAATGCAACAGAAAGCGAAAAGGAAACTCCCCTACCCAAGTACATCTAAAATGGATAACCTCTAAACAAAAGAAGGTTTATCCTCATCTATGTGGTGTGTGCACTATCTCTAACACGGGCCTCTACTGCCGAGGTCCCAGAAAGGATGGGACGTATCCGATCCACTGAGCTATCTCCGCCGAGGTGGCTATATGCTACATCGGCCGGGCATGGGCTCCTCGGCGGGAAATCATCCTCACTTGTCCCCCGCGTATCGACTGTATGACGGTGGCCTCACTGCCCTCTCCAAAGTCTATCGGTACTGTGGGGGAGGACCCCTCAAAAGGCACCTGGGTGGCGAAGTCCTCAGAAGGGTCTATCTCCGAGAACAATGATGGGGAGTGAGGCACGTATTGCGGGAAATCCCGAATAGCAGATGCAATCGGTGGGGTGTGGTGAATCCACTCCTCACGAGGGTGGGCACGCTCGAACACAAGGTCGTCGCCAAACAGTGATGTCGGGGAGAAACGGTGGGTATGTACAGGATGAGCAAAGGGTCGTCCAACAAACATGAAAACACGAACAGCACATCGACCCTCAAAATGATATGATCCATGCTCTAGATCATAGTGCACCTCCCATATCGAGGTATTCACGAAGACCACGAATGTCGCCATCTGAAAACGTGACGAAAAGAAAAGATAGAGGGAGTGAGAATCTTACTAAAGAATCTCAGTAGGGCAACCTCCTATCTAGGTGACATCATCTACGTCCTTAGGAACCTTGGGTTTCTTTGAAAAAGGTAAGCATGCATAAACTTCATTTATTAGGTTTTAAACTTAATTATCCAAAGTCTGTTTCTTTTAGGATGAATCTTAATGTTATGGATGCAGCATAATAAAGCATGAATACATGAAGATGCAATAGGTAGAAATCAATTATACATCCATAGAGATATCAACATCATGTAGGTGGCATAAAGTGGCATATTCTTCTCATATGAAAACATTTCTCTTTCTGTAACCGTATGACATTCAAAGCATCGTACTACAACATAGGGATCACCTTAAAATCTTCTCTAGGTTATGAGCTCATACCTTAACTAGTTGTCACTAGTTCTTACTTATCCTCTTATAAGCGTAATCACAATAATAATAATCATAACAAAACGTGTCACACCGGTATCAAATACATAACGAATATTGTCCTTTTTGGGGCGTCACATGAAACACTAAAGCTCGTTATGCTCTTAAACCTATGGTGTCTTATGCCTTGACCCTTAGGAGCAAAACCAAACAACTCCATACAGATTGTCAAGTTCTAAATCTTGCAATCACGGGGTTCTAGAAACTACGTTTTAGACCTTTTCTATGTTCCGTCTTCGCCTAAGGCGCTATAAATCAAATCTAAACCAATTATGGGGCATTCCTATGCCTATGAACTAATTATAAACCATGTTTACTGCATTATAAGGTTGCTGGATAGAAACAGAAAATTAATTAATCTAAGTGTTCTAGAATTGCACTTTTACGATTTTCTAGTTACTAGTTTCTCTATAGGTGTTAAAAATCAATCCTACATCAAATGTTACTAAGTTTTTCATGATTAAACAATCCTAAACGGAATGTTATCCCATTAAAATAGTCTTGGCAGTGGCTAAAAACATATGGGTCAAAACTATACTAAAACTCAACTTTACAGTTTTCTGTAAAACTAGTTTCTTTCCTAACATGCATAGAAAGGCTCCTACCTCAACATATATAATTTTTACACATTCTAACATGCCAAAAAAACATCATACAGTAGCAAGCATACCAAGGCAGAACCGAAACATTAAAGTTCAAGCATCATTCAAAAATCATGTCCTTAATACATACAAGTTACTAGTTTCTCTTGAAATCATTTTAGGACTTCTAAAACTCATTGAAACCCATTTTATTTTATAAGAGGAAACTAAAAATAACCATAGGGCAGTAGCTAATTCAAGGCATGTTTAGAAGAGGTTTAACTCATAAATCTTGTTAGTAATAATCTTATAAAACTTTTAAGGCCTAAAGAAAATCTTAGAACATAGATTGTTGGCTCTTGTGACTAGATGAAACTCATATCAAGTTCATCATCATCACATGGCCGAAATATGCATCCATGGGGATGTTTCCATGATCAAACTTTAACTTGAGATAAAGAAGGCAAGTCTTTAAGCTTCTAAAGTCTTTAAGCTTCTAAAGTCTTTAAGTGATGACAAAATGTAAACATGCTATGCATCCCATTTTATTCTTCATTATAAAGTAAAATGAGAACTTCAAAGTAAATATGAGATGCAAGAAGTTGAAATATAAATATGAGTTGCTAGAAATATAAATATGCAAGACTTGAAAGTAAATATGCAAGTTCATTTTTTCTTTTAGGATTTAAGTGATGACTTGAAATATAAATATGCTAGACAAGGAGACGTAAACATGAATGCAAGTCCAGTTCTTTATTTTAGTGATCTAGGCTCCACAATAATCGACTTTAAGGCTGAAATAGGCGAGCTTCGAGATTGATTATTAGGTGATATAAAAATACAACTCTTGTTTTAATCTTTACGTTTATAAATCATTTTAACTATGATCAATTTTGCTGGAACAGAATCTGGAATTTTAATTTCTAAATATTCTAAAATTCTCATTTCTAATCCTTTCTAGTTACTTATTCTTCTTGACCTTCATAATTCAACTCTAGCATCAATTAATCATAATTTCACACATTCTAACATGTTAAAATCATCATCAAACGGCAAGCAACATATCAAGGCCAAACTAAAAATATAATTCATCATATCAAGCATAGAATTTCATTTCTAATGCACATAAGTTACTTGTTTCTCATGGAATCATTTTAGAACTCTTAAAACTCTTTGGAAACTAACTTATTTCATTAAAATAATCATAAAATAAGTAAGGGTGGTAGCTAATTTGAATCTTTCATGGTTGGTCTTTAAAACATAAAATCATACTTGAAACATTCTTTGAGTTCACCTATGCTTAAGAAGATCCTAAGACATAGGTTATTGGCACTTGTGACTAGATGAAACTCACACCAAGCTCATCATCATCATATGGCCGAATTTGCATTCTAGAGAATGCTCTCACATCCAACTTTCTCTTGAGATAAATGGACAAGTCTTTGAGCTTTAGAATCTTTAAGTGATAAAAAGACTATAAACATGCTATGCACTTCATTTTATTCTTTATTAGAAAAGTAAAGTGAGGGCTCAAAACAAATATGAGATGCAACTTCATTTTTATCTTTAAAGTTTAAGTGATGACTTGAAAATAAATATGATATGCAAATCCAATTCTTTTTTGTAGTGCTCTAGGCCTCTTAGAGTATTCACTCTAAATTAAAAATCAACTTTAAGGTTGAAATAGGTCGGCTTTGAGTTAATTATTTAGGTGATATGATAATGCAAGCTCTTGTTTTAATCTTTAAGTTTTAGGTGTTGGCATTGTAAAGTAAATATGATATGCAAGGCATAAATTTAAACATGGTACAAGTTCATTTTATTCTTTGCTAGGGCTCATACAAGACTTTAAAAGGATATAAACCTTAATCCAACACATATCTTAACAAGACAAAGTGAGCTTTAGAGTTCTTTGCACCAAGGTTTTCAAAGAAGCCTTATGGTTTGAACATCATCATCAAGCTTCAACGAAATGGATCAAGAGATCAAAATGACTAACAACCTTTCTTTAAACAAAACCTTGAACATAAAAAAAAAGGAAATAAGGTCGAAGCCATGAAGGAAGAAAAGAACAAAACTTTAAGACTCTAAAGGCCATGATCTTGATGACACATAAACACCAATATCATGTGCTCTCATCGTTGAGTCATTTTTACCTAAAAACCAACCCTCAAAACTGAAACTAAGGCAAGAAAAAAGGGAAGGAAAAACTGAAACCAAAAGCAAGAAAAGGAAAGAAAAAGAAAGAAAGATTGAAACCTTGGTTAGTCCAAGGACTAAGTTCCAAGCTCTAGAGGTTACATAAGTGAAAGATCTCATGATCAACATCTTGGAACCCTTATCATCAAGCCAACATTTTCTTTTAAGAGAAAGCCCCCAAGGCCAAAAATCAAAGGGAAGAAAAGAAGTTCTAAAAGCCAAGAAAAACTAGCAAAAACTCATTTTAACAAAGCTTTAAAAGACAAAATTTTCAAGAACAAAAATCCCTACCAAGTGGTGAAGAGAAAAGCTTGGTCTTTGAGGAGAAAAAGAGAAGGAAACTTCCTTCCAAGTGGCCTTTGAGGTTTCGGCCATAGGGGAAGAAAAAGGAAGGAAAGGTTTTTATGTGAGCTTGATGTGTGAGGATACAAGTTTATGTGTTTGAATGGTGATCTATGGTGGTTATGTGGTGGTTTGAGGTTGTGAGGGATGGTTCTTTGGTGGGGATGAAGAATATGAAGAAGGAGAGAACTCTTGAAGAAATGAGAGAACTTAAGACAACTCTTGAAAACTCAAAGCTAGCAAATGATCCAAAGGTTCTTACAAGCTCATTTGCATGTGTATTTATAGGAAAATGAAACAAACAGAGGGTGAATGTGCTGGGGCCATGAGGGAGGAAAGGAAGAAAAATATCTCATTCAAGTGGTCATTCAAAGGCATGGTGGAGTATGGTTCAAAGCATGGTGAGGTATGGCTCAAAGTATGGTTTCTTGAGTGTAAGAATTCAAACATGTGATAGACAATGGAGGGGGAGGTGGTGCCAATTTCATCATGCCAAGGGGGAGGGAAAATGTCTCATTGAGTTATGTGCCTAGGTGTGTCTCAGATTAGACTCAAGATTAGGAGTTGCTAAGTAAGTGTTTAAGTGAGGTAATGGGCAATTATGGATGTCAAGACATGATTTGGGAGTGTCCTTGCTTCATTAGTGAGATTAAAACTCATTTTGAAGTGTAAACAACTGTAGACACAATTCCTTGATTTAAGGAATTGGAAAGAGAAAATACTATTCAAGATTCCATGACTTGGAATCGTGAGTTTTAAAAGAGGTTTAAGTTTAATCTAAATAATTTTAGGTTCCAATTAATTTTAATAAATTATTTTGACTCTAGATTAATTATGGAAATTAATTAATCTTTGATTAGAGCCTAATATTGCTTAGATTTGGTTAATTACGTCATTAAGCTCAAAATTACTATTCCAGGGGCAAAATCATAATTCTGTACAAAAACTGCCCAGGACCACCGGGACTTAAACAGACATGCCCAAACTCATAAAAAATCATTTTAAACCTTTCGGGAAAGTTCCAGGCTCAATGGCGCTTATACTCGCGCAAAAACGTTATAGGGGTATTTCAGTCATTTTGACCCGAAAACTCAGAAAAGAGATTTTTCTACTCTATTAACATTCATTCGCATACAATCCCCTTCGAACATTGAGTTAACCCTTCGAGGACTACCGGGTCGGCTATCCTCAAATTCCAAGTGAAAAATAACCTCTGGGGCATTTTGATTATTTTTGCTCAGACAGAAAAAATCGGGGTGTTACAAGAGCAAAGGGTCACTTTGGTCCCTAAAATTATAAGCATACTTCACTTTTGTCCCTGAAATTTCAAACTTAACTCTTTTGTCCCTGAAATTTTATTTCATCGGTCACTTTAATCCTTGTTCAAATAAATGTTAATCAATCATTACTATTCTGCTGACATGGTGCATGAAGTGACATGTGGCATATGTCATGTTGATCCACGTGGCATACTAACATAGCATCGAATTAAAATATGTTCAGAATAAACCCTGAAATTTCCAAATTTATCAAAAAAGTCTCTCAAATTTTCTAAAATATGTTCAAAAAGTATTGAATCCCCAAATATCTCCACTTTTAGTTTTTTTTTTTTTTGATACTTTAGAAATTACATTAGTTGTAATGAGGTTTGAACATAAAACCTCATGTGTAATAGCCAAAAAATTATTTAAAAATTAATTTGAAATTTATTAGTGAGAATATCAAAAATCTGACAGACATAGCAATGATGGAAACGGCCCAATGGACGAGTTGAAAAAAAAAATTCGAGCCAACATGAATAGTGATTTCTCGGCCCGTAGATGAATAGTAACTATAGAACTAGGGACAAAGGTGTTTGGGGTTAGGAGAACTAGACTGAGGACCGAGATAGAGTATTAGGTATGAGGCCTGTTATATTTTTATTATTTACATTTCAAAGTTTATTATATTTAATAGCATTTTATTAATGGTTTTAACTTTTATGTTTTATTATAAAATTTCAAAGTTAACATTTTAAATAATATTTAACTAAATCAAGTAATAGTTTTCAAGTCCTTGCATTGTCACGTCAATGAATGTTGGACAATTTAAGCTTCAAAAGTTTTATTGAATAAAACAAATATATGGTTTTGAACAACATGTAATGCTTGACTAATTCAATGAGTTTTAATGCCCATTCCATTGTGACCATTTGGCAACGAAACATAGTTTTATTTTACTTTATAAGAAGCATTTGGAACACAGAAAAAAAGCCTAGCATAAAAATTATTATTCATAATATGTCTTTAGCTCCTTGAGCAATCCAATTGAGTTATTCGTGCATAGCCTCACTAGTTTAAGTACAGAGTTAGTGGGAAGTGGCTGTTGTATCCTAGGGAGTATTAGCCGTGAAGATCATCTGTATTGAGTGATTGACTGATGGTGGCGAAATACTCTTAAACTTAATATCTAGCACGCCTCAGCCAATAATCAATAAGCAACTCTATTCATTCTATTATGTATTTTGATTGTGTCATTTACTTATCGTATTTAACTTTATAATTTTGTGATAGATGGTTTATATTATGTGAATCTTTTTTTATGTTATTTAATTTTGTTTATGTTATTTCAATTAATTTTTCCAACAATCTTAAGAGTATTTCGATTATCTTGTTAGAATCCATATCCAGTTTTCATAAATGATGTGACAAGATGATTGTACCGAGATTAAAATAGACTGAAGGCAAGAACAAGTAAACCTTGCTGTTATATTTTTTAAAAAAAAGAAAAATTATTATATATTTATTCACTTAATGAACATGAAGAGTGCTTTCATATTTTTTTTCCTTTGAGAAGTATATAATGCAGTATATTTCAACAGACCATTCTGCTAGCTATCTATGATAATTGCAGAGTATATATTGAAAAAGCTTAGGGTTTATTCACAATCTACTCACTAATTATTTTGCTTATTGAATGTTGGTTCTCCAGCAGTTCTGTGATTCTTTGTTATAAATATTATTTTTGACAACAATAGTATGAGATTGCTATAAATCACACTATTGTTTTATTGATATTTTTTATTTTCCTCCTGTCCATCTTAATATCTCACACTTTAATGGCTATGATGTATGCCTATATAAAATAGAAGTTGTCATGATACAAAAAGAAAGGGAGGGAGATAAGGAAATTGAAGGCATGGTACGTGAAAGACAAATTGCTACCCATTATGGATTGTGCGATGGAGAATAAATAATAAAGAGTAACAATTGATTAGAAGCTCAAAGACAAGCTCAATATGACAGCAAGGACGATGATTCATACTTGAAGCAGCAAAGGAGTACCATCAGCTTTAGAGACTTGAGTGCTCCATGCCAAAGGAACAATTTTTGCATTCTAATATTTTACTTTAATTCTATATTTTTTTTTCTGGTTTCAGAACTTCGATAAGGAAATGTATGTTAAACCCTGTTGTAATCACGATGTATCATATGACAGTTTAGCTCCACGGGAGGGTAAAAAAAAAAGCTATAAGATTGATAATAACATTCAAGTAAGTCCTTTTTTGTTGAAAAAAGATGGTAGATAATGGGACTACCAAATATGCATGTAAAGATAGAAGTGTGCTTTTACCTCCTACAAAATTGTGGGGGATGAATTGTTTTGTAGACTAGTCTATATTACGGGAATATCCAAATGTACTTCTGAAGAGTACTTTGATGATAATTGGATCCTTTGATTTAGAAAAAGTGAGCCCATAAGTGAATTTAATTTTTATGATAGTGTTGTCACGTGGAAATCATCCAAGTAGACTTGTATATGAGGTGAATTGTTTAAGAGATCTCTTAATAAATTGTTTGAGTTCAGAGATATATTTGGTGAATCCTCTGACAAAATCACTAAGCAAAGCTAGTGAGGATGCATCTAGAGGGATGAAGTTTTAGCCCAATTCACAGATTGAGACTAATGGTAACCTAACCCAAATTTGAGAATTCCTCAAAGGTTAGATTCATATGGGTAAAAACAAGTCACTTGTTAATCATTTAAACACTATCCATTTTAGTCCATCGCTATGGTAAATAATAATGTCTGAGGGATAGTGTGTGACTACAGTGAAATAAATGGTGAGTTTATACTCTTAATGAATCTATAGCTCATGAATGAGTGGTATGCTTGATTGTAGTGTACACTTGATATATTCACCTATGTGCGTGGTAGAGGTGGGACTGCCTCTATGGGAGCTTGGGGAATTCTCTAAAGCTACCCATGAAATCCAGATAACGGTATAAGGCCAAAATGCACCACATCGCGTTGAACAATTTTAGATGAGAAGATAGCGTAAGTAGTGAGATCACTGAGTCACGTGTGGAATGAAGGTTCATAGAGGTTCTAATCTCACCAGCATTCTTATGGTTCAAATTTCATTTGCTCTAGATGCTAGTTCATAGTCCAAAAGACACTAATACTAATGCATTGAATTCTCATGCTCATGGGAATTATATTAACTTTTATAGTAACTTTGAAATATATGGGGGATTGTTATATTTTTATTATTTATATTTCAAAGTTTATTATATTTAATAGCATTTTATTAATGGTTTTAACTTTTCTGTTTGATTATAATATTTAACTAAATCAAGTAATAGTTTTTTAAGTCCTTGCATTGTCATATCAATGAACATTGGACAATTTAAGCTTCAAAAGTTTTATTGAATAAAATGTTGAGCAACGTTCTTATCTTGAATATCAATAATATATGGTTTTGAACAACATGTAATGCTTGACTAATTCAATGAGTTTTAATGCCCATTCCATTGTAATCGTTTGGCAACATAAACATAGTTTTGTTTTACTTTATAAGAAGCATTTGGAGCACAAAAAAGAGTCCTAGCACAAAAATTATTATTCATAATATGGCTTTAGTTCCTTAAGTAGTCCAATCGAATTTCCTGTATAGCCTCACTAGTTCAAGTGCAAAGTTAGTAAGAAGTGGTTGTTGTATCCTGGGGAGTATTAGTCGTGAAGACCATCTGCATTGAGTGATTGACTTATGGTGGCGAAATACTCTTAAGCTCAGTGCCTAGTACACCTCTGCCAATAATCAATTATCAACTATATTCATTCTATTTTATACTTTAATTGTGTCATTTACTTGTCATATTTAACTTTATAATTTTATGATAGATGGCTTATATTATATGAATCTTTTCCTTATGTTATTTAATTTTATTTGTGTTATTTCAATTAATTTTTCCAACAAGCCCACATAGAGTATTAGGCATGGGCCCACGTAAAGATATTTTAAATTTATTAGGTACGGTGTTTTACTCGTTCAGTAGAGTTTTGATGTGCAATTTTTAACACTATTAAAGTTACTTGGTGATCAAGTAACTTTTACCAACCATTTTATGCCAAGTGGATGGCAAGGATTGCAACTTAAAAAGAAAGTTTTAATCATGGTATTTCATTTATTATTATTTTACCCAGGTACCAATATCTTATTCATTCAGTAGAATTTTACTGTGTGATTTTAACACCGAAAAAGCTATTTACTCCTCAAGTTACAGTGAGTCACTTATCTTGAGCCAAGTGGATGACCAAAATTTATTCTTTGACCAAAAAAACAATCCTAGACATTCATTTCAGTTCTTTTTCAAAAAGAAAGAAAGAAAAGCTTAAAACCAGATAAACATTACCAGCAAACTTCGGATAAATATAACACAATCAACCTCATCACTCTATCATCATCAATTTTGGCCATAACCATCCAAGAACACGTCCCCCATTGTTCTTTCTTTGAAACCCTCATTCTTGCTTTCAAATCTCCAAAATACTAGCTTAAAATCACTAAAACGCGAGGATTCCTTCATAGAACTTGTTTTACTCATCACAATCTATAAAACCAACCTATTGGAATTTTGAAACCCCAATATCCACCTTGAGCTATCATTCTATACTATTTTTGGAAGGCTTTAAGTGAGGAAAAATCATTTTTGAAAGATCATTTGGAGTTAGAAGCCTTAAAGCTTCACAAGTAGGGTTTTTGAACCTTTTTCTTTTCAAATATTTTTCTACCTTTCAATCACTGATTTAATTTGATATTTTTTATTGTATTTATTGATAATATATATATATATATTGATGTATCTAATTTGGTGGAGTGTTTGAATGATGTTAGAAAATCCTTTTTGTCAAAAGAAATTTTGAGCTAGTTGCAGGATTTTCAGTTTTGTCCTAGCAGCAACTAATCACGAATTTTCTAATGTATTTATAGATATTTTTATGAGCTAAAAAAATTATATGTTAAATCTAACATCCTAAAGCAACTTTATGATTTTTCTTGGGTCATGATGAAGATTTTTACTGCCTTAAAAAAATCATGAACCGTGGCTGATCATATTGTCGCTGAATTGCTGGAATTGATGTTGTGAATTCGTACAATTTTGTCACTATAGCAAATGATTGAATTATCATTTGAAATTTTTACAAGATATTGAGGACATATTGAAGTCCAACCGTGAATTTTTGTATGATTTTATATATTTATTTGGTGTGGTAATAAAATTGGGAACCATGGCTATTGACTGTAATTAGGGGGTTTCTAACCTTTGAATTTGGCTAAGTTTGTTAACATAGTTAGAGAATGATTCTTATCTGAAATTTTTACAAGGTCTTGAAGATATATTGAGGTGTCATAAAGAATTTTTATAGCCTTTGAATAAGTTATTTGGTATGAAAAATAAATCTTGCTATTTAAGTGAAAAATCTGCTATTGTGCTGGAAATGAACCAATGCTTTGAATTGATGAAAATAATGGCATTTGGCACTAGCATGACTTGAGTACTTGAATATGTATAATTGAGCATTTGAACTTATTGATGAGGTTAGGCACATATAAATATGAGTACTTATTACAATTGCTTATATGTGAAAAAAAGCATAAGATTTATAATTCTTGGGTTAGAGAAAGTAAATCATGTCAATCGGGGAAAGTAAACCTATTTAGGAATAGGTCTGTGTGAGAATCGGAGAAAGTAAATCGATCATGTATAGGAATGAGTTCAGTCCTGAAAAGCAATCTATTACCCTAAAGTGATAAAAGCCACAATAGTCGAGGGCCAAGACAAATTGAAGTAGCAATTATTTTAAGTAGTTCTTTATCTTATGTGCTAAGTGAATAATTTTAGCGTCGATATTGAGGCCAATATGTTTAAGTTGTAGTTTGATAGTATATGCTTTATATGATGACGTATATATATTAAGAGCTCAAATAATAAAAGGAATCCACTTTGGGAGAATGATGTTTTGAACTTTAAAATGAACCTTTGATATTTGTTGTATGCTCATATTTTCTTAATAAATCGAAGTGGCTGGGGCAGTGACAATGACGTGGATTTCAGTATATATTTTGGGGATGCCTTACTGAGAATTTTAAAATTCTCACCCCTATGTGTTTGTTTCCCATGTCATCTCCAGGTTGATGACGGTGAGGCTGCTACAGGAAAGAATAATTTGGAATTTGTAGTAGTTAGTGGCCAAACTTGTATCTATTGTACTTAGGTATATGCATATGCCTGTAAATATAAGAGATAACATATGTACTGTAAAGCTCTTAGAAGAGTTTCCTTTTATATTTGATATTGTATTAAATAAATACTTTGTTTCTTTGCTTTATATTTTGATAGAACCACGAATTAGTTACTACAATTTGACTGATTTTGCTATAGATAATTAAGAGAGCTTTGCTAATTTATAAATAATAACTTCTAAGTATAATCATGACTTAAGGATGATATTGTACTTGGGAAGATGTTATCTCATGCATATTACCCAAACTCCTCACAACTAGACCAATCTTAGTGGCTTCCAAATTTCTCCTCTTTTGCTTCATAAAATTTAAATCCTCAATATTTTATAAATCCACTTATTTCTTTCTTATTTGCACACCATATTTGAAACCTTTTAGTTGCAATTTAGGAAGGAATTTGATGTTAAATGTATCTGAAAACTATCTCAAATACGAGGAGCTTTAATCGAACTCAAGTAGAGGATCACATCTTTTATTCCACCTGAATGATAGTGGATCATAGGGAATCACCACTTCCTAAGATGTATAAGTTGAATAATAATGGTGTCACATTCGCCAATGAAGAAACATATGGACTAGGATCTATTATTCACGATTGGCGTGCCAGGTTTGTCACAGTGAAGATGGAAAAGCATTTTGGGGATGTTGATGTAAACAAGACGAACACAATGATATTGATTTTAAATAAAGCATTTATGCTTACTTCCCTTCCCAACAGGTCCTCATCTCTATGACGATTAAATTGTTTATTACTTATTCAACAACAACAACTTATTGGTAATATATTTTCTTTTCATTGTTATTCTATTGAGAAAGATCTTGATTTAAGTAGGGTGTGAAAATGAGAGGAAAATAAATGAGTTTAAGAAATATTGAAGATTTAGATTTTATGAAGCAAAAATGGAGAAATTTGGGAATTTGGTACTTTTTAATATATTTTAGAAAATTTTAGAGACTGTTTTGATATATTTGGAAATTTTAGGAGCTCTCTGAATCTTTTTTAATTTGGTGCCATATGAGCATGACATATGAGTATGACTTATTAGGTGGATCAACATGACATGTTATCTACATATGATTTATCACGTGTCATTTAACGTGCCATATTAATAGAATAGTAACAATTGACTAATATTTATTTGATTAAGAACTAAAATAACTTAAATAATAAAATTTTAGGGAACCAAAAAATTAACATCAAAATTTTAAAAACTAAAGTAAAACTATTTTACATTTCAATATCAAAGCCAATTAAAAAGAGGCACCTAGCCTCATAGCTGATAAAACCCCACGATCCCCTGAAAAACAAGAAAAAGCTAATAATCTCCAACTGCTCGCCGTCACCGGATACTGAGCACCGGGGAGGAGTACGCTCTCGGTCTCAGCGCTAGTCACGACTCTCAACCCATAAAATCCCTTACTTTGATCCTTACTTAATCCATCTCACAAGACATGGCTTCTGGTGTGCGATTGTTAACTTCTTCTTCTTGTTGTTAATGTCGTCGTTGATGATGATGTACTTGTTCGGTGTAACGAAACTAAGTGGTTGATTGATTCTTTGAATAGATCCTGATATGGAGGACTACGGGTTCGAGTACTCCGATGAGGAGCAAGAGGAGCTGGACGTTGATATTGAGAATCAATATTACAATTCCAAAGGTTTATTGTCCTTTTTTTCCCCCTTCTTGTAACAATTTAATTTATTATTTATGAATTAGGAATGACAAACTTAGTCTTTTTTCCTTCTTTATTGGAATTTGGTTTCTTTGCTTGTCTGTTCATAATGCCATTAATTAAGATGCCCAATTAAACTAATGTTTTGAAATCTGAAATCGGTGTCCTGTCAATTGGATATTTTCCGAGTGGCAAAAATTCTTACTGCACTCCGTGTGACTGGTCACCAGTTTATGCATCTATGTTGCATGTCAAAGTTTGCTGAGCAAGTTAGTTACCTTGTTTATTTTCAAATTTGGATTTAACGTGATGTGTTTGTTCCTTGAGGAGATTACACATAATGTTTAACGGTTAATTTTCTTTCACAGGGATTTGACCTGATTTCTGGATCATGGCAGGTTGTTCAATTTTTAAGCTGACTTCATTGGATGATATTGTTTTTCTTGTATGTAGGTTTGGTTGAAACTGACCCAGAGGGTGCACTTACTGGTTTTGCTGAAGTAGTGCAAATGGAACAAGAAAAGGCAGAATGGTAAGAACTCCATTTTCACTTTTTCAGATTCCTGCATAATAATAATAAAAAGAAAAGAAATGGCTTATTGAGT
Organism: Dalbergia cochinchinensis; assembly: GCA_031216125.1. Lineage (NCBI taxonomy): Eukaryota > Viridiplantae > Streptophyta > Magnoliopsida > Fabales > Fabaceae > Dalbergia > Dalbergia cochinchinensis. Next base: position 31,915,822 of record CM062377.1, on the reverse strand, counting down.
AGAGCAGTTAAACCGTACATTCGTTATAAGATCTATCACTGCTAAGGCTTGTTTGGGGAAGTATATTACTTCAGTGATGTAAATTTTTTTTTTTTTTGCTTTGAAAAAGTGGTTTCAACTGACTTTTGGTTGTAAGCTATTTTGAACTTAAAATAAGCTTATCCAAACACACACCTATTCTGTTGCTTTTTTTTTTTTTTTTTTTCATGGGCAAGAATGTTTCTGTTTTTCCTTTAGGTTGGCAGTTTAACATGATTACATTTATTAAAGAATAATGCTGAAATGTCAGAAATGCATACACGAGAGAGACTTGCTGTGATATATATGAACTTTTAAATTGTTGATCCATCTTCATAAGTCATTTATCCCACTCAAAACCTTAAAAGTTAATTGTGCATTTGTAATACATCATGCATAAATGCTTTGCGATGAATAGCACTACTTTCTAATTAATACATCCATTATTTGAAGTCAATATTTGTTATGTCCTACTTCCCCTGTGAAGGCTTGTAATTGCCATGATAGGCTTTTAAATCTAATCTAAACCTATCCTCATTCAGTAGTTACCTTATCCATATTGGCTTACCCATTCCTATCATATGTTTTTTCGGTTGAAACATTACACCATAGTAGTCAATTGCTGATAGCGGTGTGGAGGAAATCATCTCATTTATCATCAATGATGAAAAGTCATAAATCATAATTCATTCCAGAGTCTGGAAAACACACAATCACCACCAATCCAATGCATAAATATCAAGTTCTAAGGGCAGCAAAATATAAAAGATAGCACCATCAAGCATCATAAGGGCAACAAAAATTAAAAGACTGAATAATTGTAGATTTATCAAGTTCTTAGGTTTTTTTTTTAATCTTTTTTTTTTCTTTTTCAGATGAATTAACAATAATACTCATCTCAACCCAAAAGGAAAATAGAGACACCCAGCCCAAAACCACTCCCACTCCCCACTAACCCTAGCTCGATGAAACACCCAGCTGCCATCCACAGTCCCCCACCCTCACAACAGCCACGATGCAGCACAGCCACTACAGAGAGGAGACACCAAGAGGTGGACAAAAACGGAGAGTGAGCGAGTATGAAAAAAAAGTTGGGAAAAAGAAAAGAAACAGGGAAGGAAAAGAGAACAGAGAACAAAGGGAAAGAAAGGGGAACAGAGAGATGGGAGTAAGAAAAGAAAAAAAGAAAAAGAGAGAAGGGAATGAACAAAAAACAGAGAACATTGGAATTTTCAACTGCTGAGACAGTTAGCAGTCACTACGCCGTGATTTACTCTGCAATTTGCCACAAAAAGCGGCCGCGACGGCCGCAATCGCCAACCGTGACACTACTTTCTCCTGTAGCAGCCTTCTGCCGCTCCGCTCACTACCCTGCTATAGCAGCACTGTTGACTACCCTTCATTACACAATTAAACTCAGAAACATGTCTGACATAAATGTGTCTGTCTCTTAATGTGTCAGTTGCTTCTTGTACTCTTCCATGTATCATATAGTGATTTTTGTCTGAGAATCCTTCTGTAGTGGCAATGTAATGTTATTTTTCATTTTTAATCAGTATTTTGCATTTTTTCCAGGGGATTTAAAGCTCTAAAACAAACTGTCAAGCTCTATTATCGACTGGGAAGGTATAAAGAGATGATGGAAGCCTATAAGGAGATGTTGACATATATTAAGTCAGCAGTGACTCGTAACTATAGTGAAAAATGTATAAACAGCATTATGGACTATGTCTCAGGTTCAGCTAGCCAGAACTTTGGCCTTCTGCAGGAATTCTACCAGACAACTCTAAAGGCCCTTGAAGAAGCAAAAAATGAGGTTTGTCCTTTGGACATATATTTTTCTGTCTTATCTCATTGCTTCTCTTATTATGTGGTATTATATATTGTGTTTTACTGACTCTGCAGAGATTATGGTTTAAGACAAATCTTAAGCTTTGCAAGATCTTTTTTGATATTGGTGAATATGGACATATGAGTAAGGTAATGTCCTTTTTTTTTCCCCCACTTAAGTTACTGTTCAAATGATTTTGGATTCCTATGCATATTTTTTATTGGTATATACCAGTATTTAATGATTTAAGGATTTGTTGAGCCTTGTCAGATCTTGAAGGAACTTCACAAATCTTGTCAAAGAGAAGATGGGACAGATGACCATAAGAAAGGAACCCAACTTTTGGAGGTTTATGCAATCGAAATTCAAATGTACACAGAGACAAAGAACAACAAAAAACTAAAGGTTGGGTTTTGTCTTAGAAAATACATTCTTGTTCTGCAACTTGCATATGCCATATGTTGACTAATTATATCCCTTTTCAATTTGTTAATAACATGTTTTCCTGTCATTTTAATTTATGTTCTAACCCTCTTGCAGACTATTTACTGCTTGAGCACTTAACAGAATTTCCAAACTAATTGCATTATATGTTGGTTCCATACACACAATGTTGAAGATGCTAACTGCTTCTATCTAAAATGAAATATAGTTACCTAAACTCACATCTCAATACTTTTTTATATCAAAGATTATCACAGGCACATTATGCATATGTTGGAGAGTTGACACTTTTTAAAAGACGGCTTCTCTCTGTCTCCATATCCCTTTTTCTTTTTTTATTTATTCATTTACTTTTTTTTTTTTCTGGGAGAGGTGGGGGGCCAACAAGATCAAAATACCCAAACTGAAAGGAGCTAACTACCTTGCTAAAACTCTAGGTAATGTTACATTAGAATAAGAGAGTTAACTCCTTCGGAAAAATGACAGCAAAGATCCAGCGCATGGCCATGATAAAAGAGTCAACAATTTATCTGCTTTCTATTCATGGAAGATTAATAGATTGGCTGAGATTCGCAGAAAATGACCATTTAGGTGGGTCTTTACAATTTATCTATTGGGGAAAAAAAAAAAAGAGATTCTTTAGGAAACTGGAGGCTGTGATGAGGATGAGACTTTTGATCATATATATACTTGGTTAATTGAGTTATTCAGTTATCATGAATCATGACTTGGGGTACATGTAATTTGCAAAACTAGGGTCTAGGGATAGGTTAGTGTCCTGTAGCTTCATCATTCTTTTAAATCACTTCAATCATAGTTTTTCACATCCAACTGTCTTTAATCACTTTTAAATCATTCTTTCATTCTTTTTCCAATACTAGTGATTAACGAGTCCCTCTCTCTAGTATGAGGAACATGTCAATTGTGAGTGTGGGTCCAGGAGATCCTAAAATGGATAAACAGCCAGAATAAAAAATGGAAAATGGTAATTGAAAACAAAGCCATAGTTGAGGTGACTCGCTTGATGTAGTCATCAAACAATGTTCGAAGTCTATGTTGATGCAAATTACTTGAAAAGTATTTAGGATATTTTAGAACTTATACATAGGGTTAGGAAAATGTGCAACTTTTATCTCATGGCTGTCTGGTCCATGCCATAAAGATTCAACAAAATTTTTTAACTGGTTGTTGATGGCTTAACATAACCCTAAATTCAATAAAACTTAGCATAGGCAAAGTTAAAAATTTCATTGCTGGGAATTGAACTCTTTCCACTGGGTATGGGAAGATGCTCGTTTATCATTAGGCTATGCAACTTGTTGGAAATGAAGCTATTGCATATCATGGAGGATATGGCTTTGGAGAAGCAAATGAAGATGGTGAAACTATATTACATTTTGCTCTGGCTTTTAATTCTACTATAGCTAACACTTGCTTTAGAAAATAGGAAGAGCATCTTTTAAGAGTGGGCAGGCATGCTTTCAAATTGATTTCTTTTTGATAAGAAAATTAGATAGAAAGCTTTGCACGAATTGAAAAGTTATTAATGGAGAGAGCTTGGCTACTTAGCATAGATCTTAGTGATGAGTGTACATATTACAAGACAAGTGAGGAGAAATGGCCAATAGAGGACTCCAAGGATTAGATGGTGGCACCTGAAAGGTGAAAAGTGAAAAACCTTTCAAAGAAGGATTGAAGAAGAAATAGGTTGGGAGACACAAGGGATTAGGAAGATAGCAAAAGGAACCATTGGAGAACCTAGAGGTTTTGGTTTAAAAGGTAAGCGGTCTTGGTTGTAGGACAAAAACTTGTAAGATTAAGGTTAGAAGGGAGTGCTTTAAAGTGTGGTCCTTGGATAAAAATGTTGAAAATTGGGGAAAGGATAAGACCGCAAGGAGAGAAACAAGGCTATGAACGATGCAAAAACTAGAGCATTTGGGGGGATGTACCAATCCTTAGGCACTAAAGAGGGGGGAAAAGGTATTTATAGGTTAGCAATAGGGAGGGAAAGACAGATGAGATCTAGATCAAGTAAGATGCATTAAGGATGAAAAGGGTAATGTGTTGGCCTCGGAAGAAGATATTAAGTAGAGATGTGGGATCTATTTTCACCAGGGTAGTCAATAGCGCGCTATAGCGGCATAGCGGTAGAGGGCCCATACAGGAGAGACGTAGCATCGCGGTTGGCAATCGTGGCCATCATGGCTGCTTTTCGCGGCAAATCGCGGAGTAAATAGCGGCGTAGCGGCCGCTAATTGTCTCAGCAACTGAAAAATCCAATGTTCTCTGCTTTTTGTTCCTTCCTTTCTCTGTTTTTCTTTTGTGACTCCCATCTCTCTCAGTTCTCCTTTCTTTCCCCCTTTGTTCTCAGTTCCCTTTTCCTTCCTCCTTTTTTTTTTTTTTTTTTTCGTTTTTACTCTCTCTCTGTTTTTATCCTCCACTAAGTGTCTCCTCTCTGTTGCGGCTGTGACTTGTGAGGGTGGGGAACTGTGGATGGTGGATGGGTGTGTTTCATTGAGCTAGGGTTAGTAGGGAGTGGGAGTGGTTTTGGGTTGGGTGTCTATTTTTTCCTTTTGGGTTGAGATGAGTATTATTGTTAAATCATCCCAAAAAGAATAAAATAAAATAAAATCTCCAATAGCATGTTTAGGTCAAATCCTACAAAGTATTTTCCCCCCTCTCTTATAGAATCTCTTACATTTTGTTGCCATTAGAACTTGATATTTAAGCATTGGATTGATGGTGATTGTGTTTTTAGACTATGGAATGAATTATGATTTATGACTAGGAATGAATTATGAAAAGTCTAAATGTGAATAGGAATAAAGACACAATCATAATCTAAAAACACAATCCACGATTTTGTCAGTATCCTCTGATTTCAGGCCCAGATCATCTACCAGCTGCTGGCAAATAAAATTATTGGAGGCTCCCGAATCGATCAATACTCTCACCTTTTGGTTTGCAACCTTGCCCCATAGCCTCAAGGATCGAGAGGAGCTATGCCCGGTGACGCTCTTGAGATCTAGGTATAGCATATTGAGAGATCCTTCCAACTCTTCTTGTGCATCTTGCCATTCAGCCTCTACGCCTGTATCGATGTCTTCTTCAATCACCATGAACCTGAACTGTTTGTTTTGTCAGTGCTTGCAAACGTGTTCAGGTGCGTATCGTTCATCGCAATTAAAACAGAGGCCTTTGGTTCTTTTCTCTCTGTACTCATCCTCGGTCAACTATTTGAACCCTTTGGATCCAACGTTGTTAGATGTTCCACTAATGCTGGGTGGGCTACTAACAGCTCTGGGATCAGCCTTGGGTCCTCCAGTGCTCCCGCTACTAGAGAGGGTGTTGCTTCGGTCCACACTCCCTATCGCCCCCCCTCTGTCTCTGAAACTTGCTCTTGGGGCTGAGAAATCTCGGGCCCAATTTCTGCCTACAGTGCCGGGCCCAATTTTGCCCTTGGCCCAAGCTTTATTCCTAACCTCAATTAGCTCTGCCATGTCCATCATATCATCAAGTGTATCGAAATGGTGCAGGTCAAGTTCGGAACTCACCTCTTCTTTCAACCCGTTGAGGAACAAGCCATCCAAGAAGCGCCTTTCTCTCGTATTCAAGGGGCTAGCCAACTGTTCAAATTGATGGCGGTAATCAAGCACCGACCCGGTTTGTTTCAACGACATCAGCGCTACAAAGGGATTGCGAGCCATCGATGGTTGGAACCTCTTCACCACTGCCAACCGGAAGCATTCCCAAGAATAGTCCGTCGTCGTGGTCTCCCACCACTTGAACCACGTCAAAGCTGGACCTTCCATCGCCACCTTCGCAACTGCCAACCAGTCCTCCACTAGTTCTTCGCGTATCTCGAAGTATCGATCAACACGATCGATCCATTCGTAAGCATCTTCGCCATTGAACAATGGGAGATCGATGCGCCTCCACTGTTCGGTTCCTCCACTGCCACGGCTTGCAGAGTGTTCATCACCATCACTGTTTCCGCCGTGGCCTCCGGCACGCCCCAGTTCGGTGCGAGGTCGAAGACGCTCGACCTTTTCCATGCGCGCTTCAACTTGCGCGATCTTGTCACTGAGCCTTGTGATCGATTCCTCCAAAGCGAGATGGCGTTCTTCTGCCATGCGTCGATCTTCTCCAAACCTCTCCAAGAACGCATCAAACTTCGCCTCCATCTTCGACTTGCGTACCATGTGAGCGCTCCCAAGATCGGAAGAATCTGATACCAGTGTTAAGACTGGGTTAGTAACGAGGGCAACAACAGAACTATGAGAATGAATCTGTATTTCTCTGAGGGGTCTTCTTGAACAATGCGTCCAAGGACCTTGGAATGTGTGTATGGATACAAGAGGGAGATTGAGAGCCCCTCAACTCTCTAGCCTAACTTTACAATCAAGAATGATAACCGTCCTCTCCTTATTCTGCTTTCCCCGTTTTATAGTTTCATTTCCCCTCCTAACCGCCTAACTACAGCTGTCCTCATTATTCACAACTGACTTCAATTAACAAAATTTACATTTGTGCCCCTCCTCTCATAAACCTTTCCAAAGAAAGGGTCCTTAACAGAATGACATAATGTAATCCCCAGTGACGAGGGTAGGAGTGATCGCCGATGTGAGAAGACACGAATAAGGAGCGGCTCTTGGCAAGGCCTCTAAGCGGAGAGGTACATGAATGAACTGATTACAAACCTGAATGAGAGTGATCCTGAGACTGTGTAGGTATGGAACTATATAGCTAAGGATGGCTTATATGAATTGATTGCTACTGCCTATGCCAACAAGATGCATCTTCTTTTCAGTAGCCCATCACTAAAGAACTCCATAGTTAAGTGTGTTTAACTTGCAGTAATTTTGGGATGGGTGACCTCCTAGGAAGTTTTCTCAGGAAGCGTGTAAATGAGGACAAAGCATGTTGAAAAGATCCCGTTTTGGTTTGTGGGGATAGTCGTCAATCCATAGGGCAGCAGGGGATGCTACACACAAGATGGCTCACAAAGCTATTTACTGAGATTCTATGGTCAAGGAGGATGCCATATGAGTGGAGAAGAAGTGTCTTAATTCCTATTTACAAAAGTAAAGGGCATGTGCAAAATTGTGAAAGTTACAGAGGGATTGAAATCATGGGCTGTACGATGAAGTTATGGGAGGGGATAGTGGAGTTGAGATTGAGATGAGAAACTGTTATCACAGAGAACTAGTTTGGTTTTATGCTTGGAAGGTTTACTATGGAAGTAATTTACTTGTCATGAAGATTGATGGGGAGATATTGGAGAGACCAGAAGAATTTACATATGGTTTTCATTGATTTGGAAAAGGCATATGATTGGGAGCTAAGAGAAGTTGTATGGAGAGTCTTGAAGAAGAAAGGAGTTCAGATAGCCTATGTCCAAGCAATCCAGGATATGTATTATCTATGAAGGGATCACAATTAGTGTAAGGACTCAAGGTAGAGAAACAGAGAATTTTCCTATAAGAATAGGACTACACAAAGGGTAAACTTTGAGCCCATATCTTTTCACACCAGTCTTAGATGTGCTTATTGAACATATTCGAGACCTAATACCATGGTGTATGCTTTTTGCAGATGATATAGTCCTGGTAAAAGAATCAGGAGAAGAAATAAATAAGCTAGAGTTGTGGAGAGAAGCTTTAGAGACATGATTTTTCTTTAAGTAGAAGTAAGATGAAGTATATGGAGTGCAGATTTGGTAAGAGACATGTAAATTTTGACTTATAAGTGAAAACTAGGGATGATATTATACCACAAGTCAGGAGATTTAAATATTTGGGTTCTATTATCTAAAGTGATTGAGAAATAGAGGGAGACGTAAACCATAGGATTCAAGCAAGATGGTCAAAGTGAAGAATTGCCTCGGGTTTTATTTGTGATAAAAAGATACCACTAAAGTTTAAGGGTAAATTTTATTGTTTGGTCGATAAAACCATGGCTCTGAAAATGGGACCGGTATCCAGTCCCTCTTCCAGTCTGATCAAGTAGGAAGAAACGTTGATTTAAAAATTGGGATGAAAACCAGGAAAGCAAACCGCCTAAATCGGATGCAGTTTGATGATTAGCTGGTTCAATTGAAAAAAAGAAAAAAGAAATTAATCCAGCCCAGTTTTGGTCGCTCGAACCACCTTGGAAAAGGCCACCAGCCACTCAGACCACCGTGAAGGACTCCGGCAGGGAGGAACAACTCTGTCAGCAACATGATCTTGCCATCATTGATCTTCAAGCAAGCCAGCACAACATGACCTTGCTATTGCTAGCCATGCTCCTGCTACATGGCATATGAAGTTGCTGTGTTGCAATCAAGAAGACAGCTTCACCTTCACTATTTGGAGGAAAAAAGAGGGCAGCAGCTAGTAAAGGGGAAGGGGGCATGACGTTTATATCTTAGGGTTTCTTCATGTAGGGAAATTGTTGGATTGGACTTGGGTTTTGGGCCTATTTTAACTAAGAAGGATATTATTCTTTACATAGGCTTTTTTGTATCATGTGGTAGGGAGTTTTTTGGGGTAGATGTCATGTAACATGTTGGTTAATGACCAATAATGAAAGAAAACTAATGGGCTCTAAAATATAATTTCCTAGTTAATATATATATATATATATATATATATATATATATATATATATATATATATATATATATCAGTTGTATTTCGATTGAACCCTTGGTTGAACTAGTTGAATCTCTGAACCTCCGAACTAGTATTTCGTCCAGTTCGATGTCCAGTCTAATTTTTAGAACTTTGGTAAAAAAGTCAACTTGAAAATAAACTATATGTGACAAAGATGATGTTGCAATGAATGAGCGGTCACACTAGAAATGATGGAATTAGGAATGTGTACATTAGGGAGAAAATTGGAGTAGCGTCAGTTATAGAGATAATAGAAAGTTGCCTAAGGTGGTTCAGACATGTATGGAAGAGACTTGTAGAGGCCCTGGTAAGGGGAGTGGATCAAGTGGAAACAATAGGGGAAACTGTTAGAAGGGATTTAAATGTTAACGTGTTAAACATAAATATGATATATGATAGAGCAATATAATGTCAGTTTGATATATGTAACCCATCTCACTAAGTGAGTAAGTGGGACAAGATTTAGTTGTTGTTTATCTCATGGCTGTTTGTTGTTTTTATTTGGCAAGGTGACATGGTAAATTAAGTACTGATGAAATTAGAGAAGCTATTAACTTAGGGGGCATTTGGTACATTGCCTTCAAGATTACTGATAATGCAGATTATCACTCAGAAAAATTACCACCTTTTAAATTACTGGTAATGTTACAATGCAGTGTTTGGTATGTATAGGTAATTTGACTGACTATTCTCCAAAAGATTACCACTTTTTAAATTATTTTGTTTGGTGTATCAAATTGATTATCGGGTAATATATTTCCTTTACTAAAATGCCCTCCAAACCAATAACAACATCAATAATAATAATTTAATTATTATAATAATGCCACTTTATATGAAGTTTCTGAAAAAAAAAAAAGATTGCCCAATCTACAAACCATACACCTAATAATTATTTTTCTACTTAGTTGACAACATGGCTTTGAGTACTCCTGGCATTTTGAACGTATTTTTCTACTTAGTGGGCACCTATAACATTCGCATCCTACAACTATTGCATCACTCCCTTGTCCTTCTGAATGGTGCATCTCCTTTCTTTGACATTATGCTATATCAGCCATGTACAAGCACAAGCTAGAGACAACACATGCCAACACTTTCAGTAGTATCTATTCAAATCCACATAAAGACATGTGCCTGGAACAAATTCAAGCAAAATAAAAATAAAAACCCATAGCTGCCTAAAATCATTCCCGGTGTAATCTCTTTACACACTTTCTGATTTATTTAATCCACATCGATTGCTTAAATTCAGCGTGATTTTACCTTTAAAGATACACAATCATAGAACACAAAACTGACGATAACAAATAAAAAACAAAAATTCATCTTTTCTATCAATATACAGGACGACAACAAACAAAAACTTGTGCAGCAGGGGCATATGATTGAGACAAGTAAAAACAAGTGGACAGTGACATTTACATAGAGAATGAGTTTGAAGGAAATAAGATATGATTAGAGGGATCTGTTTCAGGTTTTAAAAGGATATTTTGGTAATAAAATAAATTACCAGATTACCACTTGGGTGGTAATTCAGATAGACACCCCTATTGGGGGTAATGTGGGTTACTAGTAGGAAGATAATGTGGATTACTTTAGTAATGTGGACTACCAGTAACGTGGAGTCACTAAACAAGGTAATGTTGTGGGGTCAGGTAGTTTTAATCAACATTACCGGTAATCCAGATGGATTACCCAATACCAAGCGCCCCTTTAGTACATAATTTCTTGTTAGTGCTTATAACTGAGGTTAGCATTTAAGATGCTTTTGTTCATTGGGTATTTATTTTTCAGTGAAATTGATGACTGGGAGTTGATGAAGTCATTAGTGTTCTTGATCGTGAAATCAAACATAAGTTGATAGAGGAGGTTAAATTTGATATTAAGTCTCAACAGTTGTACTCTTACCCTGTCTTCAGTGCTGGAAACACCACCGTTCTCTTCAAATCTGTGGCAGTTTGTGTTCTCTTTCAAATGGTTGACCTTTTATGTGGACAGCAATTTTGCTAGGGTTTTATCAGTGTTTCATTTAAAGGAAACATAATTTGATTGGTTGGTTTATGTTGTGTGTAAAGCAATATAGTGATGTGATAGGTCAATAGTTGTTGCATTCTTTGGTAGATTGTCGATTGTAGGTTTGGTATGTCCTTATGCCTTTTGATGATAATTGGATGCTGATATGATTAGCGGTTTCCCTCTTATTTATGATCCTGAGCTTAATTATTTTATTGATTGATTAATCTTATTTCCAGTGAAGTTTATATTTATTGGTATCCATGATATTAAATGCAGCAACTTTACCAGAAAGCACTCACTATTAAATCAGCTATTCCCCATCCAAGAATAATGGGAATAATCCACGAATGTGGGGGGAAGATGCATATGGCAGAGCGCCAATGGGCAGAAGCCGCTACTGACTTCTTTGAAGCTTTCAAGAATTACGATGAAGCTGGGAATCATAGGCGTATCCAATGCTTGAAGTAGGTGTCACAGTATTCTTTTACCCCTGGTTTCATTAGGTGTTACAGCATTCTTTTCCCACTGGTTTCATCGTGTATAACAATAACTGTACATTTCACTTCCACATACAAAACTGCAATTAACTGTGAATCATCAATTTGAGCTATAATTAAGCAATATAATATACCTGTCTTTAAAACTTATAATCTTCTCCTCATATTAGTCATTTATGCTTAATTGCTCATGTATTAGAATATGTCCTCAGCTATTTTAATTGAATATTATTCTGAATCCTTCACTCATGTACATGGCACCATGACTCCAAAATAAACCTGTCAATCTGTTTTACTTTGCTTTTGACATCTTGTATTATAATTGTTATTTACATGTCAGATACCTTGTTCTTGCCAACATGTTGATGGAATCTGAAGTGAATCCTTTGATGGGCAGGAGGCTAAGCCGTAAGTGCTCCGTATTATATTCTGGTATATTTGACTTGTTTTTCGTTTCTGATACTGATGTTCAATGCAATGACGTGAAGATGATTTCTGTGCTCTTTCTTTCTGTTTTCTTGTCTCTTATATCATGTAATGCAACTACAAGAATGATCCTGAAATTTTGGCAATGACAAATTTGATAGCAGCCTATCAACGGAACGAAATATTGGAATTTGAGAAAATCCTGAAGGTACTTCTGTTGAGTGTTCCATGAGATTATGCTGTGCACTAATTTCACCATCACATATTGATCCCCTGTATGTATTTTAAATGAAAACGGTATACTCTCCAGAGTAACAGAAGAACAATTATGGATGATCCATTCATTAGAAATTACATTGAGGATCTGCTAAAGAATATTAGAACACAAGTTTTGTTGAAGCTCATCAAACCTTGTACAAGGATAAGGATCCCTTTTATATCGAAGGTAACTGTGCTACCACTGCTTCATTATAACTCTGCTTCCTTCCTCCATCGGCCAAACAAATGATACCTTGGTCCTGCCTCGTTTGTTTTCCCTTACCTTGTAGTTTTGTAAAAGTTGCTTTTACCCTCATAACTTGTAAGATTTTATTTGTTGAGCTGAATTAGACTAACCTATGGTTAGTCCACTATTTTTTTTTTTTTGTTTTTTTGTTTTTTCATATGTATAACCCATTAATTTGCAGGAACTTAATGTACCTGAGCAAGATGTTGAGCAGCTGTTGGTATCCTTGATTTTGGACAACAGAATTCAAGGGCACATTGATCAAGTGAACCGGATATTAGAACGCTCTGATAGGTCAGCTTTTCATTTTTTGATTTATTTAGTTGGATTTCTCTCTCTCCCTCGCCCCCCCCCCCTCTCTCTCTCTCTCTATATATATATATATATATATATACATATATATGGTATTTTATTAACATTAGAATTTATGGTTCAGGTCGAAAGGAATGAGAAAGTACACCGCGGTTGACAAATGGAACACGCAGCTTAAATCTCTCTATCAAACGATCAGCAACAGAGTTTCTTAGAAGTTGTGGGAAGTATTATGTTTTTCCATCAGCGATCAGCATGAAGTTTTGCCGTGTGAGTTGTCGTAGCTGTGACGGAGTTAGCAAAGTATTACACCAACAGTGGAATCCGCATGAAACCAACCTGTGATTCATGTGTTATAATTATAATTGTATGAAACGTTCATGACTCCAGTTGAATTCATCTAACTTTGTTGTGCGGTATATGTCTGCACATTACTTTAATCACTCCCAGCGTAATGATACCATTTCCATCATAATCAAGACTACAAAAACAGGTCCATTTGGATTACAGTGGTACATAATTTGGAATTTGCACTTAGTGTTTTTTAGCCATGGACCACTGCAACTGTCTCTGCTCCTCTGTCTTTGCTGGTACTACCAGCTGCTTATGGCTAGCTACCCTTGAATCCTGACATCTTTTTCGTTGCCTCTTTCGTGCTAACAAATTGAGACACCCGCTCTCGGTTGGCGTTGTGCTTCATTGATCCAATTTCTTAACCGGCTAGTAGCAACTCCATAAATCTATGCAATCATATAAGGGGAGGTCCTGTCTTCGGTACACCTCATTAGTTTGGGAGTGTCACATACCAATTTATCCAAAGGTATAATTTTGATGGGGTATGGTGTATTTTGACGAGGTTGTCATTATTAAGTTGATTACTTACACAAAATGTAGGTACGGTACAATTTAGATTATTTCTCAAGGAAGTATTTCTAGTTAATTGATAAATTATGGATATAAATTGAATGAAGAAAAATAATGAACAAAAGTCACCTACCCAAGGAAATTCTGTGGATTAAGAATTATTCTATCATTGGTTTAAGGAAGTTTAATTTATGGTGGTGGTTGTTTTCACTAATTATGTTTCCACATAACTAATGATGCAATTCTATTCATTAGTGATACAAACTCATTCCCAACTAAGAGTTTGATTAACATATGCACTAGCAATCCAATATTATAGTTCTATGAGCCTTTGCCCAATCACAACAACCAAATCTCTTAATAGAGTTAATCACAATTCCCTAACCAGTAAGATGCAGTTTGATTGATTGATTGATTAAAGTACCCCAATTGGAACACAATCATGCATGCTACTCACAAACATAGATGCACACATAATCAAGTTTCTCTTAAAAACACAATTGCAAACACCACAACAATCAAAATTTAAATGAGATAAAACAAAGGGATTAAAAAATCAAACCATAAATTTGCATTGGAATATGAAACCTCAATCATAATCATTAATCCATCCTTGCACTAGGTACGGAAACTAGCCTTTCACGATTGGAGAGTATTGAAAAATGCGACAAAAATCGCAAATGGGAACAAAAATAGAAATTTGAATCACCAAAAATTATAGAGAGAGAAGAAAAAGAGAGTAGAGAGAGAAAATGATGGCCTAGACTAGGTCAAAAGAGTCCCCCTCATGTTTTTTACCTAAGACTATTTATAATGTACCGTCTACATTCTTAAAAATCAAGCCCCATAGAGAAATACTTATGTGATGCTCGTTCTGTTCACGTAATCACACGACCACTAAAGTGGTCACAGACCACTATAGCAATCTTTGGTTGCTATAGGCAAAAGCTTCCTCAGATGATCAATATAATGATGATAGACCATTGTAATGGTCTAGCTGCAATGCCTTCAAAAGCTCTTTGGGTAACTGCTGTAGCAATCATAGACTGCTATAGTGGTCTAGTTGCAGCTGCATAATTTCTTCCTCTAGTGACTGTTGTTGTGGTCATATGACCGCTACAGTAGTGCTATAGGTACTGCTACACCTCCCAATTGCTTCGAGCTCCTGTATGGTCTTCATGCACCAACACGAGATATTTTTATAAGAAAATGACATTCACAACAGAGGATTAAAAGTACAAGAAATTCCAAAATATATTTATTCATCAAAATGGTGCAAATACCATGATTTAACTCAATGATACTCAATGATACCCATCAAAATTGTGCATCACCTAGGAGTTGTTTAAGATGTAATGCTATAAGAAGTACTTCTTGGCATCAGTGAAGAATTCTAAGGATGTGGAGTTCATGCAGTTAATGCAAAAAGGGATGGGTGTTGCACAGTATGTTAGCTCTAGAACCCTTCAAAAAGCTTTAAGGTAAAATATTTTGAATGACAACAAAGTCAATTTAAGGAAAATATTTTGAAGAATGACTAATGTTTATCTTGAGATTCTTGAAGTCACAAACAAGTTCTTTCGTTAGCATAACATGGCTCCATTAGCAAGAATAATTTCACTTTACATGTGTAAACATGATTTATCTCGTATTAAGAGATGGGAACTAAGTGGAAGTGATAATTATATCCAAAATAGAGCATATAAATGCCTAATGGATTGAATAAAAACAACTAGTATAAGAAACCAAGACTCAAGACTTCAAAAAGTAGCACTGAACTTCATAAAATATGCTTAAAATGAAGATATCAATCAAACTCTGAAGCTAATGTGTTCTACAATCTTCGATCATCACATTCGCAATATTTTTATTATCAATAAGCTCAAATTGAATATTAGAAAATTGAAAATTCATCAAGGAATTGATACCGCACATTAGAAAGCTTACATAACAGTGAAACGGTGGGCTCTACAAGAAAAGGAGGGAAATTTGAAATTCAAATTTTAAAAGTCAAAATTAGTGACAGACTAGCATGTCATCTTTTTTGCCAAATTGGTCAACTACCCTAACTTCTAGAAGAAAAAGTTCAAAAACCATGTTCAGAAAGTAAAAGTAGTTTATGATAGGACATAAAAAACCTCAACTTTTCAACGATGTCTGTAACAGCTCTAATAATTGAAAGGCTACACTTCTAGATTGCTTTCCCCAAGACACAAACACATAATCAACATGTGTCACATGGAGAACTGATCAAGGGCAATATTCATAGATGAAGAGCATTTATAAATAGGGATGTTATACTTTCAAAGAAGAAAAAAAAAAAACTCTACACAAGTGCTAAAACGATGTAAATTTTTTTTCTCATCTTCTTGTAAAGATCATTACATCTTCTAATTAGTTTCCTTATTTGTAAAAACCTTCTTTCTACATTCCTTCATTGTTTATAAGTTCTTCCAAGGAAAAATAGCTAGAAAGAAGTCATTTAAGTTATCCCAAGTCATTTATTGTATATCTTAAGGAAACTTTAGCGTAGGTTAGTTTGAGTTGCAAACCCAAACACAAACCTTTGTATCCTCAATGCAGTAGTGATCAGTGTGAGCTTAGATTGGAGAGGCTAGTTAAAGACTACTTGCAATACGACAGGAAAAAAAAGGATTTTACTGGTCACAGTTTAGGATGGAGAGGATGGTTAAAGACTACTCGGTTTAGCTTGGATAGACTGGTCAAAGACTATTTGGTTAAGCTTGAAGAAGCTGGTGAATAACTACTTGGTTTATGATAGTAGGGTTTGTCTACTGGTCACAAGTTAGAGCTTGGGAAGACTATTGTAAAGCTATCTAGTTTCTTTCTCAAGTGGAGAAAGGTTTTAGTGAAACTCAACGGGGGTTGAGAATTGGATGTAGATAGGTTGATCGAACCAATATAAAAATATTTGTGTAATATCTTCTTATCCCTTATCTCCTTTACATTCTTTACTTTGTGATTATTTGTTCATATTTGCTTAAAGCCTATCTTTTTAACTGTTTCATTACCAACATTGTACTTCAGAAAGTTACTTTCTGAAACCTCTAACATTGTTTCTATTGCACTTCAAGTTTAAAGCTTGATAGTTTTTGTTTAAAGTTTTCAATAGCTAAAAAGAGAAGTGGAAACAAGCAGGATTCAACCTCTCTTTCTCTTGCACTTTTCTACCTACAAGTGGTGTCAGAGCTTGACCTCTAAGGATTTAAGCATTCTAAAGATTGCAAAGGACAAAGATCCGAGAGCAAAATGACAGAATATTTGTATAGTAGAAGGACACTTCATCAATAGACTGTTATTCTTTAATAGTGGGGACTATACCTACTAGAGAGATCGAATGAAGTTAGTCATAAATACACAAGTATTGACCTATGAGACATTGTACAAGAAGGAGATTGTGTTCTAGTAGAGAAAGTTCTAGGAACAAATGATACACCCTCAAATCAAGAGGAGTTCCCTAGAGTAAGTAGATAGAGCAACACAAGACCAGAGTTCAATTGAACTTAAAAACTAAGTATCTACTCACGTGTATGTAACACTATAATATTTAACCCAACATGCTTAGGACACATTTAGATGAATTATTAGTCATTACTCTTCTGTTTCAGTTCTTGGTTCTAGTTTATTTAAAACACTTAATGAAAATATGGGTAATTTTTTTTTTTTGAAGATTAAAGACAAAAGCGCGAGCCACGCAACTTAAAAAAGCTACGTTGTATGATCACGCATACAAGCCAAAAGGAACTAAACGTATCATAAGCAAATACAAATCACAATGTATCACAACATCATGCATTAACAATAATAGATAATTCATAATACATCACATAACATAGGTACTAATATAGCAATAGGCCCACCATTAAAGGCTAGGACGATACAGTCATCCATAAGAACATAAAAAGGAAATAGCAAAAGGTACAACTAGCCACGATCCCTCCTGCCTATTATGCCAAAATAGATAACCCCCAAAGAAACAAAAGAAGGCTATCGTCTACGTGATACGTGCACAGGCGCTCCACATGAACACAGAAGACGGACAGTACAATGACCCAGGGAGTGATATGATTGGTGCATGGCATTGAATTATAGCCCCCAAGTAGGCGAGTCAATGAAGATCACGAACGATGCCATTGTTTTCTAAAGATGTGATGTAAAGAAGAAAGAAGGGATTAGAATCTTATACAAGAAACTCAGTAGGGAAACACTTCCTAACATGTGTCATCATCTACGTCCTCAGGAATCTCGAGTTTGATTATGAAATAGTGGGCATGCAAATGATGATCAATTGTTAAGTTCCAAATGTTATTTATCCGAGGTCCGCCTATTTTATTATGCGTCTTAATGCATAAATGCAACATGATGAGTCATACCAATGCTCCAAACAATCCATCACAACATACAGGATGTACTCTATACTAACATGACCGTCCTCTCGATGATTTTAGAGGTGACTTAGGTTTTTATCTGTTTTATTTGGGGGCAGCCCTATAATTTCTCCCTTCTCGAGAGATTCTAGGTTATGAACTCATACCTCACTAGTCATCACTAGCTTATATTATCCTCTCGATAAGCAAATTCTAGGCTCCATCTCAAAGTATGGGATAGGGAGCATAGGAATATTTATCCTCTCGATAAGCAATTACTGGGATCACCTTACACTGAGCTTGGCTCATTACGAAAGGATAATTTCCTAGTGTTTTAGGTCACCATTACCCATGACATGTTCAATGGAGATGAAATGCAATCACAACTTGTTAATCAAGGTCATGCTCATAAGTCTTTGTAAATCATGCATCTCGATCAATGAGTATAATCATAACATGTCATGTAATTGGTTACACAAGCATGCTTCACATCTATTACATATATATATATATGTGTGTGTGTGTGTGTGTGTGTGTGTGTGTACACAAGCATAATTGTATCTAAATAAACATGCTCCTACCCAGTATGTCGGAAGTCAAGGACCGGGCTCAGCTAATGCACATACATGCTCCTACCCAGTATGTCAAAAATCAAGGACTGGACTCAGCTAATGGAAATAAATATGAAATGAAAAGCTTGAATATAAACATGAAATGCAAGGACTTGGAAAGTAAACATGAATGCATTTCCATTGTTATTTCTTTAAGATATAAGCTCAAGACTCCTATTTAGAGTAAAAACTCTAAAACACCGATCAATCTTACAAAATGGACATGAGCTTTAGAGTCCATCAATACCATGGTTCCAAGAACCTCATTTCCTTGGACTCATCATCAAGCTCAACCGAAAACAACTCAAGAACAACAAACAAAATAAACTTTTTCTCATGTTTCTTTGAAAGACCAAGTTCAAGCCTTGAGCTCTAGAGATCAAACAAATAATGGTAACACAACCAATAATTAAAACCCTCATCGTTAAGCTATGGCCTTGAACATCAAAAAGGAAAATAGTTCAAAGGAATCAACAAATATTCCATCTTTATATCATTCTTTAAAAACCAAACAAAAAAAAGCAAAACCTTGGGCTTTAGAGGTCAAGCACATGGTGATACCAAGAATCACTATCAAGATCTCTCATCATCAAGCCATGGTTTTTAATCATCCAATAACAATAGAACCGAAAAATCAAAGAAAAGAAAAGAGAGGAAGAACTCATCCATCACCAACAATAAAAACCAAAAATAAACAAGGCAAGGAGAAAGAACTCAACCAAAATCCCTACCTAAGATATTTTCTTGTTGCAAGGAAAAGCTTGATCTTGGTGAAAGAAAATGAAAAGAAAAATCTTCTTTTTGAACAACAATGCTTTTCGACCAAAGGAAGAAGAAAAGAAAAGAAAGTTGTTCTTAAGCTCTTGTGTTTGAAGCTGGGAAGGTTGTGTTCTTTAAGGGTAGCTTATGGTGGTGATGTGGTGGTGGAGGGACAAAAGAGAGTCATTGAGAGGTAAGAGAAAAAAGAATTTGAGAGTATTTTTTTGGACACAAGACTTGGTCAAAAAAGTTCATGGAAAGAAATGAAATTTTGTGTGTTTCTTGTTAGTGTGTAAGAGTATATAGAGTTTGAAATGAAAAGATGTGATGGGGGAGGTATGGGTGGCCATCATGAAGGCATGGGAGGGGGGGAAGATATTTTGTTTCTTTTGTATTTAACAATTGTGTTTAGAGATAAACTTGATTTGGCACTTGGTTAGGAATTGTTAATGGAGTGTTTGGACTAGCAAGCAAATGATTAAAGCCATGCAAGACAAGATTAGGAAGTTGCCTTGCTCAATTAATGCAAACCCACCTTTATTAGCTAGGAATCTTATCACATCAAGACTTCCATAATTTAGGGGATTGGAGAGAGAAAATACCATTACATTTGACATGACACGAAGTCTTAGATTAAGGAAGAGATTTTGAATTTGCCTAAGTAATCTTAAGCTCTATTTGACCTCAAATAATTACTTTGACTCAAGATTGACAATTAGAATTCATTAATTTTTAATTAGAGCCTAATATTGTCTATGTTTCCTTAATCACACAATTAAGCTCATTAGGCGCTTAATCAGGAGCAAATGGTAATTTTATAGAAAACTTCCCAGGACCACCCTGGTTTCCACAGATGTCATACAGTTCTTAAAAACAACATTTCAAACTTCCCGGTAACATCTGGGTTCAGTCGGCAAAGGATCTCGCATTAAATTACCGCAGGGGTGCTTTGGCAATTTCACATATGGGATACACCAAGGATTGAGGTCTTCACCTCTAACACAAACTAGAACACATCTAATCCCCTTCAATTATTAGACTAACCTCTTGAGGTTAGCTTAGACTGCCTGTCCTTGATTCTCGGGCAGAAATGACCTCAGGGGCATTTTGGTCACTTGTACGTAGGGAAAAAATCAGGGCGTTACAGTGTGTACTAAGCAAAGATGAATATGGCAAAATTATTTCTTATGACATAGTGAAGGAAATATGGGACAAGTTGCACATGTTGCACGAAGGCACTGATCAAGTAAAAGAAATAAATATCAGTATGCTGGTCCATCAATACGATATGTTTAAACTATTGGTTTGGATGCACTCATTGGGTCACTCAAAACCTATGAGGTAGTGCTCTCTGAAATGCATGGTGAACCCATTGAGAAGAGCAAGTCGATGGCCTTCAAGTTGTCTCATCAAAAGCTAAATAAAGCTAAAGCTATGAAAGTAGCTGAAACTTCTGATGAAGAGGAAGAATCAGATGATGAGACAAAAGAAGAAGATGAAGACGAGCTCTCCAAGATGGGGAGGAAGATGTCAAAAGCCTGGGGAGGCA
The DNA here is from genome assembly GCA_031216125.1 of Dalbergia cochinchinensis. NCBI lineage: Eukaryota > Viridiplantae > Streptophyta > Magnoliopsida > Fabales > Fabaceae > Dalbergia > Dalbergia cochinchinensis. Next base: position 31,894,943 of record CM062377.1, on the reverse strand, counting down.
AGACAAAAAGAAGGTGTTAGCTCTTAAACCCTTCTAAAAGCTTTAATGCAATATGTTTTGAATGACAACAAATCCAATTTAAAGAAAATACTTTGGAGAATGACTAAAGGTTATCTTGAGTTTCTTAAAGTAGCAAACAGGCTTTATCATTGGCATAGTAAGGCTTACATAAGCAAGAATAATTTCATTTTACATGTGGAAACATGCTTTATCTCATTTTAAGAGATATGAACTAAAAAAAAGTGATAATTATGTCCAAAAATGAGCTTAAAATGCCTAACGATTTGAATAAAATGTATTCAGAATAGGAAACCAAAACTCAGGACTTCAGAAAAGTAGTACTAGACTTCAGAAAGTATGCCTGAAATGAAGATATCAATCAAATACTGAAGCCAAATACTATCTTCAATAATCATTCTCAAAATACTCTGTTCATCAACAAACTCTGATTGAAGACAATAAGATTAAAAAATCATCAAAGAAATGATACCGCACATCAGAAAACTCATTTACAGTGATGTAGTGTGCTTTACAAGAAAATGGGGAAAATTTGAAATTCAAATTTGAATTTGAAAAGTCAAATCCCAGTGTCAGAATTGGCATGACATCTCTTTTGCCATCATGGTCAACTATCCTAGCTTTTAGAAGAAAGAGTTCAGAAACCATGTTTAGAAAGTAAGAGTAGCATCTGAAGGGACATTAGAAACCTCAACCTCGTAACGGCTTCTGCATCAGCTCTGACAAATACACAGGCTACTTTTCTAGATTAGTTTTCCAAGACACAAATGGATGATCAACACATGTCACTTGGAGATTTGATCAAAGGCAATGGTCACCAAGAAGACCATTTATAAATAGAGATATTGTGCTTTCAATGAAGTGACTTATGCTGAACAAACAAGCAAAAACTCTGCAAAAGTTTCTTCTCATCTTGTAAAGCACATTACATCTTGCAATCATTTTCTTGCTCATAAAATATCTTCTTTCTACATTCCTTTATTGGTCATACATTCTTCCAAGGTAGAATAACCAGAAAGAAGTCATTCAAATTTTTCCTAGGTTTTCATTATAAATTTTAAGGAAACTTGAGTGTAGGTTAGTTTGTATTGCAAATCCAAATACAAACCTTCTTAACCTCGATCCAATAGCGATTGGTGTGAGTTAGCTTAGAGAGGCTAGCCAAAAGACTCCTTGTAACATGATAGTAAAAGTAGTTTACTGGTCACAGTATAGCTTGGAGAAACTGGTCAAAGACAACTCGGTTTAGCTTGAAGAGACTGGTTAAAGACTACTCAGTTCAGCTTGAAGAGACTAGTGAATAACTACTTAGTTTGTGATAGTAAGAGTTGTTTACTTGTCACTGGTGGAAGCTTGGAAAGACTATTGTAAAGACTATCCTTGTTCTTTTCCAGTGAGAGAAAGGTTTAGTGGAACTTAAAGGTTGTTGAGAATTGGATGTAGGTGGGTTGGTCGAACTAGTATAAAAATTCTTGAGCAGTATCTCTCTTCTCCTTCATCTCCCTTTTTATTTCTGTATTTGGTTTATTTACAGTGTCTTTTCTAGAAAGTTTCCTTTCACGTGTTTATTTAATATTTAGTTCAAAAAGTTCACTTTCTGAAGTCACTAATGCTGTTTCTGTTGCACTTCAAGCTCATTGCTCAATAGTATCTTGTTTAAGTTTTTTAAGTTAAGTAGGGAAAAGAAAAGGCAAAGCATGATTCAACCCTCTTCTCGTGCTCTTTCTTACCTATAGAAGGGACATCAACCCTAGGAAGGATAGAAAAGGTAAGGTAAAGCCAGAAAGTATCACCTGCCACAACTATAGAGAGAAGGGACACTTCAAACCAGAATGTCTTAAACTTAAAAGTCAACAGAAAAAGTTCATGCCCAAGAAGAAAGGCATGTTGGCCACCTGGAGTGAATTAGAAGGAGAAAAGTATCAGAAGACTAAGAGGAGCTACATGTTGCCAAACCTATGCTTCATGGTAGGCTATTTATCAAAGGTAAATAATTTTAACTCTAATCTTTCCTATGATAAACTTCTATCTTTATATAAAGAGTTACTTGAGGACTCTCAAACTTTTTCATCTCGCTATCTTAACCTAAAGAGAAAACATCAAAAAGTTATTTTAGAACTAGAAATGGCCAAAACAGAAATTGAGAATCTAAGGCTTGAAAAATAAGAATTAAAAAGGAGAAAATAAAGTTTTAAATACAAAATTCAATGCCTCAGAATCTGAAGTCTCAAGTAAAAAAGAAAATACTCAGAAAGTCATTTATGAGCTAGAGAGAACTTCAAAGCTTCTTAAATTTGACCTTGAAAAAATGGCAAATGGATCAAAGAACCTTGATCTAATAGTTGGAGGTCAAAGGCCATATTCTCAAATGACTGGGATGGGATATGAAGAGAAAATTGATGAGAAAGGAAAACAAACTCAGTTTAAGAAAGTAAAAAACAAAGCTTCTTGTACTTTTCATTTTAAGAGAGGACATCCATCTGACAAGTGTTTCATGAGAAAAAAGTTTGTTAAAAAGGTTGGAAAACCTCATTCTTAAAAGACTAACACAAGAGGACCTAAGAAAATTTAGGTACCTAAATCAAAAACTGTGTTTGTTGCAGTTTTGCCTGAGAATGCACATGGAACCTGATAACAAGTGGTACATGGACAGTGGCTGCTCTAGGCACATGTCCGGATCCAGAAGGTGGTTAAAAAATTTGTGGCCTAAAAACTTTGGATTAGTAAAGTTTACTGAATGAGGTAAGGCCAAGGTCACAGGCATAAGAAATGTTGGCAAGGATGATTCCTACCAAATTTCTGATGTCTTGTTTGTTGATGTTCTAGCTCATAATTTGTTAAGTATCAGCCAGTTCTGTGACCAAGGCTTTAATGTTGTTTTTAATGCACATGCATCCAAGATAGTAAGTCCTACTTTTGGACAAGTTATTCTATTTTGTAATATCCTCTCAAGTACAACATCAGTCTTAAGTCCTGACATCGGACTCAAGAGTTGTTATTTATATATTAGCAGACCTTTCTTAAATATCTATAACAAGCTCGATGAGATAACTATGTTGTAATTCTATTAAAATATATAGCAAGGAAACCAAAACATTCATTTAATACAAAGTTAAGTACATAAAGGAAGCTCTTCTATGAGCTTTAACACACCTTTGTTCTCTAACATATTTACAAACATATCTATTCCACTAAATACAACATAATAAAAGCACAAAATACTACATTATTGCACTTTCGAATTCTTTTGCATAACAGCATCATAGTACTTAACTTGGAGATGACACGGAACACAAAACATAGGGGTGAGAATTCTAAAATTCCCAGTACGACATTTCCCCCAAAAACACAATTGTAATGTTATCGTCATCATCCTAGCCACCTTAGTTTATTAAGAAAACGGTGATCAAACATTACATAATAATGGTTTATTTTTAAAGTTCCAAATCATATTTCCGAAGTGGGTTGTTTTTAAAAATTAATCACTTTGTACACATTTATCATAAGCTCATAATTATAGTAAATAATGTCAATCAAAATGATTCTTAATGATACAAATATGTATATACCAAATGTAGGAAAATTATCTTTAATTTCCCTTGATAAATCGAAGAGGATCTTATCTATCTGTATTTGCTCTCGATAAGTCGAAAAGGATCTCACCTCTCTCTATTTGCCCTCGGCAAATCGAAAGGATTTCATCTTTCTCTATTTGCCTTCGACAAGTCGAAAGAATCTTTCTTTATTTTCCCTTGACAAGTCAAAGAGGATCTCATTTTTTACTTATGGCTACAGAACTTAAATCAATATATCATTCACTTTTCTTTTTCCAATGCATGCATAAAACACATATAAGCATTCATTCACTCTGTGATTTCAATCATGCCTCATAAACCAATCTTTACTTCCTCTAGCATGCATTTATAAATCACAAGTCACATAGCCAAATATTTAACATCGAGTATTCATTTCATACTAGAACCAAAATACCATTGCATTATCAATTCAAGTCTTGGGTTCATTTCCAGTAATTTGGCAGATTTCATACTATTGTAGCACAAATTTATTTGCATATCAAACATTCAATTTGAAGGCTATAAAAGTTATTTGAGACACTTCAATGTGTCCAAAAGGTTCCATAAAAATTTCAGAGCAAAAAGAGTTCTCTAACCATGTTAACAAAATTCTACAAATTTAGTGATCAGAGACAACTTAATCTCAGCTCAGGACCATAATCTCATAATTTTTAATCCTAGAAAATGATTGAATCAATTTAGAGTAAAAATCATGGTTGACCTTCAAGATGTCTCCAACATTCTATAAAATGTTCAAGTGACAATTCAATCATTTGCTATGGTAACAAAATTAGACAAAATCACAGCTTTAGTTCCAATATTTTAGGCAGCACATAGATTACTTCGATTTTTCAAACATAGCAAAAGTGCCCAAAATAGCTCCAAATGTTTTCTAGAGACATCTTAACATGTTAGCTGCATTCCATAAAATTTTTAGCTGAATCCAAGGTCTTTAAATAGGCCAAAAAATTCGAACAAATTCCCTACTTGCTTCAAACCGGGATTTTCTAGCAACAATATTCAAGCAACATGATTTTTTTCAAGCAGAGAAAGTCCTTAACCTGACCCAAGAAAAATCATGGAATTGCCTTACGATTTTAAATTCAACATATAATTTTTTTAGATCATAAAAATACCCACAATTACCCCAGAAAATTCGTGATTATCTGCTGCCTAGAATAGAACTGAAAATCCAGCAAGCATGTTTCAATTTCTCTTCAGCAAAAATGATTTTTCGATAACAACAAACCATTCCACCAAAGCAAATACATCTATATATATGTGTAATCAAAGAATAGAATCAGAATACATAAATTTTAAACCATCAAAATCTGCAAGAAATAGAATTTCATTAAACAAGACAACAAACCCTACTTTGGTGGCGTTAGGGATCTTTGCTCCAAAGGATGCTCCAAGAAAGAATTTGTCACTTCAAGGCCACCAAATCAGTACCAATCCCTTCCTTAATTAGTGATGTATGAGGTATCAAGGTGAGGATTGATGAGGAATTGAAATTCTAATCGGTTAGTTTTGTAGGTGGTGATGAGTAGAGTAAGTTTTGTGAAGGGAGTTTGTGGTTTTAGCAACTTTTGGCAAGTGTTTTAGTGAATTGAAATAAAAACTTTGAGCTCTTGGAGAGACAACAATAGTGGCTGCTTGGTTCCCTCTTCAAGCCAAGAATATGTGTCTTCAAAGGTAAGCTTTGGTAACTTTTAATGATATTAAATTAGGTTGTAAGAATTGTTTAATATAAAGTCTATATTCTTTCAAAAAGAAAACAAGATGGATGACTAGGATTTGATCTTGTAATTCAAGATTGGATCCTAGCCTTACACTTGGCTCTAAAGGATAGACATTATCCTTTTGTAAATATTAAACTATCTTTCGGTGTTAGAAGTCACACACTAAAATTTTATCGAACGGGTAAAATCCCATACCCGGGTAATCAAACATTGCCCGAAAATTAATTCTAACTATAAAATCCTCATCTCTAACTATTTCTAACCTTAATCTTCTCTTTTCTCAGTTTTGGGCACCTCTAGGTCCTAATTCGAGGGTTTTGGCTATCCCGATGGACCTGTGGGACCTGCAAGGTTACTATTCATCCCCTCCTGACTTTTTTTTGTTTTACATCTCCATTGGGCCACCCTCATCATTTCTAAAACTGTCAGATTTTTAAAATTATAATTAATAAAGCTCAAATTAATTTTTAAATAATTATTAGGGTGTTACATATTTGGTAAGAGACATGATAACAAGTATGTGTTATTCTTGGATGACCTACAAGATCAAAATGCAAAATATCTTGCATCCTTCACGGATGAAGAAGCTTGGTCGTGCTCATATGAATCTTATTTGACAAGGTAAGCAAACCAAAGCTTTTTTCAATAACAAGCATGTGGTTTCAACCACTAAACCACTTGAGCTTTTACATATAGATCTCTTTAGACCAACCAAGACTGCAAGTCTTGCCAGGAAAAGATATTGCCTTGTCATAGTGGATGACTACTTTAGATTTACATGGGTTATTTTCCTAGCTTCTAAGGATAAGGTGGTTAAAAGATTCAAAGTTTTTGCAAAATGTGTTTATACAAAAAAAGATCCTCAAATCATCTCTATCAAATCTGATCATGGAGGAGAATTTGAGAATCATATTTTTGAAGAGCTTTGTAAAATCCATAGCATCCTTTACGAGTTTTCTACACTTAGAACTCCTTAACAAAATTGGGTTACTGAAAGGAAAAATAGAAGCTTGCAGGAGAGGGCCTGGACAATGCTTTTATAAAGTGGTTTATCAAAATATTTTTGGGTAGAGTCTATGAACGCCTTTTGCTAAATCCAAAACAAAATCTTTCTAAGGTCAATTCTCAAGAAGACTCCCAATGAGCTATGGAAGGGTAAAAAACCCAATATTTCATATTTTCACATCTTTGGCTCATCATGTTTTATCCTTAACACCAGTAACAAACTTGCAAAGTTTGATCCTAAGTCTGATGATGGTATTTTTCTAGGTTACTCTTCTATCTCTAGAGCTTACAGAGTGTACAATAAGAGAACACTATGCATTGAAGAGACTATTCACATCAAGTTCAAGGAGCTTAAGAAGGACTTTGCTGATGATCTCAAAGAACTGGAAGAAACTATTAAGAAAATGAGTCTCAAGGAAACTTTTGAAAGCAAGCAGATGAAAGCCAAACTATCAAAAAGCAAGCTCCAAAATATAAGCACCTTGAAAAGCTTGCTCAGAACTCCAAAGCAATTAGAAATCAGTATTTCTGAACATGAAGAAGAGTAATTTGAAGATGAAGGAGAAGCTAAAGAACCTTAAAGCTATAGAAACTACATAGGAGTTTCTGATTTAAAGGTAGTTTCTTATAATAGAGTTCTTAGAGACATTTTCAACGGTGTGAGAACCAGATCATCCCTTAGAAATATGTCAAATTGTGCTTTCATCCCCACTATCAAACCTAATTGCATTGAAGAGGCTTTGAGTGATCAAAGCTGGGTGTATGTTGTGCAAGAAGAACTAAACTAGTTCGAGAAAAGCAAAGTCTAGACGCTTATTGAAAGGTCAAAAGGAAAGACTATCATAGATACAAAGTAGGTGTTTAGGAATAAGCTCGATAAAGCTGGCAAGGTCATTAGGAACAAAGCAAGATTGGTTGCACAAGATTATAATCAACAAGAAGAAATTGATTATGATGAAATCTTTGCACTAGTAGCTAGTCTCAAAGCCATTAGAATGCTACTTGCTTTTGCTACCTTTAAGGGATTCGCTCTTTACCAAATGGATGTTAAGTCTGTATTTCTAAATGAATTCTTCATTGAGGAAGTATACATGAAGCAACCTTCTAGTTTTGAGAGTGAAGATCTTTCTAGCCATATCTTCGAGCTAACAAAGGCTCTCTATGGTATGAAACAAGCTCTTTAAGTTTTGTATGAAAGACTGAGCACCTTCTTGCTGAAGAAGGGGTTCAAGAGAGATAAAGTTGATACTACTCTTTTTACTCTTGAATAAGATAATCAATTTTTGATAGTTCAAATATATGTTGATGACATTATATTTGGTGCTACTAATCATTCTCTTTGTACAAAATTTTCAAAATTAATGTAGAGTGCATTTGAGATGAGCATGATAGGTGAACTCAAATTCTTCCTTGATTTGCAAATAAAACAGCAAAAGGAAGGAACCTTGATCCATCAAGAAAAACATACAAAAGAGCTTTTGAAGAAGTTTAATATGGATCAAGTCAAGCCAATGAATACCCCAAGCTTCCATCTCAAACCATTAATGCTGATGAGAATGGTGAAAAGGTCTCAAAAAGCGATTATCGTGGAATGATTGGTTCACTGTTGTACC